>OX101783.1:34706007-34913309 GCA_944452715.1 Ophion slaviceki
TACCAATGTCGGGGAGTAGCGCCTTGCTATGACAATAAGACGTCGATTGTGAGAATTCCAGATCATTCGATCAAGGCTTTGAGAAAAGTTCCACAACCATTTGGTGGACTTCATTACCGTCTGATAGCGTTCCATTCCGCGTTAAGCGTGTGCTTAAGGCGAGCTATGGAAACCCACTGCCTTTTGGACGTGATTGTATTTACGGAATGACCCTTGCGCGAATACACATATTGTCGATTATCGTCGAAGATATCGATATTATCGTTGCAGCCCCGTAACCGATATCGCCCATCATCGATGCCAGCTGCGGGTACATATACCCGTTCACTACCGATACTGTTCCTTCTATTGGCAATGGTCGTCTAAATGTTATGGAATTCTCGAATGAAGTCTTAGGGTAATCACGCCATTTTTTATATCAATTTCGTAAATTAATATCCACGAATATTCGAGACACCACAGATTCGGCGTTTTCGTTTTTTTTTTTTTTTCGTAAGATTGGGCGCGATTATATTTCCTTTGATTGATGGCTACTATGTCCATAATTGATCAACCCCTTCAATCTAAAGCAACACAAAACGCGAATGCGTTCGGTAGCGTCAAAATTAACGTGATGATGGGGTTGAAGTTTGCATCATTGGAATGCAACGAAGATTCTTTTCCAATTCTCATTTTCATTATTATCCAAAATCAAATTTTGCAGATTCTGTTTGTACAGCGCTAAATAAAGATCTTAAGGGGTCTTCTCACTTTAGACGCTAAAAAATTTAGACGCTAAACAATTAGACGCATTTGCATGAATTTTTTTGATAGGTTGATATTATGGATATTGATATAGAAGTTGTTACACTTAATAAATACACTTTCGAAATACATTTTTAAAAAATGTATGTATTTATGTAACCCAAACAAACTTTAAGGGGCTATACCAGTGTGACACTTTAAGAAATCAGGTGACAGTTTATGTTTTCAAGAATATCATTATCATTTATATCAACATAATTTTATCTTGCAAAAATCGATAGTTAAATCTTTAAACGCGTTTTTCTCGAAATGAGATTTTTCACATTTGCTGACATTGTAACTTAAAGAGCAATTATCCGATTGACTTGAATTTTGAACTGAGTACTCTTGAATATATTTATTCTACAATGACGTAGGATATTTTTGATTGGATGAAAATTGACGATTTGGCATTGAAAAAAACGACCATTTTAAAGGCGAGAAAACAGACTTTTTTTTTCATAACTACGCCATTTTGTTAGATTTTGATATTTTTCGAAAATCCTACGTCATTGTACAGGAAATACCTTGCAGTTTAACGACATTTTTTCGTTTTTCGCTTTCAGCTACTCAATCGGCCGGAATCATGTCAGCAGTGGAGGAACTTTTTTTCTTGGCGCCTCCGAAGGCAGCGCACAAGTCGCTGGAATGTCAATATTTTTCTATGAAAAAATTATGTAATATAGGTCAAATATAGCCAAATATGTTCTTAATTTTCCGAAACATTTAATTGAGTACTTCTCTTCCAAAAAGTTCTCGAAAATCAGCCAAACTTTCAGCGATCACACTGGTATAGCCCCTTAAAGGCGTTTTTCTCGAAACAACGTTTTTCGACGGCTTGTTGATAAAATCTTCGAAACTACTGAACCGATCCTTATGAAATTTTAACCACATATTCTTTACAACTATAGCTATAGCGCATATCAAAGATTTTTGAAATTTTAATATTCATTATTTTTTACCAAAAACGGTAAAAAAAACTTTTTTTTGTTTTTTCGAAAAATGTCCGCCATTTTATTATTTCTGCATATATCAAAAATCGTATGATACGCGCTATAGACATTAACATACTAAATCTAAAACCGTTTGATTTTTTTGTTTCGGTTGATCCATCTCCGAGATTTCATCAACAGCGCAGACCTACCATTTGTTTAGGACATTTTTTTAACTACCATTTTAGTCTATAAATAGTGACTTAAATAAATAAATAATTTTAAAAAATTTATTTTGAAAGTGTATTTATCAAGTGTCACAACTTTTATATCAATATCTATAATATAAACCTAGCAAAAAAGTTCATGAAAATAGCCTTTTTTAGCGTCTTAAGTGAGAAGGCCCCTTAAAAAATGTTTGCGTGATTTTCGTAGCTTAGATCTACCAAAAGAAATTTGAGAAATTAGAAAGGAATCATTTTCGCTGCATTCCAACGATGCAAGCTTCAGTCATACGGTTTGATGCTACACATTTCCTCTACCTCTTCCTCGCCTTGGGTGCCCTGGCATATCCATTTATCACACTTGTGGCCGCAGCTGCGACCATTCCCTGTCTTCCATTAAGCGGACGAACCCGGTTTTTCCGTGTGTGTTTGGTCTTCATCCTGGGGCAATGGGGACTCTTCACAAAAAGAATCCCCGGAGCGAACGTACGTCGAATTACGCGAACACAGAGTTAGAATAGTTGACTAGTAGTTTCATCCATGCGAAATACGATCGTGGTACGATGCAGGCACAGGTACAATTTAGGCAAGTTTACTCCTACTGGAGAAAAACTGTATTTTTATCATTGATAGATTTTTAGTTTGTTGACATTAAGCTGGACGTTGCATCGTTGGAACGCCATGAAAACTACCCTTTTTAGATTGCCAAGACACAGTGAAAACTCATCTATACGTTTTGCACTTATACGTTTTTATCATTTATACGTCAAATTTCTCTATCCCCGGCAGATTCCGTTCATGAAGATAGCAATAAGTTTCATTTCTACGTTTTTCACTTATGAGTTTTTCGCGTTTGTATGTTATTAATTTTATTCCGCAGCGTCGGTTTCGAAGTTCGTTTTTTCTCAGTTATACGTTAATCACACGCGATATTTTCTCGCCGGAGAAAATTTCATATGACTGCGTTTTGATGTTTTGTTTGATGTTTTAATGTTTTGATGTTTTGATGTTTTGATGGTTTGATGTTTTGATGTTTTGATGGTTTGATGTTTTGATGTTTTGATGTTTCTGACCTCGACTATGTATGCATGCCCTGTGATTACATATGTCTTATCAATACGAACCTGTTCGTTATTTACTAGTCTAAAACGTCAAAGCTTAGTGTTACAAACTTGCATTAAATAAAAGTGCAAAACGGAAATTGGAAAACTTGAATTGGCTCATTACTCATATTATAACCGATCAAATTTTCAATTGGAAAACCAAACATCGACATAATAGGGGTACTGCTATTGAAAAACATGGTGAAATATGCATCAATCGCCATTTTCAAATGTTAAAGAGTTCCAGATACATACTGTATTTCACTTCTACGTTATTCTCACTTATTCGCCGTATTTGGTGTACCCCTTGAAAAACGTACAACTGAAGTTTCACTGTATTTTTTGACGGATTTGGGCTACAAAGACACTCAAACGTTGTTCAGGATCCTTATTGAACATGTACAACATACATTGGCAAGAAAATATTTTCGATAATAATAAAAATGCAAGAAAAAAAAATTCTCGAAACGATACAAACAACACCGTTTCGTGTACCTGTGAATGGTAGTTTCATCGAATTAAATTGACATCCATGGTATTGAAGTTTGCGTCGTTGGAAAGCGACGAAAATACATTTTTTAAGACTGCCAAATAATTGTTTTGGCTCATTTGGGCTCCAACAATCACTCAAACATCTTTTTTCAGGATTCTTATTGAAAATCTACAACATAAATTGGCAAGAAATTATTTTCGCTAATAATGAAAATTAAAGAAAAAAGAAATTTTCTTGCATTCCAATGATGCAAACTTTAACACCGTTGGGAACCTCTCCCTCATTTTCAAGATAAATTTCACAAATGAAGAAAAATGATCGTGATGTAGTTTGCATCGTTGGAACGCAACGAAAATTTGTTGTTATATTTCTGTTTCCTCATTTTTATTATTATACCAAATTTTTTTTTTAATACTTCGATTGTAGATCTCTAAATAAGGGTTCGGAAAAATGGTTGAGGTTTTTTTCACAAATAAAATGTACAAAAAGAACGTGAACAATTAAAAAAAATTCATTGGATTCCAATGATCCAAAGTTCACTCTTATGGACAATGCTAGGTAAATAGTGCAGGGTAGGATTTTCAATTTTCGATTAACTTCGAGATACATCTGTATATATGTATCTTTCTTTTGTCATGCAAAATCATTCATAAATTATACGAACGGCTAACTCCCATAACGACAATGTAAAAACGTTATTCGAGCACGTATAAAGTATTGCAACTTCACCGGATTTATATCACGTTCTATTCTACCACATATGATTAATTATCACCTTACCGTGAGAGAAAAAAAAGATAATTGTCATATTTTGAATTTTAGACGATAGGGTTGTTTTTTTTTATTTTTCTATTATCAGACTTGAAAATCTCGTAAATGTTTGATCTCGATTGATCGAACATAAAATAAATTGAGTTTTTTACACCGTAATTTTTTTAGTACGTCCACGACAAAAATCGAATAGTTGTTTCAGAATAAAAAATGTTTGATTCGCAACTAGTCGGATATTGAACGATTTTGAGACAAATATTGCAGATATTTCCCAACCAAATTCCGGCTGATCACCAAACGATGACTGAGCAACTGTGTATAAATAGCCACCTGTGCAGCCGGATCTCCACTGCGCATCGTAAACTGATTCGTTAATTTCATAATAATTGCTTCTCCGCCACCTGCCGACGGCCCTTTCGTCATTCTCTCGGTGGCCTACGAGCGCAAAAAATCTTCGGCAAATTCGAAAATAATTCTCACGATCTATTGAGTGTGTGTGCCGAATTCTCGAACGAAGCGGAAAAGAGTGCCTTTCCGGGACGCAAGGATTTTTCGTAAGCAGCGTGAGAATAAAAACAGATTGGGTCTTTTTTTTCTCTCGCCCTTATTCTCTCTCCGATTTTCTTTTCGGCTCCGTCACTTCCGTCGTGTTCACTGAATATTCATAGTTCGCAAGTGTGATCGTTAGCGCTCCACATGGATGGGCATACGTATCGACTGTCCGCGACCAACGCCACGATGGTCCTCGATGATACGCCCTTTTGCTTTTCACTTCTCGATCTAAATGGAGAGCACGGGCCTCCGTTTTTCGCAACGTAAATACACGTTTTAGCGAGGGCGAGAATAGGAGAGAAAAAAAAGAACTCACAAGCATTAGGGACACGAAAAACTATTTCACGTACGCCGGAGGATTGTTTACCCCTTTACTCGTGTGTTACAGCGGAAACCAGACATAGCCGGAAGGTCTAGTGAGGCATAGAGGGACAAAGAGAGCGCGAGAGAGAGAGAGAGATAAAGAGGAATGCGTGAAGGGCCGTCGGCAAAGAGCGAGAAGAAAATAGTTTCAGGCAAAGCCCATCTCTCGAAAAATAAATGTCGGAAAAGCGAAAGAGAAAAACAGACAGAAAGATAAAAAAAAAGCAGGATCTCGAGAGGCTTTTCCGTTTTTCATTCCTCGTGAAAATTGGCCATCTCTCCCTTCCACTCTTCTCAAGAGAAATATGAAACGTGAGCATTACATGCACGACGAGAGTCGTACCAGGGCTTTTCATAATAATAGTAAAACCATTTTCATCCCCCTCTCTTGTAGGCACGAATACATACATACTAAATATTCCTTTTTTTTCTCTCCCTTGCATCCCCTAAAAAGCGTGCCGCGAATACATTCTCGCGCAGATGGAAAAATCACAGCAGAAAAAAAAGAAAATCACGCTCTCCGGGGACGAAAGAAAGAAGAAATTCGTACGTATACGGAGCTTGAGTATCGGAACAAGAACGAGTCTCCGACATGTATAACGTATAACACGTTGGTATGTAAAGTCGATGCAAAATGAATGGAAAAAAGACGTGACGACATATGATGTACAGAGGCTCAGACACCGAGAGACGATAGTTGAGTTTTGCTAAGGTTTATATTAAATTCTGCTCAACTTTTTAACGCATATATTCAGTTGTTACATAATATTGCTCCCAAAAGTTGCATACTCTTCGTGGCTACGCAGTTATCGAGAACACATACAGTATTAAAGATTGTTTATTTCCCGTTCTACTTCTGGAGTTAGTGCTTAGATTACTCCATATTCCGTAATTTCGTTATCAGTTGCTCCATATTCAGTAATTTTCTTATCAGTCACTTCTCGTTCAGTACTTTCATTTTCAGTCACTTAATAACCAGTAGTTTCTGTATAAGTTACTTCATAATCAGTCATTTCCTTATCAGTTACTTCATGACCAGTAACTTACTGCTTACGAAGTGAGTTATTTCCTAATCAGTTACTTCATAATCGGTCGTTTCCTCATCGGTAATATCCTTGCCCGTTACTTCATTATCAGTAATTTCCTAATCAGTTACTTCATAACTAGTAACTAACTGATTACGAAGTCATACATTTCCTTATCAGTTACTTCATAATCAGTAATGTCCTGATAAATTACTTCATTATCAGTAATTTCTTCATCAGTTACTTCATAATCAGAAAGTTTCTTATCAGTTACTTTATAATCAGCCATTTTCTTATTAGTTACTTCATACCCAGTAACTTATTGATTACGAACTCAGCAATTTCCTCATCAGTTACTCCATAATCAGTAATTTCCTTGTCAGTTCCTTCATTATCAGTTACTTCATAACCAGTAATTTACTGATTACGAAGTCAGTAATTCCCTTACCAGTTACTTCATAATCAGCAATTTCTTCATCAGGTACTTCATAATCAATAATTTCCTCATCAGTTACTTCATAACCAGTAACTTACTGATTACGAAGTGAGCAATTTCCTTATCAGTTACTCCATAATCAGTCATTTCCTTCTCAGTTACATCATTATCAGTCACTTCCTAATCAGTTACTTCATAACCAGTAACTTACTGATTACGAAGTCAGTAATTCCCTTAACAATTACTTTGAACCTAGTAACATACTGATTACGAAGTCAGTAATTCCCTTAACAGTTACTTTGAAACTAGTAACTTACTGATTACGAAGTCAGTAATTCCCTTACCAGTTACTGCATAATCAGCAATTTCCTCATCAGTTACTTCTTAAACAGTAATTTCCTTATCAGTTACTTCATAAACAGTAATTTCCTCATCAGTTACTTCATAATCAGTAATTTCCTTATCAGCTGCATCTCATGACATCAAATTCATATTGCAATCGAACGAACGGCTCTGCCATTGCCCTTTCAGATTTTTAGCTCTGTCTCTCTCGCTCTGTCAGCGCAGCTATCGCTATCTCCCGCAGCCTTATCTATTTCATATTACCTTAATAAATTCGCACAAGTTATGCATAAAGTAAAACCCGCGAAATCTATTTTTCATTTCTACCGACGGATTGACAATATCGTGTATTACACGTACTCTACGAAATTGAGTTCATGCAATGTTGAACCAAGACGTAGTTTTTCCTTCGAGCACGCTCGAATCGGCCGTTTCGTACAAAAGTGATTCGATGTGTCGCTCTTAAGTGATTTCCTCATTTACCTCCGGTAACCCGGGCACTCTATGAATTCAACATGGGACGCGCTCATGGAAATCTATATATTTGGCACGAGCTTGCGACTCATATGCAGCATTCACACGCATTCACACACATACGCACACGTACACCCACAACTGGGGACCCACTGAAGAGCGTGGCACTAAGCTCGTGGTGCACGAGGTAATCGCCGAGTACGTCGAAATTTCCATAATTCTCGCAATTTGTACGTCTACGGGAATTCCGTGTGGCTTTTCTCTCGGTTCGTGCCTGCAAAGACCGAACTGCGCGCTAGAACGTGGTCGTGGTCCACGCGTGGTCATCCGTGCGGCGCTTTATCTCGACCCCTTTATCTCGCACTTTGCCAGCACCTTTCCCTCCTACCCTTTATTCTCTGTACTTTTCCTCTCTTGCCCATTTGTACTCCAATCTTCTTTGCTCGCTCAAAAACCACCCTTGTACGCTTCATGCGGGCTTTACACTCTCTACATTGATATATATATATATATATATATATATATATATATATATATATATATTCTATTTACTCGTGCGCTAACCTAAGTTCACGGTGAATTCCTTTCATCTTTCCATCCACAATATATATTTATATAAATATGTACATACGCCCGATAAGTATTTTGCAACGTCTCTAACTTTCTTTCTCACATTCCTGAGCTCGATCGTCTCGCCCGAATGAATGAATTCCGTGGGAAAATGCAAGTGACCCCATTGTACAAAAGTGGTAAAATATCAAAGTTTCCGAGAGTCCTGCATCCCCTGCGTGTCATGCTATAATGCTCCTTCATTTGTGCAGTACTGTGAGTCAAGCACGTGGAGTAGCGAGGGTTACAAAAGTTGCCGCAGCTGGGTAAAACGTTGAAAAACTAAAGATGGCAAGAAAGATAAAAAACAGAAGATAAACTAAATAAAAGTAAAGACTTGGTGTAAAATGCAAAACGGAAAATCGATATTTCACCCACTTCCCGACAACTTAGAGCTCTCAAATTTTGCGAACATGCATCTAAGAGGTGACAATGCATGATTCAACTTGAAGAAAATTAAAGAATTTTACAATTTAAAAAAAACCACTTTCTGTGAGACGCAAAACGGAAAATCGACATTTCACCCACTTCCCGACTACTTAGAGCTCCGAAATTGTGAAAACATGCATCTAAGAGGTGCCCGTGAAAAACGACGCAACCGACCCAACCTCGAGCCAGCGTTACGCCAATCACATTCTACCATTGGCCGATGAACGGCAGCACTACCGGCTTAGTGTTGCGCCACGGTAGGAGTGATCTCTTCGGCCCAACGCTGGCATGTCCGGTTGGCCAATAGTATGTGTCTGAAGTTCGCATCGTTGCTAACCAACGAAATTTTTTTTTTTTTTTAAATTTCAATCAATGTATTGCTCAATCCGCTTCTGGGTGCTTATAAAAGATCATATATAACATTTTAAGGGATTTCGGCAAACGAAACCCACCCTCAAAAGAGGGTGGAAGTTGTGAAAAATCGTATCTTCCACGGTATGAAGATAGTCATCTTCCAATAGTAGGCTTACCGGAAATCCTAACAGTTGGCCGGGTATTGGCCCAACATTGGGCTAAAGAGATCACGATCATTGGCTGACGGTTGGCGTGACCACCGGCCCATAGTAGGGCTAAGGTCGGCTTCATATTGTTGGCGCAATATTCGGGCTAGTGTTGGCCCAGTGTAGGGCTGTCAAAACAACCCAATGCTTAGCCAACAATCGATCAGATTCACAAGTTTCTGTGCTCGATGATTGCTCATCGAAAGAATTATTAGATTCACTAACATCGTTATGCACAATCACTTGTTCGTGGCATGTTTCCAAATTTGTTTCACTATCTACTTGTCTTTTTGTTTCGTTGCCTCTGATCCTAACCTGCTGTAAAGAGTCTTCTCATTTTTGTCGTCGTTTATACACTCGATGTTTCTTAATACTATCATAATAACTCGGCATTTTTTTAATACACCACAAAACTTTAGTATAAATCAATTTTATTTTTAATAAAGTGATTTTCAGATAACAGTAATTGTGAGTTTTTATTATCACACGACGTAGAAAATTGCATGCAGCGATAATAAAAAAATATATAATAATAATATACGTAAAAAAGCATTCTTGTATATATGTATGGACTATACTGTTGAAAGCCAGTGGTGGGCCAGGATTGGCAATGCGTCAGTTTGCCATGCTAAAAATAAGCATTGGGAAAACCACGGTCAAACGATTGGCTCAGACTCAGGGCCTGCGCTCGCCCCGACAATTAGCGGACGGTCATTAATTAGTACTGGCCCAGCGTTGGCTCTTCGATGGTGTGCCGAGCTTCAATTCGAGACTGGCAAACCCATGATCAACCGATTGGCCCATGTTCGGGGCCAACACTGGGTCCCCATATTTGGCTGACAGTTGGTAATCGATATTGGGCCCAAGGTTGGGTGTTCGTTGTTTTGCCATGCTTCAAATGAGCACTGGCAGAATCATGGCCAAATCATTGGCCCGTATAAAGGACCAACACTGGGTATTAGTGGTTGGTGCTGATTATCATACCAAGCGTCGGCCGCATCTTAAGCGCCGGCAAATTTTCACGGGTGACAATACATGTGACAAGTGTATGAGAACATATGAATTGGCTCTATGTGCTCTCGGATCGCACAATCGTTGAAAGCGCCCGATGGGTAAAGTAGGTTAAACGGTACGGCCCAATAGGTGGTGAGCCAACATCAATGATAGATGCTACTTATCATAGTTCTCCAAGATTTCTTCTGACAATCATCCAATAATAACACCGGTTCGTTTGGAAGGATTAATCCGTCTTTGCAAATCTTTTAGAGCTCTAGTAAAATAAATTGAAGACTAAAAAGTAGAAAATAATTTATATGTCGTTTTTTACACGCTTTTATTTAATGTACTAAAAAGTAGAACATTATTTTTTTGCCAAGTCACCTATAAGTGACTATAAATAAAAGCTTGGGGCTTTTATTTTTTGTTTTGTTTGGGGAGGAATCCTCTAGGATTCAAATTGGATTCGCACGTTGGGTTTTAATGGAGAACCCTGATGTGAGTCCAATGTACGAGCGTGAGGTTTTAGTATAGGGACAAGTATGTGAATCCAATTGGATACCTAATTGTTACACAGACATTACCACTGTATAAAGATAGAATATTCATCTGCGAGTCAAGATAAAGTTAAACTACATGACAATAGGGTTGTTCCGTAATCGTGGCGCTATGATTTAAGAATCATTGTAGGGTAGAGCCATCAAAGAGTGCGCGCTACCAAAGAGTACGCAGTGCTTTTAATTGTTTTATTCTTTGCTGGTGTTGGCAACACCACCTAACCTGTCACTGGCATATGTCATGTCAAGGTGTTGGACAACAACTCGCCTCGTTAAGGTATTTATTTCCAACTTTATGACTAACAATAGATTTTCGATGAGTTTCATCTTATTTTCCAACAATTTTAAACCCGTTTTGTAAGATTTGCGATTAACTTTCACCCACCGAATGTTGTTATACTTGAAGTTTGCAATAAAAATTTTGTTTTTATTGCGAGGTTATGTCGCCGTTTTATTTGCTTACGAAAATTATAACGACCATAGACTAAAAACAGGTATTTGGTAAGAGTACGCACTCTTACCACTATTCCTCACCACTACTCCGCTCTCATGTGCACTCTTAGCTTCTATGAAAGGATCTCACTGCGTACGCTTTGCAACACAGCACCCTAAGAGTGCGCACGAAACGAGTGCTCAGTTTAAGCCTTTGAAAAAATAATTTTCCAGTTTGTTACTCAATATTTATATTTAAAATAATGTTCCTAAACGACCAAAGCTTAATTTAAATAAGAAGTACAAAGTGTATTATCAAAATTGAATTTTCTAGAAATCAAAGTTTACAAAGTGCGCACTCTTTGCTGGCTTTACCCTATCTTAAGTTGAAGTAGACTCAATTTTACTTTGGGTCCACGAACTTTATTCCAGAGTCAGCAAGCAGGCCGTTAAGGCCTTAGGCCACAGTAACGGGTATAAAATTATGTGCAAATTTAACATTTTTTTTTCGTATGGCAAAGTGATTCACTCATAAAATTAATTACACAACTATTTAGTATGAATATCAAGCTGTTAGAAAAAATATTTTTTTTTTCGATGTACAAAATGGCCGACTACTAATATTTTCTTTTGTTATCTTTTTTTAGGCGCTCCGCGGCGTGACATTTAGCATCCACAATTTTTTACCTAGAACAAAAAACAAAAATTCTCGTCAATCTATATTAGAATATCTAGAGAAGTACGTACGGAATAAAAAAATTGTTTTATTCAAAAGTTGTAGGTATTTGAACTTAAGAAATGAATTTTCAGTGAAACATTTCGTTATAACTGCTCATAAACTGCTCATAAAATGAAAAGTTTTTGATTAATCAGAAGTTATTCGTCACGCCAATTGGAAAAAAGCTGTTTCGAGGAATTTCGAGTAGTCGGCCATTTTGTACGTAAAAAAAATTCTAACAGCTTGATATTTATACTAAATAGACGTGTAATTAATTTTCTGAGTGAATCATTTTTTCATACGAAAAAACATTGTTAAATTCGCACATGATTTTATACCCGTTACCGTGGCCTAAGGCCTTAAAGACGTATGTGACGATTTCGCACCATCGTGAATCCTCCGTCACCCTTGCATTGTTATTAAAATTTAGAACAAACCTGGTACAGCTAAGGAACGATATTCCTAAACGGTATCTTTTGGATATTAAAAAAATGTGCATACAATATGTACGCTTCAACACTTCGTTCTTTTTGAGTTCGCGTTATACAAGAAAAACAACCACAGTAACCAATATTAATATGACATATCCCTAATTATATCCCTAATTCATATGCAATAAAAGCGTCGCAACTAACTGTGCTTAAGGGATACGATTTACGCAAGTCTACCGTAGGTATAATCCTTACCGTCGTAAACGAGACTTCATCTCCATCGTTTTTTTTTCTTCACATTTCTTTCAGTTGCCTCGCACCCTACCTTTGACCCCTCGCCCTCGTCTCTTTTTCTCCGTCGCCCCTCGTATTTTCTCTCGGCGAATTTTATCGCACCCTTTCCGTCCTCGTATTCCGCTTTGTTGTGCCATTTCCTTAATTGACGTCTACGTATGTTTGCATATATGTATACGTGGGTCCTCGCGCACGCACCCTCCGGCTCATGACCTGACAGGGGTGTCTCGTGAACTGGAGGGTGCGATTTCATCACCGCTGCTCCTTCCATCCACCTGTATATACGCGTCTGATTCTTCCAGACGAGGGTGCAGAATGTTCAAACGCGTCGAAGGACTGAGGACTCGGGATGGATCGGTGGCATAAAAAAAAACGCCCGAAATTATGTCCGTAAGCAAATGTAGGCATATATGCGTGCAAGTACTCGAGATTTTCGTGCAATGGTTCTCTTCCTCCTTTCCGCTCTGCCTACGTAAATTTCACGAAGTTTTAAAAGAGGAGGGCAAAAAATTGCATCGGGGAGGCAGCAAAAAATATATTTTACGATTGAGAGTTCAAATATAAAATCAAATTAATTTATTGCATTCAGTCCTATTGAAAGCACGTGTTCAATCTCGGAAATTAACAAAAAGCACCCAAAAGAATGAAAACATGCAATCAAATTAATTTACTTCATTCGGTCCTATCAGAAATACGTGGTCAATCTCGGCAATGAACAAAAAGCATAATCGGGTCGTCGCGGTGCGAGTTTTAAACTCTATTTGTATGCGCGAGGATTGCGCTTGCGACGTTACTGCGAGCATATATTTAACGTGTACAATAATAGTGGCAGAGTACCTACAATGTAGGGGAGACCTAGGAGGGTTGAAACAATTTTCAGATTTCACCCCATATCAGCAATCGAAACGAGAGATTCGGGTATATATAAAGTTATTTTGTAGCTTTTTTAGTCGACTAATCGATGTTCGACGAAAAATGACTCAAGGAATTATGTAACCTGTGAAAAAACGATTTAAGGCGTTACCCCCCACTTGTAGCGCAAAAAAGGCCTTTTTCATGAATTTTTTTAAAGAAAACTACAAAACTTTTTTAATCGATCAATATACCATCTTAAAGAACACATCTTGAAGAACTTTCAGTAATCTTTTTATTGAAAAATATTACATTGTTTAGTGGCAAATGGCCGTCAATGAAATAATGTTTTTATATACACGGTTTGCGGTGACCAACATTGCGGCGAAGTGGATCATCTGAAAAAAAAATGCGGATGGATTTAGTCAAATATAAGTATAAACTAGTCTTTAATCGAAGGATTTTAAAAAATATTCATTTTTCACAAAATGGCGGACAGTCAAAGTTAATGGTTCGATTTTAACGAAAAAAACGGCCGTTTTTTGGCTATAAAACGGCCATTTTTTTTTTCTAAAAAAAAAATCGAACGATTAAACACTACATTTTTATGTATTAAATAAGCCTGCAAAATTTCAAGAAGATCGGTTCATTAGTGTTCGAGTAATCTTGGTTACCGACTTCAGAAATGCCATTTTGAGAAAAACGCGTTTAAAGTTTCAATTTCAGTTTACACGAAGAAAATATTTTTTTTTTGTAAACTTACATAGAGTCATCTATTCCGGGCATCAAAAAAAAAACTGCACTTCAAATTGCACTTCAAAAAAATGCAATAAAAAAAATCGATTTTTTCAAAATGGCAAGTGGGGGTAACCCCTTAAGGAGGCCTGTGTTCTGCACGTTTCACTGAAACTGGCGTTCGAAAGAAGGTTTCGAAGGTTTAACAGAGGCTACACTGGACCAAGAGGAGGTCTCTTCATGGCACCGAACTCGACAAATGGGGTTTCGTCGGTTCAACGGAGGCTGGCGGCTTATGTATTACAAAAGAAATGTGTCCTACGAGGGTTCAGAGGAGGCTAAAAATGTTGACTCGGGAATGGCATTGTTGTCAGCTCGCTTACAATCACATCTACCGAGACATTGACACTGTTTCAACTCACCTCTGTGTCAGCCCTCCTAGGTCTACAAGAGTAGTATAACGGCGTCACGGCCAATGTGAAATGAAAATTGATGAAGTAGATGAAATTTAACTTGAAATTGTACCAAGAGTTTTCCTTGCCGAGCAGTTTTCAATTGACTTCCAAAACTTTCGCCATCAGAATACGCTGCGCTGTAATTATTTCGTCGTCGTTCTGCAGTCTCTTCGTCAGTATCGAAGAAGATTCAAATAGTATGCAAAGCTTGTTCCGCAATAAAGTAGATACAATCGCTTCGTTTGGCATTCGTTGGATGTTACCATAATACAGCATCCATTCAAATCGACTTTTATTTCCCGCTTGGTAGTCACCGTACATTCTGTTACATTGCGTCACATTCTGCATGATTGCCGATGGTGCAGCTAAGAATCCGTGGAAACGATTCGAAACCTCCAATAAGCCTCCGAACGTCACCATATGCAGACATTCTGCTATGCCTAAATACTCCACTAATGGCTGAAGCAAGTCGTCTTCCACGCGGAGCATCGTATGTAATTGCATCGAAACATATGTATTCCTAGCGACGTGTACGGCTATGACGATGGATGTTTTCATTAGCCGAGAAATGAGGAAGAGAAATTGCATCGCACGAGAAACCAGCGCGGTCGTAATGGGAAACGTCTGGAAACATCATTTGCCACGCTTGCTGCTTATCCCAGTCTGAATTATCTCACTCTCGCTATTGCCTTTTCGGAAAATATTTATGCCGTAGAGAGACAGCGAAAAAATATTTCACCAACGTCAGTACGATGAAAGAACACATAGTTGGACCCAGCAAATTGGCAGAGTTATAAATTCTGTATCAGCGACAGTCTCCCAGGTACAACGAAAATGAGACATTCTCGTAGGCATCAATATACACGGAGATGGGAGAGAGGAAAAGCACAAGAGTAAAAAAAACTATCATGCTAATAGATGAAGAGAACATACGAGCGGACGGAAATTCACGTGTCCGCTCTACCGTTGATGTTCTCTCTCTCTCTCTCTCTCTCTCTCTCTCTCTCTCTCTCTCTCTCTCTCTCTCTCTCTCTCTCTCGCTGTATACCTTGCTGTATACCTTCCCTACAATTTTTATGCTCGTCCACCTCACAAACCTTTTCATAAAACCGTTCGCTCATTCAAACTCGTTAAAGCCATTATGCCCATCTTCCGTTGGATCATACGCTCCATTATACGAGTTAAAGCGGACTACAATTTTCCCAGTGTGAAGACCGAGAGGGCAACAGAACGGCAAGAGGAGAGGCGAGAAAGCGAGAGGAAAAAAATACGACGAGAGCATGAGCAAGACAAACATAGAGGCAACATGGTCTCGGAAAATTAAAAATCTCTCTATCTCATAGTAATTCCTCATCCTAAATGCCTTCTTTACTTTCTACTCGTTACTTACTTTCTTACCTCTATAAGGCTCGTCTCGTCTTACGCACTCCACTAACATGTTCCATCATTTTAACTACGCGGGGGTAAGAGGAGGGTCTAATGCAACGGATATGTAGCCACTTGGCTATAAACCCTGCAGATGCTCTAATACACATGATGAAGACGTCATGTGTATTAGAGCTCGGTTTTGCATACTTAATGTGCAGGAACACGCCAATAAAATCTCACTTCATGAAGATATATGCGGAACTTTTTTATCTGCCGTAACTGAAATATTATACATACGTTTTTATCGCGACAGCTAAGTGCTTTTTGTACTGTGCTTTTTTTAATTCGCTTTTCTTCTCTTGTCCGAATAGATTTTCACGTACTCGTTTATTTATCGGCGGCCATCCCTTGTGCAAATATTCGGAATCCTGTCGAGCTATACGTGTGGGGTATGTATTCGTTACTCTTATATTCGTTGCGATGAAAAAAGACCTTTCGTATTTATCGAATTTACTATTTAACGTATTTATCGAACCCTATCTGAATCCCGATGAATCGTAATTGCGTCCTCATTTTGCTCCGGGAAAAATAAAATTCGCACGTAATTAAAATCCGCACCTGCGAAAGCTGGTCCGCATGTCCTCCACTCCTCTTCCCTTTTACGGGCTTTAGGCGACTCCCTTTTTTTTAACGATCTGAATAACAGATTTATAAAAGGTGTTCTTGGATATCGGAAGGAGTAAGCCTGGAACAAGAACAACTAGGAAGTAGGGTAGACTTGCCTAGAATCATTAAAATTTGGTGCTACTGCTTCGTAACATAATTAGAGACGCAATTTTTATTATTTTTTACTGTTCTATTGGTCACAGCAGTAAGAGCCTGTTGTATTTAATTATATACAGTATATTAAGACTCTGAATAAGTTCTCGCTGTTTTCAAACAGACGGCGTTATCAGAACTGCGTGCTTGTAGCTGGTAACTCATCTATAAAGAAGTACTATAAGCAAGCTTGAAATTCAGTGTATGTCAGTAGTGTTGAACATGTCAAATTTCGTGCCAAAAAAAGAGTACTTGCGGGGAATTCTACTGCGCTACTTTTTTTTTAAATCTGCAGCTGAAGCACATTGAATTCTCGTTGAGACTTATGGTGACCGTGCGCTGCCGAAAACAACATGCAGAGATTGGTTTAGACGCTTCAAAAACAATTATTTCGATGTGTTGAATTGGAGGCATTCCTTCATGAAGACTCACATCAGACACTAGCTGAACTTGCAGAATCATTAAGAGTTGATCACACAACAGTTTCGAAACGTCTAAATGCATGAGGAATAATTTTTTTTTGTATAAAGCTTTAATTTTCACGAAAAAAAAGCGAGAACTTATTCAAGATCCCAATGCTTGAATGGTAGGTATACAAAAGTTTACTTTGAAGGATTACACAGGATTCGTACCGGTGGGGTTGTTTTTTATTGCACCGACATTATTCAAGGATGTTTACGCACATTTTAGGTAGACCTAATTTTGTGGATGTACATTAGAACTTCATAAATATCAGGTTGATAAAAAAGTTTTGTCCCAAAAATTTTAAAAATGTCTTTTTACGTATTGACGCAATATGACATCGAGCTATGTCGAGAATATTCTAGAATGTTTTCTACTCTTCCGCGTGACAGGGTATAAAAGGGCGAGCGCGCGTTCTAGTGGACAGAAATGGCTTCGATCTCGCAGGAGCAACTTCGAGCGATCATTTTTTATGAGTGGCCGCGCGGCACGAACGCAAGCACAACTGCTAAAAATATACTGGATGCATTCAGCGAGAACGTAGTTTCTCATCGAACAGTCCAGCGTTGGTTCAATCGTTTTAAATCTGGAGACACAAGCCTTGAAAATAAGGAACGTTCCGGACGACCGTCGACCATCGATGATGAAGCATTACTCCGCTGCATCAAAGAAAAACCGGAAGCAAGTACGCACGAGCTAGCAAGAGAACTTGGCTGCACCCAACCGTCAATAGTCAATCACTTACACAACTTGGGATACAGGAAGGTTCTAGCTCAATGGATACCACACCGTCTCACCGACCACAATAAGAACTGTCGCGTGACCATCTGCCAGTCTCTCCTGCTTCGCCACCATCGCAAGGAGTTTTTAGAAGATTTTGTGACGGGAGATGAAAGCTGGGTCTTTTATGATAACAGAACGCGTTTAGCTTGCTGGCTTCCTATCGGAGAAAAACCGCCACACCAACCGAAATCTGATCGTCACTCACAAAAGGTTTTGTTGTGCTGTTTCTGGGACGCAAAGGGAATGCTGTTTCACAATTTTCTCCCTGTATAGGTAAGACGATCACCTCTACACGATACATCGAACATCTCCAGGAATTGGCAAAAGCTATAAGAAAAAAACGGCCAGACGCGCGACTGTGTACCTTCTCCACGACAACGCGAGACCCCATGTCGCAAAGGAAACCCACAAAACAATCACTGAGCTTTACTGGAATACCGTTCCTCATCCACCATACTCTCCTGACATCGCGCCATCTGACTACCATTTGTTCAGACATTTGAAGGCATATTTGAGAAACAAAACTTTCGAAAACGTCGACGATCTCAGAAGGGATATTTCAAATTTCTTTGAGTTCCAGCCGCCGCAGCTTTGGGCAAAGGGAATAAATGAGTTGCCAACTAGATGGTCGAGTGTCATAGAAACCGATGGCGAATATATTGTTGATTAGAAATGTTTTGTATAAGATATATAAATAAATAAATTATATTGAAATTATTGCGACAAAACTTTTTTATCAACCTGATATATTAGAAAACTCATCTGTGAAACGAGATAAAAATGAACGCATTCGCCAGTTCTAAAGCAGGAATGCTCTGTACACGATGTACCAATAGGGTTGTTCTGTAATCATACTAGTACGGTTTAAGAATAATTGTACGGTTACTTCAAGTAGACTGAATTTTATGTTGGGTTCATGATGTTTGTTCCGGAGTCAGCAAGTAGGCCGTAGATGACCTATGTGACACGCACCATCGTAAATCTTTTGCCCCCTTTGTATCTTTATGAGTGCAATTTAGAACAAGCTCGGCACGATCAAGGTATTGTACAATATTCCTAAATCGTGCTTTTTGAATATTTTTTATGCGAGTACAATATGCGTGCATCAACAAATCGTTCATTGAAAAAATAATGACATCAACCACAGCCACAAATCGTTTTCGTTTGCAGTTGAAGATGCTCGAAATGACAACAGTCCTCAGGAGCTGCGATCTAGCTAGCTCTGTCCGATGCAATGCTTCGACAATACTGCTATAATTTCCTAAATTTGAAAATAAAACCATCGGTAACTCGCAGGCTTGCAAATGAATAATTTTATTGAAAAATACCGATTTTTTATTCGACTGACGAGCGAATAGGATGGTAGAGTGTTGTCGATTTTCGGCAGCTAAGTATCATGGCTTGCTCTGTACATACCACAGTTCATGTCGCAAAGTTCTTGCTCCTTTTTCCCTGTTCTGTTCGGGGTGTCTTTTTCCATACTCTGGTGACAGATCGGAGGATTAGAACCCTTATGGGAACACGTCGTCCTGTCTCTCTCGCGCTCACTCTCCATATCTCCCTTTTCCACCTTCATCTCCCTTTTCTGTCTCTCTCCTCGCTCCCCTTTTCTCTCCACCCTGTCTTTTTGCGATCAGAAGTCTACTGTTCTAGCCCCTACTTGGGTGTAACACTGACGTACGCCACGCTCGATCTACAACCGAAGAATGAAACCCTTCGACATTACGATGCGTCCGAGCGGAAAATCTGAGGGTTCCAGAGACGTACCAAACGCATAGTCTCTTTCTTTCTCTTTAACTTCGTGTTTTTCCTCATTCTTCTGCGTTTACTGTCTCTCAAGTTTCCTTCTTCCTCGCTCTTTCTTTCTCTCTCGCCAACTCTATTCCTTTCTAGTTTTCTTTCTGTCCAAAACCCTCTGTCAACTCACTCTTCCACATTCTACGTATTTTCGGGTAATCCTCCAGACTTCGATACTTTGACCAGGGGATTCACTGGCTTTCTTGTTTGAGAATTTCAATTCCGCTCACTCTGCGTCTCTGCTTCTCGTCTCCTGTCCGTCGCGTGAAAGAACAAAAAAATGTATCGTTCGTTCGTAGACCACCAACATTCTTTCGATCGTGTCTTGTCGCTTTTCCTATAATTTTACGGTGTGCTTACGTTATATATATATATATATACCCGTGTTGAAATTTGAGTCGGGAAAAGTACTACTCCTGATCTGCCTTCCCTAGATAACATCAGGCTCTAGTCGTGCCTTCCATCCTGGAATAGGCTCGCAACGTAACGGGTCTAACAAGGAAAGGTTGCGAGGTGGATCTTTCCGATTTCGATGAAATTCGACATGCTTGTTGAATGGGTAAAAATAGGCACGTATTTTTTTATATCTGCGGAACTCGATTTTTAAGGAGTGAAACGCACCCTCGCCAAGAGGGCTGTTTTTCGCCGATAACGTTATCATTCTCATTTCCAATGTATATTACACGAAAAAATAAACTTTGTTGCAATTTGAATTTCATGGAAATCGGAGAAATCGACCTCGCAACCTTTTCTTGTAAGGCTAGGTCCCGGGCCGGCGAACAAGCGGTAAATAACCAGGAAATTTGTAGGGAATAAATCAGGAAATAACCAGGAATAAACGAGAAAAGTAAAAATGACGTTTCAGCGTTTTTAGAATCCTTGAGAAGATAAAATCGGTAGTGTTTTCAATTCAGTATTTCGACAACATATTGTTTGTTGGTTATCTACGTCCCGCGTAGAAATTTTGATGGGGCCCAAATCAGGGCTCGATCAGGTTGCCTGACTGCCCTGGTAGGGCACTAATAAGGCAGCCTGAAAGGGCCCTACTAGGAAATATAATGTTGTGTCACATATGGGTCAGACCTGGTTGCCTGATCAGAAAGAAATGCATATTATATTTCAAAAATCCAAAATGGAATGAACCACTTAATTTAGAGTTCCACTACAATGATTTTGTATAATAATTCGTCATTCCCTGGCCTGCTGAAATGTTTTTGTTCGAAGAAAATATTTCGCCTGTATGAGAATCGACTTACCTACCCAAAGCTAGGCACGCTGCCACTATGCTACTGAGTGCTTGTAACATCTTGGTCCCAGATATGGCATAAGAGACCAAATGAATTCCTATAATTATTTGTTGTATCACATAAAGTATATCAATTAGTTAATATCATTGTGACAATTAAAGAGGTTTATCGAATAACAGGCTATAGATTTTTGAAACTTAACCTGGTGTGTATATATATATATATATATAATATTCCTCTCTCTCTCTTCGCCTTACAAAGCTGCCGAAATCTTCTGAGACGCATCCGAGTTGCATAACGTTTTTTGTCGTGACAGCCCATAGTACCTTTTTTAAATGGAATTCAGGAATGCATCGAAACTCTGAAGCTACGATGCTGTTAAATCGAAGTTTCCACGTGGAAAATAAGAGGTTATGTGCATCTATCGACTGCTGAGGCAGTTATAGAGCAAGCCTATTTATGGCCTCATCAGGGAAAGCCTGATATGGCGTATTAGGGCAAGCCTTGGTAGGGCCCTATCGGGGAAAGCCTTAGTAGGACCACATTAGGGACAGCCTTAGTAAGGCCCTATCATGGAAAGCCTTAGTAGGGCCTATCAGGGCAAGCCTTGGTAGGGCCCTATCGGGGTAAGCCTTAGTAGGATCTTATCAGGGACGGCCTTAGTAGGGCCATTTTAGTATAGCCTGATTTAGGGCCTAAATACTTCCGGCCCGATCGGGGCCGGATCATGATGTCCGTAACAGGTGTTACCCGTGTCACACCCCGTTCGGGGCCTGATCCTGGTCAGGCTAACCCTAAGAAATTTCTATTCGGGGTGCTAAAGTAGCATTTGAGTGTATCAAAATGCTTGCTCGCGTTTCCGTATAGGCCAAGAAACAGAAAAACGTACGCAGATCACTATCCGAGCGAAAAAGGCCTAGAGTGCAAAGAGTTATTTCGCACGTAGGGGAGAGTGGGGTAAATACGGGCGCTGGGCAATTCCGGACACCTCGGTATTTGGTAGCTCAGCCCTCGCCCTCGCCCAGCTAATACACTGATGAGATTGCGTCCGCCATCTGTAGTGCACAAAAAGTTAATAGGACGGGAGGCCACGCACGGGTTTCGAAGTAAGTTTTATTTAAGATTTTAGTGATATTTGTTCCAATTTTTAAATGATTTTGAATGTTGTGTTTACGTAGATATATGTGTACTAGCGAAATACTTTCTTTGGTTATGAACAGTGATCATATATAGCAGTAAAATCATAAAACAAGAAATGATACGACTAAACCTAACATATAACTTTTTATTTTGTTAATTGTTGAAGTCAGTTTGGATCAATTGCGGATCAAGAACATGGCTCACACGTCCCGTCGGCAAAAATCCTACTGCCAAGTTCTCTCTAAGATGGATCACATTTCAGGTAAAGGAAGAGAAAGACGTTGTTCGTCCTTCAACAGAGCGGAAGGTGTTTGGGAATCTGTAAATCAGCTATCTCTCTCGCACTCGTAGGATTTTATTGTATTTGAGATGTCTTGAAAATATAAAAGAAAGACCGAGAAGGAATATACCATCGAAACTTTAAAAATTGCTGTAAGGAAGATAAATAACGAAAAATAAAGTTTTGGACCAATCGAAAAAAATTTGATATTGCGAGAGCAACGCTGTTCAATCAAGTTGGGAAATATGAAGAAGATGTTACTGATCAGAAGCGTGGTAAGAAAACAGTTTTTAACAAGATAGAAGAAAAAGAGTGTCCGTATTTACCCGAATGGCATTGGGTAATAACGGACAGTAAGGGTTTTAAAATTCTTTAATATTAATGTTCGTTGATTAATTACAAATAATTAATACTGTAGTTCTCGTAAGGTAATGATCAAAGTTTAATAATTCATTAAAAGAGACCGATTTATACTAATACTATGACTTTTATTGAAGGATTTCATTAAACGTCCGCAATTATCCCACTCTCCCCTATCGCAAAATCATAAGCGTAAATGCACGCTGTAAGCACAGCACTTCTGTACTTGGTACAACTCACAGGACGAACTTTTATCCCAGTACGATGGTACCCTGCTTACGAGAACCGCTTCGTTTGTAGCCACCTGGCGAATTATTGGCGAAATACATTCAGGTAACGTCTTCCCAGCCAGAACATTGATATTTCCCAAAACGGCGACAGGGTGTTCAAAAACAACGAATTACCTGCTTTACTTTTTTGCCCCATAAAATAATTTGGCTATTCTTGATGCTCAAATCATTAGTTATCGTAATCCCGGTATTTATGATAAGCATTGTTATCCTCGTTGACTATCGCAGATGAAATGAATGCTTTCAATGATCAATAGAATTACAACAGACGTATTAATTTCATCCCAATCAATTATAAATATCTTTGATGAGGTGAAAAGCAAAGTAGCTTGTTTTAGTTCTTAAAAACAGGCTCCACTTTGCAGAACATGTCAATGTTCTGGCCGGATAGACATTACGTGAAGATGTACTTGCTCGCAATGTATCCCGGCCAGAAGATAGTAATTTCCAAACATAGAGGGTAAGCCGTGAAAAAAAACGATTTTGCGATCTTCCCGGTGTCTTCCATGGGAGGGCCCGGTCAGGTAAATCCGACAAGGCAAGTCTGGACCAGGGCCGGACACAAAGTAGGGAATGCCCGGTCCCATTTCTGCACGGGTATATATACAGCATTTTTTTCTACCGTCTTCTGAATGCAAACGTGAATCTCGTTAAAAATAATTTGGTTTCAGATGGTTCTTGGTATGCAAAAAAAAAGAAATTTATCCGTCAAGTAAAGTGAAACCCGAAAATGTAAGTAGACTTCAACCAAACCAAGCGACAATGGCTGTTTTAAACGGAGCGATTTATAATTGGCAGAGATGGTAGTAACATGGGTGAAGGCATATGTTGATTTATGGTTCAATTACCGCGATGATCGCATGAAATTGAGACATACGTTGCTTTACAGGAACGAGGAACTTTGCCAGTGGAGCTCCCTCGCCATCGCTTCCTCGCTACACCCCCCCGCCTCCTCACAGGTTTACTATGACTCGTGCACAAGCAGACGATCACGTGGTTGCGGTCAAAAGGCGCAAGTGCTGCATCCAATATACAGTAATTGCATGAGCGAGACCTCTTTGGATTCGAAGGGTTAGACGACTTGATCCGTGCATAATATACGAGGGGATTTTCCTGTTAACGCATAACTCTTGCTCTTGCAAACGAACGAGAGAGGGAGAGGGGAGAGAGAGAGAGAGAGAGAGAGAGAGAGAGAGAGAGAGAGAGAGAGAGAGAGAGAGAGAGAGAGAGAGAGAGAGAGAGAGAGAGAGAGAGAGAGAGAGAGAGAGAGAGAGAGAGAGAGAGAGAGAGGAGTTTCGAGTCGATCCCTATTTCAATCTCTGGCGAGAGGTAGCGAGGCTGTTAAGTTTACATCTCCGTTGTAGTAACGTAGTTTATCGTAGCGAAAATTGTTGCGAATTTTGTCCCATATTTTACGGGTACTAAGAACAAGTTACGTAATAAATAAGACTTTGTTAACAATGTTAATTGAATTAATATAAAGACTGACACAAGCAACTCGAAGAACGACAAGAATCTTTTAGCAATTGACATACGACGCGTATACTTCCAGTGAAGCGAAGCACTTTTTCTGGATGACAATTTTCAAACGATTCATTTTTCGATTTTATCGTTATTTACAACGAGATGATGAATCGCTTATGAATTATATTCATTTGCGTAGTATTCCTCACCGTAATTGAATAATAAGTGAGCAATAATAACAAGCCGAAAGACACACGATTCCATCGGTAGAGAAATCCATGAAAACTTTTCACGGTTGACATCACTGGTGGAAGGAGCTGCACCTGGTAGATCTACCATATTAAACTGTATTCGAAACAGGATAGAGAATGTTCTTACGGTTGCAATTGCAAATTGAAAGAGAGTAGTTCCTAGCTGTATTAAAAAGACGCGGGCGTTGGAATTTTGTCGTCATCTGTCACTTTGTCTCAACGGGTCTGCATAAGCTGGGGCCCCAAAGAACGGCTCGATTTTCAATATTCTTTCTGATGAGAGTGTTGGGATGAAGAAGTTAGGATTTCACACACAATTAATACATAATCTTGCCAAGCTTGTTTTTTTTTTAATTTATAGACATTGATAAATGACGAAGTTATTGTTATTTTCGCGAAGTGCCGCCGATTCTGCATGGCCAATCGGTGAACGTGGTTCTGGCAAATAGGCTGTAAAAAAAAAGAAATTTTAGTATAATAATAAAACTGTCGAATGACCGGATACTTTCTTGGTATTTTGAAAATTACGAAAATGACAAGCTGCAGAAAAAAGTTCGATTTTCGGAGAAAAAACAATTCTAACAATTTGTTATTAACAAATGGATAAACATATTTTAAAAAATCACCTGATAACACGATAGTGAATGTTATAAACATCCGAATTTGAAGACATTCGGATAAATAGATTTTAAGATACGACTTACACCGTTCTATAAAAGACATTTTCGAAATAAATGGAAAAAGGGTAAATCGCAGCGGGGCGGTTCGCAGTTGCGCAGTGGGTGATCTGACCGTTCACCAAAATCGTCGTAACTCGGTAAATTTTTGGAATTTCTACAAAACGTCATTACAAATCAGAGTCAAGAACCAAGATGACAAAAATATGCAAAAAACGCGTTTTCAAAATACCATGCTTAGCAGATCCCTTAAGGGGAGATATACACCTAGATGGTCGAGGTCGAGGATTTAGAAGCGATGAACATTCCGTCGACCGTAGAAGACCTACACTATGAGCCTGGTATCGATGATTCCATGTGAGTTGACAAATTTTATGATTTATTAATTTCCAATTTTTTAAACACGTTTTTCTCAAAACCACGTTTTTCAAATCGGTACCCAAAATTTCTCGAAAACCAATGAACCGATTGCCTTGAGGTTTTTTGTGGTCATTCTATACACCATTATCTAGTACTTGTTATAGGATGTTTTTCCCGTTACTTAGTTTTTGTTTTATAGGCAAAATAATAACTAATTTTTGGCCCAAAAATCACTATTTATGTTCAAACGTTCGCCATTTTGTCATAAATCGATATTTTCAAAATCGGCTATGACAAGTACTAGATTATAGTATCTAATTTAATAAACTTTTTGTTTTTTTTTTGATGATTTTTGAAGAAACGCCAGTAGGTACCGTATACGCAGATTTTTTTACGACGCTCCAAGAATCATACAATATCCTTGTATATTTTTGATATTTTTGAATAAAGAAAATTAAACATATTTTTAAATGTATATACTTTTAGATAATGAAAATCCCAATCCGAAATGTTAAATAGTTTTCCTTGAAAAAATTCACAAAAATGATCTTTTTTCCGGCTCCTAGGTGAATATCTTCCCTTAAGGGGTCTTCTCACTTTAGACGCTAAAAAAGGCTATTTTTATGAGTTTTTTGAAATAGGTTTATATTATAGATATTGATATAAAAGTTGTTACGCTTAATAAATACACTTTCAAATAACATAAATTTTTTTAAAATGTATTCATGTAACCCAAATAAACTTCAAACGCGTTTTTCTCGAAGCAACGTTTTTCGACGGCTTGTTGATAAAATCTTCGAAACTACTGAACCGATCCTTATGAAGTTTTAACCACATATTCTTCACAACTATAGCTATTGCGCACATCAAGGATTTTTTAAATTTTGAGATTTACTATTTTTTGCCAAAAACGGTGAAAAAAACACGTTTTTTTTATTTTTCCGAAAAATGACCGCCATTTTGTTATTTTTTAATATATAAAAAATCGTATGATATGCGCTATAGCCATTAATATACTGAATCTCTAAAACCGTTTGATTTTTTTGTTTCGGATGATCCATCTCCGAGATTTCATCAACAGCGCAGACCTACAATCTTTTTGGGTCATTTTTTTAACTACTATTTTCGTCTATAAATAGTGACATTAATAAATAAATAAAAATTTTCATGTATAAGGAGTACAACTTTGCAGTGACCGTTTTTTTCAAAAGTTTAAGGCTTTATTATAAAAAAGTGGCTACATATTTTTTAATCAAAGTACTGCCCGTCGCTAGCTACGACCTCGGCCCATCTTTCAGGTAGCATTCGAATCCCGCGTCGATAAAAGTCTTGGTCCTTGGAGGCAATCCAGGAATCGACCCAATTTTTGACTTCTTCGTAAGTACCGAAGTGCTGGTCAGCCAAATCGTGTGCCATTGACCGGAGCAAGTGATAGTCGGAAGGGGCAATGTCTGGAGAGTACGGCGGGTGGGATGAAACCTCCCATTTCAGCGTTTCCAAGTACTTTTTCACGACATTTGCAACATGGGGTCGGGCATTGTCATGCTGCAGTATCACCTTGTCATGTCTTTCGTTGAATTCTGGCCGTTTCTCTTTGAGTGCCTTACTCAAGCGCATCAACTGACGTCGGCGGAGTTCCCCTGTGATGGGTTCGGATGGTTTGAGCAGCTCATAGTACACAACGCCCAGCTGGTCCCACCAGATACACAGCATCACTTTGGATCCGTGAATATTCGGTTTGGGCGTCGATGACGGAATATGACCAGGCAGTCCCCATGATTTTCGGCGTTTAGGATTATCGTAGTGAACCCACTCTTCATCTCCAGTCACAATCCGGTGCAAAAATCCCTTCCTTTGTTGTCTTTGGAGCAGTTGTTCACAGGTGAAAAATCGGCGCTCGATGTCTCTCGGCTTCAACTCATGCGGGGCCCAGTTTCCTTGCTTTTGGATCATACCCATATCCCGGAGACGTTTTGAAACTGCTTGCTGGGTTACTCCTAACGTCTCGGCGAGTTCCTCTTGAGTTTGGCACGAATCCTGGTCCAGCAAGGTCTACAATTCTGCGTCTTCAAAAACTTTCTGCCTTCCGCCACCATGCTTGTTCTCGACCTCAAAATCTCCACTTTTGAAGCGTTGAAACCACCGCCGACACGTTTTCTCACTAATAGAATCCTCCCCGTAAGCATCTACAAGCAAACGGTGGGCCTCAGCCGCAGATTTCTTGATGTTGAAGAAGTAAATCATAACCTCCCGCAAATGCTGAGAATTCGGTTCGTAGGTTGCCATGTTGAGTGCCTATAACTTTATAATGCATACACGTATCCGTTAGCTTTTTTAAATTGTTTACATTGGCAGAGCCTCTAGTTTAAAATGCCACTTTTTTTATTGAGCTAGGGCCACTACTTCGGCCGCAATGGCTCTCTAAGTAAAACGGTCACTCCAAAGTTGTACTCCTAATATTTCGACAGTGTATTTATTAAGTGTAATAACTGTTATATCAATATCTATAATATAAACGTATCAAAAAATTCATGAAAATAGCCCTTTTTAGCGTCTAAAGTGAGAAGACTCCTTAACAGTGAATCTCCCTTTATCGCACTCGAAAGACAAGTTTGCGGTCATAAAAGTTATGGACCATTTGATCTTTATAACTGACGAACCGGACAAATATCATCATTCATCAATCACAAACACGTGATGCCAATGAAAAAATATACTGAAAAACCTCAACAAAAGGTCCATGATAAAAATGAGCGAAGCGCACGTCCGCGAATATCTCTCGCGCGTAAAAAAAAGCTTCGGCATTTTCCCCAGTCTGGTCTATTCGGTAAAATTGAGATCGGAAAAAGTTCCTTCCGTTCCGTGCCCCCGGTTCGTGCGATGATCCGATGTGCTATTCTCGTCTCGTTGACTCATCAATCATCGTCACGTTCGTTCTTTTCTCCAGATATCGTTTGGTGTATCATACATCGACTAACGTCGCCAGCAAAAACGGCACCCGAGCGATCTTTCTTCCGGCATTGAGACCCCCAAGTTACGCCCCTCTGACTTCCCGCCTCTGATCCACGCGTGGGTGTATACGCAGCGGAATTAAATTTATCCGTTGCGAGGATAAAAGGTCGGAGTTTCGAGCTGATGTACGGAAAGATTAAGGGCAGTAAGATGGAAAAAAAACTAAAAAAAATTAAGTAACGAAGGACGGGCATTATTGTAGGTAAAAAATGACGGGACTCCTGGGCTTTCCGGAAAGATAGAATCTTCAGCAGTGGATAGGTATATACCCGCGCATCTTCGCTATCCAACTTTTCCACCATTTCCACCCTTTCCACCCTTTCGTGATGGCTACAGGTACTGATGGAACGCTTTATACAGATATATGTACGATATAGCTAACGCGGAACTTGACCATCGTATACACAAGCGAAAACGAGAAGCTCATCCTCTTCCATCTCCAAACCGTCCCGTTTCGTAGCCACCCCTCGTTCCACACTTCACCCTCTCGGACGTTCCGAAATCCGTAGCGCGTCGTAAATCTTGCAACGTGGAACTCGCGTCCTGTAACATCCCTCACTCTCGTGTTGGAACCCACCAGCCATCGCGAAACCCCCGCGAAAAGCAACATCCGTTCGACCATCGCGGGTACATTCACTCGTCCGTTTTCTCGAGGACCTATCCGCTAACGAGATAGCCGACCAACCAACCCTCTCTCTCTCTCTCTCTCTCTCTCTCTCTCTCTCTCTCTCTCTCTCGCTCCCTTTCTCTCACTCTTTGGCCAATTCGCTCGTCCTCGCCCTTTCGCTAAATCCATGGCCCATCTGCTTCGGCCTCCCAATCTCTCGCTGCTTCGTTATGCAACACGAGATGATGCAAGGGGGACAAGTACACGGCCCTCCAATTCCTACGCTTTCCATGTTCCAGTTTGAAACTTCGCTACCGCTGGATTTGCAGTTAATTTCCGGTTTGATTTCAATTTACTAATTTTCTGATCAAAGTGCAAACTTTTCGGTGCCGGTTTCATTTTCGGCTGATTACTTTTCAGCTAATAATCAGCTGCGCACTTAAAACTCCACTGGCGTATTCGTCGCTGGTAATATTTATAAAAGTATCAACCATAGGGGTGAAAAAATCGGTTTTACGACTACATTACCATTTACCGTGGATCATTTTACGAAAGCTTTACTGTATGGCCAATTTATAGGCGGTTGCGGAGAGTTCCGAATGCGCGGGTCGAGGCAGCAGGCAGCCTGCCAAATTACAGTCCTTACTCCCCATAAAAAGTGTTATCTAAACGAAAATACGACAATGCTATAGCCAATTTTGAGATATTCATTCTCCACGGTATCTCTCGTGAGCTGGAGTTGACTTTAACGAGCTTTGAGCGTGTGTTTTTTTTCTTCTCGTATTATTTTGGCGTTAGTATATGATTGATCGCGGATGTTCAAAATTATATGATATTGAAGTTTGCATCGTTGGAACGCAACGAAAATAATTTTTTTCTTCTAATTACCAATTTTCTTCGGCAGAACAAAGCCACGAAAAACCTTTTTTGAGATTCTCATTAGAGACCTAAAACCTAAATTCATAGAAAATGATTTTCGATAACAATAAAAATTAAGGAAAAAGGGTGGAAAAATCGTTGCATTGCAACGATGCAAACTTCAACAACATAAAATTATAGTATGAGGTGACGTGTAACATTGAAAAAAATCGAATCGGTTCAATAGAAGATCGATCGATGAATAATTAATCGATGGAACAGTGTCACATATTCTTTACCCCACGAAAAGTCCGAATCCATGAGAAGAAGGAAAAACAATTTCGCAGGATAAAACTCATTGATCAGAAGTCCCGTGACCAAGTCTTGCCGCTCCTCTCTCGAAGTTATTGCCATTCCAGGCCTTTAGGGACATTCTGGAACATCCTGCCTCTCGACCCGTGTGTAAATATCTAAACTAAACCATGTTGAACGTTTATTGACGCGTAAACGCCACAATTTGTCCATACGTAGTCGCTATGAAGCCTCGAAGTTTATGCACTCGGTATTTACTTAACACAGCCTCGATGTTGAGTACTTTGGCTACGTACATACGTGTAAATAAACTTCGCTCGTGTCTGGGTTATTTTTCATTGGAGGGTTGACAGCGATGCAACTTCCTGTACCAACAGTAGTCGATTCGCACGACCCACTGCATTCTCGAAAATTATTCATACATAGAAATAAATACAGGGTGTCCGATACGACTGTTACAGCCTGACGAGTCAATTTCGAAATGATGTTGAAGTTTGCATCGTTGGAACGCATCGAAAGTTAATTTTGATTCTACTGCTCACGTTTATTTCGTCAATTCAGGGTACGAAACTCACCCAAACAGTTTTCCTTATCTTCATTAGAGATCCACGACCTTAATTTAGAATAAAAATTATACACCATAATAAAAATTAAGAAATGAAAAGAATTTAAAAAAAACTTTTCGTTGCATTCCAACGATGCAAACTTCAACGCCATATTTTGAGGCTTGTTTGAAGAACAAGTGAATCGCGTGAACATGGGGATTCGTTCGGATTTTTTTGAACATTCACATTCGCTTCTTCTGAATTTAAATTTTTCGTCAAAATGTCATTCCAACTCTACGATAAAAATAACAATCCTTTTTCAAACATTTGCCAAACTATCGCTCAAGTTTTGCTCAAAAATACGTTCTTCACGTTCGAGTTTGGTAATTAATATTTTAAGAATTGCCAAATTGGACAATATTTGATTATTTAAAAAATCATTGTTCTTTAACGCAGGAACGATGAATTTTATTTCTTTGAATTTACAGTCCTTGTAGCATGCAAGAGACTGGTATAATGAAAATAATTCGGTACCTATTTTGAAATGTTTATTATATGTTATTCGATACATATACATGCGCATTCTCATTTTCTTCATCCATTCGTATTCATTTGGCCGGGATGCTGACCAACGACAATTTTCCATTTTTTACACACACATACATACGTCTCGTCTTGTTTCACAAAATTCGTGACGCTGAAAAAATCACATTTCCCCTCTTGTGCCATTCGTCTCGTCTCGTGATGCGAAAAAATCAGTCCGACCAGCCTAAAAATATTTTCAATATTAAAATTGGGGTAAGAAAATATCGGGATTCATTCAAATGTCCCGAATGTTCAAAAATAATTATGCTAATACGTTACTAACGAAATTTTTTATTCGAACCCCATAGGCTATTTGGAAAGCTACCGCCCTTAAAGTTTACACCTTGTATGTGATGCTATTAGAATAATATTTGCGCCAGTCATGGGACGCTGACCATATTTTCATAGAGAGAATTTGTTCATGGATCGTGCCATGCATATATGTATTTATTACTATCCGATATATATATATATATATATATATATATATATATATATATATATATATATATATGCATGCATATAATAGAGTATACATAGTTAGTTAGCGAGTAGTTAGAATAGCGACATATCGTCCCAGCAATATACGAGGCGAGTGTGAGCAGAGGAGATGGAGATCGGTCATACAATTCAGACACTGTGGGCAGTACAAACAAGCGAGCGGCCCGCGGCACACCGAGCTAGGCTGATGGCATCCCGATCCACCTGAGCTTCCCCTTCATAATTCCGACATGTGCACTGTCCACCTTCCTTCCCCTGCTCGTGCCCTTCGGCGCGTTAAATTCTCGAAGTACACGATAGGTGTGTACTATGGATGTAGGCACTCCATACGCAGATGTTCCGCGTTTACATGCGGCGATTTCCAAATGAAACGGATCGTCTCGCTATTATTGTTACGACCGACCATTATCGGACACGATGATACGCGAAATATGCTAGCGAAATATGTTTGCCTGTTTTTTTAACGTTTCCATTAAATATGATTTTAATTTAATTAAAACTGGATTATTGCAAAATGGTTTTAATATAATTAATAATGGTTTAATTCAAAATTGATTTTATTTAATTAATAATGGTTTATTTATAAAAACAAAAAGCTTAACAATTCAGAAACGTCGCAGTTGTTGTGTACATTGATTTCGAACAGTGATAACTATTACTAAACATTGATGAACAAATAGTTTAAACAAATAAGTGGATACAAATTTCTGGATGTGCTATGATCACTATCTGGGTACGTACGAACTTTTAAATACTTCTTTGCAGCAAGGCTCAACCTTGACTTTAAGGAGCTTCTAAGTCGTTGAAACAACGGGTTACTAGATACAACCTCCAGAAAAGCTTAAAAAATGAAATAAAGCAAAACATAGTTAATTTTCAAAAAGTTGATAAGTTAAAACAACAATTAGCTGTTTTACTTAACATGGGTAATGTTATGAGAGCATTACTGTGGTTAATTTGTAGCCAAATATGACAGAAGGGGCGGAAATTTTATTTCAATAGTAAACAAAAATACAACCTTCAGAAAAGTTCAAAAACGGGAATCAAGAAAAATATAGTAAATCCTCAAAAAGTTGAGTTAAAAAAATAGCTGTTTTATTTATCATATGTAATGTTTTGAGAACATTATTGTGGTTAATTTATAGGCAAAAAAGTCAGAAAGGGTGGGAATTTTATTTCAATAGTAGACCAGGCCTTTTTTTTTAAACCTCGTATAATAATTTCTCGTAATAATAATAACAATTTTTTGAGACCTCGTATAATAATTTAGGTAGTATAATAATTTATTTTCCTATTCGTTTCGGAAAATGTAGCACATAAAGTACAAAAAATCTACTTTTGGCAACACGTTTTGCAAATAGCTCAATTTGAACGCCATCATGTTGGTATCAGATCACCTCGAAATCCGGCACACATATCTTGAAAAGGATATTCTCTGGGTTGGGGGTATTTCTGCATATCTCTGTTCTCAACTCGAATTTTTTATAGCCTCGGCCTTTATGGATATGCGTCGAGATTTCCCGGAGCATAATATAATATCCTAGTTGAAGGGGAGTGCAGGCTTTCGAATAGTCATCCTTAAATCCAGGAAACGCTGCATTTTGTTCTCTCCCTCTCTCTCTCTCTCCCCCACTGCCTGCAGTTATTTTAACGAGCTCAGCTGCTATGCATGTATGATATATAAAGTGGCATGCCCATACGTGTGCTTATATATACAATAATAACGAGAGAGATGGAGAGGGTGTATGTTTATTTTATGTGAAGCTGGAGGAGCGATAAAGTCGAGTACATGCAGTATGGACGCGTAGACCGAGGGTCCCTCAGTGCCTCCTCTCTATCTTCTTTCCTCTCGTTCAAATCACTACGTTACGTTCTCGATTTAAAAAAAAATAGGAAGAAAGGTAAGGAGATACGAGTGGTGGATTCTCCCTCGAGGACTGGGGCCTAAAGCACAGGTCGATTTTCAATTTTTTGTTTCTGACGAGTGTATTGGAATGACGAGGTCGGGATTTTACACACAAGGAATACATAATTTTGCCAAGCTTGAGTGTTTTTTATTTTTGAATATTCATTAACAACGAAGTTATTATTATTCAATCAACGCCGTTGCTGCATGGCCAATCGGCATAGGTGGTTCGGGCAACTGGGGTGACCTGAAATGAAAAATAAAAAAATTTAATTTTAGTATATTAGTTGAACCTTGGTACGATTGGATAGTTTTTTGAAATTTTGACAAATGCCAAAATGGCAAGTCGTAGAAAAAAATTCGATGTTCGACAAAAAAACATCTTTAATAATTTGTTATTAACAAATGTATGAACTTGTAAAAAATCCATCCGGTCATACGTTAGGTAAATCTTTATCTTATAACTATGCTATGGTCCGAATTTAAAGTGCAGCAAGTCGGTTCGTCGTAGCACAGTGAGCGATTTGACCCTGTACAAAAGTCATCATAACTCGGTCAATTTTTGGAATTTTTACATGATCGATATTCACAAATATTTGATATTTAAAGCTTACGCAGACCCCTTATATCTTTTCCGCTCATCGTTCGAATGTTTGTAGATCTTTGTGGTCTGAGTCATTTTATAACGTCCCATGACCAATGAGGAAACTTGACGAGAATTAGGACCGCACATATAATTTTTTTCACCAAAACCAAAATCAAGTGTTTTTTGACTGCAGCAAACCCTTCGATTAAATCTCACACAACATTCGATTGGAAAAACTCGGTGATATTGGGTTTCCTGCGAGGGTCACCTCTCGTAAAATGGTCGGGTAACTCGTGCAATTCGACCATTCCACGACAGACCAGGCGCATCTCCTCCATACAAATTCTGGACCCTTCGTAATCCAGATCTTCCGTAGAGAAGAGTAATTTGGCAGAAGTACTTTATATTTTCTCCGATAAGGCAGTCCCATCGCGATTTTGATCAACTTTATTGCGTCTGAAGTCTGGGTCTTCTGTACAAGGGGGTGATTTTTGGTCCAGTACTTATTTAATATTTTTCAGGTACAGTAGTTTTTTATTACTACAGTAGACATTTTATTATTATTATAAGCTTCCTACCAAACATACATTGTAAACAATTTAGTGGATCGCAAATTATCTTTCTTATTGGTTCTTTATTGAAACATTGTGTGATAAACACGAATGGAATCCCTTTATTCCCTTTTTCCAAACCAACAAAAGAAACGAGATTTCTTGGAGTCTTGCGGTGAACAATCGCACATTATTATTGTTCTAAGAGTATGCGTGAGTCTTCGAGGTAAAAATTAGAGAAAAGTGATTGCCGCTCGACATTCACATGTTGACTCAAATATATAAGCAGATATATGCGTATATACAAATATTTTCTCAACGCCTTCGGGCGTGACAGTAGAGTTAGGCACCTGTCTCCAAGTTCTCATACATATTTTATTACATTCTTTCATCGAGAAGCAGGCGCGAGACTAGCAGACTCGAAACGTTCTATTGCTTCATTTTAGCTATATTCAAAAATGTCAAAAGTGCCGGTAATGAACCGAAAGCCGTTCTCAAGTTGGTAGTACGTGGGAGGAAAGAGGAAAAGAGAGGCTGGGAAGTACGGAGCAAACGTGAAGCGCGCGGGCTTTCAGGAGGGTGTTAAAATTGGATTACTTTATCGAGCAATACCTTGCTCTGGCGTGTAGCAGAGTGCGTCACACTCAGTCGTCGCCATTGCACATTAATATTGTATACGGGGTGTCTCAGATTTGATGGTCAATAATGAAAAGGTAGATTTGACACAACATTCTGAGTCGAAAAGTCTTCAGACTTTTTTCGATCCGATTAACTCCTGGCGAGATATTGACATCGACCAATCAGCGGCGCGCGAAGCGACGTATATTAGTGAGCGGAGCGCGTGGGGAGTGAATAGCTCCCCACCACGCTGCCCGTATGGGTATCGCTAGGGAAAACAGCCGACGCTTTCACCGCAAACGCTGCCAAAACGGTAAGAGATAGAGCAAAAATGCATGGGGCCAATCTTCTTAAACAATACATTTTGTTCAAGAAAGTCCGGGGAAGCATTATTCTATTTTTGATAGTTTAGGTATAATGACAGCTTGAACAAAGGCCTTAAAAACGCTGGGCTTACGCGTAACCCTTGAAAATCCGGTTCGGTTATTAAGTTCTTTTTTAAATTCTTTTAAAAAAGCTGCGGCGCTGCAACTCGAGAAATATTTAACCTACGAGAATATTATATGTGACTAGTGTGTCTAGCAATTGTATGACAATTTTTATCATACGACGAACCATTTTGGTGATATTTTCAAGAAAACCGATTTTCAGCATTTCCGGACTGTCGATCGAAGCATAACCCCGCCAATTCGGCAATGCAGGCCGTTATTTTTGTCTCTGGAGCTTAGACTAGACAGAGCGAAAAGGGAGAGCGACAGAGAAGGAAAGAAGGGAGGTGGAGGACGCAGAATAATAAGAGACGAGAGAAGGAGGTCTGGCATGAACTCGATATCGAATTCGTTTACCGGAAAACGGAAAAGTAATGTTAGCCGTTTCGATTTGATTAGTATCAGAAGTTGTTGGAACGAGGATCGGGAGTTTCGATAAGTTCCCGAATCGAATGGACTCCTAACAATCACAAAGTTGTATTCTGCTATCTGTCTTAATAATATCTCCATTCCAAACCCTAGAAGATCATAAGTTTTTTTTTCAAAAGTAGTCACAACCCAAACTTATAGGCGACTATTATGGAATTATCGCCACTCGAATTGGTCAAGAACTTTCTTTATCTGTTCACGCACAATTCAGAAAAATATTTTCGATAATTCGTATGAATCTCCAACGACCCTAGATGGTGACAAATGCGAGTTGGTTTTCGTAACAGACGTAGAAAAATTCGTTTCCATAGTGCCGGAAAATACTAAAGCATGCCGTGATAGAATGATAAAGCAGCTACGAGAGTAAGGCGTAATGGTTTCTTTTAGTTCGTATTTTTCTTCCCACGTATTTTTCTTCCCAAGCACTCACAATTCAGAAAGGGGAAAAAACACCCAATCAGTTCTGTGGGAAGTCAAAGGGCAAGTTTCTCCTTATCGCCCTGAAATGTGAGCCGGCTGCGAGAAAAAAAGTCGGTGAACAATTTTTACGGACCGGACGGGTGTCGTTTCGTTTCAAAGCTGTCATTAAAATGAGCAGGTTAAGATTGAAGGCAGTGCCTATGAAACAGAGCGAATAGCGAAGATTAAAATTCTATCGGGTCCGGAAAGTAGATATGTAGACGTATTTGATTTCCTAAGAAGCGATACTTTGTCCGAAGATACTGAGGAAAGGTTACTGACAAAGGAAACCAGCTGACCTGACGATAACTCGCCCAAGTTATCGAGTAAATACAAGTTCACAAATTGCTGAGAGGTAGCCGATAAGCTGATAACAAAGGTACAAAGCACGCTAAGCGCGGTGAATGCAGAAGCGAAATTCGATTCGAGCAAGCCGTCGGACGTCCGTTACCTCCACAAACTTCGAACGTCAGTGATGTTCATCAACTCTTCTTGATAAAATCTCTAACTTGTTCTACATCCTGCTTACACATCTATGAAAGCATTGGAAGAAGATCCCTCTCATCTTCTTGCACATCGTGCACCTTCTGTGCATATAATATCGAAACAGTTTGAAGACTGAGTCATTCAAACAGTATGAAGACTGAGTCATCTTCCGCTGCACTCGAGGAAGCATTCTTTAATCCAGCCAAGACTGTAACTTCGAAAGAACAATGCGCATAGCCAGCCATCTATCATTACGAATTAAAGTCAAATGTTCTGGTTCGTTGATTCATCTAAGATCTGAGATTTAATTAATGTTTCGGAAATCGAAGTCACATGAGAAAAATGCGTCTTAAGGTGCACTGTAATAAACTGAAAATGCCCGAGTAACGTATTAGCATTGAGCTTTGCAATTTTAGTGGGAGCGTTGCAAGGTCGTGTGGATCATACAGTGGAATAAACAGCATTTATCGGGTGTCTCAACGTGACCTAACATTTTAATTTATTAATAAACCGTATGATTCATTTGAAAAGTACGAGTATTTTAGATATTGAGTTCCACACATAACCTCCATGTTTGTACCTTATATGAAAATAAAAATATTCGTAATTTTCAAAGAAATAATACGTTTTATTAATAAATTAAAATGTCAGGTCATTTTGAAGCACCCATTACTTTTGAGACAGTCAGACAAGCTTCCTTGAGCTGTTGCAGAATCATCACAGTGACGGCGCAATTTGTTTTTACAAACATTTCTAGAGTCAGGTTTCTTCAGTCATTTGCGAGTTCCAATTAAGGAGCTATACCAGTGTGAGACTTGCAAAAAATCGATTTTTTTTGCCTTTTTCGACAGTTTATACTTTCAAGAATATCACTATCATGTATATCATTTTATCTTGCAAAAATCGATAGTTAAATCTTTAAACACGTTTTTCTCGAAATCAGATTTTTCAAATTTGCTGACAACGTAACTCAAAGAATAATTATCCGATTGACTTGAAATTTGATCTGAGTACTCTTGAATTTATTTACTCTACAATGACGTAGGATATTTTTGATTGGATGAAAATTGACGATTTGACATTGAAAAAAACGACCAATTTATTGGCAAGAAAACAGACTTTTTATTTCATAACTACGCCATTTTGTTAGATTTTGATATTTTTCGAAAATCCTACGTCAATGTACAGGAAATACCTTCCAGTTTAACGACATTTTTTTCCTTTTTCGGTTTCAGCTACTCAATCGACCGGAATCATGTCAGGAGTGGAGGAACTTTTTTTTGGCGCCTCCGAAGGCAGCGCATAAGTCGCTTAGATCTCAATATTTTTCTATTAAAAAATTATGTAATACAGGTCAAATATAGCCAAATATATTCTTAATTTTCCGAAACATTTAATTGAGTGCTTTTCTTCCACAAAATTCCCGAAAGTCACTCAAATTTTCAGCGTTCACACTGGTATAGTCCCTTAATTCATGTGATCCCGCAGCGTAAATCGAAAATCAGAAGCTTTTGTCCTTGAATTTATATTCGGTTAAACATGAGCTCTGTCTGGTATCACAAGCAAAATATCTACTTGGATTGCACCTGAATGTCTCTTTTCCAAACAGGCCTTTTGAATCGTAATTACAATTGTCAGCGACCAAATCACCGTGGAATGTGTTCCCACAGTCGCCAGTGCATTTTCGTAATATCTTGCTCCTCGTTCTCTGGGTGCTTCCGGATCATAAGCCGAGACGGCATGTGTGAATTCACGAGTAATCTCTCGTCATTGTAGCAGTGAGTGTAAGCGAGAGAGAAGGCGTTAATAATCCAGATACTAACTGAGCGAGAGAAATTGCCACTGCAGCTCGACCATAAGGACGTGCCAGAGCCAAGCACGGTCGTGGCGAATATTCAATCGTAGTACAATCCAACAGAGAACGCCAAAGCGTATGCATTGCTGAGCTGCAAACTGGGTAGAGCTGACAGGGCTCAGCATAAACCAGTTGATAACTTGCAGTCGGAGAATCGCTATACTCACAAAAAATCATGATGTTGGAGCTTGCATCGTTGGAATGCAACGAAAGTTACTCTTTTCCCTATTGCCCACATTTTTCCGCCGATTTAGGATACGAAAATCATCAAATTTTTTAATGCTGATCAGAGATCCGCGATCTTAATCTATACACAAAATTATAGATTTCAATAAGACGAAATTTACAATATTGAACAGAACTTTTGGTACATTCCAACCATGAAAACTTGTACGCCATACAAATTCGGCCGACATAACTGTGCAAGATTGCTGATAATTAAGACATTCAAAAACAAGATTAATAGCGAGCCATTAAAGGCTGGAAGAAAAAAGCGGAAAAAAACGAAGTGTGGAAGACCCCACAGAAACAGAAACAGCAGCAGTATTCAGAGAGAGAAGGAGAGGAAAAGAGAGAGGACAAACTCCGAGATAAAGAATAAAAGTCGCCTGACGAAAGTCACGTAGGCCACTGACTGGTCCAGTTCTCGTCGCTCATCTTGGTCGTCGTAGTCCCAACTCCGCTATTCCACTATCCCATCACTCCCCAGTCTCGTCGATTGAGGCACGTCCAATGATTATCGTAACACCCCGAGAGACACCGCACTGAATACGAATATACGATTCTTTTCCCTATTCCATAAACCGTTGGCACTCAAATTTAAAGTTCTCTTCATTCTCAGCGTTGAAAATCAGTTGCGAGGTCGAAAGAAATGTACATTTGCAGTCTGCAGTCTTTTTATCCGATTGGTAAAATGTAAAGATGATTTTCTCGAAGTTTTAGAGTCAGAGGCTCCGTGGTCTCTTCCCGTAAGTCATTCCCGCAGTCTACGCATCTCATTGATTACTTCAGCGAATGCCTACAGGCGATTATAGCATATGTTGATCAATCCTAATATTTAGACATACTCTCTTTCATCTAAATTCTCAGCCGAGAACGCCATAGTCGCCCAAAAAGCAGGTTTGCAACAAAATCTGACAATCAAGCATGACAAATCGGCCTGAACATCAAGCAGTGCTCAGGAAGGCAACGGCACAACGATCAAATACTTACGAAAAGCTCAACTGTATTACTTATGGTGATCGGAGCTCCGAGTAGCTGGCATCAAGAGCTGTTCCAAAGACCGAGAAAGCGAAAATAAGAATTCGATCAAGTGGAGAGTGCAATTTTTATTGCGCGCGACTATTCGAAACTGAAGAACAGTCGTTTGGTAAAAAGCAATCTCCCCAACATCCGCTGTTACCGCGATCTTATGTTGATGCTTCTTCGGCTCCCCTGCCACTTTCTTGCCATCCTTTCCCGTAAGTATACAGCACATCCAGTTAGGATTTAAAGTGCAGCATCGAGCGAGAGGGGACATAGAACAAACGGGGATTGGTATACTCTCGAAGAGACGCGACTTGAAAAATTGATGCGAAAGAGACGGCCGGCGAAACTCCCCCCCCGTCAAGTAAAACGAGGGTCTTGTACTCTGCGGTGCGCTGCAGATCCTCTATATACCTAGAGGAGGATCAGCTGCCTTAGAATCGCAAAGACCAGAGATTCGAGAGAAAACGCGACGGGACGACGAGAATATATGTGCCGACGAGATGAAGGCGGGGGTGGATGAGGGTAGTATAAGCTATCGAGGAGTTTGAGACACACACAGACACTCTCGCTCTCGCCCTACGCTCTCGCACTCCGTCTATCGTGGATCTGTTGAAGCAAGTGGGGAACTTTCGTGGAGGTTGAACTCTGGAGGTTGTAAGAAGGCTGTATAGATAAACGGACAGACTTGACGAGTAACACCGATCGTTGAGATTTCGGAACCTTCTTCCATCTCATGCCTGAAGTCATAGGCATGGCTTAACGCGGTCCTCTAGTTTCTCGGCTGTTTTTTTACGGCTTTTTCAATAATTTTTTACGGGCAAAGCATCAAAATAATCAATCTCATTGTTTTTGCATAATCTTTATTAACATTTAAATAAGCTTTACAAATTTTTTGAAGTCAAAATATATAATAGAATAAACGTTATAGTGGCCGACAGGAAGACATCAAGTTAAAGAGGTGCTTGACGGTGACCAAGATTGCGGCTGTTCTGCTTATCTGCAATCAAAAAACCAAACGGCATTTTAATCTTCATATTTAAGACTAGCGATTGAACTAGAGTGAATTCTAAATTACAAAAATTGACTTTTTTATACACTTTTGAAAATTACATTCTATTTTTTACTCATTTTTTCTTGAGTTTTTCGCTCGTACAAAAAAAACTATCGAAGCAATCATGATAATCCTAGTTCAACCGCTGGCTTATAACATATTAAAGATGCTGTATAAATTTGAACAAGATCGGTGCAGTAGTTTCTGAAATATCGTGGTCACCGTTTCGAAAAATGGTGTTTCGAGAAAAACACGTTTGAAACTATACCTGCTCCGTATACCTGCTCCGTTCCAGGGCCGTAACTTGTGAACCACTTCGAATATCGAAAAATCCTTTGGCACACATTTTCTACCCATGTTGTAGATGTGATTTATGAAAAAAAAAATCGATTTTTTCGACCCGAGAAACTAGAGGACTGCCTTAAAGGTCGAAGGGGCGCATCTTGTATTTAGGAGTCCATAACTGCGGTCTTCGCAATCTTAAGGGGAGGTACCTGAGTTAACGGCGAGAAAAACAAGTAAACTTCGGGAATTTTTATCTCAAAAGCTAGTTTCGATTGGATCCGGTTTTTTTAATTGGAAAATATGTACATTGAGGTATGTTTAGGAATTTTTTTAAATAAATTCGTTGACTGGAAGCGATTCAAACGCGATTATCTCGAAACATAGTTTTCAAAGTCGGTGCCAGATGTATCTCGAAAACGGCTTGTCCGATTTTGTCCAAATTTGGATAAAATATTCTTCGATAGTTTTTCTCGTTCGCCACGTAGGATTTTTTTGAAATTTTCATTTTTGACGGAATTTCGACCGTTTTAACTTTCGTTTTTCGTTCGCAATTTCCGACGATTTTGGATTGCATACACATTGCATAAAAAAGCAATGGTTAAATCAAATGAAAAACCCCTACGTGGCGAACGAGAAAAACTATCGAAGAATATTGTATCCAAATTTGGACAAAATCGGACAAGCCGTTTTCGAGATACATCTGGCACCGACTTTGAAAACTATGTTTCGACATAATCGCGTTCGAATCGCTTCCAGCCAACGGATTTCATTTTAAAAATTCCTAAACATACCTCAATGTGGATATTTTCCAATAACAAAAACCTGGATCGAACCGAAACATTAGTTTTTGAGATAAAAGTTCCCGAAGGATACCTGTTTTTCTCGCCGTTTACTCAGGTACCTCCCCTTGAACCATATATGGACGGAAACGTATAATCCTTTCTGATAACCCAAAACGACTGACTCCTCGATTGTAAAATCTCCCGACTCCCTCTCAGATCTCAATTTTGGGGCACGACTTCACTTTTTTCTCCACTCTCGGTCCGGAGATGTCATTGGACCTGTAAAGAGCTGAAGTTGTGCAACGACACCATTCGCGTTGCCATTTTTCGTGCCGCAATTGTCCAAGATTGTGCTGATGGCCGAAGATGTGCGCTACGTTAAGAGAATGGAGGAAGTAACGTGGCAGGAAGTGTGCGGGCATGTGGAAGCGCGGAATGTCCGGCGTCGAATAGAGGCGCCGCTTTCAAGATCCCTCTCTCGCCTCTTCCGGCGCTTAAATCTTCGCGTAGGATCTCCTTTAGAAATTCCACAGCATGTACGATCTAGAAATCCGAGCAGTGATTCGACCTCGTAAAGAAACGACCAACGTGTTGGTTATCAGCGGCTCTGTGTCTTTCTCTAGCCAATAAGTATTTGACCCGGACCATTCGCTAAAATGGCTGATCGCCAATGGTCGCTTGGAACCGATACTATCGGTTACCTTACCTACGATTCCAGCCGAGTGTTCACCAGTCACGAAGATTTTCGCAACCCCCGTGGCTGGGCGATTTCAGCTTACGTGAGCAGTCGCAAAATCCTTATTTATACGCGCATACGAATGTCACCGTCATCCAAATGCCGGCATGTGCATCTTTGCTATGTGGCACTTTTCGGTGCAGTCCCGCTTCCCGAGAAATAGAATACGAGTGGTATGGCCGAGCAAGATAGGCACTCACTGTGCTATCGAAATTCCACTCCTACGATTGGTAAATACATGTCTAGCGTGCATGACACGGGTTTATACGCCGATAGAATTGTCGTACTTATCCCTCTCTATTCCGACTGGCTCTCACGGATTTTCCTTGCTACATGTAGCTCTGCAATGTTCCGCTTTAGATGCTCTCATCGCTCTTCCTTTTTCTCTCTGCGAACGAACGGTTCATGTGAATACCACGGATTTGTCTCATCGTTTACTTCCTCCTGTCCACCGGTTTTTTTTCTTTCGTTCTCGCTACTCACGCGTTTCATTATTTCACAAAGTGTTAAAGAATCCGAGAAACAGCGACGGTAGCCTCCGCCTTACTTTCTTTGATGGCAGCACGATTGTCCACGACCGATTACGGAATAAAGTGAAAGGACTGCAAAAGACCGAAGGAAGAGAGAAGGGGGTGCAAGGGAACGAAGAGAGAAGATAATGTCTCGGTGAAAAGAAAAAGAGTCTTTCCGCAATCTTCGTCAATCTTTCTCCAACCGCAGCCAGCCGTTCTATCACACGAGCGTGCAACCCCCTCATGTGTGCACTTGGCGAAAGGAAAGGACCCGAAGGCTAAAATATGCTGGAAAGCTCGAGGTTCCTTCCAGCAGAGTCACCTTTCCATGAAAACCGCTCTTTATCCACGAGACTTTTTCTTGGATTCTTCAAGATCCGTAGAAGACCTCCTAAGACTTTGAACGGGTCAGTGCAATATTCGGCAGGATGGACGCTACGGGTCTACACCGAAAGACCATTTCACATCTCATCGTTCCATTCGTTTTTATACGAACCTTGCGCCACATACATTCATGCCGCTTGCTCCGACTCGACCCAAGCAATCATATCTTTTGTCTTGTGAACCGTAAATCCTAACTGTCCCAAGTAACGACCTACCAACTTGCGAACCAGAAGCTCCCGGATTCGATATGATCCTTTGGAAAATCGTCGTCGTGGAAAATGACTTTGCACCGGATGAGGATCGAAGAGAGCAAGAAATGAAGGTGTACGAGCTAGTGGGACCGAAAGGACGGGCAAGGAGGAAGAGGTTAATAAGAGCAGGATATGAACGAGGGAGAGAAACGATCAATGGGCGAAGCCAGAGAACCCGAAGGGTAGAACTAGGACGGGAAATATACAATTCCAAAGTGCAGGCATGTATGAGCCGAGAGCAAGCCAAACTATGGTGACACACAGAATACTCGAGTCCCTTGTTAAACATGGATCTAGTGGAATGTGAATGGACCCCTTGATACTTCTACGGCACAAAAAACAACAAAAAAGAACCCAAAGAGTTCACCCGGGTAGAATTCATACAAGGATTAAAAGAGTAGAAGGTTTGCACCATATGCGTATGTTGGCGGTTAGTTCCGGGTGAAGCACCACCAAATGCATGTTGGCCTTCTGGCCTTTCCGTTTTATATTTTCCACTTGGATGGACGAGTAAGCTGATTAAGTGATTATCTCCCTTGGCTCTCCACGAGCTTTTCAAATATAGGCTACTTTCGAAGGCCGTTTTTTGCCAATGAAAGATAAAAACAACCGTGGCTTAGTGACAACGAGGAATTCACCACTATCTGTTTCCACAAACCGCTTAGGACCCTTAGTAGGCTAAGTATGATCAGTGTGCTCCGTAATAGCACACAAAAACATCACCCTTTCAAGCTGGATGACACTTGATAACGATTGAGTGATGCATCGCCGATAAATGGTGATGAATTCAATGAGAGTACATCCAATTGAAGCAATGATTAAAGTAGCACAGACTAAAGTTTGCAGGAAAAACTGATCAGCGGTTGTTGCTTATTAGCCAAATGTCTATGGGGTCGGTGACTTTGCCTCTGGTTTTAAAAATAGGGTCTTTAAAAGTGCCAGCTACCGTATATTTATCATCGCCAAAAGAAAAAAGACCAAGGGCTCTTCAGCTTGAGCCAGAAAACGGGAGATTCTTCACGCCCTGTGAGTTCATCTCGCCGTTGTGGGGGGTCCGGACATACGTATAGAGCACAGATGAAGAACAGAGGAGCGATGAGAATAGAAACTACAAGCAGGAGACCTCCCTCGTTTCCCCGCATATACATGATACAAAGCAAGTACTCGGAGGGTATACACGAGGGAAACGAGTTGCGAGCCCCGAAGCGAGATACGTTTCAAAAGACTCCTGCTTGCTTCTGAATACGATTCGCCCGCTCGAGGTTTCGCGATGCGATTTCACTCTCTTTATCTCTGTACAACGGGCTAGAGATACACGTCTCGGTGAATTCCTGTAAGAAAATCAGGCAAGAATAATACGATGCTGCCCCTTGGCCTTCTCGTTTCGCATGTGCCTTATTGCGCGCGCGTTGGCTGTCATTTTCCGTTTTATACGTACATACGGAAAGGAGCTCAGGACCCGTACATAGTCGTGACCTCTCGCGATCTTCTGCCCGTGAAATCCAAACTCTCATCCCCAGGTCTATTTCCTCGCTCGTGCACCCTTTTGCAATCGCGAAGAGCTCACCCGCGCGTTTCCCCGCCGCGAGATAGAGAGCTCGAGGGTAATAACGAATGTCGCTCGAGAGAATACGACGAAACGTATCTCGTCCCTTTCCCGTGCCTCCCTCTTATCCTCAATTCCCTCTGTCCTCCGACCAACTCCTCGCCAACCAACGACTCCATACGTCGTCTCGAATCCTTGTTCCCGAAGGACGTGGCGCGTCAGGACACTAAAACGCGTCTTCTCCATGCAGTGCGCATCGTTGTTCTTGAAAAGAATTGCCTCGACGGAATCGATGCTTCGACTCTCCTGGCTCCTCTCGATATCTCTCGATCGGTCTCTTGCGCCCGTATACACCCTGGTATCGATGCCGCATTGTGCGCCCTTCGCCTAACCAACTTGACACGAAGATTCTCCTTGTTCGTGCTTCGACACCATTTTACCGAGGGAGACAGAGAGGGAGAGCACAGAAGAATAGAAAAACGGGCTCTCCCGCGACCTCGGAAATAAATAATGAAGGCACATTCACCACTAAAGCTCCCAAGAAATATCCTTCACTGCCCTTCTTGTCCCACGACATTTCACGTCGATGAAATATTCGACCTATCAGAAAATATATATGCCTTTGCTATACATTCATATATATATATATATGGGGATTTGGAAGAATGATGAAGCATTGCATTGAATAGTTCAATGGGACGAGGCGAATGGATAGACAGACAACAGTAAGGGATTGCGAATGAGAATGGGAACAGAAAGATTGACAGTTCAATATTCGAAGCAGCGTTTATATATTCTCCAAGAAATCATTTATTTCAAACCACTATCAGCATGCAATTTATCATCGCATTCAGAAACCTCAATAACGCGTCTCAGATTCTTCCGAGCTAATTAATATTGGGAGTATACATAGTTCAAGATAAACTTTTTCAACCTGGTAATCAAAATTTAGACATACGAATCTTCGCCTCACGTGTTTCTATTCCTCGAGCCCGTGGAATCAATCAGTGTTACATCTTAAAATTTATTTCAAATTTCTCCCAGCGTTTCAGCTTTCGTTCGAAGATCGAGCTTGATCTCGAACATGCATGCTGTCCAAAATTGAGTTTGGTTCGAAATGGTTGATCCTGATGTCGAAAAAATTGTGATATGATTCAGTGTGGATTCATGTGTGAATCACTTGATTCTAGGCTTTATGATCTGCAGAATATTGAGATAGGACCAGTTGCGAATCATTTTAACTGACTGGGATGAAAATTTTACACGTGATCATAACCTGTGAATCGTATTTATACATAGCACATTCGTTGCTTTCATTTTACGATCGACTATAGATTTGCGAGTGATTTATTCTTGCGTGTGTGAAGTTAGCATCTCAATTGTTAGCATCTTGTAAATAAACTATGGATGAAGTGGCATCCCGTATAGTCCTACAGTTCTTGATAAGTTTTAATAATAGTTCCGGCCATTTTAGTATCGAAATCGCATTTCGGAAAAATGAGATGCTACCTTCGCAAAATATATCATAGCATCTCATCGAATTTCGCAAATTTGATCATGCCAGAGTTGAAATTCAGAGAGTTCTACATCCTAAACCTATTGTGTATATAGTTCTATCGGTTTAATATGATCCGCATCGCTAACAATTGTTATAAATAAAATATCCGTAGAGGGGTGAGATGCTGTAGTATTACTGAGGGTTCGGGGTCGTACGAAGCTTTTGAACGATAACTAGAGGTCCCTCACACAAGCTCCAAAATAGTTCCGGTTTTTTTAATATCGCCTATAATTATGAATCATTGTTATAAACGAAATATCCATTCAGGAGTGAGATGCTGGGGTATAACCGCGAGTTCTGGGTCGTATGAAGCTTTTAAACGATAACTAGAGGTCCCTTACACAAGCTCCGAAAACGTTCTAGTCTTTCAAACAGATGTTTAAAAGACTAGATGATGGCTGCTAGAGCTTCTTTACATTTACTTGATTTATTGATTGCTGCTGGAACCTTGTTATATGTACTTGATTATTAGATTGATGCTGGAGGTTCCTCATATGTACTTGATTATTAGATTGATGCTGGAGGTTCCTCATATGTACTTGATTGATTGATTGCTGCTGGAGCATTTTTATGCGGTATGTATGATGCAATCAGGTGTGTGGATGTTGAAACTCAAGCAAGGCAACTTGCTATTCAGGCTCAATAAATAAATCCAAAGTCTGCCGATACACGTTGGTTTCTTATGGAAAAGGCGTCGTGACAGTTTTCTTGCGAAACTAAATGCGTTCGTGTTCCAGAGTTTCTAAGGCTTCAAATGAAGTCCGATAAATAGCGATTCACGAATGTTTCAATGATCAGTCTGCGAGCATAGAAATAACTCTGAACGAAGATATTGACGCTATGAATTAGGGCCGCTGATTTATTAGCCGTACTGAGTCGTTGTGTGAGAACGGCAGCCCAAAAAACACATAGTACAATTCGTTCAATTCGGGCAAGAATAAAGTTATCATTTAAGACCCTCATACGACCCAGAAGTCGCACGATTGCATACGACCCAGAACTCGCACGGTTGCATAGCTAGTATTGAGGATCCTCAATAATTATGAATTATTGTTAAAAACAAAATATCCGTACATGAGTGAGATGTGGTACAACTGCGAGTTCTGGGTCGCATGAGGGTCTTAAATGATAACTTCATTCTTGTCCGAATTGAATTCATAGCATCAATATCTTTGTTCAGAGTTAGTTCTATGCTCGCAGACTGATCGCTGCCCTCAGCTATAAACTTTTCATTGAAACATTCGTGCATCGCTATTTTTCGGACTTCATTTGGAGGGGTTAGGCCACTCTAGAGGCCGAAAAAATAGGCTTTTTGGGGATTTTTTTTTTCAGAAAAACTACAAAATAAACCGAGATTACAAAAAAGGGTGTTTATCATACATATCAGTGACTGTATGCAATAATTTTTTTGAAGCGATTAATTTCAAAATGGCGGCTGTGCAGCGTTTATCTCCAAACTGCATTTTTTAAGTTGGCCGGAAACATAACTCAGACAATGTTCAACCGATTCACTCCAAATGGTGAATATATATTGAAAAATACATTGTCTGTGGAAGTACGTAGGATTTTTTTTTATATTGCACAGTTCATTTGTTATTAACAATTATCTGACGATTTTTTAGGCAAATTTTCCACATTCCAAAAAATTTCCTAAAAAATCGTTAATAACAAATGAACTATGCAATAAAAAAAAAATCGTACGTATTTCCATAGACAAGGTATTTTTAAAGATATATTCAACATTTCAAGTGAATCGGTTGAAAATTATCTGAGTTGTATTTCCGGCCAACTTAAAAAATGCAATTTTGAAATGAACGCTGCACGGCCGCCATTTTGAAATTAAGCGCTTCAAAAAAATTATTGTATACAGTCACTGATATGTATGATAAACACCCATTTTATAATCTCGATTTATTGTGTAGTTTTTGTGAAAAAAAATCCCCAAAAAGCCTATTTTTTCGGCCTCGATTGCATCATACGTAGCGCATAAAAAAGCTCCAGCAGCAATCAATAAATCAAGTATATATAAGGAAGCTCCAGCAGCAATCTACTAATGAAGTAGATGTGAAAAGTTCCACCAGCAATCGATAAATCAAGTACACATGAGGAAGCTCCAGCAGCAATCCAATAATGAAGTACATACAACAAGGTTCCAGCAGCAACCAATAAATCAAGTACATATCAAGAAGCTCCAGCAGCCATCAATAAATCAAATACCTCGAGATCAGACTTAAAACTGAGCATGGAAGTATTAGTAGCCAGATTATCGCAGTTTAAAAGCTCAATAATCAGTGTTCATTCAAATAACACAGAAAATATCTAGCTATGACAACCGGTGTCTTGATTAACAAGTAGCGCTTAGCTTACCTCAAAGCCGGAACATATCAGGAACTCGTGGGTTCGTTTTCCGGTCCCGTATCATTCATCGAAAGTTCTTTACTACTTGAAGCCGCCTACTGGGTTTTCCGCAATTGTCCAATGCCTGTGGCAAAAAGGCCGTAACGAATGCGATGTGGAGAGTGAACTCAGATGTGGTCGCAAGGGGTGGAATGGCTCGTAGTCCGAGCCAACTCTGTTGTTTCCGACAAACGCCATGCTGAGAAAAAGACTTTAAAAAATGATTCAAGTATGCCAAAATGTAGAAAAAAAAATAGTAAATATGAGTTTTTCACGCGTATGGTAAGCTGCAAATAACGAATTCGTATACAGATAAAAATATTTCACGGGTTCCTCAAGTTGACAAGCACTGCGGCGTTGTTCCGAAATAAAGGAGGGTCGGAACTCACATAGCTCTGCCAAATCGCGCGACGATTCTTTATCACTTGTGTTTTTTTTTCATTGTTTCTCACCCACGTCGAATGCGGTGTTCGCCATCAACCCCCGTCGTTTTAGCACCCCCCCCCCCCCCCCCCCCCCCCGTAGTAAAGTGTTGTCGCCCACATTTTCTTTCTCCTTTACGCCGAGAAGAGAGCACCAGCTTGGTGCATGCAGTGTGAAAAATTGTGTCTATTTCGAACCCGACAGGGGATTAATCTTTCAACTTTGAGTTAACAATATGAAATAAATCTACAGATTAATTTTTCCATCTTGTTTTGAAAAACAAAAAAACAATAACCATAAAGGAATTTTCGACAAAAACATCCAACATTGACAGAATATCTTTTTTTACTTTTTGTTGTTGTACAATCACCGCAATGAAATTGCCGTTGTGCAAAATTATTATGTCCGTGCACAATTTTGTTCGTTCTTTTCCCAGGATCGAAACACATTGATGGTTAAAAAATATACTTGCCTTCATTACAGGGCACACTTTAAGGGGTTACCCAGACTTGCGATTTTGAAAAAATCGATTTTTTTTATTGCATTTTTTTGAAGTGCAATTTGAAGTGCAGTTTTTTTTGATGCCCGGAATAGATGACTCTATGTAAGTTTACAAAAAAAAATATTTTCTTCGTGTAAACTGAAATTGAAACTTTAAACGCGTTTTTCTCAAAATGGCATTTCTGAAGTCGGTGACCAAGATTACTCGAACACTAATGAACCGATCTTCTTGAAATTTTGCAGGCTTATTTAATACATAAAAATGTAGTCTTTAATCATTCGATTTTTTTTTCGAAAAAAAAATGGCCGTTTTATAGCCAAAAAACGGCCGTTTTTTTTTCGTTAAAATCGAACTATTAACTTTGACTGTGCGCCATTTTGTGAAAAATGAATATTTTTTAAAATCCTTCGATTAAAGACTAGTTTATACTTATATTTGACTAAATCCAACCGCATTTTTTTTCAGATGATCCACTTCGCCGCAATGTTGGTCACCGCAAACCGTGTATATAAAAACATTATTTCATTGACGGCCATTTGCCACTAAACAATGTAATATTTTTCAATAAAAAAATTACTGAAAGTTCTTCAAGATGTGTTCTTTAAGATGGTATATTTATCGATTAAAAAAGTTTTGTAGTTTTCTTTAAAAAAATTCATGAAAAAGGCCTTTTTTGCGCTACAAGTGGGGGTAACGCCTTAACACATTTTATTCCATCAATTGCGATGATTCGATTTCAAAGTACAAAATACTATAAATTTAATCGCTTAGTGTAAAGGAACTCAAAAAAATATGAACTTTCATGTAAACAATTATTTATTTATTTTTCTTACCGATGTAGTTAGGAAGTGAATATTATTTAATGCTTTTTTCCAGTAAAATCATGGAAAACCGGAAGTTTCTTTAAGTTTCAACTGCTTATTATTAAACTCGACCAATATTATTTCCATAGCTCGTTCGAGAAAATGTAGAAAAATACGTTTTCCATTGCTGAAACGCAGAATGCAATGAGGGTAAAGAGGCTTCGGGGGCCATTCGCCAAACATGATACCCCTAAGCCTTAAGGTGCTAAGCAGCAGATCTGAATCACGAGTGCGAACGAATAACAAACATTGGACGCTTTAAGGAGGTTTGGTGATTGGAGCGAGTCCAAGATAAACGCCCGATTTTTTTAAATAGCATTGTCGAGATCTTAGTCCATGCGTATGCGGAGTTTTCACGAGATTTACCGTACAGTTTCCGAGTTATTAATTGTTAAAGTTGACGAATTAGTCACACGTAGACGACAAAATTTGCCTGTCCTCTCATATGTCGATTTTTTTGTGCTACTTGGAGCCAAGACATACGTAAAAAAACACTGACGGTCGCGTTCGTTGAATCGTTGTGATCAATAAGGCACCTTGAATTGGAAAGCTCACCGCGCAAATAAGCAATAAATTTAGAAATAAAGTCGCGAAAAACCGAAGTATTCGGAGAGCCAGACGCCTCCTGACGTAACAGCAGCCATCTTGCTCGAAGTGTGGCAACGCCGTATACCCGCGCAAATTTGATTCGTCTATCGGATATTTTCAACGCGAATTAAAAATATGATTGTGTGAAGCCGTACATTTTTTAATGGATTATAAAGGGCTTTTCGTCAATATTTACATAAAATTCTTTTATGTATAGCCAAGGCATCGCAATCTTTCTGGCGACATGTATACAGCGCATCTATATGTAAATGCAGCATGGAAGAACCGTCATATAAAATGAACGTTCGTTTTTATATCTGCAAATATTGTCAAAATTGGGAAAGGGAAAAACATAACCATCGATGAAATATGTTTTGACTTCGGACAGATTGGACATTGGACATTGAGGTTAACCTCAACGCAACGTTTTTTATTTGCAATCGCAATATCATATTTTCATTTTCTAATTCTTGTCCGACAGAATCTACCTTTGTCTCTAAACGGGACTTCAGGTACAATCACGTTACTCTCTTGATAAACTTCTACAGTATTGTCATTCTCCATGTTCACCGGCTACAAGAAATAATAAGCCAGGCGCGTGGGACCGATGACAGCCGTCGAAAATGCGACGATGCTAAACGTCAACGATATGGCGTACTACTGAAGTCGAGTAGTAGATTATTACGTTTGTTACCATATTATAAATAAAATAGGTAGCTCGAAATTCAATACTTCAAAAATTTTTCTCGAAAAATAGGCCATATACATATGTCTAAAACGTGGCGGTATTACGGCGCAAAATAGATTCTAAGTTTACTAGCGTGGTCATCATCGTACCTCCTTAAGGACCTCATTCAAAGCGCTGCACGTAATTAAATCTCGTGTAGAACGTGTTCCTATGCGAAATTTATGAACCTCGCATTGTGCAACTTTTCGAGAATTAACGAGATCTGATTTCATCAGCAGAAAATACGGAATGGCAAAGCACACGAGGTAGGCAACACATCGTTAGGATCAAAAGTGCAACATCATCGTCATTCGTTAATATCCACGATGCAGCCTCCACGCTATACATCGAGGCCAGCGGTGTAAACTTTGGTTAATTACTCTTGAAGCTTTTTAACGAAGGGGGGGTGCCGGTGCAAAAGCTACAAATATCGCTAATTAATATTTATCGTGCTACGCTGTAAACTTTCGTGACGAAAAATTACCGATCGTGTGATTACGTCGGAGGGAATAAATACTTTGACGAGTGAATTAGACCTTCGGAGGCTCGATTTCTCCCAATCAACGAGTAATGAGAAATTTCCTGCTGATTAAACCTCGCTTTTTTGCTCGACTATTTCCCGACTTTTTGTAGAGTGCTCTCGTTGCACCCTCAGACCGTAATCGGCCGTCCATTTTTAAGTGATCCGCTATATATATATACAGGGTGTTAGGAAGATCGATGTAAAACTTTAAGGGGGTGATAGGTCACTTCGGTAGGAACATATCTAACATAGGTTACCTTAGTCCAAAGTTTAAGGATTTCGAATTATCATGGTGAGTATGATTTTTGGAAAATTTCCCAAAGTTAGGTACTAACTCATTTATCTCTGATGTTAATGCTATTTTTTAAAATTATCATTAACATAAGAGGTATTTTTATTTTTTGACAAGTTTTTGATTATTCAACACGTCCCATTTATTTAGTTGTGTGGATACAGATGATTGTATTGGTGTTTGTCGATTAAATACACATTGAGCTAAGACGCAAATCAGTTTTTAGTTATCAATTATTGTCTGTTTGAACATCATGAACGAGTTAGTACCGAATTTTGGGAAATTTTCCAAAAATCGTACTTACCATGATAAGTCGAAATCCTTAGACTTTTGACTAAGGTAACCTAGGTTAGATATGTTCTTAACGAGGTGACCTATCACCCCCTTAGGGGCCGTACGCAAATTACGTAATGAAATTGGGCGGGGTTCGGCCAGGCGTTACGGTCTGCGTACGTGGGGGGGGGGGGGGGGGGGTGTGTCAAGGGGTGCGTTACGTCACGATTTTAAGGCGTTACCTCCACTTGTAGCGCAAAAAAGGCCTTTTTCATGAATTTTTTTAAAGAAAACTACAAAACTTTCCTAATCGATCAATATACCATCTCAAAGAACACATCTTGAAGAACTTTCAGTAATTTTTTTATTGAAAAATATTACATTGTTTAGTGGCAAATGGCCGTCAATGAAAGAATGTTTTTATATACACGGTTTGCGGTGACCAACATTGCGGCGAAGTGGATCATCTGAAAAAAAAATGCGGATGGATTTAGTCAAATATAAGTATAAACTAGTCTTTAATCGAAGGATTTTAAAAAATATTCATTTTTCACAAAATGGCGGACAGTTAAAGTTAATGGTTCGATTTTAACGAAAAAAACGGCCGTTTTTTGGCTATAAAACGGCCATTTTTTTCGAAAAAAAAATCGAACGATTAAAGACTACATTTTTATGTATTAAATAAGCCTGCAAAATTTTAAGAAGATCGGTTCATTAGTGTTCGAGTAATCTTGGTCACCGACTTCAGAAATGCCATTTTGAGAAAAACGCGTTTAAAGTTTCAATTTCAGTTTACACGAAGAAAATATTTTTTTTGCAAACTTACATAGCGTCATCTATTCCGGGCCCATACAGAAGTATGGGCCCGGATACTTATACTTCAAAAAAATGCAATAAAAAAAATCGATTTTTTCAAAATCGCAAGTGGGGGTAACCCCTTAAAGCTGCCAGAAATAGCCAAATTTCGCATGTACGAGTTTTTAATTTCAAATTCGCGTGCAATTTTACCGCGGACAGCTCACAGCTTTCTATACGCAATGTCAGTTAAGGGGAAACTCACTGTGCAAGAACTTGCACAGTAGCTTTCCCACATTCCCCAAGCAAAATTTGGAGGAAATTTTTTATAATTCTTAAAAGTACATGTATTGAAAAATATGTTGGTAACATTTTTATTCACAAGTCCGAAAATTGACGGCGTTATAGTCACTTTAGTGAGAACAGATAGCGCGACCGGTTAGTGTCCTCAGTCCCTACAGGTGTGGCATCATTTACAATAGATAAAGTACAGGCTCTTATTATTTTGTGAACTATCATTAAGATGAAGAACCGCCACATCGCCCGCGACTAGATACTTCAATGTAAGTATCAATATTCTAGAAAAAAAAACATAACTTTATATCAAGAAACACGGAACGAAAACTTTGAATGCGTTTTTCTCGAAACTAGTTTTTTCGACCTTGTCCGAGCGAATACTTAAAAACTTATCAACCGATTTTCAATTAAAAAAAAAAACACTTTTGTTATCGCAGTGACAAAGGTTGTACGTATCCGCGTTTTTAACATTTGATAATTACTATTTTTAAAGACTCCTTGAATACTGAAAAAGGGCCTTGAAAATAGAGAAAAGAATATCCAAACTGTCGTCATTTTGTAATAAAAAACCAAAATAAAAAAACGGCTACGCATAACAATAGCTACATTTGTATAGATATCGATAAATTGTTGACTTTCAATTTACAGATAACCTTTCATAAAAATATCGATGGGAGAATAGAGAGAATTTTTTTTCGTCGTCAAGTCAAGGCATATATCTCGGTTAATTTTCAAGATTTTGTCATAAAAATTGGTATAAAACTAGATGAATATATATTACATAAAATGAGTATAAACCCGATCCTTTCATAATTAGTTATGTCTATGAAAAAATCGCAATTATTGACGCGAAAGCACCCGTTACGTAACGGAATAGGGGGGGGTTCTGGACAAGCGTTACGGTCCCGTTACGTGGAGGGAAGGGGGGATGTCAAAAATTGGGAAATTTTGCGTTACGTAATTGTGTACGCTCCCTTAAGGCTTTGCGTCGATCTTCCCAACACCCTGTTTGTGTGTGTGTGTATGTGCGCGCGTGTGTGTGCGTGTGTGCAATATGCGATCGCGCGGAACGAAGGGAGGGTAAAAATGCGAGGGTGAGAGCATTCGATGGGGGGAATGCTCTATGTGCTTGCATGCACGCTGTTTGGCAAATTTGCCTATTAGGAATTTAAATCGTCGCGCTACTGCGCGAGGCAAGCGTGGGGACCAGTCAGAAATGCTGTGAGAAATTGGCGAGAGAACTCGACAAGACCAGGAAACAGAATTCTGTAGGTACAAGATTTTTCCCGTCTTCGTGTACTTGCTCTTCATCTTCGAGTTCTTATTTCTATTCTCTCCCTCACTCTCCCTTTGCCTCCAGACTCTCTTTTTTCCTATCCGCACGTTTAACGAACTCGTTTCAACAATTTCCCCGTGGTCGATTTCATCGTGGTCATGCGATACGAATTCACCCTCGATTTGGCCCTCTTTCTCTCCTGGTGGATCGTTCTCCGCGGGAGTCTCGGCCTCATCAGCGAGATAAGCCATTTCCGATTCAGCGTTTTACTCTCCACCTCTCTGCGCTCTCCCGTAAAATCGTCGATTATCACGTACAGTTGTGTATATGATGTTTCGTGTAAAAGTCGTTTATGCATAATCCCAGGATTATCTGAGAGTCTGGATGAACGAAAGGAATTCAAATTTTACTCGAAAATAGGCTACGGAGTTTTTTAAAACAAAGGACACAGGAGAAAAAATGGAAAATAACATTTAGGAAATGTATTAATTCTAGCAATATTTTTGGAAATGATTTTTATAACTGTTTGGCTATTGGATTTAAGATTAAATGACGCGCGATTCCGCTAGGGAGGAAATTCACGAAAAGTTTTCGAGACTGTATTGAAAAAAACTAAAAAGTCTATTTCGAAATAGGCTAAACTGGAATTGAAAATATGGAGCGAATATTATCCGATATTTATGATTTTTGAGATAAATATATATAAATTATATATAAATATATAAAATATATAAAATATAAAATAAAAATAAAATATAAAAATATATATTATATAAAAAATATACAAAAATATATATAAACATATAAAATTGAGCTAACTGCTAATCGAAGATAAGCTCGTAGCATGATGGTGAAGTTTGCATCGTTGGAACCCAATAAAAGGTATTTTTTTTTCTATTCATATTATTTTGAACTTTTTAGCGTAGGAAAATAACCCAAACGGTTTTCCCTATCCTCATAAGAGATCCACGACCTCAATCAACAAAAAAGATTATTGATTGTAATGTATTTGAAGAAATAGAAAAAAAATTGAAAAGAACTTTCGTTGCATTCTAACGATGAAAACTTCAACGCCATTCCTAGCCATGCTAGCAATAAAATACCTGAGAAAAAGTTTCAAAATATATCGCGTAGGTAATTGCTAGGCATTATAGCGAAATACATGTGCGTTGCTCCCGCACGCAATTTTTGCCTAATTTTTTTTCGAATCATTTGTCGAATTTTTCTTCGCATCTTTTCCATTTTTTTCCTTCGTCACCTTCTTACCAAGTTTGTTCGACCGCTAAAAGTTCATGGGGTTGAAGTTTGCATCGTTGGAATGCAAAGAAAATAATTATTTTAGACTGCCAAAGCATTTTTGGCGGATTTTGACTACAAAAATAAAGGAAAAAGTAAGGATCCTTATTAAAAATTTGCAACATAAATTGGCAAGAAAATATTTTCGATTTTGGCTACAAAAATAAAGGAAAAATTTTGGATCCTTATTAAAAATTTGCAACATAAATCGGCAAGAAAATATTTTCGATAATAATAAAAGTAAAAAAAGAAAAAAATATTCGTTGCATTCGAACGATCCAAACTTCAACGTGAAAGTTCCCATTACCGGAGGATCATGTGCAGCTTACTCGACACGGAACAGCCCGTGCGCGTGAACTTACAAAACGGTGGGTACGGTACAGCTCGGGTACAGCAACGTGTACAAAAGGTAGGAATGAAAAGTTCGAAACTCCGTTCTCGTTAGTCTCCTATCGCAGCTGATACCAACTGTTTTTTTTTCTTCTCCTTTTAGCTCTTCATTCCATCCGTATAGTCTTCCTTTTTTCATGTTGCGAAATACTCCAGAAAATATATTTTCAATGCGCGACGATGTACAATGGAAATTGCGAGCTTACAAAAGCGTAGAACGAGCGTCCGAAAAAAAGGATACGAAAAACATGTGAAAAGGCGATGGGACAAAAAAACGAAGCGAAAACTTTGCATTCGGTCGACAGTCCTTTTGGTAATAGAAAAGCCTGCGAAGAAGCCTTCCTCACATTATGCCTGTCACCGGACCGCGAAAACTTTTTATATTCATCCCTTGGTGAATATATAGATAAGTTTTCACCTGACGATATCCTCGGTTAACCCAACACCGTGTATTATCATACAGTGTGATATACGCTCCAGCAAGACGAAGAGACATTTACATAAGTTGGAAATCTTGGCCTTGGTCTCTCTTCATTCAGGATATGTATGTGCCCTTAAACGTGTGCGTGAGCTTTATAAACGAGCCTCGTTCTCCATTTCTCTTTTCTGTTCCGTCCTCACCTTTTTTCCATTCTCTGAACTTCTCCTCACGTTTTATCTCTACCCGGATCGCACCTTTTTCGTCTCACTCATTATTCTCCCTTATTCTCACATTCATAAGTTTTTTTTCGCTCGCCACGAAATATTCCATTGTGCGAAATTCTTTTAAATCGATAAGGGCGAGATACAGGTAGAGAAATCGAACTGTCGAATTCGCTCTCGCAGATCGACTGGAGCGAAAAACCTATTATCGTTTTATAGCATCCTAATCTAGAATAATTATATGGAAAGCGGATTACGTCTGTGTAAATGATTGGAGTAGTTGGAAAATAGTAAAGGAGCTGCCGTATAATCTCGTTGAGAATTACTTTACTTTTTTGTTGTTGTAAAATCGCTTCGAAGGAATTATTCATTTTTACAAGCTTTTATTTAACTTTACTTGGTGTGAGAGGCGAAACAGAAAATCGGTATTTCACCTACTTCCCGACTACTTAGAGTTCTGAAATTTTGCAAACATGCATCTAAGAGGTGATAATGCATGATTCAACAAAACAAAAATTAAAAAAATATAACTCGACTATCTATGAGATGCAAAACGGAAAATCGATATTTCACCCGCTTCCCGACTACTCAGAGTTCTGAAATTTTGCAAACATGCATCTGAGAGGTGACAATGCATTATTCAACTTAAACAAAATTAGAAACAAAAAATATAAAAACCTAAAAAAAACAATGACTTTCTGTGAGATGCAAAACATAAAAATCCATATTTCACCCACTTCCCAACTACTTGGAGTTCTGAAATTTTGCAAACACGCATCTAAAAGGTGATAATGCATGATTCAACTTAGAAAAAAAACAAAGAACGACCTTCTGTAAGATGCAAAACGGAAAATCGCTATTTCACCCGCTTCCCGACTACTTAGAGTTCTGAAATTTTGCAAACATGCATCTAAGAGGTGATAATGCATGATTCAACAAAACAAAAATTTAAAAAAATATAACTCGACTATCTATGAGATGCAAAACGGAAAATCGATATTTCACCCGCTTCCCGACTACTCAGAGTTCTGAAATTTTGCAAACATGCATCTGAGAGGTGACAATGCATTATTCAACTTAAACAAAATTAGAAACAAAAAATATAAAAACCTAAAAAAAATAACGACTTTCTGTGAGATGCAAAACATAAAAATCCATATTTCACCCACTTCCCGACTACTTGGAGCTCTGAAATTTTGCAAACATGCATCTAAAATATACATGGGAAGTGCATGAGAACATATGAATTGGCTCTAAGTGCTCTCGGATCGCACAATCGTTAAAAAGCTCCAATAGGTAAAATAGGTTAAAAGGTAAGGTCCAGTGGTGGTGAGCCAATATCTATGATAGATGCCACCTATCACAGTTCTCCAGGATTTCTCCTGACAATCAACCAAAATTTGCAACTTTGCAAAAATTTCAGAGCTCTAGTAAAATCAATTAAAGACTAAAAAGTCGAAAATAATTCATGTGTACATTTTTTTACCAAGTCACCTATACGTGGCTATAAATAAAAGCTTGGGACACTCATAGTTTGGACATATAATCTTTAATTTACATAAATCCGTTAGCACATGAACTGTATGTAATTTAATGTAAAACAACCTTAGATTTCTTTTAAAAAATCCTGAAAACTGAGTATAAACGTGTGATAATAATTTCTCTAATACTATTGTGCCAAATTAAATACGGTTAATGAAACTGAATTGATCAAATGTATTAACATTGAAAAAGTTGAGCGCCACAAGCTTTTATTTATAGTCACATATAGGCGACTTGGTGAAAAACAGTATTTTCCACTTATTAGTACAATAAACAAAAGCTTGTTAAAATAATTTGTTTACATATAAATTATTAAAACGAAAGCTTACAAAAAAAATTACGCTGAATATGGAGAAAATCATGACATCACAGTTTTCATCGTGGAAAAGCAACGTTTTTTATTTTTGGTTTATTTATTTCATTTTTCGAAGCCTAGACCGATCAAAAAACGGTAGTTAAAAAGAATTAATTTCCGTTGCATTCCAACGATGCATGCTTCCACGGCATAAAAAATCGGAGTATTTTTTTTAATCTAAGGCACACTCAAATTACAATTATCGCAGCGTAATGGAAATATGGTACACTCGTAATTAATTTCATTAGCATTCCCGATACGTGTAAATTATACTCGTGGATATTTGTTAGATTGATTAAAAGTGTTCATTTGCGCAACAACGGTGGAGCTTCCACCGCATCGAACAATTTCTGATTGCAAGTATGGCCGTGACGTTCCCTACCTGCTATATATATACAGTAGAACCTCGATTATCCGAACCTCGATCATCCGAACCCTCAATTATCCGAACGATGACTGAGTTTATCCGAACGTTGGCGCAAAAGATACATTGTTGCTCGCGGCCACCGCCGTGAGCAACAATGAGCAACCCAACACAACTTCTTCTTTTCAAACGGCTGCGAGACTTAGGCGCTCAAAAATGCGTTACAGCCGTTCGTCAATTAAAAATGGACGATTTTATTTTTAAAATATTTAAAAGATGCATTAGACTTTTTTTCAGGTGTTTAAAATACATATATTATATATTTCAACGTTGATGTGTATGTCAAATTTGAATATATATGTATGTACTGTTTTTATGTAAAAAGGTGTTTTTTATGATCTCGTCCCAAAAAACCTACGTTTCGATTATCCGAACTTTTGATTATCCGAACTAGTCTCGGTCCCAATTGGTTCGGATAATCGGGGCTCTACTGCATATGTATACATATACAAGGTGTCCCTCTTATCTCTGCCACCCGAAATAACTCGGTAATTATCGACGTCACAAAAAAATGTTCCAGACAAAAGTTGTACGGTGTGAAGGGGGCCATCAAATGCGACCAATTTTTGTTATTTCGGTGGAGGCGCTGACGCACAGTGAAGGTCACCTCCACTTTTTTAATGGAATGGTTCTTTTTTCAACCATCTTGTAGAGTACACTAAAAAATATTTGGTAGTGATCCGAGATTCACTACCAAATATTTTGTAGTGATCCGAGATATTTAGATTCCCATTCAAAAAAGTGGAAGTGACTTTCACTGTGCGTCAGGGCCTCCACCGAAATAAAAAAAAAATTGGTCGCATTTCATGGCCCCCTTCACACCGTACAACTTTTGTCTGGAACATCTTTTTGTGACGTCAATAATTGCTGAGTTATTTCCGGTGGCAGAAATAAGACGGACACCCTGTATATATATATACAGGGTGGATCAATAACTATTAGCACCTTGGATATCTTCGGAACTATAAGGTTCACAGAAATATTTCCTGAAATAAAATTGCACAGTACGAAAGGGGCCATCCGATAGCGATAATAGTTTTTTTGCAGGTGGAGGTACTTCGTACATTTGAAGGTCAACTCCATTTGTTTAAATGGATCGGTATGTTTTTTTTTCTGCATCATGAAAGAGGAGCTTAAAACGAGTTCAACGACTTATAACATAAGATAATTGAAGGTCATAGAAAGTACAGGAAGGCGATGATACTTACAGTTTCGGTAGTAAATAAAATTACTACGTTTACAGTAAGTGTTCAAAATGACGACCATCAGTATCAATGCAACATTGGATTATTTTTTCGATTGATTGACTTGCAAGTTTTACAGCCCCAGAACTTATTGATGCACAGGCTGTAGTAATTCTTCGTTGCATGTCGTCAAGTGTAGTTGCTACTTCTTTGTATCTTTCAATGTTCCGAACACTTACTATAAACGTGGTAATTTTATTTACTACTGAAACTGTAAGTATTATCGCCTTTCTGTACTTTCTATGACCTTCAATGACCTTATGTTATGGGTCGTTGAACTCGTTTTAAGCTCCTCTTTCATGATACAGAAAAAAAACATACCGATCCATTTAAAGAAATGGAGTTGACCTTCAAATGTCCGAAGTACCTTCACCTGCAAAAAAACCATTATCGCTATCGGATGGCCCCTTTCGTACTGTGCAATTTCATTTGAGCACATATTTCTGTGAACCTTATAGTTTTGAAGATATCCAAGGTGCTAATAGTTGTTGATCCACCTTATATTTATATATATATATATATATATATATATATATATGCGAGTACGGAAACCTTCATCAAACGATTGTAACTTTGTGGAACGCGCCACTGGCTTTGATAAGGTTCATTAAAATGTATAACATCTATATCGCAGGGCTGTGTTAAAAAAATTGCATCTCGTGAACTATCAGGGCGAAGTTAATGAAAGATTTTTTTATCCACAATTTTTCCACACAGCGAGTACGACAAAAATAATATAAACGATACGTATATACTTGTGCATATGGATATGCAAACAAGCATCACAATGCTCAGCAGAATTTTTCCGATAGTAAAGCTCGTCGAAAGCTCCGTTCAGCTTTTTTTTCGTAAATAACATATTTTACATTTTTCCCTCTCGTTTTTTCCCTCCATTCTATCTCTCTTTGTTCACTCTCAATCTTGTCTCTTATTCTAAAAAAAAGAAAACATATATATGCAGACGAAGGCGAATTGCAGGTGTCGAGTTCAGACAACGAGTAATCCCATCGACCTTTCCCACACCCCGCTCGCGCATATCCAATCCCTTTCGTGAATGTATGCTGCGTTTGAAGAATAATCAAAAATAAAATACAATGCGTCACCGTGTTGGGAAGCGATCTGTCGACCAGAATTTTTCCTCTCTCAAATCGCGACTCGATTTTGCTCAGCGAATACCCCCTCTGATAAACTATAGCGAACGTATTCGCGACTGAACCTCGCAGCCTCGTCGAAGCGTATAGAATTCACCCCGAGGCGATAAGCCCCCTTTGCATACGCTTATTAACATGCGCACGCATACTCGCCTACAAGCCATTTCACCACGAGACGAACAATTTCCATGCACTTTTTTCAGACTTCAAATGCACGGCTAAGAAAAAAAATTCTTTCCGAATTGTCGTTTCGTCAGGCGTCATCTCGTTGAAATGATTTTTCTCAATTTTTGTGATATTTTCACAATCAATACGGCCATAAGTCAATGATTCGGATAAAACGTTTTTTTTTTTACATTTTTAATGCAACGGAAAACTACATCGCCAAAATCTTCATAACATTTTTATAAAGTCGCCATCGAATTGAAAGAAAAAAATCAGGAAAAAAACCGAATTTCTGACTCGTAAAGAGGGCTCCTGATATTAAGGGGCCAGTCCACTTTGAAAATTTCAAAAAATCGAAAGCTAGCAGGACTTGAAGAAATCGACGATGATGAGCACTCAGAAGGGATTTTGTACGGTGCAGGAATTGCCGATTGAGTTTAGGTAAGAATTTTTCATAGTATAAACTTCAAACGCGTTTTTCTCGAAACAACGTTTTCAAAATCTAGCTCCATCGTATCTCTAAAACTAATAAACCGATTCTCATGAAATTTGAACCACATATTGTAAACATGATTTGTAACAAGATGACCCTCGATGGTTTTAACAATTTTATTTTTACTCTTTTTTGCGAAAAACTGCGGAAAAACGCGTTTTTTTTACTTTTTTCGTTTTTCATTTGCCATTTTTTTATTCTTTGATAAAACTTTATATCCGAGGGTCATTTTGTAGCTGGTGTCACACTGAATTTAATGTTTCAGACAAGCCGTTGCCGAGTTGTGATGGAGCTACCTAGCCCACCTATTTTTGAGGCGTTACGTCAAACTATAGTTTTTGTACCTAAAAATGAATGAAAATGAATTAACATTTTTTTAAAATGTATTTCAAGACTTCATTTATCAGCCCAACAACTTTTATAACCATATCTTTCATAAAATCCTCAAAAAAAATCGCGAATACAGCCTTTTTTTCGTGGCTCCAAAGTGGACTGGCCCCTTAATTAAATATTAAATAAGAAATAAAAATGTAATAACACCCCGTCCAAAAGAGATTGATCGAAAGAAGGGGCAGAAACCATCGTGCTCTGCTCACTCGACTAGCGTATATAAAAAGTTATCGATGAAATTTAAATTCTGTCAATTAAATGTAGCTCGGTTCATCGTGGCTTTTCCACTACATATGTGTAGCCTTACCTGTATGTATACACGGCTTAATCAAGACGTGGTAATATGTACAGTGCATCGAGAAAAAAAAAACAGTGCATTTACATTCGCACATGAAAGAAAGCAAGAACTCATACGGTGTGCTCCGGTTTGATTGAAAAAAATATATATAAAAAATAGTTTCCCGAGTAAACGAAGTTGGTTCTCGGCGAGCAATTGCTTCATAAATATTAAAAATGTATTCGTCGCCGGTGGAGAGGCGCCTGCGGTGCCGTCAGAAGAAAGAGCGAGAGCGCAAGGAAGAGAGAGAAAGAGGGAGAGGGAAAAATTGGCAAAAGCTTTGCCGTAAATATATATATATATATATATATATATATATATATATATATATATATATATGCATGTATGTATGAATGTATATATGTGTCGATGGACTATGGATATGAAAGTCTGATTGGCTTATTCGAAAGCTTTTCTATGTGTGTGTATATACAGATACCAATATTTGTTCAGTAACTGCTCGTCAAATTGCCTCATATATATGGGAAATAGATCGATCAGTGAGGCGGCTATAAATGATTGGTCGTAAATTATTGATTGACCAAGAATTTTCGTTCAATTGAGTGACTATCTAGACTTAACGTGACTTTTAATACGATTAAAGGCCACGTTACCCAGACCGATTGTTCCGCGAACGTTTCACGTCAGGCTCGATTACAAAAGTATGGAATGAGACCACGCGGATTAATTTGATGTCCGATTGCTCCATAATTGTACGAATTCTCCAGACCAATTTCATTACAAATGCGATGAGAAAATAATTACCGTGATCCGCGTCTAGAGAGGTATTTAATCGTTAAATATATCAATTTTATATCAGGTTCATTAGTACATTATATGGCTGTTTGTACCATGATTATTATTTGTATTGAAAAAGCTCTTAGATGAGAATCTTTTGAGAATTATGCCCGAAGGGTTTTTGCGTCTCGCATATTACAGGTTTTCGTAGTTTACGAGAAAACTAATTTCTTCTCGCACCTAACCTTGCTTCCTATTGCTCATAAAGAGCTTGAGCCGTATCGTCGTCGGTCTCTTCTTCATCCCTCGCGCGCTGCAAACTCCACTTTCACAAACAACCCTCGTGCTTTCCGCAACCTTCCGGTAATGTCGACTTTCTGTTGGATCCAACGTCTTGTGGAAGTCGTATTGCCGAGGCTGACTACATATACGTACAAACACACCCCCCCCCCCTTCCACAAACACACACAGACACTTCAAGAAACTAGGAGAGTTCCAGTTCTCATCCAACCAACTGTCGAAAAGCAGACGTTTCGCTGTCTCTTTCTCTCGCTCGCTTTCCGTTCTTAGGGGAGGGCTCGAACGTAGGGGTGACTCTGTGACACTGCATTCGTGGCCACAGGGCCACTCTTCGGAGGAAGAAAAGTTTCGACGCGATTAAAAAGTTCCAGTTCCTCGATCCAACTCTTTCATTTTCTCTCTCTCTCTCTCTCTCTCTCTCTCTCTCTCTCTCTCTCTCTCTCTCTCTCTCTCTCGGTTGCTCGTGGTGTTGTTTGGCATACGAACGGAGAAAAGTTGATGTGAGGTATGGATCTGTGGTTGCGTAGAAAAGGGTTTGCGGCATCGAGTTCACGCGATCGGAAACTCAACCGCCATTCACACCCTCAAACCTTCAGTCAGTAGTTATACGAGCTTCACGGAGCTTTCAGAAATACCGGAAGAGAGGAGAGAGAAAGAGAGAGAGAGAGATCGAAAGCTTTGCCTCCTCGCTGAAAAAAGAGCTCGAGTTCTTCTAGAATCGATGTTACGAACAACCTTTCAGTACAGATGGATAATACCATGCAGTATCGGAAATTGAGGAGTTAGGCTACTGTGGCGACCCGAAAACTAGGGTTATTTAAACAAACCAATTTTGGATAAATAAGTAAGATGATTGAAAAATTGTGTGGACATTTATTTGTATATACATTAACAAAGTTGTGTGCCAAATTTCATTTGGAAATATTGAAAATCAGAGAAGTTATAAAAAATCTTGTGAAGGACACTTGAACGTGAGGGACTCAACGGTGTAATTGATTTCGGCAACCCGGTTGATCTGAAACAAAAAGAAACGATTTAAAAAATAGATAATATTGGCTGAGACTTGGCCGAGCTTGTTTTTGTTGTCGTGTTTTCATCATAAAAAGAAAATTAGAATTGTTTTGCGATTTTTCGTGAAAAAATGGGATCATTATTGTTGATAACTAACGGCAAAGAACTTTTACGAAGAAAGACGTTGGTAAAGAACGCGTTTGAAGTTTTACTAACGGTTCTATCGTTGTAATGATAAGTTTATGTTCAATCTGCGATTCCTGCACCATGCGTTGGATCTTCTTCTTCAATTTGTATTGCCTCAAGCAACGAACGAGTGTTCGTCATTTTTACAGTTGCCTAACCCGGCAACCAATCATTGGCAAGAAGTCACGAATGAAAGTACACTAAAAGATTCACTAAAGGAATTACACGAGAGTTTAAATCGTGGTCCACCTAGCCCACTACCGAAATTGAAAACAGTGAGTGTTGTCAACTGCAAGTACTACTCGCCGATAACTACAAACCGTTAAGCTCATGAAATTTCATATTGTGTAAAAGTGTATACTCGGTTTATACGAAAGATTGTAACGCCGAAGAAATAGTAAGATGTTCCGAACGTGCTGGCTTGGAAATCTCATACTGCTCGCTGCACTCCCAAGTAGATATGTTTAAGTTCTTTAGTTCGATTTTACTTCGCTCTTGCCTTCGAGATACGCGTGTACACGTTTACTGTTCGAAATGTGATACACACAGTATATACACGAACAAAACGCTTGCACAGACTTCCGGTTGTCTGAAACACCCTCCGTACAATTCAGCTTTACAGAAAAATAACGTAAACGCCACGACTCTGTCTCCTTCCTCAGCCGTCAACTGATTCTTTGTGGAATATTTTCTATTGTGTTTACTCTCATATCTATCTCCCGTTCCTCCCGTTTGCATGTGGGCAAACATATTTGCTGGGAAAATGCAGTGACGCGAAAACAATTCGAGAAAACTCTCTGCAGTTCGCCGTTATTTAATTACACCGAGGATAAATATACACGAGTGCGCGAGAGTTGGTCAGAACAAAAGCTCCATTCGTGCAGGACTTGGAAATGATGAAGGAACGGAATAGTGAGAAAATCAATACCTGGCATACCAAGACAATAACTTGGGACACACTTACAATACAATAAATTCACTAAGCAATAGTGGTGTTGAGGAAAAATGTAGCGTCCGTTAAAGGAGGGAGCGTGGTGATGCAGGAACATGCTATCAATGGGAATGGGGATGACGCACTGACAAAACAATATGTTTCTACATGCCAGAATTTGTTAACTATTAACGAATGGTGATAGCTTGCATAATGTAAATGGGTTGGATATGGCGAAATAAATATCTTCTTACAGTTAATGAATCATTCATTTGGGCCTCTGAATTGTCACAGATGAAGATTTGGTAATAGTTAAGAAATGGGTACTTTAATGGAACATACACGTCCTTAACAGCCAACAGATTACAGCTGGTCTAACCCAATGCTTCGTATTAATATACTATAAATACTTGTTTCCTATACTTGAGGCGTTTATTCAATGAGATCAGTGGAAAAGTTGTCCCAGATGTAAAGGATAGTTGAGTAAACGATATTTTATATTCGCACAAATCAAGATTCGTGTATAGTTGCCAAATGAATATTTGGACAAAGTCATTCATTGGTTGTCGGCAGATGAAGGTGCAGTTGAATCCCTGTAGCACTACAGTGCTAGTGGGCAAATGAAGGAACAACTCTCATAGAACATGAGAGTTGTTCCTTGTTACTTGGAGAGGACAAATCGTTGGAGAATGATATGTCCTCTACAAGTAGCAAGTCTCTAAAGTGAGAGTTAAACAACTCTCTCGAGAGTTACAAAAGAGAGTTAAACAACTCTCATAGAAAATAAGAGGAGCAAGTCCGGTCATCGGAGGACAACAAAACGGTAGCCTCAATACGTCGTAGAGCAAGGGACATGGAAAATAGGCGGTCGACCGGTCCTACGGTCAACATCTTGGCCGACCCTGCTCTAATGCATAATTTAATATTCTCAATATATACTTTAGAAAGTTTCCCAAAGATTTGGCAGGTACCACGAAACAAACAAATCGATAATTAATACCATCGACGCAGAGAATAAATTCACGTCTTTACGGTCACAAACTGATATACTCGAGGCAAGTGGACATGCGGTCACGCACAATGTCCAGTGTACCTCGATCGTATCTACGTCGCGTCAGCGCACGAACGAGCTTGTGCGACAAAGGGCCATGGTAGCGTACAAAGTAAACGGTCTTGCCGAATTTACGATACTTATTTCAAGTATGGATTTGCTAACTATTAACAAATCATTATTTAAGACGAGTCGTCGATTTTTTTACAGTTATTTGCTAACTATTAGCAAGGCTATATTTGATTCAACTGAAGATTTTTTAATCATTACCAAACATTCATTTTATAACAAGTGTACGACTGTTATCTCAAAGAACTACTGGGCCAACATCTCAAATACACATCCATTAATAGTTAATAAATCCTTATTTGCGTTGAATAGAGAAGTTGTCGCGGCAACTGTGTGACTCTTTGCTCTAATGCGACCGACATAGTCATTTTGAATGAAGATCAGTTAATTGTTGTGACATGTTAAGTTGCATTGAACACAGGATAGTCGCAGCAACTATACGTTAACGGCCCCAAATCTAAATATATTAGTTGTGAACCAATCTCTACTCCTTTGAACTGTATTATCATATCACAATTTCAACTCGTTATTCGATGACCATAAACATCTACTGAGTATAGAGAAATAAAGGTGATCAAATAAATCATTCTTTTTAAAGAAATACTATGGCTCTAAACTCTTGTCACGAGAACACGAATGTGTCTTAATGATTAACAAATTTTGTAACAGTTGATGAATATTTGAATGAAAGTGCCAACTAAATGTATTTCTTGACTGTAAATAAACTGTTTTCTCAGTGCGGGCTGACATTCGATTCCTTCCAAACGTAACGTAATCCACGTCATTAGTAAAAATGTCATGTCCTGAAGAAAGCCCGCTTTGTGAAAACAATAAGTGATCGTAAGCCTGACAGAATGGACGATTGAAAGCTGGAACGCATGAAATTCGTATTTCCGTGTATGCGTTTTTTCCCCAATTTCTTGCCACGTCAGACGCCGAAGTTGCGCAAAAATGTTTGGCGACCTGGGGAAATATCAAAAGCGAGGAAAGACGCCAGAATAGGGCTGTGCAGAAGTCTGTGCTGTTCCATTCGCTATTCTAGCTCTCTAAAGGAGTGTCAAAACCCCATTTGTTCCTTATTCCACGTGGGCACGAATCGCAGATTCGCTGGGTCTCGCGTGCGCTACACCAAGCAGAAGGAGCATGAAAGCAACGACGCATGCATGCAAGATGAGAGGCCGTGGAGGAGTAGCATTCGATTTCTTCAAAACATGTCACAGAAAACTTGTCGCATAAGGGATCGTGCCGGGAGTGCTACTCTTCCGTTGCAGAGGTGTTTTGTGCCTTGCGCGTATAGCTGTAGGGACGACGGTGGAGACAGGAATGAGTCGCCTTCTGACAAGGAAAACTACGCCAAACACGAAAATAGCTACGTGAAATAGCTGCTGGAAAGAACCGAATATTGCGCGCTTTCAATGCAACCGCTCTTGGGCGAAAGACCTACTTGGCAGACTTGATATTTCGGAATAAGCCTTTTTGCATCTCAGTGATTGGTATCGTGGTGTATCTAAACGGTAGACCGTGCATGCCCGGTTGAAGAGCAGAGAAAGGGCTTTTCCCCGTAAGCTGAACGATGCGCGGCAACGCAACCGCGAGAATTTAATGTTACGTGTACGACGGGAATACCAACTGCATGTGTTCGATATGGTGGGAGAAAAGGGAACGGGGAACGCCCGGAATTCGAGCTTACATATGACGACGTTGTTACATATATATGTATATGCAGGCGTGTATCTAGATATTCGTTATACATTTGTTCTATATGTAGATACGGTGTATATGTATGTTCGAACGGTCTGGGTGCTATGGTAGCTGGAGCCCTCGACACCCTAATGCATTCCGGCCGGCAAAACGCTCAGCCGGGCCACCGCTACTCGATTCAGGAATGCTCAGAGCCAATTTCCTCTCGCTTGAGCTGCAACCACAGGGTGCAAAATGTGAGCACGGAGATTTTAGCCTGGTACGGCACCCGGAACCTCGAGGATTTTGACGTTCTCGCTTCGACGACAAATGATCGCCACTTCTGACCGTCGACCGCATTTTCCAGTTTATTATTCCGACCACTCGTGTAAGAGACTCGGTTGAAGTTGGAAGAATGTTGCCTGGAATGTCCTTTATCGTCAATGCGAGTTGTTAGTCCCGCCTGAAAAGCTAACGATAGATTATGGGCTTGGTATATTAGTTCTTAAAATCATCAACATCCTGCAGTTGAGAGTTGTTCATTGAAGGACGATACATGATGTGAACATGTGTGGTGTTGAATGAATATGTTCCAAGTGTGTGAAGACCGATGCTACCAAAATCTAATTCTGCTCTTCCCGGCAGAGTTTCTTTGAATGAAAGTCCCTGGAAGTATGTTCAGCGGTTTTCATTCTCCACATATACAACGTGGAGTTTGCCGGTGTTGAACCACCCACTAGGAATCCAACGTGTAAAAAGACGGCATGCGGCAGGTGGAAGCGGGCTTGCTGTCTTTGTGCGTAAAATTGCGCGGGTAAGCATGTTCCGGGTGAAAAGGTCGGATATCGTCTTCACAGGAGGATCCGCAAGGAATGTGCAAGGCTACACGTTCGTCCGTGAACGTCTTTCTCGTTTGCGTGTATTCCAGTGTGTATCGCTTGCGCTGCCCGGAGATTATTTCCTCGGGTTAATTGGTTTACCTGGATCAGCGAAGTCTGTTCCGAAACTACAGGCAAGGTCGCACAAGGGATCTCACGGTTCAGGCGCACTGGATTCACTTACACGCTTACTGATGCACTTGGGTAACGGAAAACTTTCGGCAGCGCAATGAACACCGAGTAATCTTTGGCCCTGTACCATAAGATGTGAACACATGCCTCACGTATATTCCCCAAAATGGCACGCAACCCTGTGCGGAAATAGGAATCTTAATCCTGGCTCCAATCTTCCCAGGGTGAACCTCCCTGCTCCCCTTTTTCTCCCCAAAGTGAGCAAGAAGTTTTTGGCAAAGCTGCTGGAATTTTCGTATAATTCACCGCCGAGAGCTTGTAAGGGCTGTTCGCGTGCGGCCATTAACCGTGATCCCTATCGACTATGTGGGCCTGCGGATGTCGCATCTCTGCAGCTAATCTAGATTGGAGCGAATATACGTCCATTTCTAGAAGGGATCCAAGAGTCAAAAGATCATGAGCTTGAACGTGGCGAACGAAGAGTCCTATTGGAACCATACCGAAGGACAGTCGACAAAATTGTTTATGTCAATTGTTGCATGGAAAATAGCATCTGCGTTACGATGTACCAGTTCTCTTGGTGCTCCGAGTGGATGGACGAGCGCATAGCGATGTTATTGAAATATGGTTGATTGATCATTACGGCTTCGGCAGAAGGCACCGTTCAAAGCGCATTCGGTTAATACTAGGTCCCCAGAACTCTCTTTGCTTTCCGTAAACTTCCTCTATACAGAGAAGAGGCTGAGTGTACGTGGGTTGGCGGGCTCTTGTATAGGTGTGCACGTGTGAGATCCAAACTTTCGTACTTCCAGGTTGGATAACCGAGACGTTGTTACATAAGGGCAGAGCTACCTCACAAGCGTAAGCTTTAGTGAACTTCTCTCACGGGCAAACCAAATACCTATCCCGTGGATGGCTGCAACTCGACGTACCGTTCTACATGAAAACCTACGGCCATATCCTTAGTGTAAGACCAATTAATTACGACCTTCATACTATGGAGAGGAGAGCCCTTTTGCCCGGTAGACTCTACCAATTCGCCTAGAGTCCCCGGGAAATTTTGACCCTGGATAAGTAACCGCTTGGATCGTATATGGTTTCCGTGCTCTGTCTCATTTTACCATGTAGCCTCATACGTGCTGGTGATATGCTCGACATCATTCTTACTATCAAAAATGTTGAAGTGGTTAAAGCTCGGCAACCGTCGAGATAGGGTTTCCTCCATGGAACCTTTTACCTTCTGCCTTATGGGTTCTCCAACACCACCACCTGTTTTGCCGTCAACCTCGGTTGCCTTCCTACATTCACATGCGTTATTCGCACATTGAGGCATGTACCCTAGTACCTAGTACATTGGACGAAACGAAGATAAATGTCGCCGAACATTATTCAGTGAATATAATATTCATGGGGTAGTCTGTGTCTCTTTATGGATACTTTTATACTTGGGAGTGACATTGCGATGCTATTGCGATTATTATTATGAGGATTCTGACCCGTCGCCTCTCATGGACTACACACGCGATTCGGCATAATGTACCTGCGTCTTCCTTTCGTCTTCTCTTCTATCTTTCTCTCTTTCGAGTCTTCCTCGATTCCACGGCACTTCCTCATTCCCTCGCGTTTCTCTCGTCGCTCGTGCTGCCGTGAAATACATTATTCATTCGGTTTCGTTCGCTTCTTACCGCACCCGACGAGCAAGGGTGCTGGGAGACCTTCGAATGGTGCACTGCCAAGTTTTCGCCGGGCACAGTCACCGTCCTCGCAGTCCCATTTCTTCGTTTTTTACTCCCTTCGTTCGCAAAACTGCCGACTTCTTCTCTGTTCTTTACGGCAGGCCCCTCTACATTTATGCATTTTCGGGCTAGGTCCGAGTTGGAACGTGCATGGGAGGTGTTCGCGTATACAGGGCGCATTCGAACGTGTACGTGTGACTGCTGGACCGAGGCGCGGTAGCCAAATAATTTCTATCCTCTCTCCCTGGCTGTCTTTGTTTTGCGTCGAATGATGAGGTCGATGCAAAGGCACGAACCGGGCTGAGCCGAAGCTGGTGCGTGTTTCCTCGCTTGCAAAGTTGCAAAACTAACTCTCCCGATCGATCCACGAGCTTTCTCTCGCTCGACATAGCCGCAATGGAGGATAACGGAATGAAACGACCGGTAATGCCGCAAACATCGGCAATGTTCATTGTAGATTTAGAAAGGTTGGCTGCCAAAAACTGCTTCGTCAGCAATTTTTAATACATGAAGCTGCGTCGAGCTATGCTTTTATACAATAAATAAAAGTAAATGTTTTCACTTGCGCTGGATCGATGTTGAAATTATAGGGAGAAGATTATTGTAGTTCTGCTGATTTTTTCATTTTGTTATATAGCTGTCGATGGTTTTTATGTACACTATCGGCGAAAAGTTTCCGGACAAAAATTCAAAAAAGTTCCGGAACGATTTTTTATGTAATTTCGAGGATAGTTGACATAAATTAATTTAATAAACGGCATTTTGAAGGAGGGGAATTCAGCTTCATTCCGTTTTTGTTTGAAAATTGTTTACTACTTTTCGAAAACGACCATTTTTTGTTCCTCTTCTGGTGGACCCCGTTAACAGATTAATTTTTTAAAATGCATTTCTTTGACGGGAGTCATAAAGGGAGAAGCTCAAGCTTCAATATTGTTTTTTTTAAAGCTTCGTAAGATTTTTTTTCTAAAGATATTTTGATTTTTTTTAAAGAGACTATTTGAAAAACAACGTATAACGCAAAACCGACAAAGATTCAAGGTAAACCTCAAGATAGTTTTTACTATCTTGAGGTTCAATTAAATAATCTTGAAGTTTAATTAAATAATCTGATTCTTCGCCGAAATTAGGTGAAGAAAAAAATTTCGAAAAAAAATCTGAAAAAAATCGCAAACTCAACGAAAACCGATTCAACTTTTTTTGTTGATGCGGTTTTCATTGAGTTTGCGAAAACAATTCAGATTTTTTTTCGAAATTTTCTGTTTCACCTATTTTCGGTGAAAAATCAGATTATTTAACAACTGCAACTCGAGAAGTGAGGGGTTTGTGGTAAAATTTCAAGCGAGGAAAAAATGTACTCTTCTATTTTCAACGCAATATAATCGGTTGAAATAATCGATTGACGTGACTAGAAAACTATACAATTTTGACGGCGAAAAAAATGTCGAAAAAAATCTGAAATAATTATTTTGCATTGAAAATAGAAAAATATTACTTTTTCCTCTCTTAAAATTTTACCACAAACCCCGTAGTTCTGGAGGTACGGTAATTAAATAATCTGGTTTTTTTTACCGAAAATACGTGATTTTCTTTTTTTATCTGAAAAAATTCCCGCGAACTCAACGAAAACCGATTAAACATTTTAGTATCTTGAGGTTTGTTTGGGTTTGTTGTTTTCGCGTTAAACGTTATTTTTCAAATGTCTCTTTAAAAAAAAATCAAAATATCTTTAGAAAAAAACCGTACGTAACTTAAAAAAAAAAGAAAATTGCAGCTTGAGATTCCCCCTTTATGATTCCGGTCTACGAAGTGCATAAAAAAATGTTTGTCTGTAAACGGGGTGCACCAGAGAAGGAACAAAAAAGTGAGGCATATAATGGTCGTTTTCGGAAAAAGGTACTAGTCGTAAAAAATAGTAATAAATATAAAAAATAAAAATGGCGAAATGGCATTAAAAGTAGTTCCGGAACTTTTTTGAATTTCTGTCCGGAAAATTTTCGCCGGTAGTGTGTGTCCGTCAATTTTTAGACTGTGCTTATTGGTTGGGGTAAAAAAATGGGAGCACGATGAGGAATATAGAATTTCAGGAGTATAGCTTTTGTATGTCGGAAAATTGGTCCATGTGTATGTCGGGAATGGATTTTAAGGTCATTTCGTATTAAGGCGTTATACGCAGTTGCAAGACCAAAAAAAGTCGTTTTTTCACGATTTTTTTCAGAAGAACGATTTCATTTGGGCCAAACGAAAAGTATTAGGCAGTGTAGTGGCATCTTTTAGCTTTAGATTGGCATTTTTTATTTTCAAAAATATTCATTAACATTGCTCCTGTAGGAAGTCTCCTGGAGGTCCCCGAAAAAAAGTGTCCGGCGGTGAGCAAAGTATCTCTGGTTCGGATTATCCAAAATGAAAAAACCAAAAAGATTCTTTTGGGGGATAGATGAATCCAGGTATTGATCGAAGGAATAATCGAAATTTTAATTTTTGACAAAATGGTGGCTCCGGAAAGAAACAATTTCGATTTTCGACCAATTTTTTTTCGTTAAATCGTTGAAAAAAAAAAGAAATAATTATCGGAAATCTTATTCCTTCGATCAATACCTGAAGAATATATCTGACAAGGTTGTGTTAAAATTGCAGGCCGATCGATTGAGCCATTTTTGAGAAATCGTGCTCACCGACTTTGAAAACACCGTTTTGAGAAAAACGTGTTTGAAGTTTAAGGATGTATGGCAGCTACTGCAGTGTCGTTACAGAACTGATTATGCAATTTGAAAAAATCGCATTTAAAGAGTAAATAAAATAATTGTAGTATTCATTGAAGCTAGAAAGGAGATTTACCACAGTTCAAAGTAAAACATGCGGTACAGAAAGAAGAATTTTCAATTTTTAACTGCAAATTTAGTTGCTGATTTGATGTACGTTTTCCCTGACGTTGTCGTGGTTACGACATACGAGCTAAAGAAATACGAAAACGGTCCCATTTAACTCGCAATATCTCGCAAAATATATGGGCACATGTCGAAATTTTTTTTTTAACGTATCATGCATATTACAGCGATACCGCACAAAAGTTTTTTTTACAAAAGAGTACTCCGGAAATACCTTTCTAAATGACCCAACTTTGAATTCGTTTATCTCAGCATTCACGTGGGCAAATTTTGTTTTTTTAATCTTAAAAAGTTCTCGATATTTTCCTTTACAATATCAGTGAGTTTCAATTCGAACAGTAGTAAATAACTTAGTTGCCATACATCCTTAAACAGTCGTTCTTTGTTGCGCTCCGAGCGTCCTTACAAATATGTGTGGATTTCCGAGAATATTCGCTGGATCGATTTGAAATTTTCAGGGAATATATATCACATATTTGCACATTCCGAAAATGTAATAAAATAATCGATTTTTTTAAATTTCTAACTGTGTATAACCCGTTAAGGGTTATTATGAAAATATAGTTTTCTGAATATTACACGAACACGTTTTCTTTATGGTTTCAATAACCGTTTTCAATATAGTTTAAGGCAGTATTGTTGTTCAGAGCGCTGTTTTGGAGGTGATTTTTAGGATGGAATAACTAAAAAAATAAATAGGTATACATGTTTATTCATCCTTTAAGAATATGCCCAAATCAAAATACAAACATTTGTCATCATGCACTTTTGTACGTTTATTTACAACGGTGCGCGGAAAACGCCCCCAATTGGCAACCAGTGTTGTGGACGTTTTAGGAATAGGAAAAAAAACCGAACATATTCTTAATCTATATGAGTGTTCTAATATTTGGTACCAGATTCAGCTGAATTTTTGTTTTCAAAATGGCTACTTGCTAAGCTTTGATTATCAATTTTTTTCCTATTTTTCTGACCGTTCTACGAGTTATATATACAAAAAAAATATTTCGACTCAATTCTGCTACCAACGTTGAGAAACAGTCTGCTGACGGTGTATACCAAATATGAGCTCAATAGGCCGATTGGCTATCGATATATCGTGGTTGCCGATTTGAAGAGCATAGTTTTTAAAAAAATGCGTTCAAAGTTGCTGCGTCTCGAAGCGTACTTCTTATAATTTGTACACCTCGGTTCATTTTATGAGTATCCTCAAACGGTTGTCACAGACGTATTCAGAAAGGTCTGTACAATAATTAAATTAAATAAACGATTTTTTCAAATTTCTACACAACAATACTATGTTAACGCATGCTCATAATCACCGAACGAGAAAAAATATTAACAAAATTCAGTTGGATAATAATAAAAGATAAAGGGTGTTCTTTACATTGAGTATTGACCGAAGAGCTTTCTTATACAAGCCGAATGGTACTGATAATTGCGCAGCACTGTCCTCGAAGAAAGAAAATCGCATTTTCTCAGGATCTCCTTCCGGAATGAAGATGAAAAAAGTGTAGGACAATTCCGGAAGTGTTCATCTTCACGTAGTGAAGTTTCAGGAAAAAGCTTCGATCGTTTTCACCCCATCTTCGCTCAAACAGACAAAGTAGCCCAAACTAAGACGTATGTTTTACAGCATCGTATTTCAACCGAGCTTGATTCTAGCCTGAAATACCGAATCTACCGAGAGATACTACAATTTTATAATCTCGATAGGATCCAAAAGTGGAATGGCTATTATTACAACTGGCACGTATCACAAATGCGACGTTCCCGAATGATTTACCGTCGCTTCCAATTTTCACGTACCTACATGACGTCTGCTGGAAAGCACATGCATGACGTTGTACACGAGTGTGATCTAAAATATACTCCATTTCGATCACGCGACGATGAGAGAAAACGTCAAACTGACGGAATGGCAAACTCTTCTCTCGAGGTCTCTCCCTGAATATACGTTTCTGAGCTGACCACTAAATTCGGCACGATTCTGCTTCCGTCCTGCCCAACATCATGTTAAGGGGCCAGTCCACTTTGGAGCCACGAAAAACAGCTATTTTCGCGATTTTTTTGAGGATTTTACAAAACATATGAATATAAAAGTTGTTGGGCTTCATAAATAAAGTCTTGAAATACATTCAAAAAATGTTTTTATTCATTTTGATTCATTTTTTAGTACAAAAACTATAGTTTAACGCAACGCCTCAAAAATAGGTGGGCTAGGTAGCTCCATCACAACTCGGCAACGGCTTGTCTGAAACAAAAAAAATCAAAGTCCATTAGATTCAGTATGACACCAGCTACAAAATGACCCTCGGATATAAAGTTTTATCAAAAAACAAAAAAATGGCAGATGAAAAACGAAAAAAGTAAAAAAAACGCGTTTTTCGCAGTTTTTCGCAAAAAAAAGAGTAAAAATAAAAATTTTAAAACCATCGAGGGTCATCTGATTGCGAATCATGTTTACAATATGTGGTTCAAATTTCAAGAGCATCAGTTTATTAATTTTAGAGATATTATGGAGTTAGATTTTGAAAACGTTGTTTCGAGAAAAACGCGTTTGAAGTTTGTACTATGAAAAACTCTTACCTAAACTCAATCGGCAATTCCTGCACCGTACAAAAATCCCTTCTGATTGCTTGTCATCGTCAAAATCGAAAGCCATGGCTTGCTTTCAATTTTTTGAAATTTTCAAAGTGGCCTGGCTCTTTAAAAGCACCGCCTATATGAGATAGCTGGTAACCGGGTCACCTCGCAAGCTGTGCGAAAACCACGCTGCGACTCAACGACCTTTGTACTCTGTCAAAGTTCACGCGCCAAAATAACAATGATTTGCCTTAGCCGTTATCGAAGCAGTCATTTTTAATTTTCCCGCTGGCTGTATACGGCAAACACGTTTTACCATACGGAAGATGTATGTGCAAGGGTCGCCATTACCTCATTACGAGCGAAACGGGTGGTTCTATTATTTGCATCGTCGCCAACGTTTGTCCACGTCTCCCACTGATACGCGGACGACCGCTTTGACGGGCACATCCGTAGGTGCGCGATTCTCGTTAAAGTACCTATATCGCGCGTACAATTCGAGCCGTATGGTATAGAGGCCATTTGCGCAAAGGGGTGGTTTTGGGCAAAGCTGCGAGAGAAGTTCGTAAGCCTCGTCAATGAGCACATTCTCGGATAGTTCGGTTGTTCGATGGTCGCGGCTTTCGGCCAACAAACCATATAGTACATATTCTGTGCGGAGCGCTTCGATTGTGCAATTTACAATAGCACAGCCAGAAACTACTTTCGCCATGCAAACTACGTGAGTCTAGCTATTTGTACGTAGCCCTGAAAGAGCGACCACGTTGCCTCAATACCACGCCGAGCACATCAATTGGACCTCCAAAAGGAGGAAGATGTTATTGTAGGGTGTAGAATTAAAACGAAATGAGACACGCTGATGAATTTCGACACCGGCGTCTCTTGCTGAGTACTCTGTCCTCTTTTAGCGACTCAGCTGCTGTGGAACTATCATAGCATCCGGTTTGGCAGTTTTGGCAGAAAAGTTCTGGAAACTTCCAATTGATTTCTTCAAAGGCGGAAATGTGCATTTCGGCTTAAGGCAGTAGTCTGCTTTAGAAGCCGAAAAAAAGCGTTTTTTCAGCAATTTTTTTTAAAGGGAAGGAAATGATTGCGGTGAACGAAATTTTGAGACGATAGTGTATTATATTCAAGCTTTAAAAAACAATTTTTATTATTAAAAAATATTGAAATTTTTCAAAGTTGTAACGATTTTTCTGGGGCGCCTGGAGTCTGCACTTGTAAATCGATGCCGGTGATGGAGGTCGTGCGATGCAACTGAAACAGTCGAACCAAATTTTTTTTTAGTTTTCATAAGTTCCTTTTCCATATGAACTAAAAAAATTCCGAAGAAATGATAAAATTCCAAATTTTTTCGAAGTTTGAAAAAAAAATTCACTTTTTTGAAAAAAAAAATTCACTTTAAGTTGCAAAACAAGTAATTTAAATAGTACTTTTGTCCAACCTTTTTAGTTCAAATAGAAGATAATTTAATACTGAAGCTAGATCACTTTGATTTTTTTCGATCGGACATATATTGTTTTTGCCATCGCCGGCACCGTTTTCTAAAACTTGTGAAAATGAAAACTCGAGAAAACGGGCTTTAAAGTCTGCCCGAGCATTCGCACCTGCTCGACGCTCGGCCACTAAAACTGATCTAGCTTCGAAAATATGTCGAATTGGCCTCTAAAATTTTGAACACATATTCTTGGATAGTTTTGGAATAGATTTAAGGCAAAAACGAAAAATCGATTTTTTGAAGCCTGTAAAGCAGACTACTGCCTTAAGGAGTTATGCCTAGTTGTAAAAGTCGAAGAATCACTTTTTTCAAAATCACTATATTTTGACAACGGAGCAAGATGATAATGCTAAGGTCATGTTCACAAAAAAATGCATACATGAGTCAGTCGACTTTAATTATTCTTTTAAAATGATCAATATTTATCAATCTTTCAATATTATAAGCAAAAAAATTAATCTCTCATTTTTACCATACAATATGTATTTTAAATTGAATCTTTATTTTTCCCATCTTACTCTGTATGCGGGGCGAGATTAAACAGCGCTGAGAGAATGATGGGATACGAATTACTGACATCTTTCGCATATAAAAGTGGTTGCATTATCAATACCAGCAATTTCATAAGCCAATCGTCTAAGTTCTGTAATTCTAATCTGTAATTTTCTTGTTCTGTAATTTTAATCATTTGTAAGTTCTTTTTCTTTCCCTGGTAGAAGCACCGGTCGAAGAGGAACCAAAGGCTTTACTAGTTTAATTTCAGCCTTTCTAACGTAAATAGTTATAGCTTGTAAAATATTGCGGCTTTGCGATAGCTTGTATTCATCTTGCCCCATTAGACGGTTAACGAATTACCAAAAAATCACGCAATAACCTTGAAAAATTCTGCCAAACAGTTCTTAGTATATAAATAATTAGTACTTTCATTGTGTTTACCTACCTGATGCTAATCAATATCAGCAACTCAAATGAACTGAAACGATGGTAAACTTTACCAAAAATTGGATCGTTTTGTCAAAAAATCGATATTGTTTTCTCACTCGAGACGCGTGCTTCCGCCACAGTTGATACTTTCGCACTCATTCACCTCCTCGCCGCCCCTCCATACCCCAACGGGAACACTGTGCTCGCACACACTGTTAAGTAGCTAGGCTTGTGATTCATCTTACCCCGCGTATTCGTCTTGCCCCGAGTTCCCTATATCATCTTATAAATGTTCCCTAGAAATGTCGTGGCGGTCGGATAAAAAATGACAGATTTGTAGGTTATGTCGACGCCCGTTGGTACGCCTGGAGCGTCGTTCGAAACTTTAAACGCGTTTTTTTTCGAAAGTACGCTTTCAAAGTCGATGAGCAAACTATCTCAAAAACTTCTGCATCGATCTTTCCGAAATTTTTGAGGTTTTTCCTAGATGTAAAAATATTTTTTAAATATAATAAATAAATCCTTCGATCGAAGGATTTTTTTCTTCCGACGTACACTTTCGAATTGATGAATGGAAGATGCCAATTTTTTTAACAAAAATCAAGACACTTTCAAACGCGCAGTTCATATCGATTAATCACACTTTCATATCGATTAATCATAGGATAAACTAATATACTGACAAAATCTGTTTGATTTTTTTATATTAGATAACCTGGTTCAGAAGGGCATTGCTCACCGCAAAAGACGTTTTCAAGAGGTGCTTCCCGGACATCGGCTGTAAATCGATTATAATTAAACATTTTTACACAGAAAAATTCCAGCGTGTTCTTCACATGATATTTTTTCAAATGTCTAATTTTTGTAGAAATTGATCATCACGATTTTCTGAAAAAATCCCACAAATGAGCTGCTTTCAACAGTTACAAATAGGCATAACCCAAACAAACCCAAAAACCAGGCATCACGAGGGAGAAGAAGAACGAGCATCGATACGTCTCGCTTGACGATCATTGGAATTGAGCAATCAAGTTGAAATCACGAGCTCTAGGAATCGTGCATTGCGCCACGTTTTATTTGATAAAAAAACAATGGTCCATTCATTCATGGAGATTTGAAATTACGGGCTTAGTAACACGCAACGCCCCAATGGATATGGCTGTTGCTGTTGACCACGTATAGCCGCTTTCATTGTATATAAAACTACAAAACTCACGATAACCCGATTGGCAGCACCGGCGCATGTGGGTGTTCAGGGAGCTGAGCTGCAACATACAGATTTATATATACGTGCATATGTGCTCGCCTATGTATAAGTGAATTTCCATTTTCAACCTGGAGAATCCTGAGGGATGCATAAAAAATAACAGGTCTCGTCCACGCGAAACCAGCCCCGGTATATCCCCGAGTGATTTAAAGGGGCCGAATAGTCGGTGAATTTTCGAATACAAATTGAAGTTTTCGTTAAATTTCAATGGGGTGTACCAGAAGCAATGTCAGCAACACATTTTACTATCACTCGTCGAAAAATTTCAAACAGGAAGAAAACGATTTATGAAAATGAAAATCAGCGTGATAATTAAGATGAAATGACACGCGATTCCGCCTGCACATAAATCTACGAAGAGTTTTTTCGAACTTTTCTTAAGGCGAGATATACACCTGGGAGCCGGAAAAAAGGTCATTTTTGTGAATTTTTTCAAGGAAAGCTATTTGAAATTTCGGATTAGGGTTTTAATTATCTAAAAGTATATACATTCAAAAATATGTTGAATTTTCTTTATTTAAAAATATCAAAAATATACAGGGATATTGTATGATCCTTGGAGCGTCGTAAAAAAATCTGTGTATACGGTACCCACTGGCGTTTCTTTAAAAATCATCTAAAAAAACCAAAAAGATTATTAAATTAGATACTATAATCTAGTACTTGTCATAGCCGATTTTGAAAATGTCGATTTATGACAAAATGGCGGACGTTTGAACATAAATAGTGATTTTTGGGCCAACAATTAGTTATTATTTTGCCTATAAAACAAAAACTAAGTAACGGAAAACATCCTATGACAAGTACTAGATAATGGTGTATAGAATAACCACAAAAAACCGCAAGGCAATCGGTTCATTGGTTTTCGAGAAATTTTGGGTACCGATTTGAAAAACGTGGTTTTGAGAAAAACGTGTTTGAAAATTTTGGAATAAATAAATCATGAACTTGGTCAACTTATATGGAATCATCGATACCAGGCCCATAGTGTAGGTGTTCTACGGTCGACGGAATGTTCATAGCTTCTAAATCCTCGACCTCTTTAGCACTTAGAAAAAAAAAGTAATTTACACTAGTTTTGCTAGAGCAGTACATACGATCATTAAAAAAATATGCTTTTTTCGTCAAATGGCATAATTTCGAATAATTTTTTTATTCGCTAAAAAATTGGCCTTCATTTGTTTACAAAAACGAGAATTCCCGATGAATCGTAAAAATCGTGTGTACTTCTTCGGAGAATCTATCTAAGAAGCTACAGTTAACATTTTCAGTCAATCGAATGAAAACTGTCCGAATTATGCGTTCTCCCGATTGCAAAAACGCGGTTTCGGAAAAGTGCGTTTAAGGCCTTAGGCCACTCTAGAGGCCGAAAAAATAGGCTTTTTGGGTATTTTTTTTCGAAAAAACTACAAAATAAATCGAGATTACAGAAAAGGGCGTTTATCATACATATTAGTGACTGTATACAATAATTTTTTTAAGCGATTAATTACAAAATGGCTCCTGTGCAGCGTTTATCTCAAAACTGCATTTTTTAAGTTGGCCGGAAACATAACTGAGACAATTTTCAACCTATTCACTTGAACTGTTGAATATATCTTGAAGAATACATTGTCTATGGAAGTACGTAGGATTTTTATTTTTATTTTGCATAGTTCATTTGTTATTAACGATTTTTAGGCAAATTGTTGGACAGTGAAAAATTTGCCTAAAAAATCGTCAGATAATTGTTAATTGATAATTGATAATTGTTAATAAATTATTATAAATTATTGTTAATAAAAAATGCAACTTTGACTGTCTAAGCTTTCGTGCGTCTCGGAGCGCTCGGAAGCGTTCAGAAAATGGGCTCTAAAAATAAAAATACAGAAATGTCGCGTTCCGTTTCTAAAATTCCTTTTGTATATCATCCTCGTGATGTTCGTACATCATTTAAGCCCATAAAAAATGCTCCAAAATTTTTTCTGCTCTGACGTAATACCTTAAAAACGACCGAACCGAACGACTTGAAATCTTGACAGTCGACGTCCAGTGGCCACAGGAAAGAGCTCACCCCGAAAGTCATCATTGTGGAAACCAAATTAGGAATTCCTTCGCTACAGAAAACTCTATTCGTAACAGGTTATCACGACGCTGGTATCGGAATTTCTCGGATTCCATCATTTCGTAGCGAGGAAACAACCTCCCCCACCGCTGCTGTGGGAATCAAAAGTAATTGGTATCAATAAAACCTCTCGATATAGAAAAAAAGGCAGCTTAATATTTACTCGGCTCACGATCGCTTTCCATTGTAACTATGAGCCTGCCATTTCGTTCAATATTCGCAAAAAATATATGGCCACAGGAACGGCTGTTCGCGCCGTTTTTTCTTAGTCCCGTTAAATCCTGTAATCCTCGATCCTGACGATGTTGGAAGCGAGATTTGACCGCAGAGTGGGAGCGAAAGAGGATGCAAAGGGACCAGTAAAGCGCGGGGGGGGGGAGAACCCATAGTAGTTCCACTACCCAGGAAGCCCTCCTGCGTTCGATAAATTTTCCCTTATCCGTTGTACAGGTACCCATGCATTGTTTCCCTACGCCCACACTCCTCTTCTATCCCATCCGCGTACTCATCCGTTCTCTAGCACCTGGACACTTTGTTTTTATCGACAGTCACGTAGGACGATTTGTGTACATCGATGCGGTACTACAGTTCGCAATGAAGCCATGCACACACAAACATCCGCCTTCCCACACCCATACACATTTCACACCTTAATCTCCGCATACCCCATGCAACAAATTAGAAAGTATACCGTGAATGTAATTCATTCAACGTTCGCAGCACTCAGGTATTGTTGTACTCAAATTTGCGTTGACCCTCGAACACATAAGGGTAATTCAATGTTACCCTTCCGTGATCACAGCGCTTGCCCCTTAGTTAGCCCGAAAATTCCTATGAAACAAGCCTTTGTATGTAGAATGTATATATTTATATATATATGTGAATATGTACATATATACACACATGTATATATGTGTGTATAGATACACACACACACACACACACACACACACACACACACACACACACACACACACACACACACACACACACACACACACACACACACACACACACACACATATATATATATATATATATATATACGCACACGTGGGTGTATGTATATGCTTCTGTGTTAGTATGGACGAAAGGAGCCTAAAGTACGAGGCTATTTTACAGGCATAAGCACACATTTCGTCGATATGGCGCGCCTGGCGCCAAAACTCAATCCTCCCTCATGCCTATAATCGAAGGGACATATATATGTTATTTGCACACATTGTACGTCACATATGTGATACGATGAATGGTACAGCTGTGAAAGTACGTGCATACCTGTGTGTATGTGTCTATATATACGGGCATCTATACAGGGTGATCTGGAAAGAAACGTCCGAAAGGAAAATCTGGATGCCTCGTATCAGTGCCTATCCGAATCATCCCCTTGGATGTTCTATGATCTTTTTAGTTTTCGAGAATAAAGCATTTTCCATTTTTTGTTGAGTTTTCCTGTAGTGCAGGTTTTTATTTTTTTTCTTTTGTGTGTGTGTACTTTCCTGTTGAAAGTTTTTAAAAGCAATTGGAAGTCATTTAAACTGGTGTATGTCTAACCTGAGCTTAGAGTGTAGCTTTAACCTGAGCTTTTGTGATTGATTGTTTTGATCCTATTTTTTTTCAACTTTTGATCAGAGTCTAAGACATTTACGTTAGTATTCTGTTGGTCCAATGGACAAAGTTGATAAAATGGGTTCAAGACAGTCACAAAAGTTCAGATAAAAAATACCTACACTAGTCTGGATGACTAATCAATGACTAAATCAATATTTATAGCTCTACAATGCACGCAAGAGCGATAACACGGGTGAAAAAAATCGGGAGGATAGTACTAGACAAGGGAGAAAAATAATAAGATGCTTTTTACTGGAAAACTAAAAGATGATAGAACGCACTTGGGGGTGATTTGGATAGGTATTTGTAGGAGGCATCTAGATTTTCCTTTTGAACCCGTGCAGAAATTGTAGGGATCCAATTGGATTCTTATACTTGTCCCTGCTTCCTGATAGGGATCCAATCGGTCATCGCATTGAATCCCGATGCTAAAACGTCACGCTCAGATATTCGATCCCAATCGGGATTTTCCATTGGAATCCAATTTACGAATGCAATTCAAATCCTGAAGGATTACCACACTATCGCACAGAATAAAAAAAACGTATATCTTAAAAATTCATCTAAATCGCATCACCAAAAAGTCACTTTAATTATCGTCTGTTATATATTTTACTGCACTTTAACATAATGTCACCACACACGCTTGAGAAATGTGCAGGTTATGTTTCAACACGCCGAATTTTTTCTTGCAACGGTTCACACATTTTCGATTCGAACGTGGGAAGGATTCTCATATGACGTTCATCGGAGAGGAGTGCAGAATCCAGTTGGATCCCAATGAAGATTCCCTATGTGCGATGTCCCTTAAAAAAATCCCTATAGACACGTGAGTGCATCTGCGGACTCCCCAACGAAACTTGTGGACGGGATCCAAAATTTTTGGGAGAGCCAACAAATTTTGCTTGATAAAACCAAATAACAAATTCTTAACCCTTCGCCTGCACACTTTCGCCACGAACCTCCAACTGCATATGGGGTCAATCTGACCCCAGACGTTTTTCAGATCGTTGTATTTCGGTAAATATGCATTTTGTTTGTTTTTTTACAAACGTTTTTTGTAGTCACTGATCCTTATTTTATGGCCCAAAATTTATCTTTTAAGAAAAATAAAAATTAAGTGCCCACACATTCGTTCGAAGTGGGAGATGCGTTGAAAAATACGTACTTGCACGAAAAGAATTATAATTTTTTCTTCTTTTCAAAATATTAAAAAATGCCTTTGAGGTTTTTAAGAGGAAGGTTTGTAGATACGAAAAAAGACAGTGTCGACCGTTTTTCCAAAAAGCATATTTATTCGGAGGTTTGAATTTGAGCATTTTCGGTATAGCGATCAACGGAAAAAATCGACTCTTCGGCAGATTAATTGTTGAAAACGTATAATTTCCGCATTGTTTAACTTCAATCACTTATTATCATTCACATTTACCACAATCGACGCATAAGTACATTCGGTGCTCGTTGCACATAGCTCTCCTGCATAACGGACACTTGCTTTTAGTTTTTCGACCGTGATTCTAAATACATAATTTACTATAGTAGCGCAAAATAAAAAATATCGATAAGCATTTTCTATCATAACTCACATGTAGTAATAAAACACCAAATTTCACCAAAAAAAAAATGTTTTCACCTTCACCTCACTACTGCATAACCGGGGTCGATTCGACCCCAGGTCCTTTTACGACAGCTGTCCTCAGTAGGGCAGGATGTAAGATGGGGGCCGAGTGTCCACCTATAGAGTAAGAGTATGGGAGCATTCGAGCGCCGCACTGCTGCCGAATAGATTACCTGTTTTGCGATACAGACAGTTGAAAAAATGGGGTCAAAATGACCCAGTGTGCAGTCGAAGGGTTAAACCACGTCAATCGGGAAATAGCGGGGAATCCCATGGGATTCCAATGTGGAATTCCTACGTGCGGTGTCCCTATTGAATCCCTATGGGGATGTGATACGATCTGGGAACTTCTCAACAAATTTATGCACGTGGACGTCACTTTTCGGGCCACCCTGTATACTCGCTCACACACGTATACGCATAGGTCTAATACACACACACGCACACACACACACACACACACACACACACACACACACACACACACACACACGCACACACACACACACATGCACACACACGCACGCACGCACACACGCACGCACGCACGCGCGCACACACACACACACACACACACACACACACACACACACACACACACACACACACACACACACATGTATGTAGGTATGTATGTATGTATGTATGTATGTATGTATGTATGTATGTATGTATGTATGTATGTATGTATGTATGTATGTATGCATGTATGTATGTATGTATGTATGCATGTATGTGTGTGTGTGTGTATAGCGGATGATTTGTTCGACGGGTACACTGCGTGTTTACACGCGGGATTCGACAGCACCCGCCGGCGATAAAATATCGCTCGCTACCATCATCCGAACGGCGTATGGGTTTACACACAGTCAGCCGCGTCTCTGGGGATCCTCGCTGGGGTATGAAGCGAGATCAAGGGTGGAAAGGGTTCTGGATCGCCCATATTCGAGACCACTATTGTATACAACATCGAGCTCGATCTACAAACTTGAAAGTCCTTTGGGAAGTTTCGCGACGAGGCCGGATCGAGAAAATGGCTGCGTACTCACTGATAGAATTTTCAATCGCCCGATAAACCCTCTCGCTCCATAAGCCACCCGAACAGCCCGCCGACTTCGCCTCATTTCATTCTTATTCCATGCATTTCTTGCTTTCAATTAGAATTTATAAGCCAATTTCGTTTGAACCGATGGGTAAGAAAGCGGCGATGCGTGGAATAAAAAAAAACGTCGATGCAGCGGCTTAGCCAGGGGATAAAGTTTTGAGGCTTTTCGCGTGGGAGAAAAATTCGGTACATTTCAAGTTGGCTACCGAGCGAGGATTTCTGGGGATATGTGGTTTGAAAGAGACATTCTCGAGTGGGGAAACGTTTGTTCGTTGATCACGAGAAAAAATGTCTTTACAACACTTTTGTGTGCCTTTGTAACTACGGGCTGACGCAAAACACTTTAATTCCGGATATTAAATTCCTGACACTTTTATTTCTGATAGTAAAAACACTAGGGGTGTGCGGGTACCCGATTGACTCGGGTACCCGATGTTCGGGTCGGGTCGGGTACCCGACGGGCTTCGTTTTTGCATTACCCGCCTCTATCGGGTACCCGAATTTGGTTTTCGGGTATTCGTAACAGACTCAGAGATCCGTATCTATTATTTATGTTTATTTTTATTTTTTATCTAGGTGTATCGATCGAATAATGGGAGAAAACGAAAACTCGAAGAAGGCGATAAATCGAATAAATCATAATGCTGTAAAGATCTTTTTTCGTCTCACTTCTCTATTCTTTATTCTTTCATTCTTTCGGTCGGTTACTCAATAAAGTACGAGTATTCCAGTCTGGTCACGAGTACTCGAAAACCTCGGATACCCGTTAAAGTTCGAGTATTCCCGTCCGATCACGGGTACCCGAAAAATTCGGGCTACCCGAAAAATTCGGGCTACCCGAAAAATTCGGGCTACCCGAAAAATTCGGGTACCCGATCCGAATCATAGTCTAATTACCCGACCCGACCCGACCCGACCAATTCTGCTACCCGCACACCCCTAAAAACACACACAAGTTAGACTAAAAAATGTTTTTATAAAAACATTTTTTAGTCTAACTCCTGTGGATTTTAAGGATGCAAGTTAGACTAAAAAATGTTTTTATAAAAACATTTTTTATATAAACATTTTTTCTAAAAAACATTTTTTAGTGTTTTAGCAAGTTACACTAAAACATATTTCTATAAAAACATTTTTTAGTCTACACTGTAAAAAAAGTCATTAAATTTACTATACTTTTACAATTGAAAATTTCTAAACTCGGAATATGAAACGCAAATTCGCACTTCAGTAATGGAAACTTCAGTAATGGAAATGAATTTTCATAGATGCGTATACATTTTAATATATGGGACATTGAATATTAGTATGCTGCGTATGAGTTTTTCAACGCGCATCATAATCATACAAATATTTGTTTGATTAATGCAACAAACGTATATGATTTCCATATTTACACAAAAAGTTTTAAAATCACAATATGACTATTATTTTTAACTTCATTCTGTTGAAAAGTACAATACCTTGTACATTGAATATTACAAAAAACTGTTTAAAGAAATATGAAATTTAAAATACTTTTACAATACTATGGCAAATGAAATTTCAAAACTTAGTATATGAATGAATATTTAGGCTTTAGTGTTGTAAAATTCAATACCGGACCTACATTTCATACGGTTTTACATTTCGTAATACGTACGAATTGAATATTAATACAATATCTACAATTTTTCAAGGCATCTAATAGAAAAATGAATATTCTTAGTTGAAAAATACAACAAGCGTTTTGAATATATACAATGTAGATTCTGATAGACTGGAGAATATTTAGAAATGAATAGGACATTTACAATACGAAGGCACGTACATTTTCTGATTTACAACGAGACTGCTGAGCCTGGATCTTGCGAATCGGGTTCTCCTTTCGCGGGGTGAAAGTTGAAGACCTCCGAATTAACGTCGTTTTTTATTTTTGTTCCAATAGGCCTTAGTTGCTGAGATATCGCGATTTGAAAATTTGGGAATTTCGGACGGAGCCAAGCCGGTTTCGGCTCGCGCGTAGAGTACGTTGAGCGTTGCTACTTGAGACAAGAGCGGCCGTAGCTAGTACGGTAATACGACGGACTGGCACTGAAAGTTCATGGTTCGCGTCCCCGTGCTTTTTTTTTAATTCAATTTTTTTTCTTTCTAATCTCTTTTAAGACTTTGCATGTGCAGATAAATAAGAAAATTCGAAAATATGTATTACTAGTTTTATTTATCTATTATATTAAAATAATTAATCCAAAAATGAAGTCACAATTACATAGCAAAATAATATTGTATAACAAATAATTAATCTAATAATCAAGTCACAATTACAAAGCAAAATAATATGGTATAAAAAATAAATAATTAATCTAATTCACACTTGCAAATTTCGCGGCAGGTAATTATTCTGATTCTTCTTCTATCAGATCGGTATGCTGACAAATTGGAGGGAGGAAACCATCGTAAAAGCAAGGGAAGCACAAAGGCTTACGACACCACGAACATAAGATGAACGCAATACCACCGCAACCACATTAATTATTTTAATATAATAGATAAATAAAACTAGTAATACATATTTTCGAATTTTCTTATTTACCTGCACATGCAGTCATGAGAGATTATAAAATAAAATAAAAATTGAATTAAAAAAAGGACGGGGACGCGAACCGTGACTTTTCAAGTGCCAACCCGTCGTCTTACCGTATTAGCTACGGCCGCTCTTGTGTCAAGTATTAACGCTCAACGTACTCTACGCGCCAGCCGAAACCTGCTTGGCTCCATCCGAAACTCCCAAATTTTCAAATCGCGCTATCTCAGCAACTAAGGCCTATTAGAACAAAAATAAAAAACGACGTTAATTCAGAGGTCTTCAACTTTCACCACGCGAAAGGAGAAACCAATTCGCGACATCCAGGCTCTGCCTTCTCCTTGTTAGTATGTGTTTATTCGGATAGTCTGATTTAATATATAATTCAGTGCAGAAAACTTCAAATTCGTGCTTTGGTCAGCATGTTAAATCAAATCATAAAAAAACGTATCGAGTAACACCAAATCTAAAGTAAGTGATTAACACCCGCTGTGATGGTTTAGTGGTTAGCGTGCTCGCCACTGAACCAGCGGACGGAAGATCCCGGGTTCGAATCCTAGTCGCGTACATTTCGTCGTGAAATGTTTTTCTTCGGCATTTCACGGCGAAAATACAACTAAGTTAGAAATACGATTGTAGTCATGATGAATATAATACAGAGTGGCGGGGGGGAGTGCCTGCGGCCGCAAGGAGAACAGGGGAAAGTAGAGGGGTAACGGTCACAATGAAGGGGTAGGATAGGAATAAACGCGAGAAATTAACACCGAACAAAAGCAGCAAGTCTAATTAAAAACCCAAATCGATTCGCATTAATTTTTATCGCAGAAAGTAAATAATAACAATTACACTAACCTAACACCGTAAAATTAATACACTTTTCTATGCCAATTTTACTTTTTTTTAAATTAAAAAATGCAATCTGTGCGTATTAATTTTAATACGCTCACAATAGATACCTTGCGATACGTATATGATTTTTCCAGTACTTAAGTGTTGCGATATTACTGAACGATTATTAGACATTCGAAAAGCAGCCCATTGATTTTCAAATGACAATATTAAAATTCATAAACGGTATCTGTAAAAAGACTTCCTACACTTTTATATTAATTTTAATACGCACCGTAAAATTAATACACTTTTCTATGCCAATTTTACTTTTTTTTAATTAAAAAATGCAATCTGTGCGTATTAATTTTAATACGCTCACAATAGATACCTTGCGATACGTATACGATTTTTCCAGTACTTAAGTGTTTCGATATTACTGAACGATTATTAGACATTCGAAAAGCAGCCCATTGATTTTCAAATGACAATATTAAAATTCATAAACGGTATCTGTAAAAAGACTTCCTACACTTTTATATTAATTTTAATACAGATTTTTTTTACAGTGTAACTTATGTGGGGAAACGTTTGTTCCGCGATGATAAAAAAAATGATTTTATAGGGTAAGTCCGGGGTAGTTGGCCACAGTTTTTCCAAGGATCCTTCCAAATAAACGTACAGACGTTTCTTAACTTATCTTCATTTGTAATTAAACTTTCAACATTTAACTTTAAGATAATTTACGAAATTAAAACAAACTCCCATCAGACCAACCTTCAGATTATAATTTTTTTTAAACCACGATTGGCTATCTCTCCCGGAGTATCCGGGTGTGATGGCCATAGGAGTAGAAGTGAGATGTAGAATTACCCAGCATTGTGCTCTCGGTTTTCTCTTTGGTTTTATGTTTTGATGCTCAATTTTTTTCTTTTGCCCACATCTAGAACACATATAATCGAAACCAGTATAATTTTTGTGCACCCAAAGTTGGCATACTATCCACTGAAGCCAGTCTTCGATGAGACGAGTTTCATAATAATTTTCTCCGCAACATTTTTTGTCATTGTTCCTATATCGTCTTTCTAAGGTCTTCCTAGGTATTTCGTAGGTCCTAGCGGCCGCACGAGCCGACAATTCATCATTTTTTACAGCACTAATAGCTGCTTTTAATGACTCTTGAGTCCAGTTCCCTCGTAGAGCAATTGCTTTTCTCTTGTACTTATTAGGCATCTAAAACAAATGTAGAAAAAGTGAATTACTCGAACACATTACAACTAATACTATGGCCATCATGCACCGACAGTACGTGGCCATCTCTCCTAATCTCCCGGGAGAGATGGCCACATATAAAATGTAAACAAGTAGAAACACTACATGCGAAATCTTGAGGTTATAGCAAAGCACTGTTCGTGAACTATTCAATAAATACGAAAGTAACAATTACTTTTACAAAATAACATCACCACAATGTAAAACATTAAACCTTAAAAAAACTTTAGCAGTAGAGAGAATAATTATAAAGGAATTTACCTACTGAATATTTTTTTGCCAAACTTTTGCTCGTACTTACACCTGCGCACGGCGCTAAGCAAATTAAGCAGTAACAGGTGAAATCTAGTGCGCGGTTCTATGAAACATTTCCATTGGCCATCTCTCCCTTATATCCGACTCCCCCGGAATTACTCTAACTAAAAACTGACAAAAAACACTTTACGAGGGTGGGGTGAAAAGTTTCCGACCTGACCAAGAGATGGTGCCACTAGGTCTAGTTTTGGAGCGGCGTCCTACAGTACCATTCCTACCGAGCTTGTATGTACAGTTTCAGCCCAATCGCTACGTTAGTTTGCGTTTGAGAGCACATTGCGCGAGACGCTTCCGTTCTTTTCGTAAAAATGGAAAAATTGGAAAAACGTGCTGTCATCAAATACTTTCATTTGAAAGGTTTTACACCAAAACAAATAAAAGAAGAGATGGATTCAGCACTAGGAGACTCCTCCCCATCATATTCAACTATTAATCAGTGGGTTTCTGAATTTAAAATTGGTCGTGTGAGCACCTCTGACGAGCTTCGCTCAGGACGGCCCGTTGAAGTCACAACTTCAGAGATGATTGAAAAAATCCATAAAATAGTGTTGGAAGACCGCAGGTTGAAAGTGCATGAGATAGCTGAGACCTGTAGGATGTCAGCTGAACGTGTGCGAAATATTTTGCACAACCATTTGAACATGGAAAAGCTGTGTGCAAGGTGGGTGCCGCGTTTGCTAACGCTCGACCAATCGAGCGTTTGCTAACGCTCGACGCTACCGACAATTTGGCGCTGTATAGACGTAATCCAAACGAATTTTTGCGTCGATTCATAACTGTTGATGAGACATGAGTCCACCACTACACTCCTGAAAGTAAAGAACAGTCAAAACAGTGGGTTGGAAAAGGGGAACCAACCCCAAAGAAGGCAAAAACAATTTTATCGGCAAACAAGGTTATGGCTACTGTTTTTTGGGATGCGAGAGTTATGAGAAATGTATCAGTGTTGATGGAGATTATGTTGAAAAATAAAGCAAAAAAAAATGTTTAAATATCGTTTTTCTCGGTCAGGCCGGAAACTTTTCACCCCACCCTCGTACTTCTGAACACAAAATTCCTAACAGTAAATGCACACAAATTACACAAAAAATCTTTTCAGAAAAAATATTTTTATTATTATTACCACTTACATTAGTTACTAATCTACAGTGACTAATTTACGAATACCCGAAGTGATTTGCGATTGCGCCGGTGAAGATACCCATGAAAATATTGCGCATTTTTTCTCAACAACGACCGAACCGTACGACTCAACATTTTTGCAGTCCACGTTGAATGACTAGCGGATGGAACTGTATTTCCCTGATATACACGATTTCGAAAAAAATATGTACAGATTTACTTACCCCAGAAAACTGTATGTGAAACGAGTTAGAAAATGATCTTTCGATTGAGCTAATCGCGAAGGGAAGTAGTTCGTAGCAATCCTGGAAACACGCATTTTGATGTTTGAACTGATCATTGTGACATCGTCTCGCCCGGACTAAGCGAGAAAAAATTCTAGAAAATAATTATACAAAGTAATGAAAACATGTAAGCTAATTATCGAATTTCCAAAAATGCGGATTTCTATTTATAAATAGGTGTGAAAAAATGGTTAGAAAACGTACGTCCAATATGATTACTTTATAGCTAACAGTTAGTAGCAGTCAATCGGCCCCAGGCATAAGCATAGGACGCTCCCCTCGTACGTCACCCCCAACGGCTAGACCCCATAACAAACTTAATGAATTGTTTAATTGAATGTAACGCGACATGGGTGGATTTACGAATTAATTCTAAAAGGTTTACACACCGTGTGATTTGTACAAATTTGTAGCACGCGGGAAAAATGGTAATTCTTTAGATAAGTGACTTTTTCTGAAAATGAGCCTAAAATGATTGTTTTTGCTATTTTTTATTTATCGGGTTATAGATGATGATATTCAGTCGGGTGGAGCTGAAATTCACTCCAGCATTTTTTTTCGATGGTTAAAATATGCTCATCAGTCTGATTTTTTTATGTCAAATCAAAGCACTCATGAATAGCAGAAAATACATGTTTTGGTAATTCTTCAGATAAGTGACTTTTCTGAAAGATGAGCCTAACATTTTTTTTTGTTATTTTCTCGTTTATCGGGTTATAAATGGTGATATTCAGTCGGGGAAAGCTGGAAAGCACCCCCCCCCCCCCCCAATAAAAAGTTATGGGTTTTTGACGTTTGCGGAAACACGTGATAAAATAGGGCATTTTTTAACATTTCGACAACTGTATTGGGTTTGTATGGGTTGAAATGTCGAAAGGCGTCGAAATAGTAAAAAACCCAAACAAACCCAATAAATTACAGTTTATCGGAGATATCTGATAATAATTTTCGGAAAAGTCTAAAGAATTACCAAAAAAATTAAGAGTTCACGTTGCCTGAATCGTTTTCGTTCAATTGCTCGTGTAGAAAGCATTATGACTTGTAATTCGCACATACCGTAGGAATGAAAACGTCGCGGGTTTCTTGGTAGCTGTGATTTGCAGGAAAGGACCTCCGAGGACACCCTCGTCCAGGCTATTTTTCGTCATACGATTTTATTTCATTTTTCCAACATTCAAAGGGGACCAGAGACGCGGCACGTTCGGCCGAGGCTCTCGTTAATCGTGGCCAGAGGTTGTACGAGGGAGCTGTTCGAGCCGTGTTGGGAGAAAAACCTATGAAACTTCGTTTCTGTCCCACCGCAGGGCTTCGAGTACCATCCCCCGCGTTTCCCTCTCTTCTCGTCTCTATTCTTTAAGGTGGCGCTTAATTAGCGCCGCTTTCACAAGTTTCCGGTGGAAGGAGACTGAGAGGAAGGAAGAAAGAGAGAGAGAGAGAGAGAGAGAGAGAGAGAGAAAGCAAAAACGACATTCTTTTTCTCCAGGCAGAGCGCATTTTCCTTCACCTTTTCTTCTTGCCAGCCGGACTCCCCTTTATTTCCTTCGTGCTTTTCCATGGCTCTCGCCAACTCTCTCCCTTTGAACAACGCGGTTTTGTGCCAGGAGTTCTCCGAGACTTCGAGCCGGGAGAAGGCTCGCTGTTCTCTTTTGGAACTGAGGGACACAGTTATCGGTCACTCAGCGATGATTGCACCCTTCGCTGTGTCAATTGAAGCCGCCTTCACGAGAAGTTGGAACAGTCGTCATTTTACGTAAAAAAAAAATCAATGTAGTTTAAAAAAATATTTAAAAAATAAAGCTTTTATTTGACATACTAAAAAGCAGAAAATATTTTTTTTCACCAAGTCACCTATATGTGATTATAAGTAAAAGCTGTGGGCGCTCAACTTTGATGCTTAAATTTGATCAACTCAGTTTCATTAACCGTATTTATGTGGCACAGTAGTAATTGGAGAAATTATTATCACACGTTTATACTCAGTTTCGGGACTTTTATTTAAGAAATCTAAGGTTGTTTTACAGTAAATTAAATCCAGTTGATATGTTAACGGATTTATGTAAATTAAACATCATATGTCTAAATGTGAGCGACCCAAAAGCTTTTATTTATAGTCACATATAGATGACGGGGTAAAAAAATTAGTTGTTACTTTTTAGTACATAAAATGAAAGCTTGGTTTTTTAAATATTTTTTTCACATGTAAATTATTTTCTACTTTTTAGTCTTTAATTGATTGTATTAGAGCTCTGAAGTTTTTTCAAAGAGGGATCAATCCTATATTGTGAAGTTAATGTTATTAAAGGTGTTAATAACACCGTTATATAGGCCCATTAGAGATATTTTATTATGGATATATTTTTTTCTAAGTTGAATCATGTCATGAAGTCACCGCTTAGATGCATGTTTGCAAAATTTCAAAGCTCTGAGTAGTCGGGACGTGGGTGAAATATCGATTTTCCGTTTTGCATCTCACACGAAGTCAAGTTAAATAAACGCTTGTAAAAATGTGGTATCCGTATCGTAGGGATTAAATATTTCAGAATGTAGGAAAAATGCAATTGTGTAATTACTGAAGAAGTATTACTGGATTGGCAGATTTTACCGATGTTTAACGATCGTGTGAATGCAATGAAATTAAAAATTTTTCAATTGCACACATTTTTTGCCGATTTGGGGTACGAAAATCACCCAAACGGCTTTTTTTTCTCGTGAGAGATTCACGATCTGAATCTATAAAAAAATTATACATTGTAATGAAAATGGAAAGAAAGATTATGGAAAAAACTTTCGCCGCATTCCAACGATGCAAACTTCAATGCCGTGGATTTGAATCCTTTTTTCTGGTACTGCGATTCGAATTTTCCTTTTGCGGAAAAAAATGTTCTAAGTAGTGGTACAAGCAAGTAATTGATTATTAGATCGCTCGTTTTTTTTATGTGCTACAAATAATGTACACAGGCATGTGTGTTACGAAACTCAAGCAAGGTTACCGGCTATTTAGGCTAAGTAAATAAATCCAAAGTTGGGAGATTTAGCGTCAAATTTTCATCCTTGTCGGTCAATGTGACTCGAAACTGGTCCTGTCTCAATATTTGAGGGATTGCAAAATAACGTCAAGTGGTTTTATGTACATGTAAAATTATACTTAAGGCATAAAAACACTCTAGGATTTCGTAAAAATCGTTTTTTTTGCTTAAAAAATACTTTGGGGTCATAAAAACAATATGCAATTGGTCCTGTAGCGAAATTTTGTTCGTGGACGAGAGGACGGATTACTCGAACACCTTTGCATGGATCGATTTGAAATTTTGATACTAGCTTCACAATTACATTTTCTATGGCAGTACATAGCCGTTTTTTGATTAAATGTAAACTTTTTTTATATAAACAATTTGCCGCTCATTTTTTGGGCAAAAAATCGATTTATTTCTTTCAATGTGCGCCATTTTTTCAAAATTTCATTTTAAAAAATCCCTACGTAGCCCCATAGCTAATAATATACAGATTATAATTTTTTTTTGGTTTTTCTTCCAGGCCTTACACTTTACGAGAAAACCGTCCTCCCGTGAAGCTATTTGTAAAAAAACACGTTTTTCAAGATGGGCTCTGTCGCCGTCATTTTGTATGAAAATTATAATAACTTTTTTTTAATACTTTAATATGTTTTAAATAAACCCTTTCAAAAGAAATCCTCTTCCTTTTTCCATACTCTCAAAATAAATTGTCAAAGTTAGGCCTTATTTTCTGCCGCTAGATTGGTGTTATCCTTTAATCGCATGACGATTTTATCGATGTTGAAATAGAGGTATATGAACATGTTCATAATGAAATTCTTTTTTGACGCGAAGCTGTGTATGTACTTCTTTAAGGGGTACACCCCACTTGCGATTTTGAAAAAATTGGATTTTTTTTTATTGCATTTTTTTGAAGTGCAGTTTTTTATGCCCGGAATAGATGACTCTATGTAAGTTTACAAAAAAAAAATATTTTCTTCGTGTAAACTGAAATTGAAACTTTAAACGCGTTTTTCTCAAAATGGCATTATTGAAGTCGGTGACCAAGATTACTCGAACACTAATGAACCGATCTTCTTGAAATTTTGCAGGCTTATTTAATACATAAAAATGTAGTCTTTAATCGTTCGATTTTTTTTTTCGAAAAAAATAGCCGTTTTATAGCCAAAAAACGGCCGTTTTTTTTTCGTTAAAATCGAACCATTAACTTTGACTGTCCGCCATTTTGTGAAAAATGAATATTTTTTAAAATCCTTCGATTAAAGACTAGTTTATACTTATATTTGACTAAATCCATCCGCATTTTTTTTTCATATGATCCACTTCGCCGCAATGTTGGTCACCGTAAACCGTGTATATAAAAACATTATTTCATTGACGGCTATTTGCCACTAAACAATGTAATATTTTTCAATAAAAAATTTACTGAAAATTCTTCAAGATGTGTTCTTTAAGATGGTATATTGATCGATTAAAAAAGTTTTGTAGTTTTCTTTAAAAAAAAAATCATGAAAAAGGCCTTTTTTTGCGCTACAAGTGGGGGTAACGCCTTAAAAAAAAGTCGCAACCTTGTCGCCTCGGTCCCACAATAAATGTGATGCTGAAGTTTGCATCGTCGGAAAGCAACGAACATTCTTTTTTATATTTTTATTCCCTCATTTTTATTATTGTACCAAATATTTCTGTGCAGATTTGAATTGAAAGTCTCCGAACAACTATCTTCAAAAACGGTTGAGTGATTTTGGTAACGAAAATCTGCTAAAAGAATTTCGACAAAGTAAGAACAAAAACATTTTCATTGCATTTCAACGATGCAAACTTCAATCTCGCAACTTCAACTTCGATCAATGAAAAAACGAAACCATATTCGATGAACAATTAAAAAACGCGGTTCGAAAAAATTAGAAACAGCTATTTGCAAAGTTGACGCATCTTGTGAATAATTTTATCGAAACTTCAATAAATGGAGATTTTTTTCATGGACGGTAGTGTTCATCGGGAAAATATAAGTGTATGTAAAGAAGGTTGTCATAAAGTCACTGATGACTGTCCCAGATTTACAATTTTACGACGTGGGTTTTGCCGCCCTGGAGTAAAAGTACGAGTAAGAGAGAGGCAAGGGCGAGCTGAAGGATTCCTTACCGCGTGACGGAATAAATCGTCGATTCACCAGGTGTGCAGAAGTCTTCTTTCCGTATAGTCTTAAACTCTCGTATACCTATATAGAAGCCTCGAACATTGGGTTCTCCTTGGCAGTCGAAAGATCTTTCGTCTCTCAAAAGCGCGGCACTTCGATATTCTCCACGCAAAGTTTCAACTCCTCAAACTTTTCTCTCGCCTTTCCGCTTCTGCGAAGTAGACAGTAATGCACTTATAAGCTGTTTACTATACATATATCCCCTCGGTTCTTTCGCGGTATACATGCCTGAAATATGAATTGCAATAGTTGACGCAGCGGTATATGATGGCGGCGTAACTAATGGCAGGAGCGCATAATCATTGGTTTTTTGACTATAGAATTCTCAAAGCCAATATACACATATGGGTTCTTGCTTTGTGGCTGCGCCGTAAAATATTCAGACGGGAAAATAGCGACGAGAAATCCCGCTTTACAGCAACATGTGACGGAGAATTTTTCATTTTTAATTTTCCTTCCGAATATTGGTTCATGTTCTATTAACGGGTTACACCTAGCTCGTGGGCAGAAAAGAGAGGATTTTTCGGGATTTTTTTTTGTTGGGAAAACAGTGCAGCTTTTCGATTTTTTTTACGCTGAAGAGAATGGTTTAAAGTATCATTTACAATTTATGTATTAGAAAATATTTATAAATGTGGCAGATAAAATGGTTTGTGAAATGAAAAAATCAAGCGCATTTAGTTTTTGCTTGGACGAAGGATTTAATAAAATATGGATTTTTGAAAAAAAAATCACCGCAGTCCAAGGTGAAATATTCGATTTTCGGTGAAAAATTCTACTTTCGTGTATTAAAAAAAACCATGCATTGAAATAAAAAATCCCTTCATTCAAGCATTGCCTTTTGATATGTAAAAGAAACGTGTAAAATTTGAACAGACGCGTTTCTCTCGAAATGTCGTTTTTCAAAACGGTATAGACTTTCAAAGGAAGAGTTTGCAAGCTATCCGTCTCAAGTTTGGTCACAATCTTCTTCACGCTATTCTTTATCTTGCTACGGAACTTTTTTGTAATCTTCATATTTTGTTTAACGAAAAACTCGAAAAAATAGCCTAAATTCGATATTTTTTTTCGAACAGCCGCCATTCCGTCAATTTTTATTCAAAAAATAGCCTCCATGGCAAGGTAACAGCTTTTATACTGCTAATAATCTTTATACAAATTTTATTTCAGATAATATTTACGGTCACAACCGGTAATTCTTTTGATAAGTGACTTTTCCGAAAAATGAGCGTAACATTCTTTTTTTTGCTTCTTTCTCATTTGTTACCCAAACAAAACCCAAACAAACTCTTGTATTAAAACCCTCACGCCGTAGAGGGTTAGGTTTGTTTGGGGTTGTTTGTATTCAGTAAGGCTTCTTTCATAAGACCTCTCCACCCTCCACCCCCAATATAGGCGTCGAAATGTTAAAAAAAAAGCTCTAATTTATAACGTGTTTCCGCGAACTTCAAAACCCTATTACTTTTGATGCCGGGGGGGGGGGGGGGGGTGAATTTCAGCTTCCCCCGACTGAATATCACCATTTATAACCCAATAAATGTGTGAATTAAGAAAAAGCTGAAAAATCGTGAAATTACAACTTTTCTCAGGTTTGAAAAAAAAATGTGTTAAAAAACACTGTAAGGTGCTACAAAAATTATTTAAAAATACTTTTTCAACGACTTTTTTAAGGGAGACTTTGTCCATGAAATTTTCAAAAAATCACTTTGAGCTCAACATGAGCAGCTAGAAGAAGAGGAGGGATGCCTCTATGGACCAGGCATTGCCGATTAGCGGTAATTATAAACACATTTGTGTAAACACATTACAAAACTTTAAACGTGTTTTTCTCGAAAACACGTTTTTAAAAATGGCTGACATTCTCCTGACCGCTGTAATTAACATATCGACCTGAAATTTGGAGAGCATACTCAGAAAATATGTCTTCACGGAATGACGGATCATTTTTTCGATAGATACACTTTTGCATTTATTATTTATATTTTTATGCGAAAAAAAACGCGAAAATTCGATTTTTTTTAAATTGCCGCCATTTTCCGAAATTTGTACTAAACGAAAAACCCATCCGTCATTCCATGACCAAAGGGTCACAGATTGATAATATGCTTTGAATTTGTGTTTCAGATCAACAAAGAGGGGGCAGTGATGTCAGCCGTTTACCTCCCGCGATTTGAGGACCTGTTTTCGCGGAGCTGCAACGGCCGCCATTTTGGTTTTTTTTTTCAAAAAAAAATTTTTTTAACGTTCTGTATATCATGAACAAAAGCAAGAAAAAAACCGCACTCAAAAAGCTTTACTCGTTTCCTTAAAAAAAAAATGTAAACACCTAAAATATGGCACTCCAAGGACAAAGTCTCCGTTAATTGACTTGAGATTTTCATACTGAAGAAAATAAACTTTGGTTTGATCCAACAGGTCGTTTAGTTTTATTACTATCACGCCCGCCAATTTGGAAAAATCGTGAAAACAAAAACTGGAGAAAACGCGCTTCAAAGTTTTCAATAGCAGGAAATATCAATATCAAATATCAATCGCTTCTCTGCTTTTGGCCTTGTATCTTCGAAAATATTCACAATTGGCCTCTGTAACTTTGTAAATATATTCTTCGATAGTTTATCCATCGATTTAAGCAATGAAAAAAAAGATGATTTTTCGGACCTCCTAATTCAGGCTCCGGCCTTAACACAGTGCCAAGATCTATTGCGATGTATCACCCACTGCATTATACGTGTGCAGATCCATGTATGTCAAGGGAATAATTATTCAGGAAGCATTAATCGATTCGGCAATCCGAAGGTGAAAAGCAATTTTGTATCGATACACAATGAGCGTTTCCTATCAACGCTCGTCCACGTAATATATTATACGACTGCGACAAGCACGGGGTAGTAATCGTCCTGACGTACGAGTGATAAACTCGTACATCTTCCGCGATCTGTATTCTGTATTTCCCTGCGCCCTCTCCGCACCCCTCTCCCTCTCACTTCCTCTTTCGCTAACGTTAATTAATCTAAAGCGCGATGGTAATTGAACGCGCGCTCGTGCACACAGCTAGCAGCTATGTGATTAATTAGGAGTGACTAGAGAGCAAGAGGGCGAGAGGGAGAGAGAGAGGAGAGAGAGAGAGAGAGAGAGAGAGAGAGAGAGAGAGAGAGAGAGAGAGAGAGAGAGAGAGAGGGAGAGAGAGGGAGAGAGAGAGAGAGAGAGAAAGAGAGTGTGAGAGAGAGAGAGAGAGAGAGAGAGAGAGAGAGAGAGAGAGAGAGGGAGGGAGAGAGAGTATGCGACAAATCCTTAGCTCGGCAGATCGGCCTCATTTAGTTCGGTCGGTCTGCAGAGTCGTCGCCGACGACGACGTCGCAGAGCTACACATTTTCTCTTTCCTGCCTGCTATATCCATCACACGATTATAAGTATAAGAAAAAAGAGGAACGGGAAGGTGTAAAAAAAAAAGAAAAAAAAAAGGTTACAAGGCGCAAATCTCGCTTCTTTTCCTCTGTCCCGCTGCAACTTTAATCCCAACGAGCAACGAAAACTTTCGCAGCCTCCTCCCTTGGCACAAACTTGCTGATAGTTTAGTTGTGGCTTCATCTCCCTCTCCTCTTTCTCTCTCACTCTCACCGACTCTAATTCACGAGTCGCCGAGAGAAAACGGGAATGGTCTCTCGCGCGCGCCCGCGCTACTTCCGGCAACTCGATTACAGAATTTTTCCTTAATTTGCAACGGTGAATCTAGCATCTCGCTCTCTTTCTCTCTCGGCCTCCCTCGTCGAGCAACGTCGTTTCTCTTGGTGCTAAAAGAAACGGCTTAGAAACTTTACACCCACAGACCGAGATAGAGCGCCGTAGCTCGCGACTACGCTTTAGGACTCGTGAAAAGGTGGAGGAAGAAAAAAAAAGGAAAGCAGCGGCGAAGGGAAAAGAGGAGATGAGAGAATGCCGTCGACGTACCTCAAACCCTCTTAAACACTGCCGGGCGATTCGCTCGGACCGAACTTTGTACGGAAGCCCTCTGTGGCGGACGCCCGGAAACGAGAAAGGAAGAAAAAGGAAGGATCAAAGAGTGGAAACTCGCCGAGGACCTTATACGTGGCCTCTCTCTCTCTCTCTCTCTCTCTCTCTCTCTCTCTCTCTCTCTCTCTCTCTCTCTCTCTCTCTCTTGCTCTCGCTCCCTCTCTCTCTTCCTGTGTACACGGGTGGTTAGAAAATATATTTCCTCCACTTACGAAAACCCGGAAAAGTTTGTTTGCACGACCGAATTATTCCGCTATCATCGTGGCCCGATTTTTCCCCAACGATCATTTTGGAAACGTGAATCATTGTGACTAAACTTTCGACTCTGTGATCAAATTTTTTTTCCTATTTTTAAATGCCACAGTGATGTGCATCAAATCTGGACAATCAATTGTGGCCATTTTTGATGACGGATGATCCCGAGTGGACAATGTAACTCATCAACGCCTAGCCACAAGCTAGTAAAGTGATGTTTCGAATCGCCATTGGCTAGCCGTCTTAGCTATTGACTGCCGAGCCTTGTAACGCTTTGGTCCTCTGGTGACTGAATACAAAAAATTAGATAGTGACTAGATAGGAAGAAACATCTCACGACTGTATAATATTTCTGGCCTAGTCATGACCTAGTTTTTTCAGTTAGTGACTGGGAACGAAAAATTAGGTGGCGATTGGATAAAACAAATTTGCGGCTATACATATATCTTTTCGTGATTTTTTTGGCACATTATTTACATCATTGGACCCTTTTACGATATTCTTCGTTGTTCATTAATTAGAGTTATGATATTTGTACTGTAAATATATTAATGGTTCAATTTTTAGTCATCTCAGACGAACGCTTACACAGTAACGTGGTTTCGATCCCGGGACCTCTGGGTGATGAGTTGTAACGTTGTTCACTGAGCCAGTTCTACTTGTTTAATTTCTGAATTTTCGTATCGTCTACATATCTTACACCACATAATTTAGATTATCGAAAAATGGGTAGATTAATAAATGTAAATAACATTATCGGATCAATGACTCAATTGCCTTAGCATTGAGAGCGATAATTGCATAGAATTACATAACTTCAAATTGTATTCGTCCGATCATTTATTCCGGTTTGTGCGGCCGCAGTTGGCAAGTGTTGGCTAGGTCATCGCGAGATACCGACTTGAGGATTTTTTTCATTGGCAACGTCATCTGTAACTCAAGTTGCTTAGCCAGCCATGAGCCAATCGCCCGATGGAACTCCACGTAGTAACACAACCACACTTTGTCATTTGTGACCAAGTTCGGCTGGGCAGCGACTAGCCAAGGGGTGCACAACCGTTTTTGCATCCGCAACGCCATCTGTAACTCAAGTTGCGTAGCCAGCCATGAGCCAATCGCTCGATGGAACTGCACGGACTCACATAACCACACTTTGTCATTTGTGACCAAGATCGGCTGGGCAGTGATTAGACAAGGGCTGAATACCAAAACATTCACAATATTACTAGCTCATAGCGAGCCAACCATTGGTCCGTTTGTATGAGCTCAATCGGGCGAGCCAGTTACTAGATCGTAACTCAGACAGGCTAGCACAATTTCTACTCGGGTATATCGTTGTTTATATTGCAGTGAATTTGTACATTTCGTCGATACTGCGATAATTAGCGCATGTAATTCCACAATTATCGCTGCTTCACGCACCGGTGAATCTGACTGCATATTTCGGTAATAATCAATTTGTGTTTCGGTGCCTATGGATTACTGTTTTAACCGCCGTTTACTCCTGTTGTAATTACTCGCGAAAATTCCGCGGCACTAAGTGAGACCGGATAAATTAAAATAGGAGGCGCGTGGTCAAAGGTTATGTACAATGATATTTACAATTGCCTGAACATCGAAATATGCGTATGACATCGATAGAGGAACGAAATACGAATTGCTGTGATAACGTTTATTCGGTTCGTTTTTCATTTCTCCACTTTTATGCCTATCCAGAGCCTTCTTTTTTGCAAATCGAGGTCGCAAATCTTCAATAACAATACGTAAAAACGCTTAACTGGTGTTAACCCAAACAAAACAAAAAATCGAACAATTACAAAGACTTGATTTTCATCGGGTTCCAATGAAGGAAACTTCAACACAATTCGCTTCGTGACTCGGATCTTCCTCTATCGACAGTCACTCTCGAATATTGTCATTGAATCAAAAAATCAACTCTATTGAACACCGTCGGTGTACGGATAATTGAGTAATTCAGTCAAACGCTCGTATCACATTGGGTTCCGTTTCCGTGTGCAGCAGTTTTCTGGCCTCGCGTGCGCCTCATCGAATCTCGAGAGAAATCGGATTCTCAACCCTCTCGTAGCTGGTTTTACAACCCCCCTATCGGTCGTGCTCGTCCGTAGGAAGTTTCCGACAGTAACCCGGGCTTGGCTACCTCTGAGAGGAAACGGTTCATAAATTATAAGAGCGCGTATAAAAAAAGAACTGATCGTAAAGTGAACCGAGGGCGATAGAGACGGATGTATGGAGCGTCTAGGCGGCAACAAGGAAAAAAAACGTTGGATGAGATTCTTCTTTGACCCGTAACCAGGATCCGCAAGTTTTCTCGATTAGATCAGCTATATCCTCGTTCCGCCCATGCTGCGGCTTCGATAATCGATATAGTCCATAAATTTTCCCTACTGTAAATCATCACCGCAAGCTGCAGCTTCTCCCTTATTCTTTCTCTTGCTAATTTTTCCTCTTAATTAATTTTTCAGAAGTTCCAGCCGGTCAGGGAAGCACACCATGTTCTCGATGGGAAAGGTGAGTTTGTTGCTCGTTGGCCTGGCGATGACACTTTTTCATCGGGGAAACGCCGAAGTGTACACCGCACTGGCTGACATGGAGCAACTGCTCGAAACCGAGGCTGTACTCATCGATACGCTTCACGACTACATAAAAGCTCAGGAACAACGGCTCGCTACCCTGCGAAGGTAAGCTACTTTGTTCAGTATTATGAAGGTCCCCGTAGCTTACTACAGAAACCATTAACCGCGATGTTTTATTAGCCGGGAAAAAGCGGGACGCATTATAAAATCATGCTAGTTAATGCATTTCGCGCACAATGCAATAATGATTAGTGAACGTCAATTGATGTTTCATTGTTGACACTTATCAAAATGCATTGGTTACCTCATCTGTTTCACATATAATTAGAAGTAGGTGAGGCCGGGGTGCAAAGTTGGGGGGGTAAGTTGTTCCTCCAAGCGACAACTCTTACTCTACGTCCCGGCGTCACTGAAATGGCTGTCGATACAGCGCAATGGGGGTCGGGATGAAATTCCGAACTTTGAATGATCAGAACGCTCAAACGTTTTTTTAAAGATAAAATGATATTGATATAAATGATATAAATGATGATGATATTCTTGAAAGTATAAACTGTCGAAAAAGGCAAAAAAATCGATCTTTTTAAAGTATCACACTGGTATAGCCCCATAATAAAAAAAAATTCTTGAAGTAAATCGTCGATTGATTAAAAATTTGAAACTTTTAAAACTTCCATGGCCGAATTATTTTGACGGTGTTCAGATTTTCGTAGTTTTGGTCTTTCGCCTAAAGTTCTTTCGGAGTTTTGAACGTTCTGATCATTCAAAGTTCGGAATTTCAACCCGGCCCTATCTTGAATTTCGGAATATTAAAATTCGGAATTTCAAACGGTTGGGGCATTCAAAGTTCGGAATTTCAACCCGGCCCCGCGCAAAGGTACGACGTTTTGCGACGCACTTGACACTTATTGCTATCTCTATGCTTCGCGAAGCCATGCGTTTCGGAACAACGTACCCCCGGCACTTTGAACCCCGGCCTCCCCTCTGCATTTCTTCGTGTCAAATCAAGGCTATTCTTTGCGAAGTTTAAATGCCAGCGTCCTCTTGCTGTACACAGAGGAAAAATCACTTGTGTCGACGAAATTGTTCGTTCACAGGTGGCCAACGAAATGAGAAGGTGAAACGCTGGAATATTTAATTATTCCGAGTATTCGTTAGTTCGAAGGAATTAATCATTCATAAAATTATCCAACTTTCCATTCTTTTTCTACAAGCTTTTATTCAACTTGACTTCGTGTGGGATGCACAACGGAAAATCGATATTTCACTTCCCGACTACTTAGAGCTCTGAAATTTTGCAAACATGGATCTAACGAAGAACATCCCTCAGGTGTCGCCCTTCGATTTTGTTGAAACCTATATATGTCATGAAGCATTGAACACTAAGCAACAGTTATTTTTTTATCGGCGGAAAAACGGTTTTAAGGGATGAAACCAACCCTTGAATAGGAGTGATTCACCCCTTATTTTTTTGCGATAACTCGTTTCGTTTCGTTTTTGCGGTTTTCGTTTTTGTATCATTGCGATCGGTCGACTGCTTGCGGGTGAAACTGCAATATTACCCCTTGACATGGCTTTCTTCGAGGGCTGGTTTCACCCCTTTAAACCATTTTTCCGCCGATAAAAAAAATAGGGGTCGCTTAGTTTTCAATGCTTCAATGAACATTGCGAGAAATTGAAATAAAATAATTAAAAAAAAAGGTATCGGCCAGAATCGAACCCAAGCCAGCGGGGTGATGCGCTTGACCACTACGCTACGCCGCTGACATGGAAATGATTGAAAAGCTATCCTTCAAGGTCTACTCGGAAATCTTTGGAGAGCGTTTTACCCTTTTATATGGCCCACTCAGGCCAAATATTTTAGGAACGTTAAGTGATGACCCAATTCCTTCTACCCACGCAATTTGGCCGGAATCGGTGGGTCCCGATTGGCGTCCTCCCCTTGTGAGATGAAAGGCAATCATGAACGTTCCATTTGTATCACCCATTACGGACCTACTTCGACTCGATCATCATCTGGTTGCAGCCATTGGTCGGATTTTCCATAAAATCGATAGTTTTCCATTTGGAATTCGATCAGCCAACTTTGGAGGTTTTTGTTGTCCATTGGAGGCACCACTTTCAGCGACACAGCAAGGAGCGTTTTTGAACGTGCCCTATTGTTTCTCGGCCTATCTTTGTCCGGACCGACGTATCCATATATAGGACTGCAACGTTTCGTCCCATTGTGCTTCACATAATGCGGTCGTTCTCGGAGAATCTCTGAAGATACTATAGCTATCGTGCGGTATGGTCATTCGAAGTTTGCCAATAGCTATCTTCGCGGATATCGACATGGCGCGTGCACACACACACATATTCGAAAATATATGAATACGCGTGAATTTAGACATACGTATGTGTGCCCACACGTTATATATGTGCACGCAGGCACACATAGTCACACACAAACGGAATTACTATTTCGAAGCTCTGACCATGCGGGTGCAGACCTTCAAGTACCATCCGTAACAGGTCTTCGATTACAAGCGGAATTTACGTCGCGGAATGCTGAGAACCGGCTTCACAGACAACTTCACTTGCCGCCCTGGCGTTCGCTGTTGTTTCCTCCCCTGAGAATTTCACGTTTCCCTCTGAAACTTTCGAGCACTCTCGAACCGTTCTCTTACTCAGCTCTGTGCTCTCATGTATATGTAGTATAGGCTGTCCCATTCTAACCGGTTCTAACTGAAATGGTGAAATATCTGGAGAACGGTGCAGCGGATGGTAAAATTTTTTCAACTGACATTTTCCATTCTATTTTTCCGGGTAAAGACGTCACCCGAAGAACGCCGGTAGTTTCTTAAGGAGGTTGGAGCGTTAGCTACAAGCGAAGATTAAATTCCACAAAAATATATGTTGTTGTCTAGACTGTACGGAGCCCTTATGATTTTTTTGAATTTTTTTCGCTTCGAAACACCGGAGGTGAAAAATAGTTCAATGTGTGTAATTTTACATGCCGGTTAGATAGGCAAGACGTTGACGCAAAGGGGGAAGTAATTTTTTGGCTATTCAGCACCAAGATAAAGCATTTGTAACAACGGAATAACGCAAACCGAACCTTTGACAACATTTGTAAAAATAAACTACGATCTTGCCCATCGTAAACCATATATATTCAATAATGAACCATCAAGGTTCGATGAAAGATTACGAACTTTGGCTGGTGAATAAAGGGCACTGCTGCCAACCTCCAATGCCCGCAAAGTTGCCGCATTTCGGCAACACTTAATTGTATTGCGCGCCTCTTTCCTCAAGATCAATCGTAGTCCCTCTACTTTACACCGATGTTTCCACAATTTCAAAGCTCAAGTAAAAAAACTTTTGCGCGTTGCCTATGTCACTAGTTATTCTCATTCTTCTGTTTTGTGCCGAATAAGCCACATGTGTCACCGAAAAAATGGAAAAGAAACGCGTACACAATAAGAATTTCGAGGAGGAAGAAAAGGAAAATCGTTGTTTCAAACGTTTTAAACGAGCTGAGAAGAGATTTCGGAAGCAGGAAAGACGTTGGCGGCGAGCGCAAAGGCGCAGTAAGTACATTATTTTTTTTTCAGGTTCGGGTATCAACGCTCTCAGATGACAGAGAGCTATAATTGAATAACGAAATTGAGCCACAAGTAAATACTTGAATTGATGAGCCGTGTTTATACCGCACTGGTGTAATAACACGGGCCTGCTGCTGCTAAAAAAAAAGTCGTTTGATTTGGTTACGCAACGTAACTTGGTCCTTGTGGGTGAGCAGATGGCTTACTAAGGTACCTTGTTTCTCCTTATTTATCTATCAATCACAGAAAATCGAGGAGAAAGCAGCTCATATGACTCGGAGGGAGACCAATTCTCCGAAGCCTCTCAAAAGTCGCTCATATCTATCGTAGACGTACGAAAGAGTCCCACTGAGGCTCAGAATATTCCATCCTCAGTCATGGCCTCTCAGAATGATCCATCGCCAGTCAGCGGTTCTAAATCAAGGGCTCACACTGAGTCCTTTCCAGCATCGGGTTCACAAGAACCTTCATCTGTAAAGGCTTCGCTGCAGGCTACTGAGCATAACGATTCAACAGGGCCAGAAATTCCTGTGGGTTCACAAGAAGTTGACGAGTTGGACGAAAAAATCCTTGAATTAATGGGCAAAAGACTCATACACGAGAATATACCCGCTCCAAATATCCATAAGGATTTGGCCATACGATGGAAAGACATTCTCGTAAAAGGATTACCAGCGGATGATAAAAAACAATTAATCGAAAAATATCCTCCTCCAGCCAATTGCTCCGCTATTGAGCCACCTAAGCTCAATGCTGAGGTTAAGGCATCCTTACAGGAAGTTATTGTAAAGAAAGATGCCCGAGTTGTATCGAGACAGGAAAGAGTCGGGGCGTGTCTCGCATCCTTGGGAAAATCTCTTTCTCACATTCTCAAGGAGAACCGTACAGAGAACTTAGTCCTTTTCGAGAACCTGAGTGATACTGCGAGGTTATTGCTTGACATCCAGCATGATGATTCGTGGATCCGGAGAAGCTTGATTCTGTCAAACTTGAATACTTCCCTCAAGGATACACTCAACTCCACTGTCGTTGACGAATGGTTGTTTGGCAGGGACCTCGAGGAAAAACTAAAAGTAGCAAAGTTGCTGGAACGTTCGTCAAAGGACCTTAGAACGGAATCAAAAACTCAAGGTATAATCTCAAAAAACTGGAAAGGCCCGCATCGTCGCACGTTTTACAAGAAGACATTAGCAACGCAGGGCGGGCAACAACAACAACCACAACACTCGGAAAATCAGAGGGGCTGGGGCTATCGAAAGCCTCTACGAGGACAGAATCGAGGATACCAGAATCAGAGACAGACGAGAAGGTAGATTCAGCTCCTGTAAGTAAGCTGGCTGGGAGACTTAAACATTTCGTAAGTCAGTGGAAGATGATAACCTCAGATGGAGTGATTTTGCAATGGACTAGAGGGTACGAAATATCCTTCGAATCTCCGGTTTCTCAATCATTACCCTCGAAAGAGACTTCGTGGTCGTTTAGCGAGAAGGCAATGATTCTCGAGAAGATTAACGAACTATTAGAAAAGGGCGTTATTCAGGAATGTCAAGAGGCTAAGAAACAGTTTATTTCCTCGATTTTTCTCGTACCTAAGCCAGATGGGTCCCAGAGGTTGATTTTAAATCTCAAGCAATTGAATGAGTATGTCCAACAAGAACACTTTAAGTTAGAAGATTACAAGACAGCGAAAGGCTTGCTCAATCCACATTGCTTTATGGCGAAAATTGATCACAAAGATGCATATTATGCAATTCCTATGGCAACGTCGAATAAGATTTTTCTGAGATTTCGATTTAATGGTAGCCTTTTCGAGTTTAACTGTTTGCCATTTGGTCTTACTCAGCTCCATATGTGTTCACTAAGATAATGCGACCGGTGGTAACTTACTTGAGGGCTTTAGGTTATCTTTCAGTCGTATATCTTGACGACTTGCTATTGTTCGGAAATTCATATGACCAATGCTTGAGCAATGTTAACAAAACGTGTGTTCTTTTACGCAAATTGGGATTTATCGTGAACATAACAAAGAGTCAGATGATCCCTGCCAAGAGATGTACGTTCCTAGGTTATGTTTTTGATTCCGAAAAAATGACGATGGAGCTTCCCGAGGAAAAAATGCAGAAGGTTAGGGTTCAGATTGACAGGTTTAGTAAAATGACCAGGTGTCAAATAAGAGATTTCGCAGCTTTTATAGGAATATTAGGCTTTTGTTGCCAGGCCATTAAGTATGGTTGGGTTTATGTAAAAGATTTTGAGAGAGAAAAATATCTAGCCCTCTCCCAAAATGGGGACAATTATGACGCCTTGATGAACGTATCTGCCTGTCTCGGGAGTGACTTTGATTGGTGGAAAAGGAACATTTCTTCAACGAAGATGTTCATTAAAGGAAAGCAATTTAAATTTACCATTTCATCAGATGCATCGCGCTCGGGCTGGGGAGCCTGTTGCAGAGGAAAGACAGCTAATGGTCATTGGAAACAGGATGAGCACGAATATCATATTAATTATTTAGAACTGCAAGCTGCTTTTTTCGGGCTAAAATGCTTCGCTGAAGGGGCTAGAAACTGTGACATCCTTCTTAGAATCGACAACACAACAGCTATAGCTTACATCAATCGGATGGGTGGCATCCGCTTTGCAAATTTGAGTAGGCTAGCTAAACAAATGTGGTCGTGGTGCGAATCTAGAAATTTATCGATTTTTTCATCATATATTTCGTCAGCCGATAATACTAATGCAGATTTAGAATCACGAAAATTAGAATCGGAGACGGAATTTGAGCTAGCAGATGAAGCTTTTAAAAAAATCGTACAGTGCTTCGGACGTCCAGAAATTGATCTTTTTGCCACCAGGAAAAACGCAAAATGTGAGAAATACGTTTCTTGACAGCGCGATCCTGAATCGATCGCGATTGATGCCTTTACGATCAATTGGAGATCATATTTTTATTATGCATTTCCGCCGTTCGCGATTATTCTACGTATCTTAAAGAAAATCAGATCCGAAGGCTCTAGGGGAATAATGGTTGTTCCTCACTGGCCGTCGCAAGCATGGTTCCCGTTGTTTGAATCGATGTTTGAAGCTCAGCCGATTTATTTTAAACCTCACATTGATCTGATTCGATCCAGCGACCGAGACCCGCACCCCTTGTGGCGGAAGACTACCCTGGTGGCCGCGAGGTTATGCGGAGAGCTTTCGAATCAAGGGACATCCCGAAAGAATCGGTCGATATAATGATCTCTTCTATTACCGATTCTTCAAAGAAACAGTACGAAGGTTCATTTAAGAAGTGGTGGAGATTATGCCTTACCAGGGGTGCAGACCCTTTGACTGCGTCGGCAAAATCGGTTATTGAGCTTCTCACGGAGGAATATTCGCAAGGAGCATCTCACGGTTCCCTAAATTCTCTGAGGTCAGCAATAGCGCTGCTGCTCGGCCCGGAAATCGGTCAAGATGATCGAATTAAAAGATTCTTTAAGGCAGTTGTTAAATTAAGGCCTCCGCAACCCAAATACGACTGTATGTACGTGGAACCCGAAGTTAGTTCTAAATTTCCTATCTCAATGGGTTCCAAATGAGGAGATATCTTTAGAAAAGATCTCCCAAAAGCTGGTTACGTTGTTAGCCCTTGTTACGGGTCATAGAATACAAACGTTAAGTCTTATAAACATTGCAAACATACGTAAGACGGGTACAGATATCGAGATAAAGATTCCCGATAGAATCAAGACGACAGCACTGGGGAGAAATCAGCCAATATTATTATTGCCTTATTATCATGAAGATACTTCGATTTGTGCCGCAACTACACTCGAATCGTATATTTTAAGAACCAAAGATTTGCGTTCAGCCATCGAAACTTTGTTCATTTCTTTTAAAAAACCTCACAAGGCCGTGTCCAGCCAGACCTTAAGTCGATGGATAAAGAAGGTACTGCACAATAGCGGCATAGATACAGAGCAATTCTCAGCCCATAGCACACGACATGCATCAACATCGGCGGCCTAACGAAGGGGCATAAACGTCGATTTAATTCGCAAAACTGCAGGTTGGACGGAAGATTCTGCAACCTTCGCAAGATTTTACGACCGTCCAATCTTGCAAGATAAAAGTCAGTTTGCAAGATCAATATTAAATACCGGAATAGGAGAATGATATCTCGGTTGAATTTTCTCCACGCTATTGTAAAACAATTTCTTGTTGAGGAATAAATAAGAATGTGATTTCCCCACTTATTATGCAATACATGAATTAACCACCGTAACGAGCTTTGAACATCTACGATTGATCTTGAGGAAAGAGGCGCGCAATACAATTAAATGATTAAACGAACTTACCTGTAAGTGAAGTTCTATCATAATTGTATGAAGCGCCTCTTCCGAAAGATCAGTCCCACCCTGAATACCCTTTTATTCAACTAGGCTAGAATACCCTTAATCGGTTACGGCGGTGCTTTAAAAAGAATGAGAATAACTAGTGACATAGGCAACGAGCAAAAGTTTTTTTACTTTAGCTTTGAAATTGTGGCGACATCGGTGTAAAGTAAAGGGACTACGATTGATCTTTCGGAAGAGGCGCTTCATACAATTATGATAGAACTTTACTTACAGGTAAGTTCGTTTAATCATTTAATATTACTTAATGGTAATCATAAATATTCTCGGGACATAAATATAAATATTTGTTATAAATATATTCGGGACATAAATACCAGGTGTGTAAGTATGAAACCGGAATTTTTGTACAGAAAAAACACGTTTATTGTAATGAAATGATACAAAGTAACTTATTCAAAGTATTGTCCGTCGCTATTTATACATTTTTCCCATCTTTCTGGCAATTTGTGGATTCCGCGCCAAAAGAACTGTTGCTCTTTTGAGGCAAACCAGTCATCGAGCCATTTTCGTACATCTTCGTAAGAAGTAAAGCGCTGCTCAGCAAGTGCGTGTCCCATCGATGCAAACAAGTAGTAATCGGATGGGGCAAGGTCCGGTGAGTAAGGCGCGTGCTGAAGAATCTCCCAACGGAACGACTCTATCGTTTCCTGGACCTGTTTTGCTTTGTGTGCTGGTGCATTGTCATGCAGCAAAATCACCTTGTGTTGTCTTTGTTGGTATTCTGGTCGTTTTTCACGCAAAACTCGATCCAAATCGGTCATTTGTTGTCGGTAGCGTTGAGTATTGACAGTTTCCCCAGGTTTCAGCAGCTCGTAGTAGATTACGCCCTTCTGATCCCACCAAACACACAGCATGTCTTTCGTCCGTAGCGGTTTGGTCTTGCCGTCGATGTTGATGGTTCACCCGGAGTAACCCATGACTTTTTGCGCTTAGGATTCTCGAAATATATCCACTTTTCATCGCCAGTCACAATTCGATGGAGAAATGACTTTCTTTTGAACCTGACGAGCAGCATTTCGCATGATGTTTTGCGGTTTTCCTGCTGTCTTTCGTTGAGTTCATGTGGAACCCATTTCCCCACCTTTTGTATCTTTCCCATGGCTTTCAACCGAAGGGAGATGGCTTCTCGGGTCACCTTTAACTGATCCGCCAGTTGTTGTTGTGTTTGAGCGTCGTCTTCGTCCAACAAGGCTTGCAGGTCAGCGTCTTCAAACTTTTTCGGTGGTCTTCCACGTTCTTCGTTCCTCACGTCAAAATCGCCACTGTTGAACCGTTTGAACCACTCGAAACACTGTGTTTTACCGAGAGCATGCTCACCAAACGCCTCCACAAGCATTCGATGCGATTCGGCTGCGGTTTTCTTCAGATGAAAACAGAAAAGTAGTGCTGTCCGCAAATCGTAATTTGTTGGCACAAAACTCGACATCTTTATCTCTAATAAACTAATGCTACTGAATGAAACTCGTGTTACTGTGAGTTGGAAATCTTTGTCGGATATCAATACAATAACAAGACACCGCTGACGTGATGTGTCGGTAACTGCATCGATATCTAGCACCACCTATGGGCAAATTCCGGTTTCATACTTACACACCTGGTATAAATATCAGCTTCTAAATTGCTCAAAATTTCATTCTGAGTTGTTTAGAAAATTCGCTGTCGCAATTTTTTTCAATAACACAAAAGTTTTCCTTATTTACGAAATAAAAATATAAAAATGCATAGTTTCGACCTTTAATTATATATTTTATGAAAAATTAGCATCCACAGAATAAATCTATACCTCGTATGCATTGTATTGAGATTCATTGAAAAAAATGTATAAACCATAATTTGAGTCAACTGGAACGCTCCAACCTCCTGAAAAGAAAGCACACGTTCAATGGCGCAACAGTTTACTCAGAATAAGGTATTCTTTCGCGAACCCGAATATTTAACGATTAACTGATTTTCATCCACACAAAGTGAAAATACATCCCAGTATACTGGTAAAATTTCAAGCCAAGTTGCCGAACTTTTAAGAAAACATTACGACTTTAAAAATCGATGGTGTTGAAGTTAGCATCGTTGGAACGCAACGAAAATTCCGTTTTACATTTTATTTTCCATTTTTTAAATTATTATAGGTGATCTTTTTTCAATAGACTTATAATGTAGATCGCTGAACAAATTTATTAAAGAATGGTTGAAGGACTTCCGTAGGCGAAATCTGCCAAAAGAAGTTAAATTCGTTGCAGTCCAATGATGCATACTTCAGCATCGTGAAAAACGTCTGATTTATACGGCACTTTATGGAGATGACACGCTGGCCACGTTTCTGTCCAATAATTTATACACTAAATAACTCTAGATTTCTGATATAAAGTGCTCTACGCGTGTAAAAAATTCTGAAGATTCCGTAACGACTATACAAACATGGGATCACAAAATGTTCAAAGAAAATATTTATGATGAAATTTCAAAAAATGTGAATAGCAGACAAATTTCCGTAGCCGCAACTTTTCAAAGAAAGTGTAAAAATGTCTAAATATACTAAATTTGCGCGAAGTTGTCATTCCAGTTTATCGTTAGGTATAATAATTGATCGTAACATATTGTTTTTATTAAGGCGGGATATCCCTTTAGACGCCTGAAAATGAGTCATTTTTCATGAATTTTTTCAAAGATGATAAAATAATCGCATCATTAAAAAATGTTGACATTGTCTTATTGCAACTTTTAAGTGTTAATTTTTTTCTTTTTTAAATAAAACAAAATGGCGGCGTTATAAAGTATTCATTTAAGCTTTTTTTTAACTGCTCGTGTTGCAGCTCAAAAACTTATTGATCGAACTGGCTGAAATTTTAGGAGGTTTCTCGCTATAACATTATTGGAAGAATATACTTATAAAAATATAAAAAAGTTGAAAATTAAAAATTAAGTAAGCTTTGTAATTAAATTTTTATATTTTTGACCATTTTCTACCTCAATTCATCAATTTTGGGGTAAAAATTTGACAATTTCTACCCCAAAAAAGTAATTTATTTACGCGATAACCTTGAAACTTTACATATATCCTTCCAATAACGTTATAGTGAGTAACCTCCCAAAATTTCAGCCAGATCGATCAATATCTTTTTGAGCTATAACATGAGCAGTTTTTCAATAGACGCCTAAAGGAATACCTTATAACACCGCCACGTTGTTTTGTTTAAAAAAGAAAAAAATTAACACCTGAAAGTTGTAATAAGATAATGTCAAAATTTAAAAAAGACGCGATTATTTTATCACCTTTAAATAAATTCATGAAAAATGACTCATTTTCGGCCGTCTAAACGGATCTTCCCCCTTAAGTGATGTTCTCTGTTAGTTGATAATCCGATTTGACGATCCTCGAATCTGACCGTAATTCAAATCCATTTTTCTGGAAATTCAACTCGCTCGACAACAATTGCGCACACACGAGGTGTGCAATTCGAAATGACGTTGAAGTTCGCATCGTTAGAACAAAACGAAAATGATTTTTATTTAATTGCACGGTTTTTATTTGGTCGATTTAGGCTACAAAAGTCACTCGAACGTTTCTACCTATTCTTATTAGAAATTTGCGACCTCAATTTGCAAAAAAAAAGTTTCGGATAATGATGAAAAGCGAGAAATTTAAAAAATACGAGAAAAAATCGTTGCCTTCCAACGTCGCAAACTTCAACATCGTAATATGCAACGGAATACTGAAACATAAAAAAAATGAGGAAAACATTTTGTTATTGTTTCCCGCCGAGTTTAATTAGAACATCAAGACGTATTATATTTTTTCCATACAATAACACTTCCGCGTTTCGCAAAAATGGCCGAGTCCCCTAGCCCGGAGTTTCGCGACTGCAATAAGGGCGTACGCGCTAATAGGGATACGTATTTACTTTACGGATACTAAATTGGAGAGTAAACGGCGAAGGGGGAATCCGGAAGAGTAGTTTGAAAGATAATTAAGGGTTTCTCGTTTTCTTCCTCGTGTACGTACGTGCCCGTGACTCTGAGTCCTTGCGGCAGGATACGGAACCCCTGGTGGAATATTACAGGCGTGCCAGACGAGTCTTCACCCCGCGAGAGAATCGCGACTTTAGGGAACAACCTGCGGCGAGTAATTCGCTGCAATGCGAAGTCCAACTAAAGTTGCGCAAACTGCTCTTCCCCCGCGTCGTAGCCGGAGTTACAGAGATACATGCACGAGTTTACGAGAACTAAGTAATGCGCAATAGACTATCAGCGTGTAGATGGCACGAGAGTACGTACGACGGAACAAAAACGTATATCCCTCGGGGCGATTTTTTTTCCCTCCGTCATATTACGCGTACAGCCATTTTCACCATTTTTATTACCAACCGAACGATCATTTTTATACAAGAATTTTTATTTCTTATTTTACTACATGCTCCTACATACGACAACATCCCCAAGGTACCGTCTGCGCGATTATATCGTGAGAAAAAAAACTGCACGGTCGACGTCTTTGAAATTATTGCAGGAGTTATGTAAAGTGGTTGCGTTAAACATTCAAAAACTTCGAGACTCGTAGTTGGACAATGTCTAAAGGGCGTATCACCTTAAATTTTGAAATATGGCCTGGTGAGAATAAAGCACAACGATTTTAGTACCGTCAAATGGTGATTTTGCTGAAAATTTGGGGTAAAACGCTATTTTTTTCCATTTCATGAGGAGGTCGGACATGAGTGTGAAACCCAGTGTCCGGGACGATAAGAGTGGAAGAACGGCCGCCATATTGAAATAAAGGGTGTGATTAATTTTTTTTTTAATTTATCTCCGTAACCGTGAGACTGACAAACATTTTGTAGAGAGCTTCTTTGTAGTTGATACAATTGTCCATAACTTTTTTCTACAACTTTTTGCGCTAATGTGAATAATAAAAAAGTTATAAACGAAAAAAGATTAAAAATAGGGGATAAAAAACATTGAGGCAAGATTATTAATAAATTTGAAATCTGACAATAAAAAGCTTCTTACCTGTTTATAGAGCATTTTGTTGTAAACAATTTAACTTATTTTTTTTATTTTGTTCGTTTTTATTTTCAACCCTTCAAAACGAATGAGATTTGAGGGTGATGATGATTGATAATTTCGAAATAATCATTGAAAAACTCAACAACATAATACAAAAAAGAAACTACTGTTCGAAATAAAATAATTAACAATTTTTTCAATACCGACGTAACCTACTCACCTTCCACTACCTCCCTTCGCAACGCTGGAAAATAAAAAAAAACAAAAGGAATTTTAAAAGTAGGTCAACTTGTTTTAAACAAAATGCTCTATAAAGAGGTAAGAAGCATTTTTATTGTCAGATTTCAAATTAATGAATAATCTTGCCTCAAAGTTTTTGATCTCCTGATTTTTTCATCTTTTTTGTTTATAACTTTTTTATTATTAATATTAGCGCAAAAAGTTATAAGAAAAAGTTGTGGATAATTGTATCAACTACAAAAAATATCTCCACAAAATTTTTCCCAGCCTCACAGCTACGGAGATAAATAAGAACAACTAATTCACCCTTCATTTCAAGATGGCGGCCTTTCTAACACCCTTAACGTTCTGGAAACTGAGTTTCACCCTCATGGCCGACCCCCTACGAAATGAAAAAAAATAGCGTTCTACCCAAAATTTTCACGAGACCTTTTTTGACCATACTATTTTTCGAATTCTCTTCGTGACTGAAGAAGAGGCCAGGACCAAGGGGTTGAAGACTTCCCTCGGGCTGGGGAGTTTGAGTGTTTAGAGGTTGAGTGGAGCGTACGAGAGGGCCGCAAGCCGTGTGTGAGCTCGCGTTATACGTGAAGTGCATTTCCATTTTAAGCGTATGCGGTCTGGAGAGGTCTTTCTCCCAACACATACTCCCATCATATATACGTATACATGTATACATATATTGGCTGTCCGACCTACGTCGCTTCTCTCGTTTCTTCTTTTTTTTTTCGAAAAAACTTGTGGCCCCTTTTACCCACATCCAATAAGGCTTTAACCACCGAGAACAGAACCGCAGGCTCGCTAACCGCAACCCTCTCCGGTAAACGGTACTCTCGTTTCTCTTTTTTTTCTTTCTCCCTCGCTGCGGACTTTTGTGAGCCGTTTACGTATCGTGATGTAGTGGGCTCGCGAGATTTAGCGAGGGCGGTAGGAGGAGAGGGTTGGGGTCAAAGTTGAAAAGCGTTGTGAAATATCGAAAGATCCCCCGCGGCCGGAGACAAGTGGCAAACGTTTTATCGCGATCGGCTGATCGAAGAGAATGTCGTTGCGAGTAACGGTCTCCGGGAGGGCGCAAAATTAATTGAAAAAAGCTTAAGCCCGTTGTGTCTTGGTGTTTTCGAGCTGTGATAATCTTCGTAAATCATTGCGGGGTGATGGAGTTTCATGGAGATCGAATATTTTTAAGGCCTTAGGCCACAGCAACGGGTATAAAATCATGTGAGAATTTGTCCATTTTTTTCGTACGAAAAAGTGATTCACGCGTAAAATTAATTACACATCTATTTAGTATGAATATCAAGCTGTTAGAATTTTTTTTTCGATGTACAAAATGGCTGACTACTAATATTTTTTTGTTATATTTTTTATGCGCTCCGCGGCGTGACATTTAGCATCCACAATTTTTTACCTAGAACAAAAAACAAAAATTTTCGTCAATCTACATTAGACTACGTAGAGAAGTACGTACGGAATTTAAAAAATATTGTTTTATTCAAAAGTTGTAGGTATTTGAACTTATGAAATGAATTTTCAGTGAAAAATTTCGTTACAACTGCTCATAAACTGCTCATAAAATGACAAGTTTTCGAAATTCCGTACGTACTTCTCTGCGAAATGTAATTAGAAACATAACTTTTAAATTTGAAGTAAATCGAGTGAAAATTGTTGAAGTTATTTGTCACGCCAATTGGAAAAAAGCTCTTTCGAGATGTTTCGAGTAGTCGTCTATTTTCCACATCGAAAAAAAAAAAATATATTTTTTCTAAGAGCTCGATATTCATACTTAATAGATGTGTACTTAATTTTATGAGTGAATCACTTTCTCATACGAAAAAAAATTGTTAAATTCGCACATGATTTTATACCCGTTACTGTGGCCTAAGGCCTTAAGACACGGCTCATCCGTTGTCATTGAATGCCCATAAGGACTTAGGGAGTTTCGGAACAATTGACAATTTGGATTAAATTAATGCAGTAAATTCTTTGCCATAGACTGAATGCACCCTCTGAACTTTAAATCGTTCGTTTGCAGCGTTTCTGTAAAATTTACTAATTGTCGTAATGCAAAGGGAGACGAAATTGTCACAATGTACTAACAAGGAAAGGTTGCGAGGTCGATCTTTCCGATTTCGATTAAATTAGGCATGCTCGTAGAATGGATCAAAATGGACGACACGTATTTTTTTTATATCTGCGGAACCCGATTTCTAAGGGGTGAAACGCACCCTCGAAGATAGGGGTGTTTTTCGTTTTTCGTCGATAACGTTGTCGTTCTCATCTCCAATATATAGTACACGAAAAAATAAACATTGTTGCAGTTTGAAACTTTTTCATATCTCGTACCGTTAAAACGTTATCGACGAAAAACACCCCAATTTTCGAGGGTGCGTTTCAACCTTTAAAAATCGGGTTCCGCAGATATAAAAAAATACGTGTCGCCTATTTTTACCTATTCTACAAACATGCCAAACTTAATCGAAATCGGAGATATCGGCCTCGCAACCTTTCCTTGTCGGTGAAAAACTGTCAAATCATTTATTATGACACTTGGTCATTAGTGTCATGAAGTACCGAGTGAGTTGACGGTTTTTCTTAACATTTTAAATATTTTTTCGGACTATTTCGTGCGTAAAACTGCCGTTAATCGATGAGGGCAGGCATCTCCCTATCTTAAGGCATTCCTTTCACGAACCCGAATATTTGACAATTAACTGATTTTCGCCTCTAATCAAGTAAAAATACATCCCAGTGCACTGGTAAAATTTCGAGCCAAGTTACGGAACTTTAACGAAAAACTACGACTCTAAAAATCGTCCCATCTATATGGCGCTTCATGGAGATGACGCGCTGGCCACATTACTATCTAATAATTTATAAGCTGAATAACTCTAGATGCCTGATATAAACTGCTCACGCGTATAAACAAATCTAAACATTCCGTAACGACAATAAATACAGGGGGTCACCGAAGGTTTAAAGAAAATATCAATGATAAAACTTGCAAAAATGTGACTAGCAGAAGAATTTTCGTACCCGCGACGTTTTTGAAAAAATGTCTAAATCTACTAAATTTGCGCGATTTTTTTTCTTCCAGGTTATCGTTGGGTATAATAATCGATTGTAACTTATTTTTTTATTATCGCTACTGTCATTTACTGATGATTCTGAATAGCCCTGCTTATGCCCCCACAAAATACAGCCCTCTGCAAAAGGAATGAAAAAGCGTTTCTTCAATTGCAAATTCTATAGAAACGATGTAGACGATCGATTTTTAATTTGGAGGGGCCATTTGGTATATGACAAAGAATTTACTGAATAAATTTGAATAAAATGGCAACATATCCTCAATTGTCCCGAAACTCCTTAATAAGAACGTCAGGCGTAGGGAGTCAACATTGGAATCCATGTGGATTCTGCGTTGATTCTCCATTGACGTCCTTTGAGCATTTTTTATTTGAAATTCTCGACCGGAGTTTGCTGGATCTCACAAAAAAATATCATTTCGTAATGCTGCTCACAAATTTGTCGGGAAGTGCCAAAATGCACCCACGTCTCTATAGGGATTTGTTGCGGACGCCGCACATAAGGACTCATTGAGGTCCAATTGGATTTTGCACTGTTCTACGACGACCGCCGTTTGAGAATTCTTACCACGTTCGAATCGAAATCATGTGAAAAGTCACGAGAAAAACGTCGGCGTGTTGAAAGGTAACCTGCACGCTTCGTGAGCATGTACGTGTGTGGTAAAATATTATGTCAAAGTGCAGTTAAACAGATAACAAATAAATTATTACAGTGCATTTCCAGTGATGTGATTCAAATCGATTTTTAAGATATACTTTTTTAAGATCCATTCATTTTGTATATCGATATATTTCGCTTAGAAACACCAGCGTGCAATATGGGATGGGATCCATCAACAATCGTATTGGATTCTGTTCAATAATGTGGGAATCTTTCAGGATTCAAATTGGATTCGTACTTTGGATCAGGGTTGCAAATAATGCATCACTTTTTGTAATGCATTAGCGTTTTCGTTACTCATCACTTTACATTTTGTAATGAAACAATTGCCATTACTCATTACATTAGATTTTGTAATGTAAACAAATGTCATTACTCATTATATTGAAATTTGTAATGTAAAAAATTTCCATTCCTCATTACATTACATTTTGTAATGTGAAATATTTGCATTGCCCATTACAATGTAATGAACAATGGAATTTTCTTACATTACAAAGTCCAATGTTATGAGTAAAGGAAATATTTTACATTACAAAATGTAATGCAATGACTAATGGAATTTTTTTACATTACTAATGCAATGCAATGTAAAAATCACCATTATTTATTTCAATGTAATGAGGATTATCATTCGTTTCCCAATAGGGGCAGCAGTTTTTGCACTGGGTCGATCCGATCCGAAGGGAAACGAATAATTATCCACATTACCTTGTAATGAGTAATGGAGATTTTTTACATTACATCAGTAATGTGAACGGATTCTATTACTCACTACCTTATATATTGTAATGTAAAAAATTCCATTACTCATTACATTAAATTTTGTAATGTAAAAAATTTCCATTACTCATTACATTACACTTTGTAACGTAAAACATGTCCATTGGCCATTACAATGCAATGTGTAATGAAATTTTTTTATCATTACACATTACACTGCATTTGGTAATGAAAATGTTTCACATTACAAAATGTAATGAGTAATGGCATTTTTTTACAATACAGAATATAATGTAATGAGTAATAGACATTGTCTACATTACAAAATATAATGTAACGAGTAATGGAATTTTTTTACACTGCTGAATGTAATGAAATATTTTTTTACTACCCATTAAAAAAGTAATGAATAATGCATTTCTTTTCCATTACAAATTTCACAACCCTGCTTTGGATTTAAACCCAGAATCCTGATTAGAATCCAACGTACGAGCGTGATCCAATGCGATGACCCATTAGATCCTTATCAGAAAGTAGGGACAAGTTTGGGAATCCAATTGGATACCTAAATCCAATGGAAACCCAATTAGATGCATTTTGCGATTACGAACAGCAACTGAATTTTCAGTCGATGAGGTGACGATAATAATTTTTTTCGCCAATTCTAGTGTGCTTTGTTCACAGACGCGAATAACTGTTGGGACAAGTATTTGTCATAAAATATATGGTTGCAGGTCCCCGACTGCAAATCTCGCAACCGCAGAACATGTTTTTGTTTTTCGTTGCAGCCATCGGCTCTTGAGCGTTACTTTTTTTTTCATACGATCAATAAAAACGTATTTTTTCGATCAACCAGCAAAACCAATAAGCTCGACATGCGACATCCCGAAATAAATAGAACACGCGTCAGTTACCTGTCAACGCAAGACATACCTAACCAATCAAAAGCACATCTGTCGAAGAATATCTAAATAACTGTTCAACGATATTCGAAAACCGTAAAAGAGAATGACGTTGAAGCTTGCATCGTTGGAATGCAACGAAATATTTATTTTTTGAATTTCTCAAATTTCGTTTGGCAGATTTCAGCTGTAAAAATCACGCGAACATTTTCCAGGATCCTTATTCAGTGACCTACAATCAAAATCTACGGAATATGATTTTCGACGATAGTAAAAAGAAGGTACTGGAAAGATTTTTCGTTGTATACCAACGATGCAAACTTCAACCGCATAAAAGAGATAACTTTCATGACAAGATTCAAAGTCTTCTTAGAGAGGGGAGTTCATTATTGCATGTACATGAAGTTTGCATCGTTGCTATCCAACGGTTTCATTTTTTTTTTCGATTTTGTAATTTCCTATCTTTTTCTTGGTCAGTTCGGCTCTAGTTGCTAAAAAAATATGGTAAAATGAATAAAAAATATTTACGGCCACCGGGACCAACCAAACAAAATCGAAAAAAAAAATGAAACCGTTGGATAGCAACGATGCAAACTTCATGTACATCATTATTGCTAATTGCTATGCTTTTTTTGTATAATCGTTGGAGTGAGTAGAACGTATCCAAGGTAATAGTCGCTAATAAGCAGACTTGTACTACTTAGAACAATAAAAAAATAAATAAAGATCACGTAGGGTAGGCTCGCCTAAATCATACCCCTCAAGGTATTTTGTTGTGATTTGCAATGTCTTTATTCGGAAACAAAAACGATTAACGTTATCGCTTTATTTTTTTTGTTTACCACAAACTCGAAATGAACAAACTGATGGCAGATGCATGTTGCATGGACATCGAAAAAAAAATCAATATGTACGAATTATGAATATTGATCATTAATCGTACCCGGCTTGTTCGAAATCGTATTTACCAGGCAAAATAAGCATCCCTCCTTTACATCTGCTGAACTAGTTCATTTTTTAACCATTTTCCTCGTGACTCTTTCAATATCTTTATATATTTTCAATGTATCCGAATTGAATTGGATCTACCTTGGTTCCGGTACCGGTTCGATTAGAGCAACCCTATCAATACGAATTAGGCATCCGAACTTAAAGTGGCATGAAAGCAAACGAAAACGCAGTTCTTGTGATGCGTATGATAAATCCTGCAAATCTTCAAGTGGCACGATTCGAGCGCGGGTACGATCTATGCAAGTCCACCCTACGTATGATAAATCCTCTGAATCTTCAAGTGGTATGATTCAGGCGCAGGTACACTCTATGCGAGTCGACCCTACATATGACTAATTCTGCGAATCTTCAAGGAGTACGATTCAAGCGCAGGTACGATTTAGGCACGAACATCCTATGTATGATAAATCCTGCGAATCTTCAAGTGGTACGATTTAAGCGCAGGTACGATTTATGCAAGTCCACCCTGCGTATGATCAATCCTGCGAATCTCCAAGTAGTATAATTCAGACGCAGGTACAATCTAAACAAGTTCACCCTGCCTACGATAAATCCTGTGAATCTGCAAGTGGTACGACCCAAACGTAGGTACGATCTATGCAAGTCCACCCTGCGTATGATAAATCCTCTGAATCTTCAAGTGGTATGATTCAGGCGCAGGCGCGATCTATTCAAGTCCACCGTACGTATGACTAATTCTGCGAATCTTCAAGTCGGACTATTTGCGCGCAGATATGATCCAGGCAAGTACATCTTACGCATGCTAAATCCTGCAAATCTTCAAGCACTACGATTCAAGCTCAGGTACAATTTAGACAACTCCACCCTATCTATGATAATCCCTGTAAATCTTGAAGTGCTACGATTCAAGTGCAGGCACAAACTAGGCAAGTCCACCTTAGGTATGATAAGCTCTGCAAATCTTCAGGTGCACGTACAATCTCGGCAAGTTCACCCTACGTATGATAAACCCTTCAAATCTTCAAGTCGTACGATTCAAGCGCAGGTACGATTTAGGCAATTACATTCTACGTATGACAAATCCTGCAAATCTTCAAGTTCTACTATTCAAGCGCAGGTACAATTTAGATAACTCCACCCTACCGATGGTGAACCCTGCAAATCTTAGAGTGCTACGATTCAAGAGCAGGTACAATTTAGGCAACTTCACCCTACGTATGATAATCCCTGCAAATCTTCAAGTAGTGCGATTCGAGCGTAGGTACGATCTATGCGAGCCCACCCTACGTATGATAAATCCTGCCCGTCTTCATGTGCCGGACGGACGAAATACTTCGAGCAGGGTGGAAATATCCACATGCATGCATAAGAGGGTGGATGCATGTTTGCCCAATTATGACAAGACGAAGAGAAAGAGAGGCAGGAAGATCTCAGACTTAAGAAAGGGACAGGGACAGAGGAAAAGAGAGCAAGCGACAGAGAGATCGTGACTGCGATCCAAACTCGAGGTACAGAGAGCAAGAGAGGTGGCGTGGGTGAAGTTGATATAGAACTCCGGAAACACGGGAGAGCTGAGGGAGGAAATGAAATTTATTGCAACGAGAGGGAAAAGCTGAGTATTGTCGGACCGAGAGGGAAAGAGTCAGCGAGCGCAGACCTGGAGGCAGAAAGGTGCGAGGGAGGGGGTGGGGAGGAGTTTACTACCGGTTGCAACAACGCCAACAGCGAGATGGTGCGTGAGGATACCAGCGAGAGGCACCGTGTCGCGCGTACATATATTTACATTTGTCGTTCTCGGCTTCACCAACGTACGATACGAAAAAAGCTCGTACACGTCTGAATCCCGTTGGATGAAAAGAGAAAAACCCTTGACGATGCTATCCGCTTCCGAATGCCAATAGTTACGCCTTTTTTTCCACGTTATTGTGAAGTTTATTTTTTACTCGAATACCCAATTTTACTCTATGAATCCGAAAACCGTGAATCTTTATCTTTGCGAATCCTTGATCTAAAAGATTCTTCTTTTCTTACAATCGAACAATTAGCTTTTTCGCATTTTTGTCGGTTGCTGCATAACATTTTATCGTAAGGAAAAAGTTTCTCAAAATTAGATAATGCTGCGTCTTTATCATTTTACTTTGCTGACAATAAAATAATACGGAAGCAATGTGCACATTTATAATTCATACCATTTTTTTCTAGACCATCTCTTCATAGTACCTACTTCGGTATTTCGAAAAAACCGTTCGATACCTTAAAATTTGAGAAAAATACATTGAATTTGCAGTTTCTGAAATACACGTTTTTTTTCTCCACCATCCCGCCATAGTTTTCTACGACATTTCGAAAATATCGCCCGTGCCTCCAAAGAAAAAAACACATCAAATTCACGCAATACGATAAAGGTACATCATGTTTTTTCTGAAATTTGTAAGATTTTTAATATCCGAATAATTCGAGGGATTTATCGTGCAATACCAAACCGCCAATGGAAATATTCCACACGTGCAAAAAAGTACAATATCTCACCGTTTGAGCGAATCGAATATTTCACTGGATTTTGCGAAACGAAAAATTAAAAAATTTAATCAAGTCTGAATCCTTTGAGTGCTTTTTCTTAAGGGGTGAGATGCAGTCAGAGGCGTGAAAAACGAGCACTTTCAATAAATTTTTTTTACAGTAATCAAGTTTGTTTTACAAAAGTGGTTACACAGACTTTTTATGGTATATTTCAATTTGACTTGTACAAATTTTCAAAGAAAAATATTGATTATTTATAAAAATATCGCCATCTTTGTCGGACCCCATTTGGCATGTAGTGCTTTGCGGTGACCATCTTAACATTTTACTGGTTAGTCTGAAATCAAAAACCAAAAAAAATCATTGGTTTAATAATAAATCTAGTCCTTAATCGAAGCTTTTTTTTTAAAAATTAACAAAATGGGGGCTTTCGACAGATAACTTTTGGTTTTCGACCAAAGAATCGCTCGTTTAGTGTAAAAAAAAAAAAAAATTTTCAACAAAAATGAAAATCCTTCATTTAAGGACTAGTTTTTAATGCTATGAATAAGCACACCAAATTTTATCAAAATCCATTGAGTAGCTTTTGAATTATAGCGGTCACCGACTTGGAAAACATAGTGTCGAGAAAAACGCGTTTAAAGTTTTTCGATGTGGATACGGTATTATATGTTCGTAAAATGTTGAGGTCAATGGATGCAGCTAAACTTTTTTATATATTTTGATCCGCTGAATCCGAATATCACAATTTTTGCCGAAAAGTCGAGCATTCAATTGTTTATAGCCAATTGTTAAAACAATTTTTCATCAAATTAAAGTTTTTCGGGATGAATTATTTTTTTTGACATTTTGGGCAATTTTAAAACGAAAGTATTGTTTATAAAAATTTCCTAAAGTTTATAGTTCTTGCGTAATAAATTTTTGAAAATTTCTGAAAGAGTTTTCCAATTTTACACTTGATTTATGTATAGAAATACCAATTAAAAATTATTTACATCGAATCATCAATTCCTGGTCCATACAATAACCCAGGTAGGAAATCAAAAGGCTGACGATGGAAACAAGCTTGTGCGAGCCTTGTTTCACCGAGCCTGAGTGAGACAGACCTGGCCCAGGTTTCATTGCATCGTTTGGAGCAGCCTGGAACCAAGACTGGCTGCTTAGCCTAAACTCAGGGTTATTTCAAGCTTTATTCAGCCGGTGAATTTTGAGGCTGAAAAATCAAGGCTGGATGCAGGCTTGTTTCAGGTTGTGATAAAATAAAATAAGTTTAAAATAATATTTTTTCTGTACTTTTGTGAAAAAAAAATTTAGCAATAAATTTGTCGGGTGCGAAGGCACGAAAAACAAAAGCGAAGGAGGCAGCTCAGAACATTTAAACATATGCTCTTATTGATATTTATGAGGTACACAAAAAAGTATATACGAAAATAAAAGTACGCAATAAAATAAAGTATTGTTTTTAAAAATATTTTTTATATATATTTTGTAACAAATAATATAACAAATAATAAATACATATAATAAATCAAATGAATTCTTTACAAATTTATTAAATTTACCCCAATGTAGAATATAGAAAACTAAAAACAGGCCTCATATAGGCTCGGGAAGAGTTTCGGAAAAGCCTGGTCATAAATGCTCGTGAAGGCTTCATTAAGGCTCGTTTTGAGCCTTGTTGTTTCGTCGTTTCAGGCTTAGTACAGGCTTTTCTACCAACCTTTGGTCAAGCCTGTGTGCAAGAGCCTGAAACCGCGTTATCATTCAGAGGTTCAGCTAGGCCTGAAATCAGGCTGGTGCTCAGCCTGAATTAAAAAATGTGAGCCTTGTTTCAGAGCTTGGCGAGCCCTTTTTTCATCGTCAATTCCTACCTGGGAAGGCTTCTGCCGATGTGGAAGCTTCCAAAATATCAATTTGTTGTTGTCTTCGAAGCATTCTGCCTTCCCGGGTATTATCGTTTGCGCGTTTGTCAGCCACGTCTATACGTTGAGAATTGACGTGTCCTCTTCACTAATTGTGGGATGTCCCGGAAACTATTCATCGGATTGACTTGAAATTTTCAGGGAATATTTTCGAAACATCAAACTCCAAGAAAATGTAAAAAAAATCGATTTTTTGAGAATTCTGACTGCATCTCACCCCTTAATTCATCAAATCCAACTCCAATTGTTCTTCGGCGATACTCTTCGTCGACCGACAATATCTCGATACCTCGCAATAAAAAAAATAACTGGAGCGTTTATCGAATTTTTCAAAAAATGCCAAATTTGATAAAATAAAAAACATTTCCGAATCTGAAATAAGTATCTAAAAATCAGTAACGTCGAAGGGCGTACAAAAAATTACGTACATCCGCATAGTTCAGGACATTTTCACCGATAGTAATTTTTCAACTCTTCGGAACAATTCAATGGAGATCCCATTGCAATCACGAACGAAACAAAAAAATCTTTGAATCCAGCTTGCCGCTTCCTGTCTAAGGCTACCGATAATTCCGTGAGACCGTAAATACCGCATTGAAATCGGTGCATAGTCATTAAGGTGGTATAACAAAAAGGGCATGTTTTGTCAATGTTCGTGCAATCTGATGGCCAACAACTGTGTCTAAGTGCAAGTTTGCGTGTTGCATATCTCATCGTGCTTTCGAGCGTGTTATACGTCAAGCCGAACTCTGTCTCCCTCTTTCTCTCTCGTGCTAGCAACAACGTGACGAATATCTTTCGTTGACGAAGAGCGACGTATCTATCACGTGGTCAGTGTCCCGAGCACGATCGACTGAGTAATGGTCAGCGCGACTGGGACCGAGCCTCATCGATATACGACGATTAAATGCGGTACACACCCTGCATGACTTTCCTGTATCGCTGTGTCGCATTATAGGGGACGAGCGCGCGCGCGCGCACCCTCGGTATCGGTATAGACGAGAGTGAAGAATCGTTTTCAGCCGCCACAATGAATACTGTAGTTTCAGGCAGGAAGATAGCGCGCACGGGACAAGGATCGTTGTACCGTTCGCGTTTGAATTTCTCTCCTGCACTCCGAAACGGCAAACTGGAGGACTGGAGTTCCATTGCGGAAGAAAATTAAGCCGAAATGACACAGGAGCCGGTGGAGAAATCGATTAACGAGTTAAAGAAAAAAGAGGAATTTTCATGATTTTTTGTTGTTGAGAAAACGTGTACAGGTGTTCAATTCTTGTTTTTCTTTCTTAAGGCTGTATTGTAGTGTGAGCACCTATTTTCGAGGTGATTTTTTCCGAATTGAATTAAGGGGTCTTCTCACTTTAGACGCTAAAAAGGCTATTTTTATGATTTTTTTTTTTGATAGGTTTATATTATAGACATTGATATAAAAGTTGTTACACTTAATAAATATACTTTCCAAATATATTAGAAAAAATATTTATTGAAGTCACTATTTACAGACGAAAATGGTAGTTAAAAAAATGTCCTAAAAAAAGGTAGATCTGCGCTGTTGATGAAATCTCGGAGATGGATCATCCGAAACAAAAAAAAACAAACGGTTTTAGATTCAGTACACTGCCAAAAAAAATATTTAATTTAGATAGGATCTATTTAAATCAAAGAAGTTTTTTCCTTGGCTAACGGCCTACTACGATCTTATTTGTTTCAAAGACATTTTTTAATTTGTTTCAGCTATTCTTTTTAAGGGGCTAGTCCACTTTGGAGCCACGAAAAAGGCTATTTTCACGATTTTTTTTACGATTTAAAAAAAATATGAATATAAAAGTTGTTGGGCTTGATAAATAGTCTTGAAAACATTTTTTTTTAATTTAATTCATTTTTATTCATTTTTAAGGACAAAAACTATAGTTTAACGTAACGCCTCAAAAATAGGTGGGCTAGGTAGCTTCGTCACAACTCGGCAACGGCTTGTCTGAAACAAAAAAATCAAAGTCCTATAAAGTTTTATCAAAAAATAAAAAAAATGACAGATGAAAAATGAAAAAAGTTTTAAAAACGCGTTTTTTCGCAGTTTTTCACAATAAAAAGAGTAAAAATCAAAATATTCAAACCATCGAGGATAATCTTGTTACGAATAATATTCACAATATGTGGTTCAAATTTCAAGAGAATCGGTTTATTAGTTTTATATACTAATAGTATACTGAGTATATTATTATATACTCAGTATATAATAATATACTCAGCATAGAAAAGTTTTACGGGGCTGAAGTTTGCATCGTTGGTATACAACGAAAATTCGTTTCAATTCCTTCTTTTTACTATTATCGAAAATGATATTTCGTATATTTAGGTTGCGGGTCACTAAATAAGGATCCCAAAAAATATTCGCGTGATTTTCACAGCTTAAATTTGTTAACGGAGACTTTGTCCTTGGAGTGCCATATTTCAGGTGTTTACATTTTATTTTTTTTAAAGGAAACGAGTAAAGCTTTTTGAGTGCGGTTTTTTCTTGCTTTTATTCATGATATACAGAACGTTAAAAAAAATTTTTTTTTGAAAAAAAAAACCAAAATGGCGGCCGTTGCAGCTCCGCGAAAACAGATCCTCAAATCGCGGGAGGTAAACGGCTGACATCACTGCCCCCTCTTTGTTGATCTGAAACACAAATTCAAAGCATATTATCAATCTGTGACCCTTTGGTCATGGAATGACGGATGGGTTTTTCGTTTAGTACAAATTTCGGAAAATGGCGGCAATTTAAAAAAATCGAATTTTCGCGTTTTTTTCGCATGAAAAGATAAACAATAAATGCAAAAATGTATATATCGAAGAAACGCTCCGTCATTCCGTGAAGACATATTTTCTGAGTATGCTCTCCAAATTTCAGGTCGATATGTTAATTACAGCGGTCAGGAGAATGTCAGCCATTTTTAAAAACGTGTTTTCGAGAAAAACGGGTTTAAAGTTTTGTAATGTGTTTACACAAATGTGTTTATAATTACCGCTAATCGGCAACGCCTGGTCCATAGAGGCATCCCTCCTCTTCTTCTAGCTGCTTATGTTGAGCCGCTAACATCTCCCGCTGCTTTCAAGGACAAAGTCTCCCTTAAAGGACATTTGGGAAATTCAGAAAATAAATACTAAACGGTGGAGCTAGTCGCGAATCGAAGAGGAGTGCCTCCTCGCCAAACTAGAGCCACCTCTTGACACTTGAACATTCTGTGAAGAAGCGAACGAGAAAAGTTCAGACAGGTAATTGCTAATAATTGTGACAAAACGCGGCTTTCTTGCAGCCCGCCAGAGAAGCCGCTGTCAAAATTTCTCAGTTTGTGTCTAACAAGCTACGGAATACTAAAACCTTGTTCGGCCCCGTTTTTTTTATCCATTATTCATTCAGAAAAAAAAGACGGTGCTTCGTCAGTATAATCCTCGTCTCTGTTACATTCCACTGCTAACGAGCAAAAGCTTCATTTTTTCTAGTACCTTAACTCGTGCTGACTACATCTCTTTGTTTCACCCAGCAGTCGATCTTACCTCAATGTAGTGTCTTCTTTTTGCATCAATGTTTATTTTCGTATCCGAGAGACAATAGATACAAAGACCAGGTCCCAGGACCAGGATTTCAGGTCGAAAAATAGATTTTCCATGAAACTTCGTATATCCACGGTATGCTATTATTTTGCCGGACATTCGGTTTTTTTTTTCGTTAGTTTTGATGGAACGCTTTTGATGGACAAAAGGCTGCTCGTCCTCGTATGCGGATACCGGTGTTATAGGATCGTTGAAAAAAAAGGACGAGTGACGAGAGAAGGAAAGCCCGAGGGTGGACGCTGAAAGTGATTCATCGACGAGGGTTCGTGCTCGGCTTACAATTAACTCGCATTCGATTTTGGCGAATTCGAGTCATTGGGAAAGAATAAACGGCAATATGGGTGGTGTAGCATTTTCGATCGATTTCGGATACGGTGAAAGGCGGACGAACTTGCCATCCAGGACTCTCAATGGCACTTCTTGCCATTTTACAACATTGCAATAAAGTATCGCTCGATAAATGCTTCCTCTGCGAAGAACAGTCTGACCGACGCCATCACATAGGTACGCGTGATTTATTTTTAATTGCATTTCTCACGGAATATTTTGTGTTCCTTGGGGTGGTCTAAACCATTTCGGTTTTATCCTGGAGGTATCTTCGAAGTAGGGCTAATTGTAAGAATTCTCAAAAGATTCCACCGCGTAGAATTCTTTTTCACTACAGGAAACACCCTTTTACACAATAAAGAATGGCGTTGAAGTTTGCATCGTTGGAATGCAACGAAATTTTCTTTGTAATTTTCTATTCCTTCACTTTCATCATTATCCAAACCTTCTTTTTCTAATGAAAATACGTAGAAACGGTTCGAGCGTTTTTTGGAGCATGGAGGGACCAAAAAAAAAACATTGAGTCATTGGAAAGAATTCATTTTCGTTGCATTCCAATGATGAAAACTTCAATATCATAAAAAATAATAGGGAACCGGGGGTGGCCCCGAACATTATTTATATTCGAATTGCTCGCCTAGCTATAGTCATTGTTCTGAATTTGTAATGTACCTTTTTACACGTCGTGAGAGGCAAGTAGCGATTTTCAAAAAGTTCTGAATAAGTACCAATTGTCCACCCGGAAGTTACCTTCGGGTTGACAATCGGCCAAAGTGATAACTTTTGGACACATGATCACTCATAGGTGACTTCAAAGCTGACATTTGGTACCCATTTAGACGACTTCTGGAGAACTTTTTGGAAAATCCTACCTGGACATGTGCGCATCGTAGCAACCTGTCGGTCAAACATTTTCAACGTGATGACAGTTGTTCGTTCGCAATCGAGACAATTATGCTCCCATCATAAATGTTAGTTAGGGAATGCGTGTTATTTGAGATTGGCAGGTGTACTGATATTCCTCCACATTTACCTACTACGAAAGCAAGAAATAGTTTAGTTCCTTTGAACCCTTTAATATATTGCTAATTAGAGCGGTATTACGATGTATGGATTTTTTCCCATTTCGGGTGCTTCCGAACATTGGCCTTGTGAGTGTTATCAGACATATTGTTTTTACTCAGTATATAAGTTTTTCATGATTTTTATGACTACACTGAAAAAAGAATTCGTTTATCCATCAAAAATTCAGTTGGTTTAACAAAATGTATCTTTAAATACGTTCAACTTGATTTTTGATTGGCATAACGAAACAATATAGTTGGTGGTAAAATAGTACAGTGGTGTGAACTGTAGCTTATTTAGCATGTCTGAGCAACTGTTAAAACAACAACATTTCGACACAACAAAATGCATTTTGCACATTCAACGATTCTTTTTTCTCAGTGTATAACGACAGTATTTTCGTTGTTGTTTATAATGCCAAAAAATACTGTAACAGCAAAAAGGGGAAATCTGGGACAGTAAAGACATCGAAAAGTAATTAGAACATTATCAAAGAAAAAAATGCCACTCCTGAAGGGATTCATTAGGGAGGGACATTGCCTTTGGGCACTCGAAAATAATCGAATTTTCAATTTTTTGTTGTGTCGAAACTATTACCTCTACATAATTAAAACGTTATGTACATATTACCACATATATGCATATCATCACATCTTTTCATTTTCCGATTTTTTGTTTATACTAAAAAATGGCGGATGTACGATACTTGCTTCAGAGACAGTCGCCGCATGAGTTGTTCCACGTCGTACAACCCAGCATCTGGTGCATTGACCTGAGACATCGGAGCGAAAAAATTTTCGATTTCTAAGACCCATGCGCTCTATGTGGACCTCAAAAATCCAAATAAAAGTGAGAATGCGAAAAATGGTCCGTGCTTGAAAAACATTCTATTTTTCATGAAACTTTTACTATAGTATTTGTTAATAGAAAAATATTTTTAGAATTCATTTTCAAGTAACTTTACGGTCACATAGACGGTAATTATGTTATGTAACAGTGTGCCAAATTTGAAAATAACCGAGCAGTTTTTTACTTCTCTTGTGTGAGATTCACGAAAAAATGGTTTTCAGGAAAACGCGCTTAGAGTTTCAAGCCTCAAAAATGTCGTGACTCAAGACCTACCGATTAAACTACGATTCCGGTGCCACAAAGTAGTCCCTGAGCTTCCTCGTAGAGTTCATTTTCGACATAGGCCCTTCTCTACATAATAAAAAGGTCTTAAGGACCAAATCCCTCAAGGAACCAGAAGACGGGGTGTGAGGATATTTGGTGAAGCTTACGGCGGGATTTACATTTACAACGATAAAAAAATCGATGTTTTTTCTTTAAACGATAGAACTATATATGTAGAATATTTTCTCAAAGTTGCAAAGCGAAATTTCAAAAGCTTCAAACGTTTTCGGATTCGGAGCGGGCGTAAACTTCAAACACGTTTTTCTCAAAACTGCATTTTCGGAATTGGCGTGCAAGATTACTCAAAAACTATGAAGCCGATTGAGTTGAAACTTGGTAGAAATATTGATAATATTGCTACCTTCTACTTGACGAGAATCGTGTTTGAAAAATTATTTAAAAATTACTTTTTTCGTGCGAAGTCTACAGAAATTTCGCGTGAAATGTTGATTTTCGTAGTAAATGCGTGTCTTGAATTTGCATGTGCGTCATTTTAATTACTGTCAAATAGAAACTCTACAGGTTCTAATTGAAAAATAAAAAAATAAAAATCCAAATCAAAGTCTACGGGAAGCTAGACTGCACGCCGATTCGCAACTCCCGCGGCAACCTTCCTGTAACACTCTGTCACAGCACTGCCATTTTGATGATAAATGAATTTAAGGTAGTTCTGTAGGTACACGTATGAGCCAAAAGTTTCGTTCGAAGCGTGTAGTAACATCCAATGCCTATACGATGCTGTTGGTTGTAAATTTTTGACAGAGCTCGTGGCCTCTATATGTCCCACACATTCGCACCTCCTGCATAGATAGGTCTCATACTCGTATAGAGAACGGCGCTGTAATCGTGGCAACAGCGCGATTTTCCTGCAGTCACAGCGTTGAGCTTCCTACGATCCGTCTTTCGCGAAATATTTTATATAAATAAAAAAAAAAGCGTGTAAATGTCAACCCAAATGCGATACAAAGGAAAGTTTACAAGAAAAAAGGCTCTTGCTAAAAGACTTCCCCGTCTAAATGCATATCCCGCCTTAAGGTATTCCTTTTGCGGAGAGCCGCATTTTGTGGGGACATAAGGAGGGCCTTCTGAATCATTGGGAAATTACAGTGGCGCTTAATAAAAATAAGTCACAATCAATGATTATACCCAACGATAAACTGGAATGAAAAATTTCGCGAAAATTTAGTAAATTTCGATGTTTTTACACTTTCTCTGAAAAGTCGCGGCTACGAAATTCTGTTAGTTACATTTTTCAAAGTTTTATCATTGATATTCTCTTCGACCCTTTCACACCTGACGGGACATATGCTGTCCCAGTCTGGAAAAAAGTTGATATTACGGCTGAGACGTTCTGGGGTGTTATGCGTCGTTATGCTGTATTGAAAGATTTAAAGGCCGTATTTAAAGATTTAAACGCCCTTTTTTCAAGATTTAAACGTCGTATTGAAAGGGTTAAGGATGTATGGCAACTAAGTTATTTACTACTGTTCGAATTGAAACTCACTGATATTGTAAAGGAAAATATCGAGAACTTTTTGAGATTAAAAAAACAAAATTTGCCCACGTGAATGCTGAGATAAACGAATTCAAAGTTGGGTCATTTAACACGGGGAACATAGGACTGTACGTCCAAAATTCCCTTTACATTGGCAAAAAAGGTATTTCCGGAGTACTCTTTTGTAAAAAAAACTTTTGTGCGGTATCGCTGTAATATGCATGATACGGTAAAAATAAAAAATCGACATGTGCCCATATATTTTGCGAGATATTGCGAGTTAAATGGGACCGTTTTCGTATTTCTTTAGCTCGTATGTCGTAACCACGACAACGTCAGGGAAAACGTACATCAAATCAGCAACTAAATTTGCAATTAAAAATTGAAAATTCTTCTTTCTGTACCGCATGTTTTACTTTGAGCTGTGGTAAATCTCCTTTTTAGCTTCAATGAATACTACAATTATTTTATTTAGTCTTTAAATGAGATTTTTGCAAATTGCATAATCAGTTCTGTAACGACTCTGCAGTAGCTGCCATACATCCTTAAACATTCGAGGACCCCGTTTTTTATTGTCGTTACGGAATGTTCAAATTTTTTACACGCGTAAGCAGTTTATATCCGGCATCTAAAGTTATTTAGTGTATAAATCATTAGATAGAAATGTGGCCAGTGTGGCATTTCCATGAAGCGCCGTATGAATGAGACGATTTTTAGAGTCGTAATTTTTCATTGAATGTTCGGTAACTTGGCTTAAAATTTTACCAGTATACTGGGATGTATTTTTACTTGATAATGGACTAAAATCAGTCAATTGTTAAGTATTCGGGTTCGTGACAGGAACACCTTAAGGAAAGGTTCTGCCTTGTTGGGCCGAAAAATGTGCGATTTTGCACCAATTTTTTATGCGAAAAGTATTAAATATAGAATGTTGATATTTGGTATGTTGACTAAGCGGTCTTTATTGAACATCAAAATATTTTTTTAAGTTTGTCAAAACATGGTGGTCGGAGTGGGAGGAGCCACGTATGGCGGTGCGCGGGCGATGACATTCTTCGCTTGTGGAAGTCCTGAGTCCCGGACGGGTGATCTGAAGCAAAAAAATCAAACATATTTTTACTTTGTACAATATTGTGCATAAGTTGACCGAGAATCAAGAAGAAAAATTTAAAAATAAAAAAATAGCAAGCGATCGAAAGGAAGTTTGTTTTTTTTCCCCAAAAATGTTCGCAGTTCTTTTATATTTTTTTATTTTTCAATTCTTCTTCTTGATTCGAGGTCAACTTATACACAATATTGTACAAAGTAAAAACATGTTTGATTTTTTTGCTTCAAATCACCCGTCCGTGACTCAGGACTTCCGCAAGCGAAGAATGTCATCGCCCGCGCACCGACATACGTGGCTCCTCCCACGCCCACCACCATGTTTTGTCAAACTTTAAAAAATATTTTTGATGTTCAATAAAGACCGCTTAGGGATCGTCCATTAATCATGTCAGGTTTTTTGGCCACTTTGTGAGCCCCCCCCCTCCCCCATGGTCATGTGGGCTCGTCCATAATTTACGTGAGGCCCAAATAGAGGGGGGGGGGGGAGAAGAGGATTTGGATAACAGAAACCTCACCACATATCACCATGGGGGAGGGGGGGCCTCAAAATGTGGCCAAAAAACCTCACGTGATTAATCTCAACGTGATTAATATCAACATTCTATATTTAATACTTTTCGCATAAAAAATTGGTGAAAAATCGAGCATTTTTTGGCCCAACAAGGCAGAACCTTCCCTTAAATGCACCGCCACATTTGTGGAGCTTGAGCTGGCGTAATATGAACCCCAAAAGAACGTATGTAGTAATGCTTACGATGCGACCGAATAACTTTATTCCTCTCAGAAAACCGAAGCGTCTGGAACGTTCTGGTGTCGAAGAATTTTTGTGGTAAAGAAGTGTCGCTCGGAAATTCGACCGAATATTACGAGATCTCAAGATCGAGTAGACTGATCGAAAAATTACCCAAACAAAATCGATACGAAAAAATAACATTTCATTGGTAAAATGTCATTAGATTTTCGATTCGTCGCCGCGTTTTCGCGCAATGTCGATTCTGAATTAAGTCGTCTGCTAAAGCCCATCTTACTGTATAAAGAGTTGCGGCGTGTTCGTCGTCCGTGACAGTGGTGCTCATCTTTTCGTATGACAGTGCTGCCGCCATATGGAAGAATGTGGCATCGACAGAAAAAATTGAAAATGCGTTTTACGATTGCGTTTACGATTCAGAACTATGGGAAATTTTGTACTGATTTAAACGATACCAAAAACGCATTTTAAATTTTTTTTGTACATGCCGCCTTCTTCCATATGATAGCAGAGTGGTGCTCATCTTTTTTTTTATGACTTGGCATCGAGACGCTGCCGCGTTCTTAATCCTCATGATTTATTCCACAATTGTGACATTTGTGTGACCGATAAAAAATTTTGTCACCAAAATCCGAAAGTGCGGCGTCAACACAATTTTTTCAGGCCGCTAAAACGAGCCGATTCTGCAATTTGATTTTTCCTTTGGTATACCTCGAGATTATTGCTCGTGCGTCACAATAAAAAAGTGTATATATAAAAATCATTCAAACGGCTTTTATTCGTGTTTATAATCTGTAATAAATAAATAGCGGCCCAAAATGACAAGTATCCGCGGCAAAACGCTCAACCAGTAGCCAATTTTCTTTCAAATCGCCTAAAGAAAAAGGGCAGGTCAAAAATACGGATTTCTTACGTTTACGCGTAGTCTTCAATTTCTTTTTTATTTTCAATATTCGTTCGAGACACGTGTCTCGTTATACACGATTCTTCTCTTTCTCTCTATTTCTCTTTCTGCTCGATAATGTGGTGACAACGTGATAAGTAGCATGGTACAGTCAATCACAAAAATAATGACCATATATATATTTATATATCACCGGTCGGCCATTGTACAATATTCTTCACCGAGGATTCATCCCGATGTGGAGTGAACTCTCGTGGCGATTGCCTACCGCAAGTCGTCGCTTATTCTCTTTTCATTTTCCCTTTCAAGCCGATCGCGGTAAATATCATAATCTCTCGTTCTACGTTCTTTCATTTGAAAGTGTGGAAAAAAAAAACAACCTTATACTTTTTTATATATTTCTATTCTTCATTGTTCTTTCGTTCTTAATGATTATTTGAAAAAATAATGTTTCGAGAGTCGTCGAAGGGGAAGATGGGCGAGGGGAGGGCGGAGGGGATTATTACAATATCGATGAAGTTATACAATGAGAATTTCCATAGGCTCGCGAAATAAAAGTCCTCCGAAACATCTCGAGTCGCCACGCAGAGACGAAGGGGCCAGGGAGGGGGGGGGGGGCAAAGGCGTGGGTGACATGATCTACACATTCCGTTGAAACATTTACAATTGAATTTCCAAATAGTGCTTGATAATTATTATTTGTTCGTGTATATATATTTATATATTTGTTTTGTTTGTTTGTTTATTTCTTCAACAATACTCTCGAACGCTATCTATATATACAACATTGACGTCGCTTCCTTCTACGGGCAATGGTCGTCTCCTCGTCAACTCGTCGCGACAACAGTACGGTTCCGTATTTTCCTTTAGTTTACTTTTCTTCAACATTTTTCACTTTTCGTATGTAAAAAAAGAAGAGGGATAAAAAGAGAGAAAAAAAAGATTGATCGATATATCTGGATGTAGCGTCGTATATATTGCAACAGCAACAACAATGAAAAATCATTTGTGACTCATTATTATTGTTATTATCGCGATAACACGCAGAATCCGTAGCGAAGAAAACCTTTCACTCTGTCTTCAGCCTTTTTCTTCTGCCGTTCGCCAATTTTTTCGCACTCAACGGAAGAAAAAAAAACACTGGACAAATTCGCTCCTCGCTACGCGATACATCCGGAATAATATCGTTCTTACACACACGTTTTACACACACACACACCCACGTGTAAAAAGAAAACGAGACGTCTCCCTCTCGGAGGGGGAAAATTTCGTTTTTTTTTCTCCCGTGTTTTTAAACGCGCCTGTGCGGTCTGGCGGCAAATTCAGGACTGTCGTTCATCCCGGGCCACGAATGAATCTGATAGCCGCAATCAGCCTCGTTGTTCGGTGGACAACTGAACAAATCGTTCAACGTCGCCGACGGTACTTCGCGCGGTACGAACTCGCGGGCCAAAGGATTCAAGGGCACGGCAACGGTCGATTGTGGGGCGAAACACATGAGCATGTAACGCTGCAACTTTTGTTTGGGAAAGCCCCTTATCGTCGCGGTCTCGAAATACTTTGCCCAGAGTGTTCGACAATTGCCGACGGTCAGAAGAGCGACGGGATCGCCAACGACCGCAACCAACGACTTGGCGCGGGTTATAGCGGTGTTCAATAATCTTGGATTGGTGAGAAAGCCGTAGTCGCTTACGTTACTCGCCGCCGACAAACGGCAGCACCTCGTCGTTCTTACTGTACTTATGAATACAGCGGTGAATTGCTTTCCTTGAACGTTGAGAACTCGCTCGACTGAGACCTTGAACAAACGACGCTTCCTCAACTCGTTGCGTATCCTGACAACTTGCTCCGCGTAGTGAGCCAACACGCCGATCGAATCCTCGTCGAACGTACCCCACTGCTCGACCGGCCAAAAACGCTTCAACGCGGCAACCCGCTCCGCCAACTCGACCGCCTCGTTGTCGTTGTAAAAACCCGTCGAGTGATCACCCTGTAAAAAAAATTGGCATTTTTTGGAATTGAAAAAATTGGACATTTTTGGAATAGAAAAAATTGGAATTTTTTGGAATTGAAAAAAATGGTATTTTTTGAAATTGAAAAATTGTACATTTTTAGAATTGAAAAAATTGGAAATTTTTGGAATTGAAAAATTGGATATTTATGGAATTGAAAAATTGGAATTTTTTGGAATTAATAAAAAATTGGGCATTTTTAGAATTGAAAAATTGGAAATTTTTGGAATTGAAAAAAAATGGAATTTTCTGGACTTGAAAAAATTGGAAATTTTTAGACTTTTAAAAATTGGAATTTTTTGGAATTGAAAAATCTGAAATTCTTCGAATTGAAAAAAAAAATCGGAATTTTTTAAATTGAAAAATTTGAAATTTTTGGAATTGAAAAAATTGAATTTTTTGGAATTGAAAAAAATTGAATTTTTTTTTGGAATTGAAAAAAACATTGCGCGGTTAAAGCCGATGAATGCCATTAGGGAAGCCATGTTTGTTACGCGTTATTGACTCAGAAATTTCCTGACTTTTCCAGACTTTCCACACAGGTTTTCCAAATATTCCACGCAGATTGAGGTCACATAAAAAAGAATCTTTTTGAAGATAAATTATGTGAAAATGTTAAATATTGAAATAAAAATTTAAAAAAAAAAACTGAAATTCGAAAAACAATTTATCCACGAAAGTTTAATAAATAGATTGAAAGCTGTTCTTTATTATAAACAATTTTTACTATGTCCGAGCCAATAAATAAAAAATAAACATAAACACCTATCTACAATAATAATTGTGTGGTTGTGTATCGACGAATCGAATGCAGGTAGATTTTTGGAGTACATTGGTTTTTAGTTATCGAAATTTTCAATGTTTGGCACGGACGTACCTTTTTTTGTACATCGTTGTTGATGTTGCAAAACGTTCTTTGTCTCTTGTGATCATTATGTTTAGAATTTGAACTCTGAACTCGCATCCGTAAAACGTTCTATGTCAATAACCAATCAGAACGCTTCATTCAGCTTATGCAATACGTCACGTGACCCCAAGCCGCAACTTTTCGATATTGCAATGAGTTTTTTTAGCTCTCTTGTAAAGTCGCCCGAAAATTATATAGAACAAGTTGCAATATCAACGACGATATCACGAATAATATAAATATTAAAAAATATATACAAAAATATTTGTTTTTATACCTTTCGGTTTTTCTTTCAAGTCGGTTTCATTTTTCGTAATTCTTGCGAAAAGTAAATTCTGGAGAAATTCCAGAGATAAAGAAATTCCCGGACTTCTCCCTGTTTTTCGTATATTTAACAGCCATGGAAACGTTCCTCTCGATTGAGCCAAAACGACACGCGAGAGTGTGAAGAGTTTACGAAACGTTTTTTTTTCCAAAAGCTTGCCAACCGAATGACTCAAAATTTTCGCAGTCGACTTTTTCGCGAGTTTTCGTCGTATATATTTACCTGAACTTCGACGCCGTGTACGGCGTAGAACATAAGAGGCGTCTGGGCCGGATGGGCGGGTAAAGTTGTGCACCCGGGCTCGATCTCGTCCCCGTAGAAGAGGCTGGACGTGAGCTTGACGATATCGGCGTGAGATCGGTAATTCTGACAGAGGCGTATCCTGCAAGGATGCTGAGGGGAATAGAGATTGTGTATGCGCTCGAGGAGGCTCACACCGAGGCCTCGTTCGGCCGCCAAATCGCTGTAAACCTCAGGCGCCAATTGCATCTGATCTCCGGCCAATATGAGACGGGTCCTCTTGCTCGCGAGCGCGAGAGCCGTTAAGGCCTCGCACTCGAGCGCTTGTGCTGCCTCGTCTATCACTATGTGCGTAGGCTCGAAATCCAACGTCGTGAGGCAACTCGAGGTCGCGAGAGTCGTCACGATCAAACCGCAATTGTCTATGTCCTCTTTCGTTGGCTCTTGGAAGTGGCCGTTTTGGTCCATCAGACAGTACTTGCGCACCAGCGGATGCACCTGAAAAAACGGTGAACGAAAAAAACACCCAACTCAGCTCAAGTCATCTAACGTACGCGCCTTTCACATTTTTCAATCGTATGCCCATCAAACGTCGTTGAAGTTTGCAGCGTTGGAAGGCAACGAAAGTTCTGTTTTCCATTTTTATTTTCTTATTTTTATTGATATACCAAATCGTGTGCAGATTTAGGTTTTGGATCTCTAAGAAACTCAAAATGATTTTCGTAGCTAAAATCCACCAGAAGAAATTTGAGAGATCCAAGAAAAAAAAATGTTCATTGCATTCCAACGATGGAAACTTCAGTCATGCCCATCAACATTTTCAGGTCGTCAGAGATTCATTTTCGTGTTCATATGTAGAGTGAAAAATACGGACTTTCTTATCAGGAATTGGTAGATAATGAGGGTCTTTTTTTGCACAATGAGTGAATTCGATTTTTTTTTTCGGGGATTCTTGAGATCCGGACCGAAATCGTTGGAATTACGCGTACCCGTGTGTGGACGAACTGGCACAGGACAATGTTCAAATGGAAAAAGCAACTGTTGAATTTTGTTGGAGGAGACATTTTTTGCGTGTCATATTTTTGGCCAGTGGAAATGAGAGTGAAATTTGCACGTTGCTTTCTCATGAATTTATGTCTCTCTCGAAGCTGTGAGCAGGTTTTTTTCTAAAACTACCGATATAAGCGCGAATTTCAATCGTTAGTACGTTACTGCCGCGAGTATGTTTAGCTTTCGATTCTGTCTTCCTTTCGATTGCAGCTTGATGTAAAAAAGAACAAACTTGTTCGGATGGCCAGATTCGCGAGCGAAATAAATAGAGAAAGGGGAGTTTGTAGCTTGAAAAATTATGCTATTGAAGTTTGCATGGTTGGAACGCAACGAAAATAATTTTTTTCCAATTGCCAATTTTTTTCTGGTAAATTACAGTTCCTGTGAACTTTTCTAAGATTCTCATTAGAGACCTACAAGTTAAATCTGTCAAAAGTGATTTTGTATAACAATGAAAATGGAGAAAAATGAAAAAGAATTTTAATTGCATTCCAACGATGCAAACTTCGGCAATGTGAACAATTTCGTTTCGTACTATTAGATATAACATTATCTTTACAGGGAATGATTTCACCATTATTCTTTTTTTAAATCTCAAATCGTGGAACACAATGTTAACGCGCTCAAAATCGTAACGTTCTTTGCCGATTTCCGCTAAATTCAATCACTGTATTTTGGCTATAATACATTACTAAAAAATCTATTACTAAAAAATGTATTTCAAAGTCTGGCGAAGTTACATCGTGAAAATATGTTTATAGTTCCCCATGAAATCTGAACCCTCACAGATTTTCGCGAAATTGAATCACATTTCTACTAAAATGCTCTTATATGCAACAAATTATCCTGGAATCTAACATTTGGACGAATGTACACTGAATACATCTAAAATAAATTCAAACCACTTTAAAATCTGAATTCTTTTACCGATTCCCGCAAAATTTTGGATCGTTGGAATTGAACGAAAATTCTTTATCTTTTTATGTCCTTAAATTATTTCTAGATTTTTTTTCTAGCATATTTTATTCTGGAATTTACATATGAAAAAAAAAATTGGTATAATAATAAAAATTACAAAGAATTTTCGTTATCTCCGTATTAAAAATTCACCAGATATCCAAAAAATTCTCAAAAATCGCGAGCACTCGGATTTTTACCAAATTCGCTTAGAACGCAATTTCTATCATACACAATTGATGTGCGAAAATGCAGTCAGGCATTTATGAAAATTCCATTAGTTTTTGCGAGGACAAAAAATTGTGTACACACAGACATTTTCTCTGAACGTTTTAAAACATTCTCACCACATTAGCATCGAAATCTCGAGTAAAAAAGAACGTTTCACCAAAACTGTTTTCTGCAAGAGAAAAATTGTTATATCATAGCGTTGAAGTTTGCACCGTTGAAAAGCAATAAAAGTTCTCCGATTTTTTTTACATCTTCATTTTTATCACAAGCTATAATATTTTATAGATCAAGATAGTGGATCTCTAATGAGAAGAAAAAGCGTTCGGGTGACTTTTGTACCCAAAATAGGCTGAAGAAAAAAAGACTTTCGTTGGATGCGAACGATGCAAACTTCAGCATCGTGTTATAATGTACGGTCGTACCGTATGTCTGAGTCGTCTGGTGTAATAGATTCTCATGGGTTTGAGCCTCTGATCGGAAGTGCTCGTGTACCAATCATCGAAGAATTCCTTGACGTAGAGATCGGCGGCGCTGTTGCTCTGGGTGCAGAGTAGAACTTTGTTGCGTGGATTGTCCATGAGCATAATGAGAAGGGCCTGGGCTATCGTGAAGGTTTTCCCGGTGCCGTAAGGTCCGAGCAGTAGAATCGGCGGTAGAATAATTTCGGTCGGCGCTACCATCGCAGTGACGGCCTCGACTTGTTTAGGGTTGAGCCGGGCGTCGAGTAGATGATGCCATTCCTTGTCGGAGCGTAGAAACGACGGTAATCTCGACGAGAGCTCGAATTCCGGCGCGGGAAAAACGAGGCTGGTGTCCGGTAGACAATCGACCGCCCTGTGCCATTCGCAAAATGGCAAACGGCTCAGCAAAAATTGTACATGGAACTTCATCTCAGTGTCCGCTTTTAGATTCAAACGTTCCACGCAGTACTTCGAGAGCCGCGCGTAAATCGTGTAATTACACTTGTCCTCGACGTGGGCCTGATAAACCTCGGAACCCGTCGCCGTTCCCGATGACTCGCTCGATACGAACGCTTTCAGGAGAATACTCGTGCAACCACGTAGCAACAAACGACCGCTCTTCATGTCTTCCGAAACGCTTCTACCCAACGGCAACTGGGTGGGAGAGAAATGGTTTTTTACGTCTTCTATCTCGAACTTCGCAGACTTAAACGAAACATCAATATTATGGGGATTGCACAATTTTGTCGAGGGGCATTTCACGATTTTAACCCTAACCCCATGTCGTTGTTTTTAGCACCCGTAAACCTTGAACATGGGTCATTAGCGTGCGTCGTTTATTTAACTATGTTATTCTGTAAGGAAAAATCTGAAACAAATCGTAGGTCTTCTGTGGACTTCTAAATATGCGATAGAATTGTCGCCAGCCCCGAAAATCCCTTTGTCAATAAACATTTTCGTCAAAATTCAGAGGCATGCTCAACGCTGAAAGATTTGGCATGGACACAAACGACCCAAGTTCAAGGGATTAGGTTAACGTTTCTGGCCAAAAGTACGAGAAAAAGGAAACCAAGTGAGCAACGTATTTGTAGAAATGTGTTTATGGTATGTTTCGACATTTTGTTTTCCTTTCTCAACTTCGTGAGAATAATTGTCATCAACGGGTCTTTTTTTCGGATTGCCGAATTAAATCAATATTCGAGCTATCAAGAAGCAGAAGTCACGTCCGTTGTTTCTGTCCGACCTTTTTTGTCAAATTAACAAGCAACGAAAACGTGCAAGTCCTGGTACGACGAAATAATGAAAAAAATAGCGTTCGTCTTTTGTGAAAATAACAGATAATTGAGGAATTCGAAAATGGTTGTTGAAAAACATCGTTGCAATGCAAAGAAAATTCCTCATCGTATTTTCATTTTCTTATTTTTTTTATCTCCAGAATTGTTAGTACGAAGAAAAATATTTCGTAGAATATTGAATGGTGTTGAAGTTTGCATCGGAATGCAACGAACATTTTTCTCGATTTTTTTGTTTCTTTATTTTTTAAATTTTCTACAATCTTTTTTTTTGCAACTTTTGGTTATAAATTTAAGGATTCTCAAAAATGCTTCGACGACTTTTGAAGGCCTGATGAGCTTAAAAAAAACGGGAATGCGAAAGTAATATATTTTCGTTGCATCCCAACGATGCAAACTTCAATACTATGAATAATGAAGAAAAAATTATAAAAAGAATTCTCTTTCTAAATAATTCTCTACGATGTTGAACCTTGAATCGTTAGAGAGCAACGAAAATTCTTTCTCAATTTTCATTTCATCCTTTTTTCATCGTCCCAAAGCTTGGCCTGCAAATTTCAGCTGCTGATTTCTGATAAAGATTCTACAGAACGTTTGAGACATTTTCGTAGCTCAAATTTATCAAAAAAGTCGAGGCTATGAAACGTTGGTTGCGTTCCAACGATACAAACTTCAATATTATTAATTCTCTTTCATCTATAAAATGAATATTCCTTCATTTTTCCTTCAATCTGTAATTTGTTTCAAAGATTAACATCGCCCGACGAATTTTCGTACCTCAAATCGGCCGAAAAAAGTAAGCAATATAAATAAACTTTCTCTGCATTCCAACGATGCAAGTTTCAGCAAAATCCAATTTCCCGCAACACGGGAGAAAAAAATACAGATATCGTTTATCAGTCTCGGGAAACATGTAAAAATCACGTAGAAAGGATAAAATTCTCATTTATCAGTGGCAATATGATCGAAAAAGTTTCCGCGAGTGACCGAGACCAAACAAATCTACCCAGGACATCCGATTCGTAAACACGATCCGTTTTCGCCTTCCGCTTAATCTCGTTTCCCCCACTCTCATTTCACAAACACTTCTCGGGACGAAAAACAGCCACAACGAGCACGAGAAGCAAGCCGCGTTCGCGGCGAAAGGGCAAGGTTCCAGAAAAAGATTTCCAAAGCGACCAAAAAAAAGAGGTTAGGTTCGTCAAGCCGAGTGAAGGATGGTCCAGGTGGTGCGTTGGGGTCTTAGAAGACAAAAGAAAGAAAACAAACAAAAGTAACAGCGCTTGCCAACCTCGGCGAACAGTTCTCCGGGTGGTGCGTATTTGGCTGTGGTCGAGCCATCGGTATCGGACGAGAGTATATACGAGGACGAAAGTTGCAACTGTGCGACTCTGTTGTATCGGGCAACTTGTTCGTGTCTGGCCAATTCCTCGACCGATATCAATTCGTGCATTCTGCCCCGATAATTGTTCGGCGTAATGCGATCCTCGTTGAGGGTTGCGTGCGACAGCATGAAATCATTTTCCGCCGGATACGGATAAGCCTTGGTGAGGAAGTCTTCGCGTGGATCTTTGGCGAGTACGAAAGGCGATTCGAAAGTATGTACAACGCCACCTGTCTCGGACGATGGCGATGTCCATCTGTGGGAGGTTTGATGAAGCACGTACTTGGTGGCTTCGTTGAGCCTCTTGAGATCCTCGAATTGTACGCAATCGACGCACAAGCGACGTCGCAAAATCGGATAATCGCCGAAACCGAGCAACAAATGTTGCCTGTAAGTGCCGTAGGTAGATGCGAGAAAAACAATCTCGATGTTATAAGAGTAAAGATTGGACGTGGATTCGTCGTTAGATTCGGTTTTAACGGATGCAACGAGGCGCTTATTGGTCGTGGTAGCGGCTGCTACGATACCGCCGATCGTCGTATCGTCGTACCACTCGTTACCGACGCACGTGCCCAATCGTTGGCCCCTCTCGCTCGTTACCGATTTTATACGAAAATTGTCACCGTGCTCGTCCAACGCTAGTGCGATGTTGCGCAGCGGTTTGTCCGCGCACCACAATTCGAAAGACCACGTCCATGTGTAAAGGGGCTGTAACGTGCCGATTCTCACGCTGAGATTGTTCGGTCGCGATACCAACGAGCGTACGTGGACCGGCAATTCCTCGGTAACGCAAGCGCACGGATCTTTCGATCTCACCCAGTCGCGATGTACGCGAGACGAAAATTTACCGCGGTACTGCGAATTACGATGATTATCACGCTCGTTCGGACGGGTCATCGTAACTCTCGTTGGATTCAACGCGAGGCCCGAACTTGCCGGATTTTCTTGTTTGTAATTGACGATGCCACCGTCCAAGAGGCCAAAATAATCTGACGAGCTTTCACACACATCGACACCGTATTCAATGCCCTCTGAGAGTTTATTTCGCTCGTCGTTGTTCAACCTCGGCCCGTCGTCGGCCATTGTTGAGACCGCCGCCGCCACGAGAGAGAGCGAGCCCACCTCGCCGGATAGAACGAGAGATTTCACTCTCCTCCCTTCCCTTGAGCCCCTCCACTGTATAGGTGGTGTGTAGTTTGCCCTCGCTATATCGTAGTGCTCGATGCGCGCGCAACCGGGCTTCGCTCCTGCGAGGCTTATATACCCGGAGCGATCGGAGAGCGGGGATATTTTGCGAGATATAGCTGATGCTTCTCTCTCTTTCTCTCTCTCTCTCTCTCTCTCTCTCTCTCTCGATTGTAACTGTACAGAGTCGAGGCTGCGACGCTCTTTCGATAACACAACAATGACGACCGTAATGTTTCTTACGCTCGATCCGAGCTTGTCCCCTTTTTTGTTTGTTTACGTGAACCCAGGCGCTTTCGGAACTTCGAAAATTGCCGTGCGATACACTGGACTCGAGACACCCGCGACTCTGTTTCGTAGACCTCCCGACGACTCGTCGAGTCTTTATACGCCTGGACTTATTAGCCTGATTCTCTCTCGCTTACTCCTTCTCTTTGCCGTGTGGTTAGCCGGCGCACGACGACGTGTCACGAGTAGCGGGCGTCGACGCGAAACTACGGGAGGGAGCCATCGGCGCTCGGACACTTCACGCATGCGCCGCGGAGAGGGGATCTCGCCTCTGTTCGGAGCATCGTGGAGCCATCTAACGGATCCTGGGGCAATCGATAATCGGCGAACGTCCGTACTAGCACGCAGAATCTACTTTCGGGGGACTGCGGGTAGTACAGGGAGCCGCCCTTATCCGCGAGTCATTCTGTAATGAACACTTTAGGGGCTAGAGTTACGTGACCAGCCGACAAGGAGGGTTATTTAGAAAAAATCGTTTTCGAGAAATAAGCGAGATGATTGAAAAATCGTTTGGATATTTATTTGTATGTTCATTAACAAAGTTGTGTACGAAATTTCATTTGGAAGTATTCATAATTGAAGTTGTAAACAATCTCGGGAAGATCCTTTGAACGGGAGAGGCTTAACGGTGTACTTGATTTTGGCCACCTGGTTGCACTTAAAATAACCGAATTTTTTTTTTCGTGTTAAAATGGATAATATTGACCAAGACTTAACCGAGTTAAAATTCGAAAAAAATATAGATTTTTTTTCGATTCTTTGAGAAAAACTGACATAACTATTGTTAACATCTAGGGGTCGGGTCGAAGGTTACAACTAGTGTAACGGGTCGAAAATAGCTTTTTTTTCGATGTTTAACATACGCTGATCAGTCTGATTTTTTATGTCAAATCAAAGCACTCGTGAAGAACAGAAAATAAATTTCCAAACGTCAATTTTTTTACTATTTTTCAACGGTTGAAAATGTGTACGAAAAAAGGAATCCTCACGGTGTACACGGTTGTGGTCGTAAATATTATCTGAAACAAAATTTGTCAAAAGTTTATTAATCAGTATGAAAGCAGCTATCTTGCTATGGAGGTTTTTTAAAATCAAAATTGACAAAGTTACGACGTTTAAAAAAAAAGTATCTAATTTAGCCTTCTTTTTACAGTTTTGCGTTAAAAAAATATGAAGATTTCAAACAAAAAAAAGCTTCGACAGCAAGGTAAAAAATGACCTGAAGAATGTTGTGTCAACATTTGAGACGGATAGCTTGAAAACTTTTTTTTTTTTGAGAATGACGAACCGTTATGAGTGAACCGATGAGTGACACCGTTATGAAAAACATAGTTTGGAGATAACCGCGTTTGAAGGGGGATTAGGCGAGGAAAAATGTCTTCATTATTTTTTAGATTTAGGACATGCTTGGTTACTACTTTTAGCGGTTACATGGTATTTTTTAAAATTCATCTCAAAAAATGGCCCCGGTATGGCACGGTCGTCTAAACAGGTTGCGGCGGATGTTGTCAGACGGCGTGACATGTAGCCTCGGCGGAATTAATCTGAAAAAAAACCAACGAGGGTGTTTCTTTCATTAACACTCATACGCAGAATATGAACCAAGAAAAAGTGAAAAATCTTGAAAACCGATGAAATGGTACGCTTTGAAACCAAAAGATGGAATTTTCGGAAAAAATGGCTATATTTTGCAATGAAAAATACTTTTCTTTATTTTTGAGAACATTTAGGGTCATGTTTTAGAAAATATGGTTAGAAAGATTTGTACCAAATTTCATCAGGATTGAAAGACCGTGCCATACCTCCGCCATTCTTAAAGATTAATCAATTAAAAAGTACCACGTAACAGGCAAAAGTAGTAATAAAACGTACCCCAAGTCTCAAAAATGGTGAATAAGTCTTTATTGAAAAAAAAAAATCATGAAAAGCAGCAAATTTCTTCCTCGCCTAAAGGAAAGTTCGACCTTCCTATTCAATTTGAGTTGCCACAAGCGACGAACGAGTGTTCGTCATTTTCACAGTAGCCTGTCCTCTTAAACCATATAGGAAATATTTTCTTTTGGTATACAGAAAACGACTTTGTGATAATAACTTCGATATATAATCCATGGCACGAAATGATTGTACAATTCATTCCGGACACACATAAGAACAGAATTTCCGATATAGACGCAAGCGAAGCCGCAGGCCCAAGTTAGTGCTAATACACAGGCGGTGGATAGACCGCAGATATGATAGCTGTACCATATATCTGTACAGATATGACAGATGTGCCATAACTCTGGAAATTTCAAAGCCGGGGACAGGTTTAGGTAACTGGGGTTGAATCCGTTTAGGTAACTTGCGTTACCTAACAATACTTGTGTCTCATTTCAACCCCCCCCCCCCCCCCCAACTTGCGCAGCAATTACACTTTAAGGTATGATCACGTGCATCTGAAAAAAGGAACAGGTGCATTGCGGATGTTGTATTTTGAATTGGAATCGAAAACCTGTCCAAATATTTGAATAAATTAAGAGAGATGAAGTCTGGTTGATGGATACCCACACTGTAAAAAAAACTTTGGACGAAGAAGTTCCTTTATATATATATATATATATATATATATATATATATATATAGAGGTATTATTCGGGATGTCAGTCACTATGTATGGCAATCCTCGTTTGCGCGTTCTGAAATAATGAGAAAGCTATGCATTCGCGCAAACTCTCATCCGAGCCCAATTCACTCTCGTTAATTAAACAATCAATCCAAACTCCGGCGGAATCTCGAAGCTGTTTCACTCCTCGATGAATTTGCGCAAAGTTGTCTGCCGTATTGATGGAAATTCGTGACGAATACTGACGAACCCATTAATATTGATGAACGCCATTCGTTTTTTAAAATCTTTCTGTCTTTCAATATCCATTATTCTACCTCCACTTTGCCAATTTACATTAAGGCGGTAGTCTGAATTATCAGGTCCAAAAAAGCGTTTTTTCGGGGATTTTTTTAGAAGGAAAGAAAACAAGTGAGCTCAGTAAACGTTGAGGTATCTTTTCATGTATATTTGAAATGTATAAAAAGAAAGTTCAACATGAAACAATAAATGACTGCAGATTTATCAGCCTATTCCATGTGCGTCTTGCCACTGCAGTCCCCAGGCGGGAAAGATGCAGCTCGTTATTCTTGACTGAAACCAAAAACGAATAAAATTTTCAATAGACATATATTTTTGTTCTGGGTAAATTAAGGGGTTAGGCCACTCTAGAGGCCGAAAAAATAGGCTTTTGCGGGATTCGAGGGTACGAAAAAGGGTGTTTATCACACATATCAGTGACTGTGTACAATAATTTTTTTGAAGCGATTAATTTCAAAGGGGCTGTGCAGCGTTTATCTCAAAACTCCATTTTTTAAGCTGGCCGGAAACATAACTCAGACAATTTTCAATCGATTGACTTGAAATGTTGAATATATGTTGAAAAATATATTGTCTATGGAAGTACGTAGAATTTTTTTTATATTGCATAGTTCATTTGTTATTAACAATTATCAAATTTTCAGATTCCGAAAATTTGCCTAAAAAATCGTTAATAACAAATTAACTATGCAATATAAAAAAAACCTTACGTACTTCGATAGACAATGTATTTTTCAAGACATATTCAACATTTCAAGTGAATCGATTGAAAATTGTCTGAGTTATGTTTCCGGCTAACTTAGAAAATGCAGTTTTGAGATAAACGCTGCACAGCCGCCATTTTGAAATTAATCGCTTCAAAAAAAATTTTGTATACAGTCGCTGATATGTATGATAAACACCCTTTTTGTAATCTCGATTTATTTTGCAGTTTTTCTGAAAAAAAATCCCCAAAAAGCCTATTTTTTCGGCCTCCAGAGTGGCCTAAGGGCTGAAGAAAAAGCAAAAAAAAATCGTGAAATTACAACTTGTCGCAGGTTTGAAAAAAAAGTATAAAAAAAACTCTTTAACGTGCTATAAAAATGATTTACAACGACTTTTTCACTTACTTTTTTAATTCACTTAGAAGAGATTTTCATACTGCAGAAAATAAACTTTGAAAATAAAATAAACGCCATTTTGGAAAAATCGTGAAAATGAAAACTGGAGATAACGCGCTTCAAAGTTTTCAATAGGAGGAAATATCAATATCAAATATCAATCGTTTTTCTGCTTTTGGCCTGGTTTTTTCAAAAACATATACGATTGCCTCAGTAATTTGTAAATAAATGCTTCTATAGTTTATCTATCGATTTAAGCAATTAAAAAAAAACGGTTTTTCGGACCTTCTATCAGGTTCCGGCCTTAAGCGAACCATTTTGATTTGCTTTGAGTTGTTTGAATAATCCCTTTTACTCGATGAAAAAAGTCTCATATAAGATCAATTGAATTAAATTTTCTCATTCAAGTATGCCAAAGCTTGTTAATAAATTAGCGCTTTACCTTGTTATCACTCCATCCGCAACAAAGACCGAGAATGTCTTATTCGAGTTTTACGATCATGAGTAATGGATTTTTTTTATATATGAGATTTGTTTTTTTTTAATAACTTATACAATATCCGGCTCAGAAAAATATTGTTTCCCGCGCAACCTCGTTATTTTGTCAAATACCTTAGAAATTAATTGCAAATAAGAAATTTTCACATTGGTTTCTGTTGCTTATGTAACTTTTTTTCCGAGGAAGTTCTGCCATGGACGAGGTTTTGTTGAAACAAAAGAACGATGACTATTGTTCTCCATATACGTATCCTTAGAGTACCCGTTGCGCAATGAATCCCTCGCGGTCATTTGGCTCCGTTAATCGAAGGATCGCGGAGCTTATTCCCGATCCGAAGTTATACAGCCAGCGATTCCGTTGATTAACTAATTAATATTTGCGACCTCGATCTTTTCTTTTCACCGAGTCCTTTCTTTCGACTGGACACGTACCTCTATATCCATCCTCTGTTAAAATCTAAAAGTTTTGCGTAATTTCCATTCAATTAACGGGGCCGGGTTGAAATTCTGAACTTTACATGCTCCGACGGTTTGAAATTCCGAATTTTAATATTCCGAAATTCAAGATGGGGTCGGGTTGAAATTCCGAACATTCAATGATCAGAACGCTTCAAATTCCGAAAGAATTTTACACGAACGACCAAAACACCGACAATCTGAACACCGTCAACATAATTCGGCTATGGAAGTTTTAAAAGTTTCAAAATTTTCAATAAATCGACGAATTATTTAAAGAATTTTTTTTTCATTAAGAAGGGACTTTGCGTCAAAATCACTTCTTAAGGAGGTTGGAGCGTTAGCCACAATCCAAGGTTAAATTTAATTAAAAAATACATGTTATTGTTTAGACTATACTGAGTCTTTACGAATTTTTTGAACTTTTTTCACCACCAAACACCAGAGATAAAAAATAGTTTAAGGCATGTAATTTAACGTGCGGTTAGATGGGCAAGACTTTCACACTAAAGGTTATGTAATTTTTTTTGTTATTTAGCACCAAGATAAAACATTTATAACAACGGATTAACGCAAACTGAACCATTGTAAACATTTAGAAAAAAAACTCCTCATTTTTCCCATCGTAAACCATGGGCCAATAATCTCGTGACGTAAACATGAATAGGCATGATTATAAATTACTCAAAATTTCATTGTGAATTGTTTAAAACATTCGTTGTCGTAGTTTTTTCATAATAATCATCGATGATGTTATACTTTTTCAAGTTGGTAGTAACACAAGAGTTTTTCTATTTCACGTAATAAAAATATTAAAATGCATAATTTTGCCCTTTAATTATATATCTTCAAAAATTAGCATATACAGAATAAATCTGTACCTCGTAGGCATTTTTTTGAGGTTCATTGAAGAAAAAAAATGAATAAACCGTCATTTGACTCAACTGAATCGCTCCAACCTCCTTAAAAAAAATCTTGAAACAATTTCGGGTAAAATTCTTTCGGATTTTGATTTTTCGGGATAGTATTCTTTCGGAGTTTTGAGCGTTCTGATCATTCAAAGTTCGGAATTTTAACCTGACCCCGAACTAAGCAGTCCCTCATAATTTTGTTATATCAAATTGTCAATATAATTATTTCGGCTACTTTTTTAGTTGCTTAATTTTTCTTCAGCAATACATAAATATTACGTAGCCCAATGGCTCATGGAAAACCTCGTTAGCCATGCTTTGTGGGAAATCTATCTCACGAGTCATTATATACAGCATCCTTCATTCCACCCTACCGTTCACCCGTCTATTGTTCCTCCAAACTCCACGCTTCTAGACGCGAATTCCGGAAATTTCTCGAGGGAGTTGTTAAATTTTCATGCACCAACGAGCCATTACGACATTCCCCAAATGGATCGATCTGTGATAGTTGGAAAACGGGTTTTAATTATACTTCTCAAAAGAATATGTCACGCGCGCGTGCCTCGAAAATCTTCTCATTACACTTTTCATCGCCAATGGGTACGCGTAAATTGAAATATTTCAATTTGGACAAGTTTAGGTTTCTGTGAATGATGTTGAAGTTTGCATCATTGGAACGCAAGGAAAATAATTTTTTTCCTATTGCCAATTTTTTTCTGGCAAATTAAAGCTGCTGTGAACTTTTCTAAGGTTCTTATTAGAGACCTACAACTTAAGGCGTTACCCCCACTTGTAGCGCAAAAAAGGCCTTTTTCATGAATTTTTTAAAGAAAACTACAAAACTTTTTTAATAGATCAATATACCATCTTAAAGAACACATCTTGAAGAACTTTCAGTAATTTTTTTATTGAAAAATATTACATTGTTTAGTGGCAAATGGCCGTCAATGAAATATTGTTTTTATATACACGGTTTGCGGTGACCAACATTGCGACGAAGTGGATCATCTGAAAAAAAAAAATGCGGATGGATTTAGTCAAATATAAGTATAAACTAGTCTTTAATCGAAGGATTTAAAAAAATATTCATTTTTCACAAAATGGCGGACAGTCAAAGTTAATGGTTCGATTTTAACGAAAAAAATCGAACGATTAAAGACTACATTTTTATGTATTAAATAAGCCTGCAAAATTTCAAGAAGATCGGTTCATTAGTATTCGAGTAATCTTGGTCACCGACTTCAGAAATGCCATTTTGAGCAAAACGCGTTTAAAGTTTCAATTTCAGTTTACACGAAGAAAATATTTTTTTTTATAAACTTACATAGAGTCATCTATTCCGGGCATCAAAAAAAAACTGCACTTCAAATTGCACTTCAAAAAATGCAAAAAAAAATCGATTTTTTCAAAATCGCAAGTGGGGGTAACCCCTTAAATCTATTAAAAGCGATTTTGTATAACAATGAAAATGGAGAAAAACGAAAATGAAAAAGAATTTTCGTTGCATTCCAACGATGCAAACTCCAGCAACATTTCTTTGACTTATGTCATTTTTCACGGGGTCGAATTTTTCAACGCGCATTTTATGGGAAAACGGTAGTTATGGATTTTCTGCTATATTTGCGGTCAACATTCTAACAAAAAATTTATCTTCCATTTAAGGGGTATGCCTAATTGTAAGCGTCGAAAAATCACTTTTTTCAAAACCAATATATTTCGACAGTATATCATCTTATAAATGTTCCTCGAAAAGTTCAAGGTGATCGAATCAAAATTGACAGATTTATGTAATGTTGACGTCCGTGGGAACGCTCGGAGCGTCGTTCGAGACTTTAAACGCTTTTTACAAGCTTTCATTTAACTTGACTTTCTGTGAGATGCAAAACGGTAAATCGATATTTCACCCACTTCCCGAATACTTAGGGGCCATTTTGAAATGGGGGGAGGGGGTCTGGTAGTTGGGTGACGGTAACGATAATTGGATTATGATGATAGAAAGGATAGAATGATTTTAAGGGGGAGGGGGGGTCATCAAAAATCGATGACGTAATGGACGACCCCTTAGAGCTCTGCAATTTTGCAAACATGCATCTAAAGGGTGACAATGCATGTTTCAACTTAAAAAAAACGTCCTAAAATTTTCAACTTTTCATGTAAAATTAGCGATATGTAATCATCCGTATAAAATCTCACTAACGCAGTCAAACAAATTCATAGCCGACTGTGTTTGTATGTGAAAAGTTTATATGCAGCAATTAGTCGTAAGTTCAATCCGAATTACAGTGTTTGTTTTTTTTTTACAAGCGTTCCATGTTCCTAACGTGCAAGCTCGTAAACTAGTAAACTACTAGTAACAACTCACTAGTATAATCAATTAATTACTAAAAAGTAGAAAATAATTTATATGTAAAAAAAAACATTTAAAAACAAGCTTTTATTTAATGTACTAAAAAGTAGAAAACTATTTTTTTACCAAGTCACCTATATGTGACTATAAATAAAAGCTTGGGACGCTTAAAATTTGGACGTATAATTTTCAATTTACATAAATCCCTTAACATATCAACTGTATTTAATTTACTGCAAAACAACCTGAGATTTCTTAAATAAAAATCTCGAAACTACGTATAAACGTGTGATAATAATTTTTTCGCTAATTACCATTGTGCCAAATTAAAAACGGTTAATGGAACTGAATTGATCAAATTTATTAAACATTTAAAAAGTTGAGGGCCCCAAGTTTTTATTTATAGTCACGTACAGGTGACTTGGTAAGCCAAATTATTTCCTACTTTTTAGTACATTCAATAAAAGGTTGTTTTTTTTTCATATAAATTTTCTCGAAAGTACGTTTTCAAAGTCGGTAAGCAAAATATGTCCAAAACTACTGCATCGATCTTTCTGAATTTTCTAGGGCTTTTTCTAGATGTAAAAATATTGTATTTGATCGAAGATTTTTTTTGCGATCTATACTTTCGAATTGATCAAGGAAAAATGCTCATTTTTTTCCGAAAAATCAAGACTCAGACTTTGAATTGCGCCATTTTTTTTTATAGAACTTTATCATCACGATTTTTTATGGAAAAAAAAAACCATAAATTAGCTGTTTTCGATTGTTACAACTAGGCATAACCCGTTAAATGAAATTAGAATTTTTATGTAGAAACATGGATCAGCCACGCCAATGAATATCCAATTATGCTCATGAACGAATCGCATCGGTTTTCCTTGAATGAACAAAAAAAAATGAGGAATATTTTTTTTTATAATTGCAGAAACGTCGAAGTTTATTCGAGAGAGCACGAGGAAGCGTCGCGAAATATTCAACAATATTTGTCGAATCCTATAAACGCTTATCTGCTGGTGAAACGTTTGACGACCGACTGGAAGCGCGTCGACGAGCTGATTAACGAGGATGTTGGAAAGGCTTACGTAACGAATATCACGGCCTCTAGGAACGATCTCAAGTTCCCTACGGATGAGGATTTAAATGGGGCAGCTGTTGCTCTCATGCGACTTCAAGATACGTACAAGCTGAATACCGCCGAAGTGGCCAGGGGTGTCCTCAATGGAATTCAATACAGCACGGGTCTGAGCGGTAATTATAATTTTTTTAAAATCTGTTTTTGCTTTTACGAAACTCAGTCGAGGCAGTGCCCACATTTCGGAATTATTTCGACCAGTTGTACAGCATCAATTGACGTGTCGAAAAAAAACTAATTTGTTCATTGTGACTGTTCGTGTATGAACTGCTGGTGAATGAACCAAGTGAAAATATGTTTCATTTAAGGCCTAGGCCACTCTGGGATTTTCCAAAAATCGATATTTTTTTTGTTAACAAGGTATCTCAATACCTATAAAATTATATTCCAAAAGATTATGAGTGTGAAAAATGTCTGTGAAGATTTTCGTGTGAAGATTTTCTCATGGCATTTTATACTTTTTGTTTTAGAAATTCGCCATTTTGACATCTATCGCTGTGAAAAAATAATTTTGTATAGTCAATTACGTGTATAATAAAACCCCTACATTGCAATTTCGATTTATTTCATGGTTTCGCTGAAAAAAAATCACAAAATATGCCCTATTTGGGCTCTAGAGTGCCCTTAGGCCTTAAATGAAATTAATTTCAACCAGATACCCAAATTTCACTGTGAGCCCACATGATGCTATTATTACGGACAAACAAATATTAACGGAACTCGGAATGAAACGTGTATATTTCCTCCTGCTTCTTGGCGAATATTAAATGTCCACATCAGGGAACATTTTAATAAAAACTCTTGATGTGCGCAGCTCGGCGGTAAAATTTTGCTCGCGGTCGGACGTAAATTCACGCAAGTAGCCCGGGGATAGTAGCAAATTGTGCAGCCACCATGCCGGTCTTTTTTATACCCTGGATCTTTAAACATTTTCGTGAAAAAAAAGAAACATAAAGTGAGTAACGAGTCTCGGGAATTCCACGGATATGAAAATTTATGCAATTATAAAAAGAAGCACTCAGCATTTTGGCTCTTATTATTTTCATGCCTAGCAATGAGCATTTGTACGCAATTTCTCGATGTTTTTGCTTCGTAGACACTTTGTTAAGCCATATATTGCAATAAAAAATGTTCTTTTAAATTCCGCAGAAACTTTGTCAAGTCATATATTACAATAAAAAAACTTCGTTAAGCCGTATATTACTACAAAAATGTTACAGCTCAATTGACTTATGAAACAGAGGAACACATGGAGCCGAACCATTTTTCGATCGTCGTAATTACTTCCACTCAACTCAAGCACGCTGATGGGTTGAACTTTTTTTGTTGCTGAAAGCATTTTTTTATCAACGTCTCGTGAAAATTGATATTTAGCTCGTCGATATTCAAGTCCTTCCAGTAACATTGGTGTTCCTTTGTGCAATAAATCTTTTCAAAATTACCGAAAAATCTGAAAAATTTGCGAGAAGTTCTCGTTTGTATAATTATTCTGTATATACTTGAGAGGAAAACGAATTGGCTTTTTCGAAATTAGTTATACATCGATTTAAGGGGGTTGCTCCCTTTAGGCAACCGAAAATAAGCGGATTTTTAAGATTTTTGTATCGAAACTAATTATTCTACACAATTAAAATGTGATGTTCATACTATTTTGACGTTCGATTTTTTTCTTCAATATTTGAAAATGGCGACCCTTACTTCAGGGATGTGGCCGCCTCTTCAGTGTACAACCTAGCGTCTCCGGCATTCATCTGAAACATCAGAACTAAACAAATTTAGATTTCTAAGATCCACACGCTCTATGTAAACCTAAAAATTCGAAAGAAAAGTGGCACTCGAAAAATGGCACGTGTTTGAAAAAAATGTTCTATTTTTCGTGAAAGTTTTACAACAATATTCGTCAATAACAGAATCGTTTTGTAAATAACTTTCGAAGAACTTTAGGTTGACATAGACGGTAATCGTGTGGCCTAAAAGTGTGACAAATTTCCAAACGTTCGATCAGATAGTTTTTAGTTAACTCGTACGAGGTTAAGAGAGTGGTTTTCAGGAAAACGCGATAAGGGGTTGTATACAGTCAGGAGGCCCAAAAAGATCGATTATTCAAGAATTTTTCTTGAGGAGACCTTTAAATCTATTAACGTAAAAATTTGTACACATATTATGGTAACTTTTAACTGTATTTTAACATTTTTCATTTGTAAAAATAAGTATTTTGAAAGCTGCTATAGCTGATCTCCGGGAGCACCTCTAAAAAAAGGCGTCTTGCGGTGAGCACGATATCTCTGGACTGGATCATCTAAAATAAAAAAACCAAAAATATTTCGTTAACGCGGTCCTCTAGTTTCTCGGCTGTTTTTTAACGGCTTTTTCAATAATTTTTTACGGGAAAAGCATCGAAATAATCAATCTCATTGTTTTTGCATAATCTTTATTAACATTTGAATAAGCTTTACAAATTTTTTGAAGTCAAAATGTATAATAGAATAAACGTTACAGTGGCCGACAGGAAAACATCAAGTAAAAGAGGTGCTTGACGCTGACCAAGATTGCGGCTGTTCTGCTTATCTGAAATCAAAAAACCAAACGGCATTTTAATCTTCATATTTAAGACTAGCGATTGAACTAGAGTGAATTCTAAATTACAAAAATTGACTTTTTTATACACTTTTGAAAATTACATTCTATTTTTTACTCATTTTTTCTTAAGTTTTTCGCTCGTACAAAAAAAAAACTATCGAAGCAATCATGATAATCCTAGTTCAATCGCTGGCTTATAACATATAAAAGATGCTGTATAAATTTGAACAAGATCGGTGCAGTAGTTTCTGAAATATCGTGGTCACCGTTTCGAAAAATGGTGTTTCGAGAAAAACGCGTTTGAAAGTATACCTGCTCCGTATACCTGCTCCGTTCCACGGCCGTAACTTGTGAACCACTTCGAATATCGAAAAATCCTTTGGCACACATTTTCTACACATGTTGTAGATGTGATTTATGAAGAAAAAAAATCGATTTTTTCGACCCGAGAAACTAGAGGACCGCCTTAATACAATGGATCATCTTGTAATTGATCGTAGGAATAAGCAAAATAATAATTTTTGACAAAATGGCGGCTTCTAAAAAAAATCGATTTTTGCCAAAAATGTAGGCCTTGAATTGTTTATAAAATGGAAAATATTTATCGGTGAAAAAAAAACCTTCGCTTAATTACTAAAAAATATACTTGTAAAGATTGTGTCAAAATTTGAGACTGATCGGTTCAACCGTTTCCGAGAAATCTTGCTCACCGACTTTAAAAACACAGTTTTGAGAAAAAGGCGTTTAAAGTTTCAAAAGCACTTTCGAACGCTCTGACACGTCATTACAAATGTGCGTGTAACTTCGACAATATTCGCCAGAATGACAAGAAATGTTCTGTGTGTGTACTTAAATACAAGTACATTACGAAAATTAAAAAAAATCAATTTTTCGAAAATTTTAACTGTATGTAATCCCTTAAAGTTTCAAAACTAAAAAAATTGATGACTAAATGGCCTACTGATGAATCTGCAACTCCGGGGCCATGAAGCTTCCACGCGGAGTTAATTTTCGGTCATAAGCTCTTGTTCGCGTTACAAAGGGATCTTTCCCTTCAATATGGAACCCCGCGTACGTAAAAAAAGAAAGTTGGCTTACCCAGTCTGACGTTTTGCGGGTGAAATTCGCCGACAAGTTCATTAATTAACGAAGTAATTGAAGTTTTTCTACTTCTTGCGAATGGATACGACAGACGATGTCCTTTGTTGCGATGGATCAATATCGGACGTCAGTACGATCCTCTTTGTCTCCATTTTATTTATAGACTTTCGTACGAAACTTTGGTCCCGATTCAACGAATAATTAACAAAGTTTTCATTTGCATTGAAGCGGGTGATTGTTTCGAGCTGGGAAGGCAGTCGTACAATAACGGCGATCATTATCATACCGTACTGTGGATGCAAGAGGCAATGGCTCGTCTCCAGGAGGAACAGAACAGGACTACCACGATGAAGCCTGACATCCTCGAGTATCTCGCTTTTTCCACTTACATGCAAGGTTCGTAAGAATATCGAGGTGTGAGAAAAACGTTGAGTGGGTCGACCGAATAATTGAGCGATATATTTGAGTCCTTTTTTTTTATCGAGCCACGTGTGACCACATTATAATGTTGGCCGCGTGATCTCAATTCCTTGGAGTGTCGAATCTATTAGACCGCGAAGTTTCGGGGAGAGACAAAAAAGAACAGCTCGGTGGCAGTCGAACTCACCGGTCTTGGGTCTGCTTCATTTATTCAGTTTAAGGGAGACTTTGTCCTTGGAGTGCCATATTTCAGGTGTTTACATTTTATTTTTTTTAAAGGAAACGAGTAAAGCTTTTCGAGTGCGGTTTTTTTCTTGCTTTTATTCATGATATACAGAACGTTAACAAATTTTTTTTTTTTTGAAAAAAAAAAACCAAAATGGCGGCCGTTGCAGCTCCGCGAAAACAGGTCCTCAAATCGCGGGAGGTAAACGGCTGACATCACTGCCCCCTCTTTGTTGATCTGAAACACAAATTCAAAGCATATTATCAATCTATGACCCTTTGGTCATGGAATGACGGATGGGTTTTTCGTTTAGTACAAATTTCGGAAAATGGCGGCAATTAAAAAAAATCGAATTTTCGCGTTTTTTTTCGCATAAAAAGATAAATAATAAATGCAAAAATGTATCTATCGAAAAAACGATCCGTCATTCCGTGAAGACATATTTTCTGAGTATGCTCTCCAAATTTCAGGTCGATATGTTAATTACAGCGGTCAGGAGAATGTCAGCCATTTTTAAAAACGTGTTTTCGAGAAAAACGCGTTTAAAGTTTTGTAATGTGTTTACACAAATGTGTTTATAATTACCGCTAATTGGCAATGCCTGGTCCATAGAGGCATCCCTCCTCTTCTTCTAGCTGCTCATGTTGAGCCGCTAACATCTCCCGCTGCTTTCAAGGACGAAGTCTCCCTTAACGATAAGTTTCATTCGTACCTCGCGGACTTACTCTCGGCCATGATAGTGACGATATGATTCGAGACCACTGATTTATCCGGCATGCTAACAAGGAACATCTAGTCATACCACTCTTCATACTTGAGACTTGTACAATTTATATTTTTAACATATGCAAAAAAATTGCAATAACTAAATTTTCCATGTGTAAACTGTTTAATGAATGTTCACATTTAATTAGAAAAATGAAAAAATAGTTATTCCAACGATTCGCGCAGTATTTCTAGGTTTGATATTTGGCAATATTGGTTCTATCTCCGTCTCTTTCCATTCAACCAGGCCAGTTTAACCTCCATGCTTTTCAACGTCGATCTGTCAAAACAATGTCAGGTGCGGGAAATATAAAGCATTGTATTCGGGCCACGACTGGTAAAAAGCGTGGAAAGTTTGTGTCGGCGAAATATGTCGGTTAAAATGAAATATGTGTGGAAATTCGAATGAGTGAGATGAGGTTAGGAATACAGACAGCTGTTGCCTTGCTGTCACTTCTCTTTATCGTAGCAAGTGGTAATAAATCCAATACCGGAAGTTCAAATTAAACTTGATGTTACATAAAAATTAGGTCAATAAGCGTATTTTTTTATGAGAGCACTGGATTACTACAAGTGTTAACGGAGACTTTGTCCTTGGAGTGCCATATTTCAGGTGTTTAGATTTTATTTTTTTTAAAGGAAACGAGTAAAGCTTTTTGAGTACGGTTTTTTTCTTGCTTTTATTCATGATATACAGAACGTTAAAAAAAATTTTTTTTTTAAACCAAAATGGCGGCCGTTGCAGCTCCGCGAAAACAGGTCCTCAAATCGCGGGAGGTAAACGGCTGACATCACTGCGCCCTCTTTGTTGATCTGAAACAGAAATTCAAAGCATATTATCAATCTGTAACCCTTTGGTCATGGAATGACGGATGGGTTTTTCGTTTAGTACAAATTTCGGAAAATGGCGGCAATTAAAAAAAATCGAATTTTCGCGTTTTTTTCGCATAAAAAGATAAATAATAAATGCAAAAATGTATCTATCGAAAAAACGATCCGTCATTCCGTGAAGACATATTTTCTGAGTATGCTCTCCAAATTTCAGGTCGATATGTTAATTACAGCGGTCAGGAGAATGTCAGCCATTTTTAAAAACGTGTTTTCGAGAAAAACGCGTTTAAAGTTTTGTAATGTGTTTACACAAATGTGTTTATAATTACCGCTGATCGGCAATGCCTGGTCCATAGAGGCATCCATCCCTCCTCTTCTTCTAGCTGCTCATGTTGAGCTCAAATTGATTTTTTGAAAATTTCAAGGACAAAGTCTCCCTTAAGTATGTAAATCTGATTATTTTCAAGAATCTGACAGATTCCCACTATTATATACACTTTTGTGGCGACCGGAAATTGGGTTTTTGTATGTCGTCTCGGAATTCCTGCACAAAAATTCGCAATTTTGATATTTCTTTTCTCTGTAATTAGGTCGATAAACGGTCCTGAAATTTTACAGAGATGAATATTAATATATTTAGTGGAGCTCAAAAAAAAATTATGAAAATCTTATGGATCGAAGCCTGGCGATAGGACTACCTTATCCCTCCAACCGAACGCTTTTTCGACACCTTCTAACGGAACACATGGGTCATTGGCGTCCGCGACATATTTAACAACGTTAAATGGTACATAAATATTCTAAAAAAAATCATAGGTGTTCTTTGTAGTTTCAACTATAAATTTGATAAATAATAACATCGTAACGTGAATTTTGGATTGTTAATTTAATCATTGGGAAAACATGCAAGCAATGCACCGTAATGTTGAAAAATTCATCATTTTTGTCAAGTAACTTCTTTTAGAAAATCCTTCAAGTTATTTTTACTTGAGATGATGCACTTTCAGAAAAAAAATATGGGAGGCGTCGGGAATTAAAAAAGGGTATTTATTTTAAGGGTTGAAGATCGCTATTTAGGATGGATACTTATAGAAGATAAAATTGATAATAAATGTGAAATATTGATGGATAAATTGAAAAACTTTCGAGTCGGAAAACTCATCGCTCTTGTCTTCCTCTTCCTGATGATATTCTTCGTCGATACAATCTTCATCCTTGTATTTTTTCCGCCGAAATATTTCACTTGTTTGCGAGATCGAAGTGTCGACCTAACCTCCTGGCTGGTTCTCACATCCATTTTCGCTTTATTTACCCAACACCTTCGTGAAAATTCATATTTTGTGTCAAAAAACAGAATAATAGAGATAAAAAAAATGTTTTCGTGAAGTCGGATTTTACATGCGTTTCCTGAACACATGGGTCGTTTGCGTCCTTGACAGATATTTTACGGCTTGCCAGCTGGAGCTGAATTAACCGATTCCGGCGGGTCTGTGGCAGTGAACTACCCGTATCTTAAACTCTTTTTACATAATAATACGAATGCGCCAGGTAAACGGGCCTTCACGAGATGCCCCATTATTGAAATGCCGAGGACGCGAACGACCCATGTTTTCGGTTCGAGGGTGAAGTGTCCGCTTGCGATTTTCTTGAAACTTATATGTGATAAAGCATTGAAAAATATCAGACACGTAGTTTTTTTATTTGCGGCAAAACGTTTTTAAGGGGGGAAACGACTCAAAGAAAGGCGTGTCACCCCTTTATTACATTTTTTTCAATTATTCTATAATGGATTTTTCATCGCCTTAGATTAGAAGAATTTTGGTTTTTGTTTTATTCAGATCGGTGGACTGCTTGTGAGTGAAACTGCAAAAGTACCGCTCGACGCGCTTTTGTTTGAAGGGTAGTTTCCGTCCCCTTGAGACCGTTTTTTCCGCAGATAAAAAAATACGTGTCTAATAGTTTTCAATGCTTTATTACATATATGAGTTTCAACAAAATCGACGGCGGGCACTCAAGTGATGTTCCTTGTAAGTCGTTTCGTAAGACCGATAGCCCGAAAACACAGTGAAATCCGGCCAATTAATGCTATGATAAATCATTTGCAAATTCATAATCGATCGTGAAGTTACAACGACAAACTTCCTATGTTTCAATTAATTTTACGGATTATGTTCCGGTGTCAAATTATTTCACTCGTCGACGAATGTGAATCGAAATTGTGCCTGTCTCCATATTTTATAGACAGATAAGCATAGAATCAATCGATTTTATGCTTACGTAGAATTATACTTTTTTATATTAGAATTTTTTGTGTACTGTCAGAAGTATTGGAACATTTTCATATTTTGTTGGTATTGAGACGGGAATATTGGAACATTTTCATAGTAAAATTCCATTTTGAGAAGCTACTATGCATGTACTAAATTCAGGGCAAGATTTAGGAGGGGAGCAACAGGGGCTGAAGGCTCGAAGGCTCCATAAGAGAGGGGCCGCCACAATTCAATTTTTTTGGTAAAATTGACTGCCTAATGGTATGCATCGTTTAGTGAAAAAAAAATCACTTCCGAGATCTGAGGAAGAAAAAAAAGTTGTCACACTTTCTTGGAGAGCTTTTTTTTAAATAACATTACAACAAAGTGTATTTCTGTTAGAACGAAATGGAAAACACTATACACGATGACTTCTCTATACCAGAATAAAGAGAAATTTACGAGAATCTGAGATTTCTGAAAAAAATCCAATGATATTTTAAAAATTTGTTACGTGGATCGAGCCAACCATTAATTTTTTGCAATTTGACGGTATATCCGGAAAACATAAATATTTGTTTACTCATATTGTTTTTTTTAGAATTGGTAAAAAAAAACATCTATGAGAGTGTTAGTACTTAGCGCCTGACGCTTAAACCAACCAGTTTATGCTACTCATCTAAAAAATAGTGTAATTTAAAATTGTATGAAGAAAGAAAAACTTTTCAATTGGTAAGTTGGACTCATCTGCAGTGCATAGTATATAATTACATTATATTACACCATAAAGTATACAGTGATGCACTAAGAAATGCACATATTCGCATGGAAAAAGGATGACCATTATAATTGTAATCGAATTTGGCTGATGTCAGGAAACGTGTCCGTCCTTAAGGTAGTCCTATCGCTAGGCTTCAATCCATAGGATTTTCATAATTCTTTTTGAGCTTCACTAAATATATTATTAATCGTCTCTGTAAAATTTCAGGGTCGATTATCGACCCAATTACAGAGAAAAGAAATATTAAAATTGCGTATTTTTGTGAAGGAATTCCGAGGGGCATGCAAAAACCTAATTTCCGGTCGCTACAAAAGTGTCTATAATAGTAGGAATCCGTCAGATTCTCTAAAATAATCAGATTTACATGCTTAATACTTGTAGTAATCTAGTAATCTCAGAAAAAAATACGCTTATTGACCTAATTTTTATGTAACATCAAGTTTAATTTGGACTTCCGGTATTGGATTTATTACCACTTGCTACGATAAAGAGACGTGACAGCAAGGCAACAGCTGACTGTATTCCTAACCTCACCTCACTCATTCGAATTTCCACACATATTTCATTTTTAACCGACATATTTCGCCGACACAAATTTCCCACTCTTTTTACCAGTCGTGGCCCGAATACAATGCTTTATATTTCCCGCACCTGACATTGTTTTGACAGATCGACGTTGAAAAACATGGATGTTAAACTCGCCTGGTTAAGTAAAAAGAGACGGAGATAGAACCAATATTGCCAAATATTAAACCTAGAAATACTGCGCTAATCGTTGGAATAACTATTTTTTCATTTTTCTAATTAAATGTGAACATTCATTGAACAGTTTACACATGGAAAATTTAGTTATTGCGATTTTTTTGCATATGTAAAAAATATAAATTGTACAAGTCTCAAGTATGATCAGTGGTATGACTAGTGTGAAGCGATAGGACTACCTTAAGTTCAAACAGGGTATGTTGTTCGAAAGGATCATGTTTTTTTCGCAATGAATTATTTAAACACTTTAAAAAAATGTTCATCTTGTTTCAAAATGAATTAGTGGCCCCCCATTTCTATGGCATAAAAGTTTGCATCATTGGAAGGCAACGAATTTTTTTTTCTTCTTATTGCCTAATTTTTTCGGCTCTTGGGCTACAACATATGTCGAAACATTTTTAAAGATCTTTCACAGGGATCTGTACCCAAGCCTGCAAAAGAAGAGTTTAGATAGTAGCAAAAATAAAGGAATGAAAAAATGAAAAAGGATTTTCGTAGCACTCCAACGATGCAAACTTCATCAGCATAATCATCTTCATCGTTGCCCTGGGCCTCCACATCTTTAAATTCGGCCCTGACTACCTTGCAAATCGGTGCAGCGTTGTAGATAGAAAAAATCTCCTAATTTACTTTTGCCCACAATTCTGGGGAATATTCGGCCAGGGCTTGCGACGCTGATATTTTTGCAATAGAAATTTCGCTTCATATTGGATACGTATACAGTTGCCACGCGGCCGGAAGTTCGTGGATACATTATAGATTAGTTTAATCTTTAACGCGACGCGTTCCACCGACTACCGGTTTGCCCAGACGCGTCTGACGTTGCAATATTTATTTCGTCTCGAGCGGATGGCTGAACAGACGGAAACGAGAAGGTTGAGAATGACCTCCGGGACTTGCCATAACGACGAGCTCTTTCTCATAAACCGTCTGGTGGAACTTATAGTTATTAAGGTATTCCTTTCACGAAGCCGGATATTTAAAAATTAACTGATTTTCGTCTATAATAAATTATAAATACATCCCAGCATACTGATAAGAATTTCACGCCGAGTTAACGAACTTTTACCAAAAAATCACGACCCTAAAAATCATCTTATTTATACGGCACTTTATGAAGATGACAGGCTGGCCACATTTCTATATAATAATTTCTGACATAATCTTTTTACGCCTGGAAAAAAATCTAAAGATTCCACAACGACAATAAAAACAGGGGACCACCGAATGGTTAAACAAAATATTAATTAAGCCGCCCGTGGCTTTGCTTGCGTTTTTTTTATTGCTTGAATCGATAGATAAACTGTCCAAGAATATATTTACGAAGTTACAGAGGCCAATTGTAAATATTTTCGAACATACAAGGCCAAAAGCCGAGAAGCGATTGATATTTGATATTGATGTTTCCTCCTATTGAAAACTTTGAAACGCGTTTTCTCCAGTTTTAATCTTCACGATTTTTCAAATTTGGCGGGCGTGATAACAAAAAAACTAAACGACCTATTGAATCAAACTAAAGTTTTTTTTCAGTATGAAAATCGCTTCGAAGTGAATTAAAAAGTCGTTGAAAAAGTTTTTTTAAATCATTTCTATAGCGCGTTAAATTTTTTTTAACACATTTTATTTCAAACCTGAGAAAAGTACTGCACTTTATCAGCTTTTTTTAATTCACCGAGAATAAAAATATATGACAATTGAACATTTTATTGGCTTATTTTGTTCAGTCAAGAATTACGAGCTGCATCTTTCCCGCCGATTGGGGACTGCAGTGGCAAGACGCACATGGAATAGACTGATAAATCTGCAGTCAATTATTGTTTCGCGTTGAAATTTTTTTTATACCTTTCAAATATACATGAAAAGATACCTCAATGTTTATTGGGCTAACTTGTTTCTTTCCCTTCTGAACAAATTCGCGAAAAAAACTTTTTTGGGACTTCCAGTTCAGTCTCCCGCCTTAATAAAATGTGCTTCTGAAATGTTTTATTACGGAACACGTACGGTTGTGTTGAAGAACATTGATACTAAGTTTCAACTAAATCTAAACCGATATTTATTTTAGCATATAAACTTTGCTTCCCTCTTTTCCCCTTATAGATTGATTTTTCAAAAACGCTGAAATTTCATAAATTGTGTCTGGAGCAGTTATACAAAGTTTCAAGTAAATTTGACCCGTTTTTTTAAATTCCGTACAACTTTACGACCCTCTTTCGTTTAGGGGTTGAATTTCAAAAAACACTAAAATACGTCTTTTATTAATTGTGTTAAAGAGCATTAATACTAAGTTTCAAGTAAATCTACTGACTAGATTTTTTTAATTTTCCATACAAATTTTGCCACCCCCTTTACCCCCTCAGGGGTTGAACTTTAAAAAACGCTTAAGGATGTATGGCAACTAAGTTATTTACTACTGTTCGAATTGAAACTCACTGATATTGTAAAGGAAAATATCGAGAACTTTTTGAGATTAAAAAAAAACAAAATTTGCCCACGTGAATGCTGAGATAAACGAATTCAAAGTTGGGTCATTTAACACGGGGAACATAGGACTGTACGTCCAAAATTCCCTTTACATTGGCAAAAAAGGTATTTCCAGAGTACTCTTTTGTAAAAAAAACTTTTGTGCGGTATCGCTGTAATATGCATGATACGTTAAAAAAAAATCGACATGTGCCCATATATTTTGCGAGATATTGCGAGTTAAATGGGACCGTTTTCGTATTTCTTTAGCTCGTATGTCGTAACCCCGACAACGTCAGGAAAAACGTACATCAAATCAGCAACTAAATTTGAAGTTAAAAATTGAAAATTCTTCTTTCTGTACCGCATGTTTTACTTTGAGCTGTGGAAAATCTCCTTTTTAGCTTCAATGAATACTACAATTATTTTATTTAGTCTTTAAATGCGATTTTTGCAAATTGCATAATCAGTTCTGTAACGACTCTGCAGTAGCTACCATACATCCTTAAATACGTGTTTCATTAACTGTGTCAAGAAGCACGAATGCCAAATTTGAAGTAAATCCGACCAGATTTTTTTAAACTTCCGTACAATTGCCACCCCTATTCTTCCTTTAAGGGTTGAATTTTGAAAAACGCCGAAATACGTGTTTCATTAATTGTGTCACAGAGCATTACTACCAACTTTCAAGTGAATTTGACCATAAACATACTATTTCCCATGCAAAGTTTGCCATCCCCTTTCAGCTCCTTTCACCCCCTTAGGGGTTGAATTTCGAGAAATCCCTTCTCAAACGATGCCACCAATATAAAATCACCCCCTCTCCAAATTCATTCAGAGTCAGTCAGTCATTCAGTCAGGACTTTGCCTTATATATGAGGTATTTCACGTGAATCCGGTGGACTTTTTCCCTAACCCCCGCCAATTCGATTCATTTTTTTAAAATCTGATTCAATTGACCCTAAAAGACACCCTGATTTTTTTTACATTTTTCCAAACAACCCTTAGTGAAAAAAAATGTTCTCCGCCAAAAACGCCCCGATTTAAAAATCTGAAAAAATTCCCAAAAATGCGTGATTATATGTAAACATTTTTAGCTAACACCCGCAGTGGAAGTACGATTTTTTCTGTGCTTTCTGAGCGATAAACGTTAAAAAAAATCCGAAAAATTCATGCATTCTTTTTGACTATTTTTGAATAACCAAATGGTTATTTAAAAAAGGTCAAAAAAATTCATTGTGGGTATCAAAATATTTAAGTATCCGCTCGAAGTAAGCGGTTCTTGAAATTTTCGGATTTTTTTTAACGTTAATCGCTCAGAAAGCACAGAAAAAATCATACTTCCACTGCGGGTGATAGCTTGGAAATTTTCACAGATAATCATGCATTTTTCCGAAATTTTTCAGATTATTAAATGGGGGCATTTTTTTCGGAGAATTTTCTTCTTTACTAAGGGTTGTTTTGGAAAATGTAAAAAATTCAGGGTGTCTTTTAGAGTCAATGGAATCAGATAAAAAAATGAATCGTATTGGCGGGGGTCAGGGAAAAAAGTCCACCGGATTCACGTGGAATACCTCATATATATATATATATATATATATATATATACATATGTGTATATGAAATTTAGACAAATGTCACTAGCAGAAGAATTTTCGTACCCGCGATGTCTGAATCTACTGAAGAACGATTCTGTTCTCTGATCTTTGGGAGTCTATTTTTGGGGTGAGCTCAAGCGATGCAGAAACGAAATAAAAAAGTATACTTTACTTTCTCGTCTTTTTATTTCGCTCATAAAGCTTCGAGTGAACAAGTAGATTTTCTAAAATTGAATGTCTCATAGAGGAGACTTTGCGAACGAAATAAAATGACGAGGGAGCAATGACCAATTTTTTAAAGTACACTATTTTTCTGATTTCAATAATTATTATTGATCGAAATAATCCGTATTATATATCCGTATATTAACAGGTAACGTAGGACGAGCTCTCAGTATAACGGACGAGCTTCTGGAGATCGTGCCGACTCACCAGAGAGCGCTCGGCAATCGAGCTTACTACCAGGAGGAAATACAGAAAAGCCGAACAACGAAGAAGCGGGGCGAGGATGGTCGCGACGACATAAAGCCGAGCGAGGAACTTGCCGTTGTTGAGAAAAAAGTGAAAACTTATGTAGAAATGACGGAGCGTGAGAAATACGAGGTGCTGTGTCGGGGTGAAGTGAAGATACCACCGTCTATCACAAAGGATCTTAAATGTCGTTACGTCGACCGTGGAAATCCCTTTTTGAAAATCGCACCCTTCAAGGAGGAAGAAGCTTTCCCGTCGCCACGGATTGTCATCTATCACGATGTTATTTACGACAACGAGATCGAGACGATCAAACGGATGGCTCAACCGAGGGTAACAAAAATTCCATCTGTCTTTTATTTTTGAATTAATTTAACGTATCGAAAAAAAAAAACGTATTGTAAGTGGATGAAGATAACAATTATTTTTTGTGACATTTCTGAAAGCGATTATCAATTTATCTCCACAATTTATTTTTATGAAACTTGAAATCAATTTATATTGACAATTTATTTGAACACTAAATATTGATATTCTACGTAAGGACACGGAAATACACATTTTTTTATGAAATCTAATTTTATTGAAAAATTTGAGTTTCATTCAATATGTTTACATCGAGTAGGCTTTTCTTTCGCGATTTTCTTGAGCCTTGTCGAGGCAGTCACGCATCAAACTCCAAACGTAATCAGCCATTATGTGGGTATGTCCCATCTTCCTTGACACCTTCCATGATTTTTATGTCTCGATGAAAGCATTTCCCTTGGCTCTTCACTGAAGGGGTCTTCGCACTTTAGACGTTAAAAAAGGCTATTTTCATGAATTTTTTTGAATAGGTATATATTGTAGATATTGATGCAAAAGTTGTTGCACTTAGTAAATACACTTTTAAAATACATTTAAAAAAAATTATTTATTTAAGTCACTATTGATAGACGAAAATGGTAGTTTAAAAATGTCCTAAAAAAATTGTAGGTCTGCGCTGTTGATGAAACCTCGGAGTTGGATTATCCCCGAAACAAAAAAATCAAACGGTTTTAGATTCAGTATGTTAATGGCTATAGCGCATATCATACGATTTTTGATATATGCAAAAATAACAAAATGGTGGATATTTTTCGAAAAAACGTGTTTTTTCACCGTTTTTTTGCAGAAAAATAGTAAATATCAAAATTTAAAAAAATCCTTGATACGTGCTATACCTATAGTTGTAAAAAATATGTGGTTGAAATTTCATAAGGATCGGTTCAGTACTTTCGAAGATTTTATCAACAAGCCGTCGAAAACGTTGTTTCGAGAAAAATGCATTTAACGTTTGTTTGGGTTACATAAATACATGAAAAAAGGATTTATATGTATTTCGAAAGTGTATTCATTAAGTGTAACAACTTTTATATCAATATCTATAATATAAACCTATCAAACAAATTCATGAAAATAGTCTTTTTTGCGTCTGAAGTGAGAAGACCCCTGAAGGAGCCAAGATTTCCTGCGAATTTAGCTTGATCTCCTATTTCCATCCCGAAATAAGAAAAAAGCACTTTTCACGAAATCTGTAATAGTTTTTCTAAATTTTTTTAATAACGTACTCTCCGCATATATTACAAAAGGTATTACGGTAGTTGGCATAGGCTCGTTTTCGCTTTGCTACTGTCGACATATCGCTGAATTAATTTATAACAGCAAGTAATAAAAAAACGAAGAAAAATATTCTTCAATGAACTGCTAAGGACACTCACGATGGAATTAAAATTAATTTGAAAACCCTCTGTAGTAACTTGAAATATGGTGTTGAAGTTTTTTTTGTATTTTAATTTCCTTGTTTTTATTACTATACAAAATATTTTTTGGTGATTTCTATTATAGATCGCTAAATGGGTATCTTGAAAAAAGGTTCAGGGATTTCTGTAGCCAAAATCTGCCAATAGAACTTAAGGCCTTAGGCCACAGTAACGGGTATAAAATCACGTGCGAATTTAACAATTTTTTTTCGTATGAAAAAGTGATTCACTCATAAATTTAATCACACATCTATTTAGTATGAATATCACCTGTTAGAAAATATATATATATTTTTTTTCGATGCACAAAATGGCCGATTACTAATATTTTCTTTTATTTTTTTTTTAGGCGCTCCGCGGCGTGACATTTAGCGTCCACAATTTTTAACCTAGAACAGAAAACAAAAATTCTCGTCAATCTACATTAGAATACCTAGAGAAGTACGTACGGAATTGAAAAAATATTGTTTTATCCAAAAGTTGTAGGTATTTGAACTTAAGAAATGAATTTTCAGTGAAAAATTTCGTTATAACTGCTCATAAACTGCTCATAAAATGAAAAGTTTTCGATTAATCAGAAATTCCGTACGTACTTTGCGAAATGCAATTAGGAACATAATTTTTGAATTTGAAGTAAATCGAGTGAAAATTGTTGAAGTTACTTGTCACGCCAATTGGAAAAAAGGTGTTTCGAGAAGTTTCGAGTAGTCGGCCATTTTGTACATCGAAAGAAAAAAATTCAACAGCTTGATATTCATACTAAATAGACGTGTAATTAATTTTATGAGTGAATCACTTATTCATACGAAAAAAAATTATTAAATTCCCACATGATTTTATACTTCTTACTGTGGCCTAAGGCCTTAAAGGAATTTAGCAATGTTAATTTTCATTGCATTTCAACGGTGCAAACTTCAAGCTCATCTTGAAATATATAGGTTGATATAGTTTGACATACGAGGGTGGGGTGAAAAGTTTCCGGCCTGACCAAGAGATGGTGCCACTAGGTCTAGTTTTGGAGCGGCGTCCTACAGTACCATTCCTACCGAGCTTGTATGTACAGTTTCAGCCCAATCGCTACGTTAGTTTGCGTTTGAGAGCACATTGCGCGAGACGCTTCCGTTGTTTTCGTAAAAATGGAAAAATTGGAAAAACGTGCTGCCATCAAATACTTCCATTTGAAAGGTTTTACACCAAAACAAATAAAAGAAGAGATGGATTCAGCACTAGGAGACTCCTCCCCATCATATTCAACTATTAATCAGTGGGTTTCTGAATTTAAAATTGGTCGTGTGAGCACCTCTGACGAGCTTCGCTCAGGACGGCCCGTTGAAGTCACAACTTCAGAGATGATTGAAAAAATCCATAAAATAGTGTTGGAAGACCGCAGGTTGAAAGTGCATGAGATAGCTGAGACCTGTAGGATGTCAGCTGAACGTGTGCGAAATATTTTGCACAACCATTTGAACATGGAAAAGCTGTGTGCAAGGTGGGTGCCGCGTTTGCTAACGCTCGACCAATCGAGCGTTTGCTAACGCTCGACGCTACCGACAATTTGGCGCTGTAGAGACGTAATCCAAACGAATTTTTGCGTCGATTCATAACTGTTGATGAGACATGAGTCCACCACTACACTCCTGAAAGTAAAGAACAGTCAAAACAGTGGGTTGGAAAAGGGGAACCAACCCCAAAGAAGGCAAAAACAATTTCATCGGCAAACAAGGTTATGGCTACTGTTTTTTGGGATGCGAGAGTTATGAGAAATGTATCAGTGTTGATGGAGATTATGTTGAAAAATAAAACAAAAAAAAATTTTAAATATCGTTTTTCTTGGTCAGGCCGGAAACTTTTCACCCCACCCTCGTAAGTCTCACCACTAGTCACTTGGTGAAAAATTACACGAATTTTGTCGGCAGCAAGATTTTAACATTTTTTTATTGACTTCTGTTATCAATCTGACCATTATCGATTCGATCAAAGCTGCCACTATCGTTCGAGGTGATGTGAACGTTTCCCTACTCCTCATCCACTCGACATTGCAATCGTATTCAATCCATATTTTCTTTTACGATCCCCGTAACGCATTCAGGTCTGAGTATTAGCTCTAGTAACCCAAACAAGTTCTTACGGGCTAACAGTTTCGTGGTATTGTTTTTTTTCAAAGTTCAAGCGCGCGACCGTCCAAAATCACAAAACTGGCGAACTGGAGGTCGCTCATTATCGCATAAGTAAAAGCGCTTGGCTTCAAGAGGACGAGCATCCTCATATTGCTGCGGTCAGCAGAAGGGTCCAAGACTTGACGAGCCTGTCGATCGAGACTGCGGAAGAACTCCAAGTCGTCAATTACGGGATAGGTGGTCACTACGAGCCACATTTTGATTTCGCCAGGGTAAATAATGTCAACGTTTTCTCATCGCTCTTTTCACACGTGGTTTTTCGTCATTGGACTGTTAATTTTTTTTACTCGTTTATTTAGAGAGAAGAAAAGAATGCCTTCGTGAAACTTGGCACAGGAAATCGCATAGCCACCGTTCTTTACTACGTAAGTTCAATAAAATTATATATCATTACTTGCTACTGTAAGGATAAATCATTCATTGGAGTTTTTTTGGAACAAGTTTACGAGATTTATGCATTATATTGGGATGTTGAAAAAGATCCGCTGTTTTTTTTTTCATGAAAATTAATGCTTCATTGAAAAAAATGATGATGAATCAAAGAAGTGTGCGGCCGTGTAGGTGATAAGAGATCGTTAAAGTTTCGGCTTCGGTCCGGCCAGTGAAGGACTTCCAAGATTATCGATGGAAATAAGAAATTGTGTTTCTTTACGTTTCGGCCCTCTGGTTCGGGTCCTCTTCAGAATATGTATATTTATTTTCCCTGTATAAATGGTAATACACAGTATTTTACAATCACGTAATATCTAAATGTTGTGTTATTTTGTGTGACAATCGTGTTGGTTCTGTTTTAATTATAATTATATACATAAACTATGGATGACGTCTTTTATTGCGTTACTTATTGTCATGTGTAAGTATTGGTGTGTAAAATGTGCGGAGTGTGGAGAAAATATAGAAGTGAGATATGATAGTTTACTAACCTCGAAGTAGTGATATTTCGGGTTTTTTTTTAAACACATGTTTGGAAAGATGTTGTGACGAACAGAGACATTATTTATATTCATAAATAATGTCTTCATAAATAATTCATATATTCATAAATAATGTCTCTGTTCGTCACAACATCTTTCCAAACATGTGTTTAAAAAAAACCCGAAATATCACTACTTCGAGGTTAGTAAACTATCATATCTCACTTCTATATTTTCTCCACACTCCGAACATTTTACACGCCAATACTTACACATAACAATAAGTAACGCAATAAAAGACGTCATCCATACTTTATGTATATAATTATAATTAAAACAGAACCAACACGATTGTCACACAAAATAACACAACATCTAGATATTACGTGATTGCAAAATACTGTGTATTACCATTTATACAGGGAAAATAAATATACATATTCTAAAGAGGACCCGAACCAGAGGGCCGAAACGTAAAGAAACACAATTTCTTATTTCCATCGATGACCTTGGAAGTCCTTCACTGGCCGGACCGAAGCCGAAACATTAACGATCTCTGAAAAAAATGATTCCTAATGCTTTCAAACGTTTCGAAACTGCTGTGTGATCAACTCCTAATAATTCTGCAAGTTCAGCTAGCGTCTGACATGAGTCTCCATTAATAATGCCTTCCATTCAACAAATCAAAATCATTCTTTTGAGCGTCTAGACCAATCTCTGCAGTTGTTTTCGACAGAGCATGGTCGCCGTAAGTCTCAACAAGAATCCTGTATGCTTCAGCTGCAGATTTGTATTTGAGGGGAGGTATCTGAGTAAACGGCGAGAAAAACAGGTGAACTTCGGGAATTTTTATTTCAAAAACTAATGTTTCGATTGGATCCGGGTTTTTTTAAATTGGAAAATATGTACATTGAGGTATGTTTAGGAATTTTTTAAAATAAATTCGTTGACTGGAAGCGATTAAAACGCGATTGTCTCGAAACATAGTTTTCAAAGTCGGTGCGAGATGTATCTCGAAAACGGCTTGGCCGATTTTGTCCAAATTTGGATACAATATTCTTCGATAGTTTTTCTCGTTCGCCACGTAGGATTTTTTTGAAATTTTCATTTTTGACGGAATTGCGACCGTTTTAATTTAACATTCGTTTTTCGTTCGCAATTTCCGACGATTTTGGATTGCATACACATTGCATAAAAAAGCAATGGTTCAATCAAATGGAAAACCCCTACGTGGCGAACGAGAAAAACTATCGAAGAATATTGTATCCAAATTTGGACAAAATCGGACAAGCCGTTTTCGAGATACATCTGGCACCGACTTTGAAAACTATGTTTCGAGATAATCGCGTTTTAATCGCTTCCAGTCAACGAATTTATTTTTAAAAACTCCTAAACATACCTCAATGTACATATTTGCCAATAAAAAAAAGCCGGATCCAATCGAAACATTAGTTTTTGAGATAAGAATTCCCGAAGTTTACCTGTTTTTCTCGCCGTTTACTCCGGTACCTCCCCTTAACCCTTTGAAGCATACATTTTTCCTCACGTGCAATTGGCTTGAGGGTTTTCTCGGGGGTCTTCGGGGTCGCTGATTACGAATCTGCACTCTGAATTCGGGAATTCAAGATGGCGGACCATAAATGCAAAACGTCGTTTGATGATAGCAAAAATTGGTACTCGGGGGTTTTTGGGGTCGCTGTTACATGAAATAAGCTCCCGAAAAAAATAGATCATCAAATTTGGAAAAAATCTTATAGTTTTTGCCATTTACAGCCGCCATATTGGATCCGCCATTTTCAATTTGACGGTTGAGACTTCGAGTTCGTATACAGTGGATCAAAAACCAAGTTTTTACCTATTTTTGGCCATGGTTTACCTGCTAGATTAGTCGTAATCAGATTTATGATGTAAAAAGTTTGTTTTTTGAACTTTCGTTATTGGTGACACCCGCTACGTGAAAAACAAAAATTTAGTAGGTATGTTTTAGTAGTTATTGAAGTCCTAGAAACCTTGAAACGCATTTACAACCGCCGTATTTAATTTAAAAACACTTTTGAATCGTCAAAATCTGAATGTAATTAGGTGTAACTGCATTGTTACATTATGCCGCAAAGGGTTAATGCGTTACCCCCACTTGTAGCGCAAAAAAAAGGCCTTTTTCATGAATTTTTTAAAAGAAAACTACAAAACTTTTTTAATCGATCAATATACAATCTTAAAGAACACATCTTGAAGAACTTTCAGTAATTTGTTTATTGAAAAATATTACATTGTTTAGTGGCAAATGGCCGTCAATGAAATAATGTTTTTATATACACGGTTTGCGGTGACCAACATTGCGGCGAAGTGGATCATCTGAAAAAAAAAATGCGGATGGATTTAGTCAAATATAAGTATAAAATAGTCTTTAATCGAAGGATTTTAAAAAATATTCATTTTTCACAAAATGGCGGACAGTCAAAGTTAATGGTTCAATTTTAACGAAAAAACGGCCGTTTTTTGGCTATAAAACGGCCATTTTTTTTTCGAAAAAAAAAAATCGAACGATTAAAGACTACATTTTTATGTATTAAATAAGCCTGCAACATTTCAAGAAGATCGGTTCATTAGTGTTCGAGTAATCTTGGTCACCGACTTCAGAAATGCCATTTTGAGAATAACGAGTTTAAAGTTTCAATTTCAGTTTACACGAAGAAAATATTTTTTTTTGTAAACTTACATAGTCATCTATCATTCTCAGATACTCATACTTAAAAAAAATGCAATAAAAAAAAATCGATTTTTTCAAAATCGCTAGTGGGGGTAACCCCTTAAATAAAGTAGTGCAGTAAATTTTCCCCCAAATACTCGTTTTTTTTGGCACGAAATTTAACAAGTTTAACAGAATGAAAAAAAAAAACGTTGTTTACAATTCGGCGAAATGACATACTGTGAATTTCAAACTTGCTTATAGTACTTCTTTATAGATGCGTTACCATCTCAAACTTCACGCACGCAATTCTGGTAACGCCATCTGTTGAAAAACAGCGATAACTTATTCAACGTCTCAATATTCAATGGGCTACACTTTTAAAGCGATTCGTCAATAGCGATAGGTACTTCCAAATTTAAGAACGTACGCAATCGATCATTTAATGCAATTAAATTATCGTTTACCGACTACATTGCATTAATTGCATTTAAATTAACTAAAATTCATTTTGTCGGGTTTGTTTACTCCTTTCGCGTCTCGATTTTATGGATTATTTTAGTGATCAATTTTATTGCGAACTGTTCTTTCTACGATGAGCAAATAATCCTGAGGTTCAGACTCGATTGTTTTTTCTTGTGCTCCCAGATGAGTGACGTCCAGCAAGGGGGTGGAACGGTCTTCACCCGTATCAACGTAGCTCTCTGGCCGAAGAAAGGTAGCGCAGCGTTCTGGCACAATCTCAAGCCAAACGGCGAGGGAGATTACAAGACGAGGCACGCGGCGTGTCCTGTTCTCACAGGTTCAAAATGGGGTATGTACCGTAATTTTCGTTAAACGCAGCGGTTCATCAAGGGGTTATACACAGTCAGGAGGCCCAAAAAGATCGATTTTTCAAGAATTTTTCTTGAGAAGACCTTTAAATTTATTGACGTAAAAATTTGTACACATATTATGTTAAATTTTAACTGTAATTCAACATTTTTAATTTGTAAAAATAATTGTTATGAAAGCTGCTATAGCTGATCTCCGGGAGCACCTCTAAAAAAGGCGTCTTGCGGTGAGAGCACGATATCTCTGGACTGGATCATCTAAAATGAAAAAACCAAAAATATTTCGCTGATATAATGGATTATCTTGTAATTGATCGAAGGAATAAGCGCAATAATAATTTTTGACAAAATGGCGGCTTCCAAAAAAAATCGTTTTTTGACAAAAATTTAGGCCTTAAATTGTTTATAAAATGGAAAATATTTATCGGTGAGAAAAAACCTTCGATTAATTACTAAAAAATATACTTGAAAAGATTGTGTTAAAATTTGAGACTGATCGGTTGAGCCGTTTCCGAGAAATCTTGCTCACCGACTTTGAAAACACAGTTTTGATAAAAACGCGTTTAATGTTTCAAAAGCACTTTCGAACGCTCTGACACGTCATTACAAATGTGCGTGTAACTTCGAGAATATTCGCCGGATTGACAGGAAATTTTCAGTGTGTGTACTTAAATATATGTGCATTACGAGAAAAAAATAAAAAAGAGCGATTTTTCGAAAATTTTAACTGTATATATCCCCTTAAAGCATTAAGGGATTATTACAGTGTAACGGGTCGAAAAATAGCTGATTTTCGCGATTTTTTTTATGGTTAAAATACGCTAATCAGTCTGATTTTTTTATGTCATATAAAAGCACTCCTGAAAAACAGAAAATACGTTTTTGAACTTTTATTTTTTTACATTTTTATTAACGGTTGAAAATGTCTTCGAAAAAACGGAGTCCTCACGGTTGTAGCCGTAAATGGTCCTCATGGTTGTAGCCGTAAATATAATCTGAAACAAAATTTGTAAAAAGATTATCAACCCTCAATCCGTGAACCTGGGTCGTTTTCGTCCTCCCAAAATCATTTTCTTCGCAGGTTGCTTAATATTTAATGGGAAAAAAATATTGAAAATAAGAAAGAAAAAAAAACGCTATTTTCCCTCGAGAAGTACGGCCTAAAGATTGACCACGAATTTTTTCAGATTTTTTCATTGACAATTGTGGGTTTGGTAGAGCAAAAACGACAACGGCCCAGGTTCACGGGATTAAGGTGCCTCAAATTCCTTCACGGATTGAGGGTTGATCAGTATAAAAGCCGCTATCTTGCTATGGCAGGTTTTTTTAAAATAAAAATTGACAAAATATCGGCGGTTTGAAAAAAGAGTATCGAAAAAAGAGTCGAAAGTAATCGGAGGTCCCATTTATTAGTATGAAAAACTCAATACTCTACATTCAATGTCGAGCCAACCTTACACCAATACTAATCACGTTCTTTCAACTTTTATGGGGCTATACCAGTGTGAACGCTGAAAATTTGGGTGATTTTCGGGAATTTTTTGGAAGAAACGTACTCAATCAAATGTTTCGGAAAATTAAGAATATATTTGGCTATATTTGACCTATATTACATAATTTTTTCGCACAAAAATATTGAGATCCAAGCGACTTCTGCGCTGCCTTCGGAGATGCCAAAAAAAAGTTCCTCCACTGCTGACATGATTCCGGCCGATTGAGTAGCTGAAACCGAAAAGGGAAAAAATGTCGTTAAACTGGAAGGTATTTCCTGTACAATGATGTAGGATTTTCGAAAAATATGCAAATCTAACAAAATGGCGTAGTTATGAAAAAAAGTCTGTTTTCTTGCCTATAAAATGGTCATTTTTTTTCAATGGCAAATCGTCAATTTTCATCCAATCAAAAATATCCTACGTCATTGTAGAGTAAATATATTCAAGAGTACTCAGTTCAAATTTCAAGTCAATCGGATAATTGCTCTTTGAGTTACAATGTCAGCATATTTGAAAAATCTCATTTCGAGAAAACCGCGTTTAAAGATTCAACTATCGATTTTTGCAAGATAAAATGATTAGAGATACGGCCTTGAAATGTTTACAGGATATCCTTGAAAGTATAAACTGTCGAAAAAGGCAAAACAAAAATTGCTCCTTAAACGATACATGTGATTTGTCATTTTTGCTTGTTCCAGTCGCAAACGTGTGGCTTCACGAGAAAGGTCAAGAGTTGCTGAGGCCATGTACCCTGGAGAATCAACCACCGGATTACGACGTTTAAACGTTTCAAGGGAAACGACACATTGAAGATGGAAAAAGCAGAAATAAAAAACGACTCTCTTTGGTCGTCATATCGCTCAGCAGTCGATCGCTCAACCACATTACCAGAAGAGCTCTACTGGACTCTCGACTGAACAATTTTTTTTTTTTCACGAAAACTTCGCGTCCGCTCGTCTCATTAGTCCCAATGAACCGAAAATGAAGAGCCATTTTTTCACGGACGTTCGCGGACGAGCGAATGAATTCGCTTTTTGTCATGTGTTCCGTAGCGAGACTGTAACGTGATCTTGTACTATAATGTATACTTGGACAATATATGAGCCCCAAATACTATAAATATATACATATATAAATAGGGGAGAGTGACAAACGTGAACGTTTTTCATCGTTCAACATTTGGTGCATCGGGTGCGTGTGACCGTTCGTCAATTTTTTCGAAATGCCACGTGAGCGGGAGTGCGTTAGTTCGTTCGAAATTCTTTGACTTCAGCGCGCGAATCAATTGATCGAGAGGAACGAAAAAACGCGAACGAAATTATATGCGTATCGAGCGACGGATTCTCGACGTCAAGTAATTAGCAAACGTAAGAAACGATTAGGAGAATCGAACACGTGGCCGCGTATAATTAAGACTTTAGGCCACAGTAACGGGTATAAAATCACGTGCGAATTTAACAATTCTTTTTTCGTATGAAAAAGTGATTCACTCATAAAATTAATTACACGTCTATTTAGTATGAATATCAAGCTGTTATAATATATATATTTTTTTTTCGATGTACAAAATGGCCGACTACTAATATTTTCTTTGATCTTTGTTTTAGGCGCTCCGTGGCGTGACATTTAGCATCCACAATTTTTTACCGAAAACAAAAAACGAAAATTCTCGTCAATCTACATTAGAATACCTAGAGAAGTACGTACGGAATTTAAAAAATATTGTTTTATTCAAAAGTTGTACGTATTTGAACTTAAGAAATGAATTTTCAGTAAAAAATTTCGTTACAACTGCTCATAAACTGCTCATGAAATGAAAAGTTTTCGATTAATCAGAAATTCCGTACGTACTTCTCTGCGAAATGGAATTAAGAACATAATTTTTAAATTCGAAGTAAATAGAGTGAAAATTGTTCAAGTTATTTGTATCGTAGTCGGCCATTTTGTACATCGAAAACCAATATATATATATATATATATATATATATATATATATATATATATATATATATATATTCTAACAGCTTGACATTCATACTAAATAGATGTGTAATTAATTTTATGAGTGGATCACTTTCTCATACGAAAAAAAATGTTAAATTCGCACATGATATTAAACCCGTTACTGTGGCCTAAGGCCTTAATAATCGAGGCAAATCTTGATATATTTTCATATCTCTAAAAAATGCGCCCGAGTCACGTGATTTAAGAGTCTGTTGAACGAATTTTGACAGTTATAGTAATACGTTTATTTCTTGCGCGACCATTGGAAAGTTTGCTTGACTTGCCGATTTTCACGTGGCTGGAATGATGGAATTAAGGATGTATGGCAACTAAGTTATTTACTACTGTTCGAATTGAAACTCACTGATATTGTAAAGGAAAATATCGAGAACTTTTTGAGATTAAAAAAACAAAATTTGCCCACGTGAATGCTGAGATAAACGAATTCAAAGTTGGGTCATTTAACACGGGGAACATAGGACTGGACGTCCAAAATTCCCTTTACATTGGTAAAAAAGGTATTTCCGGAGTACTCTTTTGTAAAAAAAACTTTTGTGCGATATCGCTGTAATATGCATGATACGTTAAAAAAAAATCGACATGTGCCCATATATTTTGCGAGATATTGCGAGTTAAATGGGACCGTTTTCGTATTTCTTTAGCTCGTATGTCGTAACCACGACAACGTCAGGGAAAACGTACATCAAATCAGCAACTAAATTTGCAGTTAAAAATTGAAAATTCTTCTTTCTGTACCGCATGTTTTACTTTGAGCTGTGGTAAATCTCCTTTTTAGCTTCAATCAATACTACAATTATTTTATTTAGTCTTTAAATGCGATTTTTGCAAATTGCATAATCAGTTCTGTAACGACTCTGCAGTAGCTGCCATACATCCTTAAGAGTTCTAAAATATTCGTAGCTCGTGGGCTGAACTCGCTGAAAAATAACGAACATTTTTTTGCCGATGAGAACATCATCAGTTGCCCTCCAGCGCAGGATTACAAAGTGTACGCAACTGCAGAAACATTCAATTGCCAATAACGATCGCGTGTTCGCGTACAAGCATTTGGCTTTTTCACAAAATCGTTTTGTGACGAAATGACACACGACTCCGCCGGTAACGAAATCCATGAAAAGTTTTCGGATCCTTTGGCAAAAACGACCGCACCGACTGACTTGCAATCTCACAGTCAACGCCGAACTGCCAGGCTAAATCTTTCTGTACATCGTGATTAAAAATAATATTGTAGTTTCAGTAACCGTAAAAAACTGTAGGGTCAGAGTGGGACCAGTGGCTCATTTTTTTCAGAGGTCTGTAGCTGCCTAACCGTTCACACAATCTCAATGAAACCTCGACTGAATGTGAGGTGTGTTCAATGGCTTCATTATGTTAAAAGACACCGAACGGCCTAACCCAATAGATATTGAGATAATAACCATTTTTTAAAAAAATGGGATTTGATCCACTGTGTACTTGGGGGTGTACACAGTGAAACATGCCTAATTTCACAGTCAAACAACAATTTCAAAATCAAGCAAAATTTGAAGAAAATTACCCTGATCCACTGTACACTGGTAGGTAATGGAGTGCTTTTCTCTATACAATGGCGAGTATTGTGCAGTAAACTATTGAAAAATTAATTAAAAAAAAAACAGCATATTATGAGATCAATCACAATAATTTGTTGAATATTAATCAACAATGAGTACCTACCTAATGAGGTAGTACCAGTACCTATCTAAATCACAACGCGAAAATATTCATATCATGACTTACCTCTGTGTACCTCGAAAAATTGAGCCACTGTGTACCGACCCTCTCCTTTTTTCTAAAGCGGGTACTGACAATTTCTATTTTTGTCAGGTTAACAAACACAATGCTCAAATACCGCAATATAGCTGTATATTGCGGGAGAACAATGACTTCGAACATAACTGCGATAGGTAAAGAAGCAAAAAACATACAAACTCAGCAGGTTTTTCAATTTTTGACACAAAAAATAATATAAAATCACCTCTCACAACCGAATTGCGCGGGAGCGACTCACAGACAGGTTCAAACCTATTGGCATCCGAGGGCGGTTCTAATGTAAAAAAGACGCACATATATGAGGCATTCCACGCCATTTCGCTCGGCCGTGACCCGGACCATTTTTCATTAAATTTTTTTTTTTTTTATAAAATAGTGTGCTATGCAAGGAGTATTTTCACAAATTTTTAAATTTTTATCGCATGTATTTCAGAAGTTACGATTTTTCGGAAAATCTGGATTTCGGAAAGTTCGGAAACGTTCTAACGCCGATGTCTCTTAAATTAATCGATATATCGAAAAATGTCTATAGATCGATTTTTTCATATTAGTTCACACTTTCATAAAAAAAAAGGAAAACATTTTTAAATTATCGTTGTCAACATTTTCTCATCGTGTAAAGTAAAATCTATTTTTTTAAAGGATGATTGCCATTTTTTTCCAACAATTCTCTAAAATAATATGATGAATTATATGAATTTTAATGCTAGTCCCATTGTGGGCCCATTTTTCCTTGTATTTTTTTTAAATAAATTTAATTTTTTCTTCTTTTTTTGCATGGATTTTTTTTGTCGAAAGGATTGCGACACCGATCAAAATGCACGTTCAATGCCATAGCAATGACAAAATACGATAAATTGGAGCAGATAATTCTTTTACTTTCGCTCTTTTCAGCAGGTGAAGAGACACTGTTGCTTCTGGCTGCTTTTACAAACCGTTCGAAAAAACTCTGGTTTCACGAGCCTCGCTCCTTGACAGAAGGAGACAATAACACTCCCATGTTTACATTTTAAACAATGTAATGTTTCAACCTTGGGATGTACGCTTGCCAAGTGTAGGCGTGATTTTTCTTAGAAATGGTACAAAAACAAAAAAATATTGCGATAAATATGATTCATAAAAAACACTCGAAATTTTCGGCGGAAAAAATTGAATTTATTAGAAAAAAAAATACAAGGGGAAATGGGCCCACAATGGGACCAGTGTTCCCATAATTCATATAATTCATAATATTATTTTAGAGAATTTTTTGAAAATAAAAATGTCAATCATTTAAAAAAAAACAGTTTTCACTTTACACGCTGAAAAATGTTGACAACGATGATGTAATTTTTTTCCTTTTTTTATGAAAGTGTGAACTAATATGAAAAAAATCGATCTATAGATATTTTTCGATATATCGATTAATTCAAGAGATATCGGCGTTAGAACGTTTCCGAACTTTCTGAAATCCAGATTTTTCGAAAAATTGTAACTTCTGAAATACATGCGATAAATTTTTTTACGATAAATTGTATGCGATATCGAAATACATGTGATAAATTTCACAAATTTTTAAATAAAATTTAAAAAATTGTGAAAATCCTGCTTGCATAGCATTCTATTTTATAAAAAAAAAAAAAAAATTGAAAATGGTCAGGGTCACGGCCGAGCGAAATTGCGTGGAATGCCTCATATACATATCCACTTCTGAGAAACAGAAAAGGTTCAGTGTACCCACTGTTGCCACTGCCCTCACTTTGACCCTACTGGAAACGGGCTAAAGATGACGTTGTGTTGCTCAAAATTGATGAAGTACTACAAGAGAATCGGGCGTTGATATTCTTCAGCGTGTGTCATTTCGTCTTTATGCGAAGTGTCATCACCTTGCAGTGATTTGCAGTCTTCCAGTGTTTTCCGAGACGGAGAACAGATATTTCGGAAAAAAGTAGAGAAAAATATTCCGCTCTGTCAACAGACGAACAGAGAATATCTTTTCGCTTGCCCGAACTGTAATTCGTCTACGAGAAAACTTGGCTGCAAGATTTTCACGGCCGCGTGACGCGTGTCCTTGAAACTCGACGTACGATAATTCACATAGTTTTAACGTTTCCAATACCGTAATACCCAACACTAAGGCAAGTATGGCGCATGAGTTTCGTTCGCGATTAATGACATTGACATTGAAGAGCGGTGGGTGTCGTTATTGCAAATTCATGCACCTTTGCAACGTCGAAGCAATACTCGTACCTCCTTAAGGAATTCTCGTGCTTTTCACAACGTTGCACCTGTAAATTATTGCCTGATATACCATTTTCACGAGAATCTCTTTCTTTCACGCCGTGACTTATTGGCGCATCACTCGTAGAGGCTTTTGAGACATTTGCCGATAAAACAAATCGCAACGTTATCGGCTAAATACTAGTGTAATAAATAAAAAATAACAATATTGAGAAGCGGCCTGGCGAAGAAGATAATGCCGATATATCATTATTTCCAAAACACGCGGCATTTTTCTTCGAATACCCTCTTGAATGGGGTTTTATGAACAATTAGTTGAAGAAATATTGAACCATATTTTCTTGACAATTAAGAATTAATCGAAGTAGTTATATTCGTGCATTGAATATTTCATATCCAGAAGACGTATTTACCATTATTTCGCGCCTTTCTTTACGCTATTCTCTATAACACAATTTTGTAACAAAACTCTCATGTACGATAGTTGTAGAAAAAATATAAAGATCTTTCTATCGAAGTAAATCTACTTTCGAAACATTATCGTGCCGAAATGTCTTCATTTCAAGCGAATATTCACGCCTCGTTTGCAACCGATCCCGTCCTTTCCCCTTTAAGGCGTTACCCCCACTTGTAGCGCAAAAAAGGCCTTTTTTATGAATTTTTTTAAAGAAAACTACAAAACTTTTTCAATTGATCAATATACCATCTTAAAGAACACATCTTGAAGAACTTTCAGTAATTTTTTTATTGAAAAATATACATTGTTTAGTGGCAAATGGCCGTCAATGAATAATGTTTTTATATACACGGTTTGCGGTGACCAACATTGCGGCGAAGTGGATCATCTGAAAAAAAAAATGCGGATGGATTTAGTCAAATATAAGTATAAACTAGTCTTTAATCGAAGGATTTTAAAAAATATTCATTTTTCACAAAATGGCGGACAGTCAAAGTTAATGGTTCGATTTTAACGAAAAAAAATCGAACGATTAAAGACTACATTTTTATGTATTAAATAAGCCTGCAAAATTTCAAGAAGATCGCTTCATTAGTGTTCCAGTAATCTTGGTCACCGACTTCAGAAATGCCATTTTGAGAAAAACGCGTTTAAAGTTTTAATTTCAGTTTATACGAAGAAAATATTTTTTTTTGTAAACTTACCGAGAGTTATCTATTCCGGGCCCATACAGAAGTATGGGCCCGGATACTTATACTTCAAAAAAATGCAATAAAAAAAAATCGATTTTTTCAAAATCGCAAGTGGGGATAACCTTTTAAGGTGTTCGTTTCGCGCAGGGCCGTATTTTGGGGTGGGGGCATAAAGAGGGCCCTTCTGAATCATCGGTAAATTACAGTGACGCTTAATAAAAATAAGTCACAATCAATTATTATACCCAACGATAAAGTGGAATAAAAAAGTCGCGCATTTTTAGTGGATTTAGATATTTTTACATTTTCTCTGAAAAGTCGCGGCTACGAAAAGTCGTCCGCTAGTCACATTTTTCCAAGTTTTATCATTAATATTTTCTTTAAGGGGTCTTCTCACTTTAGACGCCAAAAAGGCCATTTTCATGATTTTTCTCGATAGGTTTATATTATAGATATTGATACAAAAGTTGTTAACTTAATAAATACACTTTCGAAATACATTTTTAAAAAAATCTTATGTATTTATGTAAACCAAACAAACTTTGAACGCGTTTTTCTCGAAACAACATTTTTCGATGGCTTGTTGATAAAATCTTCGAAACTACTGAACCGATCCTTATGAAATTTTAACCACATATTCTTTACAACTATAGCTATAGCGCATATCAAGGATTTTTTTAAATTTTGATATTTACTAATTTTTTTGCCAAAAACGGTGAAAAAAACGTTTTTTTTTGTTTTTTCGAAAAATGTCCGCTATTTTGGTATTTTTGCATATATGAAAAATCGTGTGATACGCGCTATAGCCATTAACATACTGAATATAAAACCGTTTGATTTTTTGTTTCGGATGATCCATCTCCGAGATTTCATCAACAGCGCAGACCTACAATTCCTTTAGGAAATTTTTTAAATTACCATTTTCGTCTATAAATAGTGACTTAAATAAATATATTAAAAAAAATGTATTTCGAAAGTGTATTTATTGAGTGTAACAACTTGTATATCAATATCTATAATATAAACCTATCAAAAAATTCATCAAAATAGCCTTTTTAGCGTCTAAAGTGAGAAGACCCCTTAAACATTCGGCGATCCCATGTTTTTATTGTCGTTGCGGAAATTTTAGAATTTTTTACACGCCTTGAGCTGTTGGTAGTGTATAAATTATTAGATAGAAATGTGGCCAGAGTGTCATTTTCATAAAGTTCCGTATAAATGGGACGATTTTTAGAGTTGTAATTTTTCATTAAAAGTTCGGTAACTTGGCTTGAAATTTTACAAGTATACTGGGATGTATATTTACTTGATTATAGCCGAAAATTGTTAAATATTTGGGTTCGTGAAAGAAAATACCTTAAGGTAATGCGAGCACTTACTTGATCGTTAGATCGCTGCTTAAGGCGCTGTTTAATTCGGACCACCGAATGTTTAAGGGGTCTTCTCACTTTACACGCTAAAAGGCTATTTTTACGATTTTTAAAAATATATTTATATGATACATATTGACATTTAGACGGGAAAAAAATTAAGCAATTTTATGATTTTTTTTCTACGAAGAAATATTAGGAGTACAACTTTGCAGTGACCGTTTTACTTAGAGAGCCACTGCGGCCGAAGTAGTGGCCCTAGCTCAATAAAAAAAAGTGGCATTTTAAACTAGAGGCTCTGCCAATGTAAACAATTTAAAAAAGCTAACGGATACGTGTATGCATTATAAAGTTATAGGCACTCAAACATGGCAACCTACGAACCGAATTCTCAGCATTTGCGTGAGGTTATGATTTACTTCTTCAACATCAAGAAATCTGCGGCTGAGGCCCACCGTTTGCTTGTAGATGCTTACGGGGAGGATTCTATTAGTGAGAAAACGTGTCGGCGGTCGTTTCAACGCTTCAAAAGTGGAGATTTTGAGGTCGAGAACAAGCATGGTGGCGGAAGGCAGAAAGTTTTTGAAGACGGGCTGACAGCTGGGCGTTGTGTACTATGAGCTGCTCAAACCATCCGAAGCCATCACAGGGGAACTCTACCGACGTCAGTTGATGCGCTTGAGTAAGGCACTCAAAGAGAAACGGCCACAATTCAACGAAAGACATGACAAGGTGATACTGCAGCATGACAATGCCCGACCCCATGTTGCAAATGTCGTGAAAAAGTACTTGGAAACGCTGAAATGGGAGGTTTTATCCCACCCGCTGTACTCTCCAGACATTGCCCCTTCCGACTATCACTTGTTCCGGTCAATGGCACACGATTTGGCTGACCAGCACTTCGGTACTTACGAAGAAGTCAAAAATTGGGTCGATTCCTGGATTGCCTCCAAGGACCAAGACTTTTATCGACGCGGGATTCGAATGCTACCTGAAAGATGGGCCGAGGCCGTAGCTAGCGACGTGCAGTACTTTGATTAAAAAATATGTAGCCACTTTTTTATAATAAAGCCTTAAACTTTTGAAAACAACGGTCACTGCAAAGTTGTACTCCTTATAATTATTCTACATTTATCAAACTGTAGGTATACTTTAATAGTATATTTAAGTATAAAAAACAATTTTTGACATTTATTTATCGTAGACTTTAATATGCAAACAAAATCCATTTTTTTATGTTGAAGAAAACGTGAATTTAAGAGAATGGCACGCGTTTACAAAAAAAAAATATTTCACGCATAATTTCTGTTAAATTTGGATAAAAAAAGTAGTTTTTGTTTAATTTTTCGAAAACGATTCTCGCCAGGTGGCAAGGTAGCAATATTACAAACTTGGTAGAAATTACCAAGTTTTAACTCAATCGGCTTAACAGTTTTGAGTAATCCTAAGCGCGAACTTCAAAAATGCAGTTTTGAGAAAAACGTTTTTGGGGCACAGCGTTAACGGGCTGTAATGTTTGAAGTTTTTCGTATTTTGCTTTGAAACTTGGGGAAAATATTCTACATATATAATTCTATCGTTTAAAGAAAAGACAAAAAAAATCGATTTTTTGATCGTTAGAAGTGTATATCACGCCTTAATACTTTATGATGATAAGTTAATACTTTATGTGCTACGGATGATGCACACATGCGGTTGTGTGTTTAAAAACTCGTGCAAGGTTACCGGCTATTCAGGCTAAATGGATAGATCCAAAGTCGGGCGATTAGGCGTGGTTTTTACTAGCAAACGCCCAACATCCATCCTTTTATTGTTTTATTCGTATTTCGCAATTAGCTGAATATAAAAATAAAAAGCGGAACGTGTTTCAGTGATTTCGAGGTTTAGAATGTCAAGGGAAGAAATTGATGACAACGACAGTACGAAAACACAGAAAATCCATTTCCCAGATAGCGAGGGACAGAATCAGAAGCTTTTATGCGCATGTAAAATTATCATTTATTATATTACGATTTTTTCGGTACCAAAAATAGGGATATTCGATCATTTTCATAGGGGAACTCTTTTTCGACTGCCTTCCAAGCGTGTGCTGATATTAAACAGGTTACACCTAGCTCGTGGCCGAAAACCAGAAGAATTTTCATGATTTTTTTCCGGAAGAAAGTGTGCAGGTTTAAAAAATATTTTATTAAATATTTTAGAGTACGGTTTTAAGTATCTTTCACAATTTTTGTATTGATAAATATTAATAAATGTGGTAGATAAAATTTGACTAAACTGCTGTTCGAAAAACGTCCTTCGCGGTGACCAATACTGCTGAAAAATCATCTGAAACAAAAAATCAAACGCATTTAGATTTGGCATTAAATTTTCTAGTACTTGGACGAAGGGTCTCATAAAATATTGATTTTTGCAAACGTGGCCGCAGTCCAAACTGAAAGTATCGATTTTCGGTAAAAAAAGCTCCATTTTTGTTGACAAAAAAAACTATACATCGAGGAAAAAAATCTTTCGTTCCATCACTGCTTTTTGATATATAAAAGAAGCTTGTAAAACTTAGAGTAGATTGGTGCAATGATTTTCGAGAAGTGGCCACCGATTTCGAAAAAGTAATTTTGAGAAAAAACATAACTCCCTCAATTTAGAACAGGTCGACTTGAAATTTTCATAAAATATTTTTCAAATGATATATTTAGAGAATCCGACGAAAACAAAAAATCGATATTTTCAAAAATCCAACTAGGTGTAAGCCCTTGAAATAAATAGAGGAGAGCAACAACGTTCGAAGGTCCATTTGACTAAGAATCACGGATTACCCTAATGGAATCATCATTTGCAGCCAGAATGATAAATCTGAAACGTACAAAGTACGTCAAGACTCAACAGTGAATAAGCTTTTTTTTAATTAGGTCAATTGAAGAAAAAAGTTTTCTGCCAATTGTGTTACGCCAAATTTTCTGTCCACCTTTTTCCCACGTTCAGGCATAAATGTTATGCTACAGCAGCGATGCTCCGACCGTTCTATCGGCTAAATTAATATCCGAGTTCTTTGCAAATTATTGAATCAAGCGAATACGCGTCGAGGACCTTGTAAATAAATACACAATGAACGCCGCGACACGTTGCGATACCCCAAATGCACCAGAGCTCGGTGAGCCCAAAATATTGAAGAAACTATCGACCAAATGCAGTGTATGGACGAGAAATTTGTTCGGTCGCAAGTGAAGCCGGAGCCCATCAATCGAACTGTATCTCGTTCCGAGTGTCACGGTGACCTACTTTACCGAGCAACCAATATCGGTAGCTTTGCACTAGTGGGTACCACTACTACTGCCGATAGGTCGCTATAGAAATAGAAGAGTCAGCCACACCCACTGGGTCAAACACCTACGCGGTGACGAGCAACCCCTATTGGGCTCCTCCGGACCATCGATCCGCATCCCATCAAATACCAACACCTGAACTTGCAGTTCTTCACACTGAATTCCTCACTTTGACACGAAAATCTGGTACAATTAAAAGTGCCACGTCACCAGCACTCGACAATCCGATTTACCTGTAGGATTACAACCACGCGAATAAACGCACACGCGATATACCTGCCATTCTTGTAGGTAGGTATACTTGTATATTTAGCAGAGCCAGCGTACTTCAATGAAGTACCCACCTCGAAGGCGTATAATTGCGTTCGCTTCGGGGGTCAACTTGGTCCATTGTTCTCTTCAAACTCGTTTCTACGTGGATTCGTGCGTTTTCAAAATTGCTTGTTTATCTGCCGTACTCCGGACTCCGGAATCATGGCCCCATTGGGTAGTCATGAAATTGCTGTTTTTGTAAAAGCGTTTCTTTTTTCCAGATTTTAATTAATTTCGTTCGGAATGTTTCACGTCCAAAAGTGATTTTTGAAACAAAATGCCTGTGCATATGGGTGGGTATACACTTTTTGGTGCCCACGAAAACTTTTCGTTTTCCAAACGCATCTTAGCCATGAAATTGGTCGAAAAATTTCTGATGTTCGCGATATTTTTTTTTTGATTGTTAAAATACGCTCGTCACTCTGATTTTTTAATGTCAAAACAAAGAACTCATGAAGAACAGAAAATAAATTTTTAAACGTTTATTTTGATTTTATTTTTTTACATTTTTTTAATGGCTGAAAATGTCTTCGAAAAAAAGGAGTTCTCACGGTCTTCAGATATTATCTGAAACAAAATGTGTAAAAAGATTATTCATCAGTATGAAAGCCGCTATCGCGCTATGAAGGATTTTGAAAAACAAAAATTGACAAAATGGCGGCGGTTTGAAAAAAAAAGTATCGAATTTAGCCTATTTTTTCGACAGTTTTTCGTTAAAAAATTTGAGGATATAAAAGAAGCTTCCATAGCAAGATGAATAATGGCGTGAAGTATGTCGTGTCAAAGTTTGAGCGGATAGCTTGAAAACTCGTCCTTTGAGAGTGAACGCCGTTTTGAAAAATGACATTTCGAGAAAAACGCATTTAAAGTTTCGAGTGCGGAGTTTCATATAAATTGTCTACTTACGTTCATGTAAGTATATGAACAGCATGTTTATAACCGTTTGTACTATAAGATAATGCCAAAAAATCGATTTTTTGAAAATTTTACACTGCGATGATCCCTTAATTGTCTTCGGAACGTTTCACGTCGAAAAATGAATTTTTAAAAAAATGTACATTTGTGTCGGGATACATTTTTTTATGCACGCGGAAACTTTTAGTTTTTCAGATAGTACCTTGATACGGTTGAACCCATAGTATAGCGTTGGAAGTAGGTTTTGAATGAATGTAGCGAAAATCGAAATATGACGAAATTGTATCTCCCGGAAAATTGTCTTTTTACGCCATAACTATCACAAGCGTTTAGATACCTTGCTGATTTTTTGTACGGAAATAAAGTGTCATACACGGTATATACGAGCAAAGTTGGCGATAGTCAGTTAAAATGTTTCGATTTTGAGAGGTCGTTGGTGGTCAAAAAATGTCTTCAGTATGTGAATTTCCCAAACTTTTAGTTATCTGGATAATTTTTTTCACATAAATAGAGCATTAGTAGAATGTACTTATTTTAAGTTTGCGAAAATCTGTGAAAGGGTTTAGTTTTCAAAGAGGTTTATATTTCGAATAAACTATTTTTACGATGAAACTTTTCCAAAACGTAAGATAGTTGAAGAATTTTTTGCACATTGGTAATTTACCAGGTCAATTTAGGTCAGTTTAGCTGAAAACGGCAAGAATGTCCCGATTTTGAGAGCATTTGAATTTTTTAAAATGATTTGTATTTAGAAAGAAAGGATAATGGTGAAATCTTTGCATATAAAAATACATTGTTAAACTTTATTATACAAAATAAAATTGCCCAATTGAGAAACTTGTACTTTGCTTCTTCATTAATTTATTCCGCTCTCAAATTTGGCCATATGAGCAAGTTTTTCCGCATTTATGCGTTTACACGTTTGAATTGCTCATTTTATTTCCAGGCCGTGTCCGGGAATATATCTCTCAAAAATGAAAAAAATATGCATCACAAAATTCTGAAAAATTATAATTACGAATTGCCAATGTTCGACGATCGAGTGCCGACATTTTTCATGGGGAACATAGTTGCGGATGAATTCCTTGATACTTTGATGCTTTAAGGGGGGATCCCTTTAGACGCCTGAAAATGAGTCATTTTTCATGATTTTTTGAAGGTAATAAAATAATCGCATCATTTAAAAATGTTGACATTATCTTATTACATCTTTCAAGTGTTTTTTTTTTCATTTTTAAACGAAACAAAATGGCGGCGTAACAAGGTGTTTCTTTAGGCGTTTTTTGAAAAACTGCTCATGCTATAGCCCAAAAAGTTATTGATCGATCTGGCTGAAATTTTGGGAGGTTTTTCACTAAAACCTTATTGGAAGGATATGCCTAAAGTTTTAAGGTTATAGCGTAAGTAAATTACATTTTTGGGGTCGAGATAATGGTAAAAAAGATGAAAATTTGATTACAAAGCCTACATAATTTTTAATTTTCATACTTTTTAATATTTTTATAGGTATATCCTTCCAATACTGTTACAGTGAGAAACCTTCCAAAATTACAGCCAGATCGATCATTAACTTTTTTGGCTGTAAGGGATCGTCCATTAATAACGTGAGATTTTTTGGCCACTTTGTGAGCCCCCCCCCCCCCCCCCCCCCCGCATGGTGGTGTGAGGTTGTCCATAATTTACGTGAGGTTCAAATAGGGGGGGGGGGGGGATTTTTGGATAACAGAAACCTCACCACATATCACCATGGGGGAGGGGGGGCCTCAAAAAGTGGCCAAAAAACCTCACGTGATTAATGGACGATCCCTAACATGAGCAGTTTTTCAAGATGCCTAAAGGAATATCTTATAACAAAACTATTTTTATTTGTTTAAAAAAGAAAAAAAATTCACACTCGAAAGTTGTAATAAGATAATGTAAAAATTTGTAAAATAAGCGATTATTTTATCACGTTTAAAAAAAATCATGAAAAATAAGGGTCTGAAGGGATTGCCCCCCTTAGAGGACCGTTAGACGAGCAACAAATTCGCTGATTTTCATAATTTTTTTAACAAGCAAGATTTTTCTACCATTTTTGAGACTTGGGGTATGTTTTATTACTACTTTTGGCTTTTACATGGATTTTTTAATCAATCTTTAAAAACCGCGGAGGTATTGTACGGTCTTTTAAACTGGCGTAACGTATAGCTAAAAAAACTAATCAACCGATTCTGATAAAATTTCATATAAATCTTTCTAGCCTCATGGTCTAAAATGTGACCCTAAATCTTCCTAAAAATAAAAAAAAACGTATTTTTTATTTTAATATGCAGCCATTTTTTCGAAAAATTCAATATTTTTCGTTTCACAGCGTACCGTTTCATAGATTTTCAACATTACTCATTTTTCTTTGGTTCATATTCTGCGTATGAGTGTTAATGGAAGAAAAATCTTCGTTGGTTTTTTTCACATCAATCTGGCCGACGCTACGTATCACGACGTCTGACAACATCCGCCGCAACCCGTTCAGACGACCGTGCCATACCTTAGCCATTTTTAAAGATTGATAAAAAAAACCATGTGACAAAAGTAGTAATAAGACCCCAAGTCTCAAAAATGGCAAGAAATCTTTTCTTTTGAAGGAAAATCATGAAAATCAGCCATTTTTTCCTCGCCTGAAGGTATCTCACCCCTTAGTGCATGAATGATAATTTGAAGAGCTGGACCGTTGATGTTCACATTCAAATGTACCGAGGAATGGACTTACGATAAAGTACGGATTTGACCAAGATAACTTTGTCCTTTCGCCGGGTGGTAGTCGATAACGTACAGTAGGTCGGTGGGTCAGAGCTCCACGAGCCCCTGTACAAAGTGGTCCCCAGACAAGCCGGGTGACAGCACTTCAATATGAGGTCCATGGGGGTAGAGTTTATCAACTTCTGGACATGTGGGTTGGGAGAGCTCGGAGCTCGCCTCAATAGGAGACGTGAGTACCCTGCTGGCGATTTTTTTCCGTATCGTGGATGGTGGAGCACAATACCTCGTAAAAGCTTGACGCTCCTGTAGTTGAGAGCGAGGAAGGATGAGAGGGTGGGAACAGAGGGAAGGTGAGAACAGGGGAAAAGGGAGCGACGGGGAGACACATAGAGAAAGGGAGGGTGAGGGTGGATAGAACACGATCCTTTGTACATTTGAGAAGTGGGAGGGAAAAGCTCTTCGACATTCATGATTACTCCACGGATCCCTTTATACTGCCGAGCGAATGGAGCTTGTCATTTACTCGTACCTCGAGGCCTCACTCGAGACACTTGCAATTCGGCCTGTCGCCGTTTCAGGCGATGGCCCGTCATTCCAAAGGGTCTTCCTCTTGATTTTCCAACGCAGATTAGCCCTTGCGTTAATACCTCCGACGTAGATTAGCCGCTGCGTTAAAGGGCTATACCAGTACGAATGCTGGAAATTTGGGTGATGTTCGAGAATTTTTTGGAAGAAAAGTACTCAATCAAATGTTTCGGAAAATTAAGAATAAATTTGGCTATATTTGACCTATATTACATAATTTTTCCATAGAAAAATATTGAGATCCAAGCGACTTATGCGCTGCCTTCGGAGGCGCCAAAAAAAAAGTTCCTCCACTGCTGACATGATTCCGGACGATTGAGTAACTGAAACCGAAAAAGGAAAAAATGTCGTTAAACTGGAAGGTATTTCCTGTACAATGACGTAGGATTTTCGAAAAATATCAAAATCTAACAAAATGGCGTATTTATGAAAACAAAGTCTGTTTTCTTGCCTATAAAATGGTCGTTTTTTCAATGCCAAATCGTCAATTTTCATCCGACCAAAAATATCCTACGTCATTGTAGAGTATTAATATTCAAGAGTACTCAGTTCAAATTTCGAGTCAATCGGATAATTGCTCTTTGAGTTGCAATGTCAGCAAATTTGAAAAATCTCATTTCATATTCTTGAAAGTATAAACTGTCGAAAAAGGCAAAAAAATCGATTTTTTGCAAGTGTCACACTGGTATAGCCTCTTAAGGCGGGATATACACTCACAACGATCAAAAAATCGATTCCTGTTTTTTTTTTCTTTAAACGATAGAACCATATATGTAGAATATTTTCCCAAAGTTTCAAAGCGAAATTCGAAAAACTTCAAACTTTACATTATCGAAATTGGTATGCAGGATTACTCAAAAACTATTAAGCCGATTGAGTTGAAATTTGGTACAAATATTCATAATAATGGACCTTCTACTTGACGAAAATTGTTTTTGAAAAATTGGAAAAAAAAATTCTTTTTTAATCCATATTTCACGGAAATGTTGCGTGAAATGTTAATTTTATGTTGTAAATGCGTGCAATTTTCTCAAATTTGCACGCATTTTGAAACTATACATGTTCTAACTGAAAAAATATTTGAACTTTTTTGCAAATCAAAGTTTACGGGAAGCTAGACTGCACGCCGATTCGCAACTCCCGCGGCGAACTTGCTGTAACACTGTACCACAGCTCCGCGATTTTGATGATGAATTAATTGAAAAAAAATTGTTTCGTATGCTTACATATACTATTAAAGTATACCTAAAGTTTGATAATTGTATAATAATAATTTCTTAACTTAAAAAATCCCTCAATATTGTTTATTTTTTCCTGCCTAAATGTGTATCCCGCCTTAAAGGTTCACATACACCTGAGTAGGTCAAAAAGATCGATTTTTCAAAAAAGGTGCTCATTCGAAAGTACTACCCTTTGAGTGTCTACCCTGAAAATGTCATAAGGAAATTCGCAGTAATGACGAAGTTATAGCGTTTTGTAAGTGACCGGGTGAGCAACGACTAACGGTTGGGGCGCAGGTAGACGCGGCCTTTGTCATCTGTTTGACTATGAGCCGGGTGCTCTCGCTCCTGTTGAATTCCGGGCATTTGTGACCTTTTGTATAGCAAGGTCATGGTTCGAAAAGTGGGTGGGTTCCTATGGCCCAGGAATCGACGATTTCATGTTAGTTTAAAATAAACCAGTTATTTCAGTGTAAAGTGTACTCGAAACTTCAAACGCGTTTTACTCGAAACAGTGTTTTCAAAATCGGTACCAGAAATATCTCCCCATCTACTGCACCGATCGGGATCAAGTTTTGCACAGTTATGCTTCACCCAATAATATAGTCCTTATCGAGCCGTTTTTTCGATACCTGGCATAGTTTTTTTCCTTCATCATACGTACTGAATAATTTTGAGGCGAAAAATCGCCTGTTTTATTCGAATGTTTTCCATGATCGCAAAAAATTAAATTTTTAAATTCCGGCTCGATGAGTACAAGTTTCATCTATCTACTTTAACGGAGACTTTGTCCTTGAAATTTTCAAAAAATCAATTTTTTTTTATTACGGATTCTTAATCTACATGCAAGTAGAAATAAATCTGTCGAAGCGTTTCCCGGATTTCGAACGTTTACGATATTTTACGAACGTTTACAAAACTTTAAACGCGTTTTTCTCGAAAACACGTTTTTCAAAATGGCTGACATTCTCCTGACCGCTGTAATTAACATATCGACCTGAAATTTGGAGAGCATACTCAGAAAATATGTCTTCACGGAATGACGGATCGTTTTTTCGATAGATACATTTTTGCATTTATTATTTATCTTTTTATGCGAAAAAAACGCGAAAATTCGTGTTTTTTTAAATTGCCGCCATTTTCCGAAATTTGTACTAAACGAAAAACCCATCCGTCATTCCATGACCAAAGGGTCACAGATTGATAATATGCTTTGAATTTGTATTTCAGATCAACAATGAGGGGGCAGTGATGTCAGCCGTTTACCTCCCGCGATTTGAGGACCTGTTTTCGCGGAGCTGCAACGGCCGCCATTTTGGTTTTTTTTTTAAATTTTTAACGTTCTGTATATCATGAATAAAAGCAAGAAAAAAACCGCACTCAAAAAGCTTTACTTGTTTCCTTTAAAAAAAATAAAATGTAAACACTTGAAATGTGGCACTCCAAGGACAAAGTCTCCGTTAAGAAACAAATATTTTTCTCCTTAGATAAAAAATGGCAGAGGCACGTCTGGTATCGCGAACGCTGTCAACAAAAACACGTCTCAGGAAAACGACTGTATCTTTTTTACCGTTTGAAACTTTTTAACCAAATTGTCACACAATGTAGATAAAATGTCATACTTTAAAATGTATATCATGATTGTTCAATACAATTCAGTTTTATACACAAAAAATCGTAAACATAACCTTACTTTTAGCCGTCTCAGGTGTATGTAAGCCCTTAGTCGTAGACCTGCCTCGCTAAGCTCTCCAAGCATCATGATACGCCTCAAGACCGCAATCCGATAAGCAATAAGATGTTGATGGTTACGCAATGGTATCAGGGGCTTTGAAGTTCCGCATGGCACGTAAGCCCGAATATTAACGGGCTATGAGAATTTCCCACAATCGGAGGCTCATGATAATCCAATTGCTATTCAATCGCATGGGATTGCGTGTAGAGCGTCATCGATCGTAATTAGGTATGACCTCGTTGCGAGAGCACGTGCTCTCAACATGGAACATCATTAACAACTCATTTGCTGCAAATGACACCTCGATAAATCAATATTCAAAGAGCTGAGATTGCGTTTAGTTGTTTTGTCGAACAATCGAGGAGCTAGATTTAAGAAGTTTCGGGACAATTGAGGCCGCGGTCACATTGGCGAGCTATTAACTGGTAGATATAGTGTGCTAGTAAACTGTTAACGAATGGCGGTCATACTCATTGATGAGCTACTAACTAGATGACAGTGAGATTGCAAAGTAGTATCTAGCGATTGGGACGCACCTAGGAATGTTGAACTCTCGGCTACTAGTCTCGAAGCTATATCTATAGACGTCAGTCTGCGAGCGAGTAGATACTACACTAGTCGAATTAGCTAAGCTGCAATTTCAGTATTTCACAATGTGAACCAAAACTTGTGAACTATTATATAACTGTTTTGCCCTAACCTCTCAAATCAAATTGCGGTTTAGCTCTTCTTGAACTATTGAATAGCAGTCCTGGATTTGCCAAAAGGCCTAGGCAGCTGTCTAGGGGTGGCTGACTTTAGGGGGCGGCCGATTTTAGAGGCAACTAAGGCCTGTAAATACAAGTCATTAAGATACGAGGGGCGGCACTAAGTCGAGTGGCCTATACTCAAGATAAGTATAAATCCGGCACTGTTGAATAGCTACTAACTACTAGTTCATAGCTCGCACTGTGACCGAGCCCTGACTATATGATACCATTTGATTCAAATTCATGCAATAAATTCTTTGTCGTATAATGAATGCACCCTCCCAATTTTCAATCGATCGTCTACACCGTTTCTATAAAATTTACAATTGAAGAAACACTTTCTAACGCGAGAGATATCTACGCTAATCGCTAAATGGCAGTTTTACACACGAAATAGTGTAAATGAACGTTTGAAATGTTATGAAAACCTGTCAAATTAGTACATTACGACAATTTCGTCTCCCTTGACATTATGATAATTAGGCATCTCCCTATGTTGAAAAGTTTCTTCAATTGTAAATTTTATAGAAACGGTGTAGATGAACGATTTAAAATTTAGAGGGTGCATTCGGTATATGCCAAAGAATTTACTGTATAGATTTGAATCCAATGGTAACATATCGTCAATTGTCCCGAAACTCCTTAAGGGATCATCACAGTGTCAAATGTTCAAAAAAACGTTTTTTTTTTGTATTATTCGATAGTATAGACGGTTATAAACATGGACCTGGCATCGCAGATTGATTGTGAGTAGACAATTTATATGAAAATTCC
>OX101783.1:34913509-35005685 GCA_944452715.1 Ophion slaviceki
CGGTTCAACGATGCGAGGGTGCCACCGAGCGCAAAACAATGGCTCGCCCCAATTCCCAATCAGCGAGCAACAGGCTATGAGAAACATGGCCAACATCGACGCTGACATCACTTTATTGAACACACACACCCACGCAGTAACAGAGGTGAGAAGAGCCTGCGGTTTATCGCTAAAGTTTCAAATGTTAGGGAAAAAAGCGGACAGGCTTTATTGGACAGTTTGTCAATCGACGCTGAACCACAGATTCGACCTACAACTTCACATTATGGTCATTGTTGCTTCACTAGAAACTCAAATTGTTACGAGTCGATTGCAAGGCTGGATTGCGATGCCCGCGTAGGATAACGTTTGGGTTTGTCGTTGGGACTTGATCGGAAGGGTGGCTTGCTGAGGACATCCCGTGTACTTTTACATACCATTTGCAATGTCGTTCAACAGATGCTGTCCAACAGCGCACAAAACATAATCAACACCAAATTGTCCACCTAGCTGCAAACTACGTGCAAGATCAACATATATTGTTACTTTAAGGGGTTACCCCCACTTGCGATTTTGAAAAAATCGATTTCGTTTATTGCATTTTTTTGAAGTATAAGTATCCGGGCCCATACTTCTGTATGGGCCCGGAATAGATGACTCTATGTGTGTTTACAAAAAAAAATTTTCTTCGTGTAAACTGAAATTGAAACTTTAAACGCGTTTTTCTCAAAATGGCATTTCTGAAGTCGGTGACCAAGATTACTCGAACACTAATGAACCGATCTTCTTGAAATTTTGCAGGCTTATTTAATACATAAAAATGTAGTCTTTAATCTTTCGATTTTTTTTTCGAAAAAAAAATGGCCGTTTTATAGCCAAAAAACGACCGTTTTTTTTCGTTAAAATCGAACCATTAACTTTGACTGTCCGCCATTTTGTGAAAAATGAATATTTTTTAAAATCCTTCGATTAAAGACTAGTTTATACTTATATTTGACTAAATCCATCCGCATTTTTTTTTTCAGATGATCCACTTCGCCGCAATGTTGGTCACCGCAAACCGTGTATATAAAAACATTATTTCATTGACGGCCATTTGCCACTAAACAATGTAGTATTTTTCAATAAAAAAATTACTGAAAGTTCTTCAAGATGTGTTCTTTAAGATGGTATATTGATCGATTAAAAACGTTTTGTAGTTTTCTTTTAAAAAATTAATGAAAAAGGCCTTTTTTTGCGCTACAAGTGGGGGTAACGCCTTAAATTCGTTCAAAGGACAGGTTAAGGGATCATCACAGTGTTAAATTTTCAAAAAGACAGTGTTTTGTTTGTTTGTATTATCCGATAGTATAGACGGTTATAAACATGCTGTTCAATTTTTGGGACGAAATTCGAATTAGTCCGGTTGCTACGGCCCTTCTCGGAAAAAGGGATTCGTCCCTTTTCTGAGGCCTGGCGCGAACGGACACATTCTTCACGCCATTCTTTATCTTGCTGCACTGAGAAAAAAGAATCGTTGAGTGTACAAAATGCGTTTTGTTGTCTCGAAATTTTGTTGTTTTAACAGTTGCTCAGACATGCTAAATAAGCTACAGTTCACACCACTATACTATTTTACCACCAACTATACTGTTTTGTTATGCCAATCAAAAATCAAGTTGAACGTATTTAAAGATACATTTTGTTAAACCAACTAAATTTTTGATGGATGAACCAATTTTTTTCAGTGTATGGAAGCTTTTTTTTTAATCTTCATATTTTTTTAAACAGAAAACTGTCGATAGAATGGGCTACATTCGATGCATTTTTCAAAACGCCGCCGTTTTGTCAATTTTTATGAAAAAATACTCCATAGCAAGATAGCGGCTTTCATACTGATTAATCATCTTTTTTACATTTCGTTTCAGATAATATTTACGGCCACAACCGTGTACACCACGAGGACTCTTTTTTTTCGAAGACATTTTCAACCGTTAAAAAATGTAAAAAATAATTAAAAATAAACGTTTGAAAATTTAATTTCTGTTTTTCGTAAGTGCTTTGATTTGGTATAAAAAAATCAGACTGATTAGCGTATTTTAACTCCGGAAAAAAATCGCGAAAAACGGCTATTCTTTGACCATTGAGAATTTGCATCCTTAAAGTGTTTAGAGCACGTGGGTAAAAGGATATTTTTGTAGCTAAAGTATTTTAGAATTCACAGCCTGTTGAGCGGAACGGTCCGCCGCCTGAAAAATCGGTAGTTGAACCGATTCCGTGAATCTCTGCGCAATTGAAAGGAAATTCGAAAATTTGCACGAAGCGAATTCAACATCAGAAAGCGATTCTTGTCAAAAATTGATTGAGAAATATTTTTTCGTCCGTTAAAGGACAAAAATCGGAGGTGTTTTTGCAAACGGCTGCCATTTTGTTATCTAGAGGTTTTTCAGAAAAGAAAAAACAATAAGGCTCTCCAAATTCGGTCTAGTTTAATCATTTTTAACCCGTTTTTGTCTCGGATGAACTGGCAAGCTTGTGGAGCGCCCCGCGCAGACCAAAACACGCTGTCCATGGCTTTATTTGACGAGAGCTGGAGCCGCCATTTTGGGTTCAAAAAAATAAATAATAACTAATAATAAAATAAATAAATGACTCTCCATTGATAGAAGAATAAAATACGTTTAAACTCATTACCAAATGTATTTAGTTTATATAAAATAAAAATATGCCAGTAGCTCATGCATTTGTCATGCCTCTACACGGTAACCTGTGCTTAAGACCTATACATATTTTGTCCTCGCTAAGGATGATCGGGGTGCCAGATTGATAATACGGAAAAACTATTACGTAACAACAAACATGGCGAGGCAGGCGGTAATATTATTGGATGCATTTTCAATTGCACCACGTAACTTTTGATGCAGCGTTATCAGTACGTGACTCGCGTGTGTATCGCTGAAAAACACCGTCATTGAAACACAATTACCCATTCCGTTTCGCATTATTGGAATACCCATTATTGAGAACGATTCGTTTTTTCCGCATGATTCATGTATGCGAGTTCTTGGGGAGGAATTAATTATCCGCGGAGGGAGAAGTTTAGCGTTACGTAATATCGCGGCGGAGATTGATTAACGCTCGTTACTACGGGATTTCGTGCGATTACAGTGCAGACGAGTATTGCTATGATATGATGCATTAATGAGTTTTTGTTACGTTTAATCGCATCTGACCAGGTGACGATGTAGTTACAATGTTGGTCCGATAAATGCATTGGGGCGAAATGCTATACGATTCGCCCGATGAAGTAATCCATTAAGGGGTTATACCTAGTTGAAATTTTAGAAAATGACGATTTTTGGCTTTCGACGGATTCTCAAAATAGAACGTTTAAAAAATGTTCTCCGAAATTTTCAATTTGATCCGTTCAAAAATGAGAGAGTTGTGGGCTTGTGGAGTTGTGGTTTGTAGGCAAGTTCCACGGACCAGCGAACTTTAAAAGCGTTTTGCTCAAAATGGATTTTACAAAATGGGTGACCACGATATCTAAAAAATTACTGCACCGATCAACTTTCAATTTTGCAAGCTTATTTTACATATCTAAAAGCAGTGCTTGAGCGAGAATTTTTTTTCGATGCATAGTTTTTTTGATCAACGAACATGAAGCGTTTTTCGCCGAAAATCGATACTTTCACTTGGGAGTGCGGCCATTTAAAAAAATCTTTATTTGTTTAAATCCTTCGTCTAAGCACTAGATAATTTCATGCAAAAACTAAATGCGTTTGATTTGTTTTTTTTTCGGATGATTTGTTTCCGAGTAGCACTGGTCACCGCGTGGGTCGTTTTTCAAACAGCGTTCTGCACAAGTCATTGTATCTACCACATTTATAAATATTTTTAAATACAAAAATTGTTAAAGACACTCAACCCTTCGACTGCACACTGGATCGTTTTGACCCCATGATCATTTTCGTGCAAGTACGTATTTTTAAAGGCATCTCCCACTTTAAACGAATGTTTGGGGACTTAATTTTTGTTTGTCTTTAAAAATAAATGTTGAGCCATAAAATAAGGATCATTGACTGCAAAAAACGTTTATACAAAAAAAATGCATATTTACCGAAAGACAACGATCTGAAAAACGTTTGGGGTCCGGTCGACTCACATGCAGTCTGAGGCTTAAAACGGTACTTTTTAATGGAAATTTAAAATTTTTGAAAATCTGTACATGTTTCCCAGAAAAAATTCACGATAATTCCTCTTTTCTCCGGCCGCGAGATAAATGTAACCTATTAAAGCGGGATACACATTTACAACGAACAAAAAATCGATTTCTTTTTTTTCTTTAAACGATAGAACTATATGTAGTATATTTTCCCAACGTTTCAAAGCGAAATTTGAAAAACTTCAAACGTTACAGCCCGTCAACGCTGTGCCTCACCGCTCGGATTCGGAGCGGGCGTGAACTTCAAACGCGTTTTTCTCAAAACTGCATTATCGAAATTGGCGGGCAGGATTACTCCAAAACTATTAAGTCGTTTGAGTTGAAACTTGGTAGAAATATTTATAATATTGGTACCTTCTACTTGACGACAATTGTTTTTGAAAAATTTGAAAAAAAAAACTACTTTTTAAATCCACATTTCACAGAAATGTTGCGTGAAATGTTGATTTTTTTTTGTAAAATGTGCCATTTTCTTAAATTTGCATTTTCTTCATTTTAATTATCGTCACATAGAAACTATACATGTTCTAACTGAAAAAATGTTTGAACTTTTCTGCAAATCAAAGTCTACAGGCAATATTGCTTATTTTTCCCTGTCTAAACGTATATCCAGCCTTAAAGGTTTTAGGAACTTTGCTCGATAACGACTAGACCGAATGATTGAAAAATTTCACCGTCGAAGGGGATGATTGCTAGGGGATGGAGCTACAGCTTTCCGACATACGGATTTTGAAAAATATTGTAGATTCACTTACCACAGACAACTGTGTTCAAAACAGCTTTGAAGTATAGAAAATTATCATTTTGCTTGAAACGGACGGATCACTCAGGCCGGTCATTTCAACGATCCACTGAGAAAATTCATTCCCTGCAAGAATTGTTGCTCGAGGACATACCAAAATTAGAATTGTCGGAAAAAACTTAAAATCCATCCTTGCAAGCGAAAAATCAAGTACTTTCTCAGGCTGAAACTTGAATTCGACGTCACTGAAATTTCGAACTTGAGTTCCACCCGAGACTGGAATTTGAGCAAGAACTGCGCATTTCGGTTGCGATTTAAATTCAATCTTCTTTGGTTATAAATGACATTCGAACTGCCAATGATTCAAGAGTAATTTTACGAAACGAGAATTCACTAAAAAATTGTGTATCTTTTAGGCATCCGTGACAAGATTTAGATGACGTTTTAACGAGATAAAAATCCATCATATCTAAATCACCAATTGATTCATCTCCATGATCCTCTCGCTTCCATGTTTTTGTCTCTCTGTCCGTCCCTCTATCTCTCCCCAATCGATCCAAATAGGCCCAAATTACGTCCGAATATTACGACACATACTTATGTAAAACGATTGGAAATCATGATCCAGAAAAATAATTCATTTAATGCGTTATCGATATGTTTTATTCCGAAGGATGTGCGATGACATTTCTTTCGGTCTTAAACCAAGAACCGTAGTATATTGTATTGCACAATTTATGCCGCGCATGTATGTGTACTCCAGAGAATAATCTTCGTGATATAGTCCTTTATGGTGGCTTCGAAGGACCAACGTGGCATATTTTACATACATTTCGAGTCTCACAACGATAACACAGCTGCACGAATATATTTCTTTCATATCCGTTCTATCAATATACATTTCGCAAATCGATCATTTTTCAGTGTTGGTCTGCTCACAATAACGAATACATTCTTGCATCTTTCTTTACCTGCCAATCGTACAGTACGATTTCCACGATATAGATCGATATTATATATATATATATATATATACTTGTGTTTGTATGTATATATATAATTTATACTTATTGATATTCAACTCGCTTAAACTTTTAAACATCACAACGATAATAATTGATCTCAATCAACGCTCTCGGTTATCCATTGAAAAAAAAATTGTTGTACGGACGAATTGAGCGGTCACGGAGCCGCAACTCAATTTTTCGTCGAGTTGGCAACATTTTTCATTAATCCGAACGCGTCTTCGTTCGTAGATGCGAGTAACTCTTGAAGGAGCATAAAATGTTTGTTCACTAATTGAAAATTCACTTGCAGGTTCGTGACCACCATGAAATTCGTACATAAAACACTTTTTTAAATTATCTGCCCGTCGGGATTCTTGTCTTCATTGCTGGCAAACTTTTCATATATCTACACATCGAGAAAAATGATTTTCGTGCAAAGAAACAGTTTTAACGAGTACCGGCAAAGTTACTTTCACAAAATCAGGTAAATTGTTTTGTGTGTTTTTTTTCGGAGAAATGCTATGCTGTTAAATTGAGATGGAATTTAAATGGAATGGAATTCGTTTGAGGGGCTGCCGAATGCCGAGCTGCCACACATCCCTATCAGTCCGATGGCAAAAAAATTATTCATGTATGCACATCGAGCAGTGTAAAGTATGCACCAAAAGCCATTGTGCGAGAAATTAAATGGCAACGTGTAAAAAAAAAACAATTGACGAGAAGTTAATTTGCAAGTGGAAGACACCGCTCTGCTAGTTGGACGCTGAGTCAATTTGAGTATGTGTGGCAGCGAAGGTTCAAACTACAGTTATTGTTATTTGGAGAAGGTTCTCTCCTGTTTCAACGAGGTGTGACAGTATCAAATTAAAATTCGTTTCATAAACGAAAATTAAACGTCTTCATAAAATGCACTTTTCTCGATCCATGAATCAACTACTTACATTAATGTATATGTGTGTGTGTGTGTGTGTGTGTGTATTATTTTCATCAATTCGCCATCTAGGCATGTTCATTTTTTCCCTCTCTTTTTACAAGCATGTAAAGGAAATAAACCCCTATTTGAATCTTAATATCAACGAAAACTCTCGATAAAATGAGAATAAAAAGTGAAAAATATTACCTACATTGAATCCACCAGAAACGTCAAATTTGAATAATAATCGTGTAACAAGTTGTCAGCGAATTAATGAAACTTTTTCTTTTTGTCCACTACATATTCAGACACGTATTTTTAGCGGTACGTTCGGACTATTAATCCTCGCGAAGAGAAAAAACAATTCGTCGCGTTACTTTGGCACACTCAGTCACACCGTGATTGTCAAAAAGGTAGAAACTCGGTGCGGCCCGTTTCGAACTCAATTTTTGTTCCAGCCCAGAATAGTCGAACCGAGAGAATTCCCGAAGATTTTCACACTGTCCAATAAACAAGTTTCGTAAAAAATGAACAGTCAGAACGAGGGATCGAGTCTGGATTTTTTTTACGTCCAGCACGAAGCCCCTGTGAAAGACATCAGAGATTGATGATTCGTCGAGCTTTACATTTTTTTCAACATTATTCCTATACATCCTCAACACCATTTATTTGACTCGTCGTTATGCAAATGTGTTGGTGTGTTTCGACTTACGCAAAAACGCGTGAGGGAGGATCCGACTGGTTCCGCAGGTATTCTTTTTCTTCCCTTATTTCGATACATCACGTTATCTCGGGGCTTTTATTTTCGCATTTTTCTCGTCCTTTTTATCCTCGAACGGATGATGAAAAATAAAAGGGCACTGTCTCGTCGTCGTAATCGCCATCGTGTGTATAGACGTGTGGGTGCACACGAGTGTACAGTGTGATTTAAAGGGACCACGGGGATGTCATCTAAATCTCGTAATTGCGAAACTTATTGACAACTTCGCTGGAGGCTTGCGAGTCCCAATTGACATCGCGACGTGCACCGTAATGAATGTTCGCACCGCCTTCGGAAGCCCTTCTGTGCGCGCCACCAGCGGGTTGACCCCTCACGTGACCCGGAGAACCACCAGCTCCGCTGCCATCCGGCAACATACGATCCTTCGTCTTTGGTGTACTCCAATGCATCGACTGTCGCAAAATCATTTTCTCTCAATGGAGTTTCTTGGATTTGGAAAAAGGGACAATATTCCTCGCATTTGGTGCATAAAGATGTCATGTTTTTTTTCGACCCTACAGCGTCATCGTGAAATTTCGCTAACTGTTTCATCGTCGAGTTATCGCGTGAGTGACGACGACGTAACATCGAATGGGAACGAGAAAAAATGTTTCATCCGTCATCGGCAAGTGAACATCTCGTATTCGTTGACGAAGAGAGCATTGGAAACCTTGTGGACATGCGGGATGATTAATTAGTCGACTCACCTGGTGCACGGACTCCTTCATGCCAAGCCACTGCTTGTAACTCATGGATATCCCACTGTGCTTCCACTTGTCGTAGTTGCTTCTCTTCGCCGGATCGCACAGTATCTCCTTCGCGTGCTGGGAAAGCAAAAACGGAAACTTTGTTATTTCTTTTGCAGTCTTTTCGATCGTTCGCTGGTTTCGCGTGGACAAACTTTCACGTACGAAATGGACAAACGAGTGGGATGAGTTTAGGATTTACCTTTAATTGCTGAAATTTCACTTCGGCATCCTTGTCGCCTTCGTTCTTATCCGGATGATACTGGAGCGCCAGAACCTTGTATTCCGCTGTTATTTGCTCGACCTTGTTTATTGCGAATCAAATATACAAAAATATGTCAGCGGTAAAATAATTCTGCTTTGTGGGATTAGCCGAGACAGCTGAACATCGAGGGAAGATGTATTGTTCCAAAGATAAAAAATTGCCGTATGAGAACAGTAATGATGACGTTATGGGGTCTTCTCACTTAAGACGCTAAAAAAGGCTATTTTCGTGCATTTTTTTAAATAGGTATGTATTGTAGATATTGATGCAAAAGTTGTTACACTTAGTAAATACACTTTTGAAATACTTTAAAAAAAAATTATTTATTTAAGTCACTATTTATAGACGAAAGTAGTAGTTGAATAAATGTCCTAAATAAATTGTAGGTCTGCGCTGTTGATGAAATAACAGAGATGGATCATCCGAAACAAAAAAATCAAACGGTTTTAGATTTAGTATGTTGATGGCTATAGCGCATATCATACGATTTTTGATATATGCAAAAATAACAAAATAGCGGACATTTTTCGAAAAAAAAAAAACAAAAAAAAACGTGTTTTTCTCACCGTTTTTGGCAAAAAAAAGTACATATCAAAATTTACAAAATCTTCGATATGCGCTATAGCTATAGTTGTAAAGAATATGTGGTTAAAATTTCATAAGGATCGGTTCAGTAATTTCGAAAATTTTATCAACAAGCCGTCGAAAAACGTTGTTTCGAGAAAAACGCGTTTAAAGTTTGTTTTGGTTACATCGATACAGATTTTTTTTCAATGACTATAATATCTAATATCTATAACATAAACCTATCAAAAAATTCATGAAAATAGGCTTTTTTAGCGTCTCAAGTGAGAAGATCCCTTAAGGGGGGGGGAGGTATTTTTTTGGGTTCTTTCTAATTTAGTCATATGAATGCTTTATGGGCCTGGCATCGATGATTCTGTGTAAGTATATTAAAAAACCCTCGTTTATTGATGTTTAATTTTTTATTTTATAGTGTAGAAATTTTTGAAACTTTTAACCGCGGTTTTCTTACACTTAGCATTTTCAAAGTCTACACATAAATAATGAGGTAACGCTGTCGAGTATTTAATTTTTTATTATTTCAACTTATTTTACAATAACAAAACTTCCGATTTTTTAATTGGAAAACCGGTATTTAGACTTCGAAGTGTAAACAAATAATTTTAAAACCTGACAGCGTTACCTTGAGGGGCTATACCAGTGCGACACTTTCAAAAAATCTATTTTTTTTGTTGCCTTTCTTGATAGTTTAGACTTTCAAGAATATCCTGTAAAAATTTGAAGGCCGTATCTCTATAATTTTATCTTGCAAAAATCGATAGTTAAATCTTTAAACGCGTTTTTCTCGAAATGAGATTTTTCAAATTTGCTGACATTGTAACTCAAAGAGCAATTATCCCATTGACTTGAAATTTGAACTGAGAACTCTTGAATATATTGACTCTACAATGACGTAGGATATTTTTTATGGGATGGAAATTGACGATTTGGCATTGAAAAAAAAACTACCATTTTATAGGCAAGAAAACAGTTTTTTTTTCATAACTACTCCATTTTGTTAGATTTTCATATTTTTCGAAAATCCTACGTCATTGTACAGGAAATACCTTCCAGTTTAACGACATTTTTTCCTTTTTCGGCTTCAGCTACTCAATCGGCCAGAATCATATCAGCAGTGAAGAAATTTTTATTTTTTTGACGCTTCCGAAGGCAGCGGATAAGTCGCTTGGATCTCAATATTTTTCTATGAAAAAATTGTGTAATATAGGTCAAATATAGCCATATATATTCTCAATTTTCCGAAACATTTAATTGAGTACTTTTCTTCCAAAAAATTCCTGAAAATCACCTAAATTTTCAGCGTTCACACTGGTATAGCCCCTTAAGGAACTTACTAACCAATGAAATCTTTTTGGTTTTTTTAATTTCAGATGATCCAGTTATGAGTTATGCGGTTCACCGCAATGTAACTTTTTTTTAGGCGTCTGCGAATATTTGCTGTCAGTGGCTCATTTCTGCATAATTATTAATAAAACATTTACAGAATATTCTTCAAATGTCTTTTTATTATATACTAATTAAATAAATAAATGTGTATTAACTATGTCGTAAAAAAATATCCCCAATATGTTTTTTTATAGCAAATTATCCTCCCCGCCTTAAGAATAATTGTTCATCATGAAAAGCTGATGAACGTAGAGAATTTAATGGAAAATTGAATGGAGAGAAAAGCTTGGCCACTGCTCTTTTTTATGTATTTTTTGTCAAATTGAGCACAACTGGTAAATTGTGAATTCTGAGTACCCTAGTGTATCACAGTGTAATAAGATACAATTCAATTATAGACGAAGCATTAGATAATCGTATATCCCCTAGCGTAATTATGAGGGCACTCACGTAAAACCGTGGAAAGGTTAATCAGAACGAATCTTCCAAGTTTTGAAACTAAATTAATTTCAACTTTCAAAACTTGGCGCGATAATACGAAGCGTGCTATTGTACGATCATAAATGAGAATCTCATTTAAAGTTTGAGGATACGAGAGCCGTAAATTCTCGGCCAAAATATTAATTCGTTCGTAATTTGAATTTTTCAAAGGACGTAAAAACTATTCAAACATTCACCACATTAAAGACGCCGATAAAAACATAATTTACAATCAATAGTTTACGAGGAGTTATTCATGAAAAAAATCAAAACACTTTAAGTCTGATAATGAATGGATTAGTCTTTCCTATCACGATATCAATTTAATTCAATGTCGAATTAAGGATCAATTTTGGGGGTAAAAATTCAATAAATAAGCAAGCATAAAATCTCGTTGAGCACAGGTCGCAAGGGAAATGAAAATTTGAAAAAAATCGAGTTACTCAATCATAAAATAAAACCAAGGTTTATAAAAGCAACAAATAAACGGGAAAATCTTATGATCAGAAATAAGAGAAAAAATCGACCACTTATCGAGAAAGAAGTTACTGTCATATTTTTATTCGACGAAGGTGACTCCCTAAAAATTTACGAATAAAACTATATCCCCAAAATTAGGTAGTTGTTAAACGGAGAAGAAGTGTTTAAAAAAAAATTCACTCACCGATGCCGATTCGTCGCAACCAAGTAGACCATAATAGTCCTCGTCATCGCTGGGCTTGTAGCTCAATATATCTTCGACGCTCATCCTGGCTTGCTTCGTCGAGTGAACGAAAAAGACGTCGAAACAAACGTCAATGAACGAAGGATCGTACGAGTCTCACGAAATCACAAATTTCACAACTTGACGAATAATATGGCGCCGATGACGACAATTGTTATTGGAAGTTCGATCGTCGATTGCCCGCGGCGTCTGCTGGAACCTCGCTGTTTTCTTCCTGTTCCTCTCGTGCCCTCCCTTCGCTGTCTCTATCCGTCTCCCTCTTTATCACGCGCACTCGCTCCTTCGAGCAACTTTACTCGTCGTCCTCTCACCTGTTGCCGTGACGAACGCAATCGTGGCGTCGGGGCAAATGAGGGAAAACGCTGCTCGAGGCCTGGAAAGTCCCGATTCCCCGGGAAATCCACGAGAAACGCGCGAGCGCACTCGAGTTTAGTCGTTAAATCCGTAGCTGCGCAGTTTCCTCCGTATATATAAGACTCTTGGAGCATTTGCGTCTGGTCCCTTCGATATACCTATACCACGTACAAGCATAGGGAATTTTCAGGACGAAAAAACCGGAATATTGCCCGTCAAAGGGAGGGTGGGACGTAGTCCGACGTATACATATATATAAAAGGGTTGGAAAGGCATAAAAGAAATTTCCCTCGGAGCGGAAGCGATCCTCATCGATCGAAAAGCGAAGCTACCCTCGAATCGTTACTGCAACTCCTACTGCAATTAATTAACTCAGACAGGTTTCATCTCTACCGGAACCGTGATTATTTCCCATTCAATGACTCTTTTCAAGGAGAAAATTAGGAACGTCATCGTTAGAATGCTGAAATATAGTGGGAGTACAAATAAGTCACCGCCGTTTGACAAAAGATGGCCCCACCGGGAGGTTATGGTTGAAATTGTCAGATGTAAAACGTCATATCGTCATACCTTGAAATGTTAGCGATTTTGTATCAGCATCACATAATTTTTTTTCGTGCGAAAATGTCGAGTTTTAAGCTGAATAAGCGTCATTTGTGAGAGCTTTATAACTCTTCTTTACTTCTTTAATTTGAAGAAATCTTTAGCTGAGGCGCATCGATTGCTTGTAGAAGCATATGGTGAAGCTGCTTTAAGGCCTTGGGCCACAGTAACGGGTATAAAATCATGTGCGAATTTAACAATTTTTTTTCCGTGTGAAACAGTGATTCTCTCACAAAATGAATTACACATCTATTTAGTATGAATATCAAGCTGTTAGAAAAAATATGTATTTTTTTTTCGATGTACAAAATGGCCGACTACTCGAAACTTCTCGAAACAGTTTTTTTTCCAATTGGCGTGACAAATAACTTCAACAATTTTCACTCGATTTACTTCAAATTTAAAAGTTATGTTCCTAATTGCATTTCGCAGAGAAGTACGTACGGAATTTCTGATTAATCGAAAACTTTTCATTATGTGAGCAGTTATAATAACGAAATTTTTCACTGAAAATTCATTTCTTAAGTCCAAATACCTACAACTTTTGAATAAAACAATATTTTTTAAATTCCGTACGTACTTCTCTAGGTATTCTAATGTAGATTGACGAGAATTTTTGTTTCTCGTTCTAGGTAAAAAATTGTGGATGCTAAATGTCACGCCGCGGAGCGCCTAAAAAAAGACAATAAAACAAAATATTGGTAGTCGGCCATTTTGTACATCGAAAAAAATATATATATTTTCTAACAGCTTGATATCCCGAGTCGAAATTTTCGAGCCGCGTTCAACCCACAAAATGAAGGCGAGCAGAAATCGGCGTGAGCGGGTTATTGGGTATCTAAAGGAGGGTACAATGTTTGAAAGTACCATGCGTTAGAGCCTCCGATGAACCTCCGGCATGGCAGAAAGTAGACTTTTTGACTCAAAGGAGGTCAGGGAGGGTCACAATTGAACCTACGGAACCTCAGGTGGGCCTACTTCGAGCGCTCCCGCAGAACCTACTGCCCCCCCTTTCGGCCTACTGTACACGGCTAAACAAAAAAATTTATTTATATAGAATCTATTTAAATAAAATAGGTTTTTTCCTTGTCTCCCAGCCTACTACGATCATATTTCTTTCAAATATATTTATATATGTTAATAAAGATGAGATTCAAATTAATCTTCATTTGCTTACAATGTACACTGTAAAGCTTAGTGTACTATATGCAAAAAATATTTCATAAATCGAAAATAAAATGAACGCATTATTTGAGAACTTTACTACAAGGATTTTTCATCGTAATTCGTCATTCCCTGGCCTTTGGAAATGATTTTTTTCGAAGAAAATATTTGCCCTATATGTGATTTGAACCTAGTCCTACCTACTCATAACTACGCGCCGCTGCCCCTATGCTACCGAGTGCTTATAATATTTTGGTCGCCGATATGGCATAAGAGACCAAATGAATACCTCCAACTATTTGTTGTATCACATAAGCTATAGATTTTTCAAACACACAGACACACACACACACACACACACACACACGCGCGCGCGCGCGCGCGCGCGCGTGTGTGTGTGTATGTTTATTTATAGAAAATCAATCTATTTAATATCGTCCAATAACTACATATTTTATTTGATTCTAATAAATCTGTGATTCGGTTTCATCAGTTTAACATTTTCATCTGTTCAAAAAAACAATTTAGTCAAGTTCACTGAATGGATCTAGTTATTTTTTTTTAATTTACCTTAAATAAAATATTTGTAGAGTTAAGCATTTTTCTATTTGATTGAACTAATGGTCCATCTTTATTGTAACACTCATATCAAAGGGGCGGGGGTAGTGAAGGTGGAGAGAGAGGAATTTTATATATATACATACATACATATATAAAATAGGCGGGGGGTAGTGAATTCCTCTCTCTCCACTTTCACTACCCGCCGCCCCCTTGATACGAGTGTTGCAATAAAGATGGACCATTAGTTCAATCAAATAGAAAAATGCTTAACTCTACAAATATTCTATTTAAGGTAAATTAAAAAAATAACTAGATCCATTCAGTGAACTTGACTAAATTGTTTTTTTGAACAGATGAAAATGTTAAACTGATGAAACCGAATCACAGATTTATTAGGATCAAATAAAATATGTAGTTATTGGACGGTATTAAATAGATTGATTTTCTCTAAATAAACATTTTTAAAATCAATCATTTTAATAATGAAATGCAATAGGAAAAATTTGGTTCTATGAAAAATCTAGTTGATACAAATTTTAAAAAAATCAAATAGACGCGGTTAGTTAATATCATAATATTTAGCGGGAAAAAATAAAAATATGCTTCATACATACACGTGGAAATATTTTTTAAATTTTCGACGTGCTAAAAATGAAAACAAAGAAAAATCAAACATCTTATTTGAAATCGACGGTAATCGGCCGTCGCCATTTATCAACTCATTATTGAATAAACAAAAAAAAAACAAAACGAACAAAAACAAAAAGAAAAAATCGAATGAGGTTGAATTCTAAACCGACAATTTCAATCCTTCAGAACATGAAATCGACTATAATTAACACCCTATCGTTCCATATAGAAATCAACATTATATGTTATTTAGATATACACTGCCAGCTAAAAGTTTTCGGACACTCTACATAATCGCAAAACTTTTGAGCGCTGGATAATTGCCAAATAATGTTAGAGTAATATAATTCATTTCATTTATTATTTCACGAAGATACTATAAAGATCTATATGATTAAGTAATATCACAGAGCTTTATAGTATCTTCGTAAAATAATTATTATTCTACCATAAGTTTGCAATGATCCAAAGTGATATTAAGTTTTGCAGTTATCTGAAGTGTCCGAATACTTTTGACTGGTAGTGTATATTCGAATATATTAACGCAACCACATATTTCGAGTATTATATATATATATATATAAAGTATTATATAATATATACCGTCGCTTAAATGTTTGGATACACCAGTCGATATTTCTTGCTGCACTAAAAGTCACATAGCTTCGTAAAAAAAAATAACCAAATTTACCGAACGGCGTTTTGACGGGAATAAATTCAGCTGTATGTTGCTTTTCTGAAATATTTTTTTATCATTTTCTTTTCGACCCGGTACGCACTTTTATACGTGACTGATTTTCGGCTTTTTTTCGACCATCAAGAATTGAACGCATGACTTATGGAAAAAAAATTGTTACGTTTATCCATGATGAACTTAAACGGGGTAGCAGGAACTTCATTTGCGTTTTTTATAAAGTTTTGTACGATTTTTTTCGCAATGTTATTTCATTTTTTGCTAAAAAGACTAATTCTAGATAATGCAATGTAACTCAAGAACTAGAGGGCTTAAGAAGAAATGTCAAGAACGAAAAACGTCGCGTAAGCTTATACTGGATAGACTGGCATTTTTTAAAGAATTTTCCTGTGAGATTTTTTCTCACAGGAAAATGCCTATTAATCCGATAGAATTGGAGTAAGACTGTATACACGAGCATTCTTTTATCAATTGCCTATAAAATAATAATAAATCGATATTGAGCAAATTTGATTGTTTTCGCATATTAATATTGGACTATTAATTTGATAAGGGGACGATGTATTTTTATTAATTTCGTATTATTTTCGTCATCGAACGGGTTACCGATCAGGTCACAATGGAATGATGATGGAGGAGATATCGAATTTGGGCCGAAAGCAGGTTAGGTGGGGTCGAGGCAACAGTTTGAGATTGAAAGGAGGTTAAGGAGGCCTGTGCTCTGCACGTTTCACTGAAACTGGGGGTCGAGAGAAGGTTTGGGAGGTCTAGCAGAGGCTACCCTGGGCCAAGAGGAGGTCTCTTCATGGCACTGAACTCAACAAATGAGGTTTCGTAGGTTCAACGGAGGCTGGCGGCTTATGTATTACAAAAGAAATGGGTCCTGCGAGGGTTCAGAGGAGGCTAAAAATTTCGACTCGGGATTCATACTAAATAGATGTGTAATTAATTTTATGAGTGAATCAGTTTTTCATACGAAAACAATGGTTAAATTCGCACATGATTTTATACCCGTTACTGTGACCTAAGGCCTCAAGGTAGTCCTATCGGCAGGCTTCAATCCATAGGATTTTTCATATATTTTTTTTCAGTTTTACTAAATATATTAATAATCGTCTCTGTAAAATTTCAGAGTCGTTTATCGACCTAACGACGGAGAAAAGAAATATTAAAATTGCGTATTTTCGTGAAGGAATTCCGAGACGCATACAAAAACCCAATTTCCGGTCGCTACAAAAGTGTATATAATAGTGGGAATCCGTCAGATTCTTAAAAATAATCAGATTTACATACTTAACACTTTTAGTAATCCAGTCCTCTGAGAAAAATTACGCTTCTTGACCTTATTTGTATGGAATATCAAGTTTAATTTGAACTTCCGGTATTGGATTTATTACCACTTGCTACGATAAAGAGACGTGACTGCAAGGCAACAGCTGACTGCAGTCCTAACCTCATCTCACTCATTCCAATTTCCACACATATTCCATTTTTGACCGACACATTTCGCCGACACAAATTTTCCACGCTTTTTACCAGTCGTGGCCCGAATACAATGCTTTCTATTTCCCGCACAGGACATTGTTTTGACAGATCGACGTTGAAAAGCATGGAGGTCAAACTCGCCTGGTTGAGTAAAAAGAGACGGAGATAGAACCAATATTGCCAAATATCAAACCTAGAAATTCTGCGCGAATCATTGGAATAACTATTTTTTCATTTTTCTAATTTAATGTGAACATTCGTTAAAAAGTTTACACATAGAAAATTTAGTTACGACATTTTTTTTGCATATGTTAAAAATATAAATTGTACAAATCTGAAGTATGATCAGTGGTATGACTAAGGTGAAGCGATAGGACTACCTTAAGTGAGAGAAGTTGTCGTGAGTGGTTTCAAAAGTTTAAGGGGTTACCCCCACTTGCGATTTTGAAAAAATCGATTTTTTTTATTGCATTTTTTTGAAGTGCAATTTGAAGTGTAGTTTTTTTTATGCCCGGAATAGATGACTCTATGTAAGTTTACAAAAAAAAATATTTTCTTCGTGTAAACTTAAATTGAAACTTTAAACGCGTTTTCCTCAAAATGGCATTTCTGAAGTCGGTGACCAAGATTACTCAAACACTAATGAACCGATCTTCTTGAAATTTTGCAGGCTTATTTAATACATAAAAATGTAGTCTTTTATCGTTCGATTTTTTTTTCGAAAAAAATGGCCGTTTTATAGCCAAAAAACGGTGGTTTTTTTCGTTAAAATCGAACCATTAACTTTGACTGTCCGCCATTTTGTGAAAATCGAATATTTTTTAAAATCCTTCGATTAAAGACTAGTTTATACTTATATTTGACTAAATCCATCCGCATTTTTTTTCCAGATGATCCACTTCGCCGCAATGTTGGTCACCGCAAACCGTGTATATAAAAACATTATTTCATTGACGGCCATTTGCCACTAAACAATGTAATATTTTTCAATAAAAAATTTACTGAAAGTTCTTCAAGATGTGTTCTTTAAGATGGTATATTGATCGATTAAAAAAGTTTTGGAGTTTTCTTTAAAAAAATTCATGAAAAAGGCCTTTTTTGCGCTACAAGTGGGGGTAACGCCTTAAGAACGGTGAGTTTTACGTCAAAGACAAAGAACGTAGCGGAAGGCCGAAACGAAGACGTGGAATTGGAAGCATTATTGGAGGAAGATTCGTGTCAAACGCAAGAGGTCCCGCAAATGACGCTTATTCGGCTCAAAAATCGACATTTGGCAACAAAATTATGTGATGCCGATACAAAATCGCTAATATTTCAAGATTATGGATGTGCAACCTTACCATATGACGTTTTACATCTGACAGTTTTAACCGTAACCTCCTGGTGGGGCCATCCTTTGTCAAACGGCTGAGACTTATTTGTACTCCCAATAGTAACGTCATTTTCTCCAATGTTTTAGATGTTGCAAGGTGCCCGAAAAAAACCTGCTTTTTGCCGTTTTTTTCACAAAACGGACAAAGGTAGATCGCAGGCCGCTGAGAGGGAAACAAATTTACGGTGGTACCAGCAAGTACTCGCCATTAAAGCTTTATCTTTTTATGCGACAGATAGTGCACACGTGTGTGTTTAAATACTCACGGTTGCCGGCTAGAACAATAAATCCAAAGTCGGAAGATTTAGAGCGGTTTATTGTGGAAAGGACGCCATAACGGAGCTTTCATTTAATTTGAATGATGTTCCGCAATTGGATGAACGTAAGAATAAAACGAGTACCGTATCCGAGAGATCACGAGGATTAAGAGGGCTGTGAAAGCTTGCGAATAAAAAAATATATTTTTTCTCTGTAGTATTCTAGCCTAGGGTTTTAACTTCACTTTGCAACGGAAATTTTGTCGCTTTTTATAAAAGGGTCAGATCGCCCACTGCGCTACTGCGAAAGCTTCTGTCGAAACTATGTTTCGTGCAACGATGTAAGTTGTATCTTGAAATGTATTTGTCGGGTTCACTTATAATTCGGATGGAGCATAGTTTATAAAATTTTCTATCGTCTGATCGGATGATTTTTTAATATATTTCAATATTTCAATATTTTTAATATTTCAATATTTCAATATTTTTAATATTTCAATATTTTCGATATTTTAATATATCTATTTCTTAAGGGGAGGGTAGGGGTTTCCGCGTGAAAAAACAACACTTTTTTGCCAATTTTTTTCATCGATATGGATAGAGTAAATTTATTGAAACCTTTCGTACATTGTTAAGTGTCATTTCAAAAACATTCCGTGAAATGTGTACGCGAAAATATCCACAAACAAGCCGGTGCCGCGTTTTTCTCGAAACCACTTTTTCAAAGTCCGTGTTCACTGCCATTTGAAAACTACATGACCGATTTATTTCAAACTCGGTACACACTTTCTACATATAAAATACCTCCCCCCAACGGTTAGTTTAAGTTTTTTTTACATTGTGGGGATTTTCCACCCCCAAAATGGCGGAATTTTTCGTGAAAAATAGCACTTTTCACTTTGCATGACCACCACAGATTTAGGAATGAAAAAAAATTATCAAAGACCGTTGGGGGGAGGATTTGATGATCCTTTGACTAAATTTTAATGGTACTTGATTTCAGATAATTGCTAGCTGAGATAGTGAACACCGCAAATCGTGTTTTTCCAAAGGCGTTCTTGGAAAAGCTTTGTCACCGGCTTGTTTGTGGACATTTTCGCGTACAAATTTCACGGAATGTTCTTTAAATGACACTTAACAATGTACGAAAGGTTTCGATAAATTTACCCTATCCATATAGATGAAAAAAATTCGCAAAAAAGTGTTTTTTTTTCACGCTGAAACCCCTACCCTCCCCTTAATGACAAATCATCAACGTTGTGTTTTTTCTGTCGAAAATCGAACTTCTAAAAAGAAGTTCGATTTTCTACGGAGTACCATTTTCGTAATTTTCAAAATTTCCAAAAGGTAACCAGTCATACGAAGGTTTTATTATTATACTAAAAGTACATTTTTTATTTGCCATTTCATATCACCCTGCTTGTCAGAATCACCTATCTTTAAATAACAATTACTTCGTTGTTTATCAATATTTTGCTTCAAAAAAAAAAAAAAATTTGGCAAGATTATGTATTAATTGTGCGTAAAATCCCAATCTCGTCATTTCAATACGCTCATCAGAAAAAATGAAAATCAACCTGTTTTGTGGGCCCTACGCATATGCAGACCCCTCAAAATGGCATTCGAGAAAATGAAGGTTACCGAATATCCCAATGAGAATTCTGTAGTTAACGGCAGTGATTGTCTGCGGCCCACTGAATCGCTATTAATTAGTTGAATTAATTGACGCTATTAATTCGGGACCACTTATTCATTAGTTATGCCCGAGTTCTGATGTGAACCGGACAGCCCATAAACACCGGGAAGAAAGTCCGTAAAATTCGTGCACCCATAAATAACTTGCAACCTTACAGTCCATCGTGAAATTATATAAAAATGTGCTGTTTCAATACATTTTACAGGTTGTCAATAATTTCTCCCATCTGATCAACATTAGTCAAAACTGCTCCTATCTCAATACACTAAAGATCGTGAAACGTAGAATCAAGACATTTTATGCATATTTAAAACTGTACTTAAAAAAACAAAACTTTTTAAAATACATTTAAAAATACACTTTCGGCATTGAAAGTGTATTTGAAGATTTTCATATTGAAACTCTTTTTTGACTAGTTACTAATCGTAAAAAAATACCGCAATGCCAAAAAACGAAATTCTCGGAATTACAAATAGTAGCCTTTGACGTCACTCGATAAAATCGTTCTACCTGTAAAAGAATTAATCGAAAATTGTGGATCACGTCGCTTCGCAGCAAAACTCGTCGACTATGAAATATTGGCTCGGAAGTTCACTGTCAACCGATTTTTTTGTGCAATGTAGTCCGATGAGTAACACAAACAGGTCTTTCTACATGATAAACTGATTAACACGGAATAGGAAGAAAAAACCCCGAGGAAACAACGATCGACAAAATGCTGCGGGTTTCGCGAGAAACGTTGAACACGCGAACGTTGCAACGACTCGGCCTTGTCGCGCGTTTCTGAAACTCAGTCTCGGGAATACGAGATCGTCAACGGGTCTTGGACAAAACGATTGAGCACGTGACTTTCACTCAACAAGTATTATTGAGATCATGAGAGACCTTGACGGCGGGGAGGGAAGGAAAAGAGGGAAGATCGTTGTCTCTCTCTCTCTCGCTCTCTCTCTCTCCGCCTCTTTCTCCCCTCCCTTTAGAGCAGGAATCATCGTCATATCCTTATCGTTCAGTCCGCTGTGTTAAACCACAACTGGGCTCATTACATCTCGCTGTCGGCACTCTTGATTTATTATTCATTCGTTTAATACTCGTCTGTCGAACTGCTCAAATAATACGAAGAAAAAAAACATGGAGAGAAGAGTTCATTAAATCGAGATATCCAATCAATATTGCATAAGCTTTTAAACGGCAATTGTTGTTGGAATTCAATAGGACTATAGATTTTATTCAATGTACAGTAGGGTGGCGCAAATTTGAGCTCTATTTTTTTTCCTTTTTCTCACCAACCAATTATCTTCTTTGAAGAAAAAAAATTGTCGCGAAATCTGCGAGCGGTCGAAAAATATGTCGAGGTCGCTCAAATCTCCCAAAAATTCGAATTTTCATTAAGAAATCGATTTTTTTTTTCGTTTACTTTTCACCCATGAATTTTACGCTTTATAATTTTTATATTAACCTCGCGAAAGCTCTAGCCGGTCAAGGAATATTTAGTGATCGCGCAAGAGCTTCGAAATTTCCAATTTCCGCCAATTTTTTTTACACTTCTCACTCATAATTTTGACTCTATGTAAAATTTTCAAAATAATTAATCGTTTTTCTTTAGAAACAGATTTTTCAAATTTACCTACACTACTAACCCAAGAATTATGATCTTTGTTCTCATACAATAATTCTTTAAAACTCTTGCCCGTAAACAAAATCATAGGTCCCCTGTTTTGTCGGGTTAAAGGTGCGAGGTAAATTAAAAAAATCCGTTTTTAAAGAAAAAAAGGATTAATCGATTTGAAAATTTTACAAACTGTTAAATTTATGAGTGAGAAGACAAAAAAATTCGCGTCAATTGGGAATTCCGAAGCTCTTGAGCGACCACTGAATATTCGTTGGCCAGCCAGAGCTTTCGTGAGCTTAATTTAAAAATTATAAAGCGTAAAATTCGCGGATGAGAAGTGACCGAAAAAAATCGATTTTTTAATGCAAATTTGAATTTTTGGGAGGCTTGAGCGAACTCTAAATATTTTTTTACCGCAATTTTTTTTCTTTTTCTTTAAAGTAAGTAATTGGATGGTGTGAAAAGGAAAAAAAATAGGGCTCAAATTAGTGTCGCTCTAATGTACAGTCTATTAGTACACTTGTCACGGTAAGGGAGGACACTACTGTGACGGCCCGAAAAATGGTCGTTTTTTCCAAACTTTTTGGTGTACTAGATTATTTAATTGAGATTTGGAAAAAAAGGTATGTTATTAAGCATAAATTAAACTTATTTCGTGCACATATTCATTAAAAATAATTAACGACGTTATTGAGGTATAATAGAGCCGTTGTGTAAAAAATGTGGTCCAACGGCCGGATCGATAACTCCACAATGGTTGGTGTGAAGAAGAAAAACAAAAAAAGTTTTATAATCTACATAAATGTAGTTCTCGTTGTAGTCCATTTTCGAAAAAAATTAATTTCACAAAATGGCGGATGTTAAAAAAACGTGTAATTTTGGCGAAATTTTTACTTATATTCGGGAGCTTAAAAAATACTAGATGAAAAAGACGACTGCGTAAAACGACAGCTACTGCGACTATGGAAGCTTTGGTTTTGTTAAATTGCAAATCGGAACATTATAGCTAAAGTTATGATTCCGGCCAGGTCGAGAAAAGTCAATTCGAGAAAAACGCGATTGAAAGTTTTTGCATACGTAAATCGTTGCACTACCTGCTCTCACTAAATCGCCTTTAACTTGGTCAATTTTATATATTCAAAATTTTTTTTTTGTACAAATTCTTGAACATATATACTTTGAGAAAATACAAAAAGACTGACTTTTTGACTTATCACAGGGACACCACTGTGTGCCTTAAGAAAACCCGACCAGTCCATTCATAAATGCTTTCTTTTTATTCGATGAAGGATACTTCGAGAAGATCGTGCGAGAAACAAACGAACATAAAGTATGACAATTTTCCTAGAGTTTACATTTACTCCAAACAAAATAGATCCTGCAAAATGCTTGTTCTGGAGGAAGAATCTATATAGAATTGTTAAAGAGACCACTCTTCTACAAAATTGTGGGCATTTCGTGTGGACGTGAAAACAAAGTGAGGTTGTCCGCAGTATGTTTTGCTTCGTACAAGAAAAAATATTGAACGAACTGCAGAAAATAGCCTCCCGTGTCCTATGAAAATGTCCTATACGCGTTGAAGCATTTTACGATTTTCCAATTATATACAGGGTGTCCTCTTATGGATGTATAATCCTGCAACTGTCGATAGGTCAGATCATGTCCTACTATATGCTGGAATTTCAGTTTAGTAAAAGTCCCACGGTTTTTTGAGATTTTGGGCTTTATGTTGTTTTTGAAAAAAAAATCATGTGCTTTTGGTTTTTCGGATGCCATTTCTACAAATGATCTGAATCGGCAATAACTGAGCAACTATTTAAAGTATTTGGCACGATATGCATAGTACATTTTGTTTACATCGCAGGCTGTCAAAGTCAGATGTTCGAATTGGTTTGTATGAAAATGCTGCATAATATCTTTTTTCATAAAGTTTCCTTAAGGGGCGGGTAGGGGTTTGCACTTTTGAAAAATCGATTTTTTGTCTTTTCTTATAGTTAAACATTTCAAGAATATAATTCAAAATTTCAAGTAAATCAGAGCAAAACTCTCGAAGTTATTGACTATTTAGTCCTGCTCCGCTAACACTGTAGCTCCGACTTCTCTAAACTTCAAACGCGTTTTTCTCGAAACCACTTATTCAAAGTCCGTGTTCACTGCCATTTGAAAACTACGTGACCGATTTATTTCAAACTTGGCACACACTTTCTACATATAAAATACCGCCCCCCAACGGTTAGTTTGAGATTTTTTTTTACATTGAGGCGGTTTTCCACCCCCAAAATGGCGGAATTTTTCGTGAAAAATAGCACTTTTCACTTTACATGACCACCAAAAATTTAGGAATGAAAAAAAATTATCAAAGACCGTTGGGGGGAGGATTTGATGATACTTTGACTAAATTTTAATGGTACTTGATTTCAGATAATTTCTAGCTGAGATACAGTGTACACCGCAAATCGTGTTTTTCCAAAGGCGTTCTGGGAAAAGCTTTGTCACCGGCTTGTTTGTCGATATTTTCGCGTACAAATTTCACGCAATGTTCTTGAAATGACCTTTAACAATGTACAAAAGGTTCCAATAAATTTACTCTATCCATACAGATGAAAAAAAATCGCAAAGTATTTTTTTTCACGCTGAAACCCCTACGATCCCCTTAACATTTGAGGTTAAAAAGGAGCCTTTTCTAGATAAAACAAATAACTAAGAGTATTTTTTTTAACCGGATCAAAAAGTCATCACTTGTAGAAATGGCATGCGAAAAACCAAAAGCAGACGATTTTTATCTCGAAAACTGTGGAACTTTTACTAAACAGAAATTCCAGCATACAGTAAGACATGATCTGACCTATCAATAATTGCAGGATTATCCATTCATAACAGGACACCCTGTATATGTCCCTGTGGTCGCGCGTGAACGATCGATTTCTTATTCAAAAGTCCCCGCACATTGCAGAGACATCTGCGGGAGACATTGGTCAACCCGATAGCCCATGACGAAAGTCGGTACATCGAAAAAGTCGGTAGGGCGAATGTTTTCATAATAAAACTTAATGAGATGAAATTTGGTTCACGTGTCAGCAAAGAGTTTTAGGGTCGTGTCCCGAATTATAGACCAAGGATATTGTGAAAAACACGTTTTGAATATAATTTTGAAAAAACGTTTTTCATACATTTCAATAATCATAAAGACATCACAAAAACATAAAGAATTAGATGGGATAATGATTAAGCTGATAAAACTGTTTTCCGTTTAATACTTCAAGAACGAAAAAGAAGCAACAATGAAATTTATTTTTCATGTGAAATAAAAGCAGAAAAATTCTCGAAGCGTTTATTTTCACATACCAAAGGTACGACGTTGAAGTTTGCGTCGTTGGAATGCAACGATTTTTTCTTCTTCATTTTTCATTTATTTATTTTTAGCATCATCCAAAGCCTTCATTTCGCAATTTTTGCAAATAATCTCTCATAAGAATACGTAAAAACGTTTGGGTGATTTTCACAATCTGAGTCGGCCAAATAAAACTGGTGCAATTAAAAAATAATTCATTTTGGTTGCATTCCAACGATGCGGACTTCAACGTCATTCAAAGATCACCAAAAAAGCCACAGCTGTTTTCACGGTAATCGCGCCAGTATTCTATCTTATTTTTAGCCTGAAAAAAAACGAATTTACAGGCACTTGCATTTAGACTTGCAATAAGACAAAATTCACTGAACTCTTCAGACTTTTTATAAATGTTGCCAATTGACATTTTGTTCAATACTTTCCACATTATTATTAAATAGTAACTGCACGTCGATCGCGATGTTGATATTATATAGGCAGATGTTGAAATAAATTGAACAGCGTCGAAAAAATATAAATACTTCGCAGCAATATCGACGTTGAATAAAATTTGCATAATAGTATTTTATCACTGAAAATGCAGTGATAATTGTCAGGTACAGTTGAGCCATCACTTCCTATAGTAGTCAAATTTAAAGTAATATTAAAAAAAAAACATCCGAAAATTTGAGGTTATATCCTTGTTTTCAAGATTTTAGTCGCAGATGAAATCACACACTGTGATTGATCGATGAATTCGCGTTATGTACTCCTCGTCTGTTGGAATATCAATACCTCTTTAGACCAAGTTTATGAAAATGTGTGCTGGATGAAAAGAACAGTAATTGTGTAATTGTTTATGAAAATGCAGGGAGCCTCATCGTTTCTAATTCAAGATATTTAATATCAAAGTCGACAACTTTTCACATATCGTCTGCAGCGCCTGCATCAGACACAGACGTAGTCCAGTTCTCTTAATTTACGAAAGAGCACGTCTATATATTTTCATACAAGAAATGCCAAAAAGCAGTGCAGCATTATCGAGATTAATCTTTAACTGACCTCGATAAGTGAGATTGATCTTTTTGTTTCCGAAACACAATCGCGAAAAAGATGAAATTTTGTGTGTTAAGATCAAAATTGTCACATCGCCAGTAGAAAAAGTCGTTTATTGAATATGAGTGTGTCCGCATGAACAATTTTTTCATGAGTAGCAACATCCGGGTATAGACTCAATAAAAAGTTTAACGCTCGATTGTCGCTATATTTTACTGTGTCTTACAAGGACGTGCCCCGGATCTAATAATAAGCTAGGAGGGGGGGGGCAGCTCACATTAGTTTTGCGGAAGAGGGGGGGGGGGGCAACAGCAGGTATTAGATTAATTTTTTCTTTTAAGTGGGGCTTCTGAGTATTTAACACTTAAAATTTTCAGAAAACATTTTCCAAATGTTATATTTTGGGAATCCGTCGAAAACCAAAAATCGAAATTAAAAAAAATGTGAACTGAATGTAGCCCTTAAGAGGACTAGATATTGCCGCTATATCCATACCCCAATGAAATACACAAAGTCTGGATCAGATGGAGTACGAAGGGCCTTAAGGGGAAGGCTTTAGGCGAAGAAAAAATAGCTGATTTAAAAAAAAAATTCTTAAGGAAGCATTTCTTCACTACTTTCGAAACTTAAGGTATTACTACTTTCGACGGTTACATGGTATTTTTTGGTCAATTTTCAAAAATGGCGTAGGTATAGATAAAACTGGCTTGACGTATAGCTAAAAAACTAATCAACTGATGCCGATGAAATTTGGTATAAATCTCTCTAACCTTATTTTCTAAAATATGACACCAAATGTTAAAAAAAAATTTAACAATTTTTTTGTTCGAAAATGTAGCCATTTTTTCGGAAAATTCAATCTTTTTGTTTCAAAGCGTGCCATTTAATCGATTTTCAACATTTCTCGCTCATTTTTGGTTCATATTCTGCGTATGAGTGTTACTAAAATGATAAGCGTTGTTGGTTTTTTTTTCAGAGCAACTCCGCCTACGCTACGTGTCACGCCGTCAGATAACATCCGCTGCAACCCATTTAGAAAACCGTGCCATACATCCACCATTTTCAAAGCTTAAGGGAGGACACCACTGTGACATGCTGAAAAAAGTCGTTTCTACTGATTTTTTTGTTTACTGAATTATTTATTTGGGATTTGAAAAAATGTATGTTCTTAAGCATACGTTAAAATTATTTCGTGTAAATTTATATCTTAAAAAAATTACACCAAAAAAATGGTTTTCTCAAAACCATGTTTTTTAAATGGACACGCAGCGGAACTCGAACAATTTTCGTCCAATCGATTTGAAATTGTAATTGTAGCTTCTTAGATTGCCTTAAGGGGCTATACCAGTGTGACACTTTCAAAAAATCGATTTTTTTTTGCTTTTTTCGACAGTTTATACTTTCAAGAATATCCTGAAAAAATTTCAAGGCCGTATCTCTAATCATTTTATCTTGCAAAAATCGATAGTTAAATCTTTAAACGTGTTTTTCTCGAAATGAGATTTTTCAAAATTGCTGACATTGTAACTCAAAGAGCAATTATCCGATTGACTTTAAATTTGAACTGAGTACTCTTAAATATATTTACTCTACAATGACGTAGGATATTTTTCATTGGATGAAAATTGACGATTTGGCATTGAAAAAAACGACCATTTTATCGGCAAGAAAACAGACTTTTTTTAATAATTACGCCATTTTGTTAGATTTTGATATTTTTCGAAAATCCTACGTCATTGTACAGGAAAGACCTTCCAGTTTAACAACATTTTTTCCTTTGTCAGTTTCAGCAACTCAATCGGCCGGAATCATGTCAGTAGTGGAGGAACTTTTTTTTGCGCCTCCGATGGCAGCGCATAAGTCGCTTGGATCTCAATATTTCTCTCTGAAAAAATTATGTAATATAGGTCAAATGTAGCCAAATATATTCTTCATTTTCTAAAACATTTAATTGAGTACTTTTCTTCCAAAAAATTCCCGAAAATCACTCAAATTTTCAGCGTTCACACTGGTATAGCCCCTTAACATTTAAGTGAGAGCGCTTTTTCGATTAATAGACAATTGTAAGAAACATATTACTTTTGACATGAAAATTACGGTCGAAAAAACGAACTTTTTTTCAAACTCATCTCCATTTTCGTTTTTTTTAAATTATTTTTTAATTGTCCTCCTACTCGGCTACTAAAACTAATATAATTAAGGAAAATATTTCACTCTTAGTTCTAGGATTTAATTTACGACAGTTCTACTGCGTGCCGCGGAAAGGGTTGGCTGAAAACCAGTAGTGCTATAGCGACTCGTGCGCCGCCATTTTGTATTCTTTTGACAAATACATTTTTTTACATACTTCAATATATATATATATATATATATATATTGAAGTATGTAAAAAAATGTATACACCTGTATAAAATATATACCTAATAAAACCTAAAAGTTCTTTCGACCATGTATTTTATTCCTTTCTTTAAAAAAAAATCCAAAGAAAACGGTCGAAAACGGGCAGTTACAATGGCGCCCTCCCTAAATTGAAAAAAAAAATACCACGTAACACCCAAAAGTAATAATAAAACATACTCTAAGTTTCTAAAATGGAAAAGACGTTGTTCCTTTAAAAAAAAATCATGAAAATCAGCAATTTTTTCCTCACCTAAAGGTATCACCCCCCTTAAGAGTCCGACTCTCTTCATAGAAAATGGGACTTGCCTCTATCATCATATTCCCCACACTAGTACGTCTCAAAATTTTTAACGAGAATCGTCCCCCAAAAGTTTACCCCCCAAACCTTTCTTGATTCCTCGTCCAAGTGCTGAAGCAGTGCAACAAGGACTTTCACTCTAGGCACACATTTCAATCTTACCAGGAAGGCTTCGTGTTCTGTAAACTGTATTATACGGAGCTTCACTCCAGTTACAAGAACTTTTACTGTTTAAGCGAGGGACCGTGTTCTCTCGAAGGACAAGGGCAAATTATGATATTCCTCAGAGTACGATGAAGATCCCGGGTTCGGCATATGGACAACACGTGTTTCGCAGACGGGCAGGCCGAGTAACTCCGTTAGCTAAATGGACACAGTCCAGGGAAATTAGGCGTCGACGAAGCCAGCGAAATTACCTGACGTACGCGAAGATGCGTAATGGAAATACGTTTATCTTATGTACATAGGCGTTCTGTACTCTCAAAGGTTCAGAGGGCCGGAGCATCCTTAGGGAAGACCTTACCCTACAATGTGCCATGCATATAACAGGGATCCCAATATCCATCTCTCTCTCTCTCTCTCTCTCTCTCTCTCTCTCTCTCTCTCTCTCTCTCTCTCTCTCTCTCTCTCTCTCTCTCTCTCTCTCTCTCTCTCTCTCTCTCTCTCTCTCTCTCTCTCTCTATATATATATATATGTATATATATATATGTATGTATGTGTGTGTGTGTGTGTGTATATATATATATATATATATATATACACATACATATATCTATAGAGTGCCCATGAACTTACGCTCCGCTTGTTGTGAATTCACATGCGTAACAGACACGCACGCATGCCCGCGAACAACTGCGATACATTTAGAGTATGTGTATATATATATATATGTGTGTGTATCTACAACTATTAATGTTCGAAAATATTTTACAAAAATAACAACACTTTTAAAATACTACCTCGAAAGACCATAACTCCGTAAAATTGAATGCCGTCAAAATAATTCGGCCATGGAAGATTTAAAAGTTTCAACATTTTCGATCAATCGACGAACTATTTCAAGATTTTTTTTTTATTAAGAAGTGTTTAGGTGCCAATTTTGAAATTTGTCTGGACAAAGTTATACGTTCTACACTATTTACAGTCAACTATGTAGACTTTCGCTGGCATGATCTTGACATGGGGGCCGGGTTGAAATTCCGAACTTTAAATGCGCCGACGTTTTAAAATTCCCAATTTTAATGTCCCGAAATTACAAGGTACGTCAAGATCATGCCAGCGAAAGTCTACACAGTTGACTGTAAATGATGTAGAACGTATAACATTGTCTAGACAACTTTCAAAAATTACGGAAAATCACTTCTTGATAAAAAAAATTCTTGAAATAATTCGTCGATTTATTGAAAATTTGGAAACTTTAAAAACTTCCATAGCCGAATTATTTTGACGGTGTTCAGTTTTACGGAGTTTTGGTCTTTCGTAAAAATACTTTCGGAGTTTTGATCTTTCGGGGTAGTATTCTTTCGAAGTTTTCAGCGTTGTGATCATTCAAAGTTAGAAATTTCAACCCGGCCTCATATTGAAGTCTGCATTGTTGGAACGCAACGAAAATATTTTGCCCCTTACTGTCCTTTTTTTGGCATATTTAGCCTACAAAAATCACTAACATTTTTGAAGATCCTTACTAGGGATCTATCAACTAAACCTGCCAAACAAGAGTTCAGAAAGTAACAAAAATAAAGAAGAATTTTCGTTGCATTCCAAGGATGCGACCTTCAGCACCATTGATAACGAGGAATTCTATGGCGTTGGAGCTTGCTTCGTTGAAATGCAACGAGAGTTCTTTTCAATTCTCTTATTCTTCACTTTTATTACGATTTATTACGACTTTTATTACGAAAAATCATTAGGCTGATTGTCGTACCCTAAATTGGCAAAAAATGTGTGCAATAGAAAAAAATAACTTTCGTTGCATTCCAACGATGCAAAATTCAAGAATTCCAACCAAGAATTTTCCGTCGTTGAAGCTTTTATCGTTGAAAAGCAACGAGAGTTGTTTTCAATTCTCTCATTCTTCACTTTTTTTACGATCTATAATTTATTTTATAGATTAACATCGTCGATTTCTTATGAGGATAAAAAAAATCATTAGGCTGATTGTCGTACCCTAAGTTGGCAAAAAATGTGAGCAATAGAAAAAAATAACTTTGGTTGCATTCCAACGATGCAAACTTCAAGAATTCCAACGACCAATTCTCCGTCGTGAAGCTTTCATCGTTGAAAGACAACGAGAGTTCTTTTCAATTCTCTTATTCTTCACTTTTATTACGATCTATAATTCGTTTTATAGATTAACATCGTCGATTTCTTATGAGGATAAGAAAAATCATTAGGCTCATTGTCGTACCCTAAGTTGGCAAAAAATGTGTGCAATAGAAAAAAATAACTTTCGTTGCATTCCAACGATGCAAACTTCAAGAATTCCAACGACCAATTCTCCGTCGTGAAGCTTTCATCGTTGAAAGACAACGAGAGTTCTTTTCAATTCTCTTATTCTTCACTTTTATTACGATCTATAATTCGTTTTATAGATTAACATCGTCGATTTCTTATGAGGATAAGAAAAATCATTAGGCTCATTGTCGTACCCTAAGTTGGCAAAAAATGTGTGCAATAGAAAAAAATAACTTTCGTTGCATTCCAACGATGCAAACTTCAAGAATTCTAACGACCAATTCTCCGTCGTGAAGCTTTCATCGTTGAAAGACAACGAGAGTTCTTTTCAATTCTCTTATTCTTCACTTTCATTACGATCTTTAATTCGTTTTATAGATTAACATCGTCGATTTCTTATGAGGATAAGAAAAATCATTAGGCTCATTGTCGTACCCTAAGTTGGCAAAAAATGTGAGCAATAGAAAAAAATAACTTTCCTTGCATTCCAACGATGCAAAATTCAAGAATTCCAACGAAGAATTCTCCGTCGTTGAAGCTTTTATCGTTGAAAAGCAACGAGAGTTCTTTTCAATTCTCTTATTCTTCACTTTTCTTACGACCTATAATTTGTTTCATAGATTAACATCGTAAATTTCTTATGCGGATAAGAAAAATCATTAAGCTGCTTGTCGTACCCTAAATTCGCAAAAAAAAATGTGTACAATAGAAAAGAACTAACTTTCGTTGCATTCCAACGATGCAAACCTCAACATCGTACAATCCTTGTATCGCGTTGCGACCAAACGGGCGCTTACCATCGGTAGATTGAACGATCAGGGGTACTTATCTGTCGTCATGATCCACGCGATCGCTTTCCCACGGCGATTTTTCTCTGCTTCCGTCAAAACAATGCAAAGCACCATAGATTTTTTCTTCCATCCGGTCCTGGATGTCTTCCATCAGGAAAGGGGGGAAGACAGATAGAGTGTGATGGAAAGTGGATGCTGGATGGTTTTACGAAGACAGAATGAGAGAAATGGCTGCATTTATTGAACGAATGCAGTAGAGTTTGAGTCAAAGAGGGAGAGGAAAAGCATGGCCCAAAGATGAGCGTCCTTTGGATCTTTCGAATGCCAGATGCGTGGGTGCTGGCGGGTTGGCCAAGAAGCCAATATCAGCAGCCACAGAAAGCAACTTGAGATTCACGGCAAGCTATATGTAAGACGTGGGTCAACTTCGATGAAACCCCACTCCACTTTTCCTCGCCTTCCAATTTTCTCTCTCCCTCTCCCACACTCGCCTTCTTTCTCTCTCTTTGTACTTGTTCATTTCTCGATGTTCTTTGGCGCGATTTGCGAAGCGTCACAAGGAGACCAATAGGACGAAAGCCAACCTCAAACGGTACGGTAGGCCAAGAAAGATTCACAAACAGGCGTCGGTGTAGTAAACTCGTCACATGGCAGAGCTTGCGAAGACGAAGAGAAGCTATACGGCAAGTTTCCACGACGAAAGAGAAAGAGAGAGGGAGAGTGAGAGAGATAGAACGAGGGTGCGAGAGAGGAGAAAGAGAGAGAAGACTCAAACGGAATCTTTCCTCTCTTCCGTCTGCTCTGTTGCTGTTGGCCTTCTGGTGTTGCTTGAAGCTCGTGCTTGTGCCTCGCGCTGTCAGTTCACCGTGCCGTGTCGTGCCGTACCGTACACCAGCAACACACACTCAACGAGCTCGGAAAAACTCCATTCGCATTGCGCCCAACTTCGAACTCAACAATTACTGCGCAACGTTTCGACAATTTGCTCGAAGCTCGATCGGCCGAGAATTGAGGGTGGGCAAAAGATCGGCAAGATTTGATTTTTGACAAACGCGCGGACAGTGAAAACGATGTCGAAGAACAGTGACTTTGTGGGGAAATAAGTGATCGGCCGTTTTTGGAGTGCAAATAGGTGAGTAAGTTGGAGTGATTAGAAAGGATACAAGGATTTTTACCAACCCTTATTCCCATTGAAACCCCCATTGTGATGAAAGCATTCGTTCAATGCTTATCAGCTGTTTCGGATTTTTGCTTTTTTGTCGCAATCGATGGTGAATCGTTGCTGGGGAAGACCGTCGGGCATTATTCGGTTCATTGACTATCGAGAGGTGGCAAAGAGTGCCGTATACTCGAAAGCGCGCCCTCTCTCACCCATACCGGCTAACCGTGGACATAAATAGACCGAAACTGACAGCCGAATGGAACCAGACGTTCTTATACCCTGCATACGTGTGTACACATGTGCACGGATGCTCGTGTGCTTGACTCTATATGTATTATTTCAAACGCTACAGGGCTTGCTTGTTCTGTGCTTCAACGTCGAGGATATTTCGACGAGGCCCAGACCAAGAGCGAAGCACGAAGGAGAGGAGAAAAACAGAGAAAAGATTATGAAAAAAAATAAAACGACAGAAGAAATCTGCGGCAGATGGCCCTGGCAATGAACGATAGGACAAGAGTGCTCCTTTTCCGGAGAATCGTGGCGTTTGAAGGATTTTCCATTTTGGAGGTGATCATTCGAACGAGCTCCATGTCGACTGATCATAATTGTCGGGGGAATTAGTTTTCGAGTGCAAAATTCTATATTATAGTGTCGAATTAAGCGATGTTGGGCGAAGTCTTTTGTTCCTTTTTCAAAAACTGAATACATTTATACAGGATGTTAGGAAGGTCGATGCAAAACCTCGAGGGCGCGATAGGTCACCTCATTAGGAACATATCTAACCTAGGTTACCTTAGTCCAAAGTCTAAGGATTTTGAGTTATCATGGCAAGTATGATTTTTGGAAAATTTCCCCAAATTAGGTACTAACTCGTTTACCCCTTATGTTAATGCTATTTTTTTAATAGCCTTACGTCGTTACCCCCACTTGCAGCGCAAAAAAGGCCTTTTTCATGAATTTTTTTAAAGAAAACTACAAAACTTTTTTAATCGATCAATATACCATCTTAAAGAACACATCTTGAAGAACTTTCAGTAATTTTTTTATTGAAAAATATTACATTGTTTAGTGGCAAATGGCCATCAATGAAATAATGTTTTTATATACACGGTTTGCGGTGACCAACATTGCAGCGAAGTGGATCATCTGAAAAAAAATGCGGATGGATTTAGTCAAATATAAGTATAAACTAGTCTTTAATCGAAGGATTTTAAAAAATATTCATTTTTCACGAAATGGCGGACAGTCAAAGTTAATGGTTCGATTTTAACGAAAAAAACGACCGTTTTTTGGCTATAAAACGGCCATTTTTTTTTTGAAAAAAAAAATCGAACATTTAAAGACTACATTTTTATGTATTAAATAAGCCTGCAAAATTTCAAGAAGATCGGTTCATTAGTGTTCGAGTAATCTTGGTCACCGACTTCAGAAATGCCTTTTTGAGAAAAACGCGTTTAAAGTTTCAATTTCAGTTTACACGAAGAAAATATTTTTTTTTGTAAACTTACATAGAGTCATCTATTCCGGGCCCATACAGAAATATGGGCCCGGATACTTATACTTCAAAAAAATGCAATAAAAAAAATCGATTTTTTCAAAATCGCAAGTGGGGGTAACCCCTTAAGGCGTTAGGCCACAGTAACGGGTATAAAATCATGTGCGAATTTAACAATTTTTTTTCGTATGGAAAAGTGATTCACTCATAAAATTAATTACACGTCTATTTGCTATGAATATCAAGCTGTTAGAAAATATGATTTTTTTTCGATGTACAAAATGGCCGACGTCTAATATTTTTTTTGTTATCTTTTTTTAGGGGCTCCGAGGCGTGACATTTAGCATCCACAATTTGTTACCTAGAACAAAAAACAAAAATTCTCGTCAATCTACATTAGAACACCTAGAGAAGTACGTAAGGAATAAAAAAATATTGTTTTATTCAAAAGTTGTAGGTATTTGAACTTAAAAAATGAATTTTCAGTAAAAAATTTCGTTATAACTGCTCATAAACTGCTCATAAAATGAAAAGTTTTCGTTTAATCAGAAATTCCGCGCGTACTTCTCTACGAAATGCAATTAAGAACATAACTTTTAAATTTAAAGTAAATCGAGTAAAAATTGTTGAAGTTATTTGCCACGCCAATTGGACAAAAGCTGTTTTGAGAACTTCCGAGTAGTCGGTCATTACATCGAAAAAAAATTCTAACAGCTTGATATTCATACTAAAGAGACGTGTAATTAATTTTATGAGTGAATCACTTTTTCATACGAAAAAAATTGATAAATTCGCACATGATTTTATACCCGTTACTGTGGCCTATCCCCTTAACATAAGAGGTATTTTAATGTTTTGACATGTTTTTAATTATTCAACACGTCCCATTCAGTTAGTTGTGTGGGTACAGATGATTGTATTGGTGTTTGTCGATTGAATACACATTAAGCTAAGACGCAAATAAGTCTTTAGTTACCAATTATTGTCTGTTTGAACATTACAAAGCAGCTAGTACCTAATTTTGAAAAATTTTCCAAAAATTATACTTAAGACGATAGCTCGAAATCCTTAGACTTTGGACTAAGGTAACCTAGGATAGACATGTTCCTAACGAGGTGACCTATCACCCCTTTAAGGCTTTGCATCGACCTTCCTACCACCCTGTATTTGTTTTATTTATTTATTTTTTGCGCGGTGTAGATTTGTCGTGAAATCGTAATGTCGCGATAAACTTAAATTTATAAATCGTAATAGTTTAATCAAATCGTAGTACTTGCATTTAATCGCAATAACTAAATTGAATTGCAATAATAAAACGTGCCAATTCAATTAAATCGTTATAACCAAATTAAATCGCCAGAATTAAACGTAACAATTAAATTAAATCGTAATAACTAAAACAAATCGAAAAAATTTAATGAAATCGCCATAATTGAACGAAAATCGACAAATCGTAATATTATCAACTCAATAAACGGGGTAAACTTCTACGAAAGAGAAGAGAATGTTCAATTTAAAAACCAACAATTTTCTATCAAAACTCATACACATGATTGACAGAGGGAGGTGATAAGTTTGCCAGATACGAAAAAGGCGGGAGAAAAATCAGATGTTCGAAACTCCGACAATGTATACTGAAACTTTTACGTAACCCTCACCTCTTCAACGTGGCTTACTAAAAAAGGCCACAATGAAATAAGTCTCACAATTAGGAAGGTTACGGCAATTGTGTGCAAAATGTCAACGAGTCGCGTTCAAAGCTCCAATTGGAACTTCGTTTCCGTCCATTTTTACCCCTGATTTTTTAAAAATCGTTTCGTTATGGATCGATCAATCGAGTTGTCTTTCTACCGAGATGCTTTTGGCCGACGCTCGCGAGATAAACCCGGTGATTCGCGACCCTGGACGGGTACGATCGCGGTCTCGAGGTAGAACCGTGTGTGCCAGCAGCGGAGACGATCTGGGGACGCGAGAAAATGACGTTACCGCTACATACACGATCGATAGGCTCCCCCAAGGCTTTGGCCACAATCGAGACACTCGTAGTGTGACAACGAGCCACTTAATAATTCGAGAGATTCGTTTTCCTTGTTCTTATTGCGCAACTGAAGAATAATGAAACGTCAAGTTGACCGAGGCTACATTTTGCACAACGTGCGGGCGCGCACGTGAGCACGATTGGTGTGCAGATATTATAGGGTAGCCTAAATCGTGCCCCCCTTACGGTCCTTTGTTATTATGTATGGAGACTTTGATATTATTATTTTTATTATAATAATTATCATGAATCATTATTATTTAATATTTTTTTATATATTATTATAAAATTATTGTATAATAATGATATTATATATAAATTTATTATTTAATTATTATAATTATTAATGAAAATATTTATAATATAGTCGTCTTTACTTCCAGGGTAAATGCTTTAAGGGTGTTTACACATAGTCCCACCCCTCACATTCGAAATTTTATAATATAAATACTTTTTATTATTTAGATTATAGAATTATTTATTATGTGCCAATTAAACATACACTTGATTTATTATTAAACTGATAAATAATAAAAAAATGTATTATTTATGATTTTTTTTCTAGTTAATAATAGTAAATGAGTAATTAATTTAAAAATATTTGTATTACGTCCTTGTTAAAATTGCAAAGAAAAACGATTAGTTCATGAATTATTGTTTTGCATAATACTAACTCGAAAAGAGCAATTTTTTTTACCTACGCATGTTGTATGCACATTTCCAAAAAAATTCAAAAGGTACGATGCAGAAATATATAGAAATATTATGTTGTCATGTACAGAACGGCCTGCTCGTTGACTCGGGCACAAAGACCATGAGCCAAAATGAAATTGGCGTTGCTTGAAATAAATACACAATTATTCTCAAATCGTACCGCTACGTTACGGCCGAACCTGAATAGTTATCAATTTAGATAAACAGTTAAATAGTTATAGAATATAAATTAATTAGTAATAAAATTTACGAATTTTAAAAATAGTTTATGAAGGATTCGTGCTTCCAAACTGCCAAACTTGTTAATGTCCATCATGTTTTGCCACTTTAAAAAAAATCTTCACACAATGGTAATGTACTTATACAAAATGAAGTCTAGCTAAAACCGCCGTACAATTATTCGTGAATCATACCGGTACGATCAAAGACAACCCGACCGGTGCGAAATGTGCTTAACTTCCGAACGCAAAGTACCACGATACCGAACAAAGTTCTTGTGGTTACCAAAATGTATGCAATCCGTCAAAATAAAAAAATCGATCTTTTAGGACGTACCACTCCAGAATACATCGCAATTTGCATCGGTCAGTGGTATTGCGGACACGCGATGGGAAATATGATCGTGGTACGGTTTATGGAAGTCCAAACTATTTGATTTATAACTGCACGTGATTTTATTCATTTTTGAATATTTTCTTATCGCCTCAAATCGAATGGCGCGCACACGAAGCAGCGTAGTTCACTTCTCATCATATTTCGTATTCGGTATATCTCGATAAAATTGTTCCATAATATGATATTGCAAAAAATTTCGTATGAAACTTAACGGGTTATGCCTAGTTGTAAAAGTCGAAATCAAGTCATTTTTGGGATTTTCGTTTAGAAAGTCGTGACGATAAATTTCTCCAAAAATTCGGTTTTTAAAAAAGTACAATCTAAAGAACACTATTTTTTTGGTAAATATTTTTATATTAAATGACCAGGTTATTTGATATGAAAAAATCGAACAGATTTCGTTAGTATATTGATTTACCCCATGATTAATCGAAGGAATATCCGAAATACTAAATTAAAAAAAAATGCGCGTGTTCATAGTGAGTCTTGATTTTAGCGAAGGAAATTGGCATTTTTCGTTCATCAAATTGGAAGTATACATCGAAAAAAAAAATTCTTCGCTTAAATACTATATTTTCACATCTAGAAGAAGCTCAAAAAACTTCAGAAAAATCGATGCAGTAGTTATTGAAATATTTTGCTCACCGACTTTGAAAACGTACTTTCGAGAAAAAGGCGTTTAAAGTTTCGAACGACTCTCCGAATATTTCGACGGGTGTCAACAAAGCAGCCTATAAATCCGTCAATTTTGATCCGATCACCTTGAATTTTTCGGGAAACATTTATAAAATGATATAGTGTCAAAATATATTGGTTTTGAAAAAGTGATTTTTCGACTTTTGCAACTAGGCACAACCCCTTAATAGTGATATACTATTGGCAAGTAAAGCACGATACACGTGCTACGTACGTATGTACCATGTTGCGATCACGGAAGGCACGGAACCGTGACGAAAGTGCACGCGCGCAAGTTATGTTTGTAAGGGCACGCGTCTTTGCACCGGAAGTACGGAGTGTAACGCAGGTGCACTCTTCCTCCCTCTTACTCTCCGCGCTCCCTGTGCACTCTCGTTTCTTCGGCGTGTTATATTTGAGGGACTCTGCTCCCCTATCGTATGCTATGCATCACAGCCTTGTACTCGGAGTATCTATAAATAGATATCAATAATTGAAGCACCAAAGAAATGGGGGAGGTGTCTGTGAAAAAAAAGACGAATATCATTTTTTTCGTATCAACATTTGTAAAGAGGTGTGACTGAAAACGAGGACGTGCTTTTTCGAGCTTTTTTCTCAACCCTAGCGCGAAATCAGTAAATTCAAGACAAGATGACGAGAAATTTCGACAAGAAAATAATTCAAAAAAAAATTGTATTAGTTTCTTCTTAAAATTGTGAAGAAAAACGATTAGTTGATGAATTACTGTTTGTCATAACACGAACTCGAAAAGAGCAATTTTTTTACATAAGCGTATTGTATGCACATTTCGAGAAAAAAATTCAAAAGGTACGATTCAGAAATGTATAGAAATATTATGTCGTCATGTATGCAATTTAATAGTCTGCTCGTTGACTCGAGCACAAAGCCCATGAGCCAAAAATAAAATTTAGTTTGGTTGAAATAAATACACGATTATTCTCATACCGTACCGCTACGATTACCGGCCGGGGGAGATTACGATATCTCTGGCGCCTCAATTTGCCCATTGGATCATGAAATATGCCCGAAAAAAATACGAAAATCAAATATAACTTTTTTCGTTTTGAGCCTTAGTTTTGGATTTACAGCGCTTCGAAGAGAAAAAATGTATTTTTCCGATTTTCGATGTAAATCGAGTTTTGTCGTACTTTGTCGTTGATTTAAGGCGTTACCCCCACTTGTAGCGCAAAAAGGCCTTTTTCATGATTTTTTTTAAAGAAAACTACAAAACTTTTTTAATCAATCAATATACCATCTTAAAGAACACATCTTGAAGAACTTTCAGTAATTTTTTTATTGAAAAATATTACATTGTTTAGTGGCAAATGGCCGTCAATGAAATAATGTTTTTATATACACGATTTGCGGTGACCAACATTGCGGCGAAGTGGATCATCTGAAAAAAAAATGCGGATGGATTTAGTCAAATATAAGTATAAACTAGTCTTTAATAGAAGGATTTTAAAAAATATTCATTTTTCACAAAATGGCGGACAGTCAAAGTTAATGGTTCGATTTTAACGAAAAAAACGGCCGTTTTTTGGCTATAAAACGGCCATTTTTTTCGAAAAAAAAATCGACCGATTAAAGACTACATTTTTATGTATTAAATAAGTCTGCAAAATTTCAAGAAGATCGGTTCATTAGTGTTCGAGTAATCTTGGTTACCGACTTCAGAAATGCCATTTTGAGAAAAACGCGTTTAAAGTTTCAATTTCAGTTTACACGAAGAAAATATTTTTTTTGTAAACTTACATAGAGTCATCTATTCCGGGCATAAAAAAAAACTGCACTTCAAAAAAATGCAATAAAAAAAATCGTTTTTTTCAAAATCGCAAGTGGGGGTAACCCCTTAACGAAGTTGGCTGCAGATAATTAGCGTTATCCAGAATACACCACGTGGGAGTTGTCTGCATTGGTATTCATTGGCCCTGAAAAGGGCTGCTTGTTTAGCTTTGTTTGGGTTTAATACATACAGTAAAACCAATTAAAATGTAGCTTTCTATTTATTTCTTCGATTTACTTGTTACTGAAATATTCTGTTCTTGTTTTTTTTTCTCGACATAGCACATTCCGAAGAAAGCTACATTAACGTAAACCTGTTAAATGGCTTAATAACGAATAATTCGTAAAATGTCCTGTATTTTCTAATGGAAGCCAAAATCGCGATTTTTTATTTCTAGACAAAGGGTTTCTTTTGGGCCAAATATGAATGATCCACGGTCAAATCAAAGCACCAGAGATATCGTAATCGTGCCATCGGCCGAGGTGCCTTGTCGTTTTCCGCCAACAGGGAACATATCATTATTTTTTTTTATTATATCGTTAATATCTCGGAGGTGCAGTTCGTTACTCTAGCAATTTGACATCGACTGTGAAAATTTCAAGGCCTTTTTGCGAAAAGTTTCAAAAACTTTTCGTGGATTTTGTTCAACCGCGGGATTGTGTGTCACTTTCGCTCATGTTGGTTATGAAAATAATGAAAGATTGGTTTCATTTGTCGGAACAGCGCATGTAATATTGAAAAAATGGCGTCTCAAGATGGATTGACGAATAGTGAACTTTTGATACACATACACTTAATAATTGTGCTATTCATAGCACAGCATAGCTACAAAGATTTTCGCCATCCTGCCGAGCCTTCTGGAGGCCCATCTTAACCCTAGAATGACACACTGGGGTACATTCGTGCCCCACGAATTTTGCAAAAGTACTCAATTTTGCCGATTTTAAATTTTCTTTTCCCTTCAGATCAAACTTTCACACACTTTTTGAATTTTCTGAATTTCAAAAATTTTATTCACTATTTATAACCCTGATAATCGGGTCCAACGCTTGGGCCAAATTTGTGCCCCAGTGTGCCTTTAGAAAGCAAAAAAATAAGTGTACCATTCTAGGGTTAAAGTATCTACCATTTCCAGCTTCTGTAGCCATTCACACAGGGTGGCCCTTTCCCAACGAAATGGCGAAATGCCTCAAGAGAGATGTTATAGAAGTTTGCATCGTTGGAATGCAACGATTTTTTGTTATTTCTCTTTTTCCTCCATTTTTGTCATTTTCTAAAATAATTTTCGATGGATTTAGGTTGTAGGACCCTAATGAGAATCTTGAAAAAAAATGTGGCTTTGCTTTGCCAAAAAATGGTAATTAGAAGGAAAAAAATTCTCTGCGTTCCAACGATGTAAACTTCACTATCATCAATAGAGGGGTACCAATCAGGAACTCCTTATCGGTAAGAAATCATCGTGTCGAAGTTTGCATCGTTGGAATGCAACGAAAGTTAATTTTTTTTCTATTGCTCACTTTTTTTCCGCTAATTTAGGGTACGAAAATCACTCAGACGGGTTTTCTTATCTTCATAAGAGATCCACGATCACAATTTCGAAAAAATTGTAGATTGTAATAAAAATTAAGAAAAAAAAATGAAAAGACCTTTCGTTGCAAACGTCAACGCCACGAAAAATTTCGCCTCGAGAACCAACAAACTTCTCCCTCGGAAACCAACGACTTTTATTTGAAAAATAGGACACCCTGTATACACAGCCACACAAAGGTATGTGTGTGTAGGCATATGCCAAGCTTACTCCTACTGGTTACCATTCAGTCGTACTTTATAACCATTACCAGACATCTCTCGTAGTAGTAGCACGTGCGCCACACGCCCTGCGTCTTCTTTCCGTGACCGTATATAGATATAAGGCCCTCGTCGACGAGAGAGATCTCAAAACTCGTGCAGGACACAGTATCGTGTAGCCTAGGCTCGTTATAACGTGAAACTCGTGAAATTACTGTGACGAAGGGAGAAAATTGAATTTTCTTTTTTTCGTTCTCGTATTATCGTCTTCCGGCTGTATTTTCGTCAGTTCTACGATCATTGTAATGAGACCACACAAACCAAAAATAGCTTCGGATCCAAGCATTACCCCGCACGTATGAAACGTAAGTTCTTATTGGAAAACTCGCATGGAGGTTGCTCAATTCCGTTCCAATTTCCACGCAAGACGTGACCATCGACACACTCTATTTTAGTGATCGAATCACATTCTCACTTACAAAGGCTCGTTTCCTTCCCTGCGTCGTTCCCAATACGTGTTGTTTCTTTCAGTGCTATGGCAAGGCGCCTTGCCCCAAATGTTAAACAACATAATTTTTTCCGTATAGGGTCGCGTACAGAGCTGCAAAAGTTCTGCTTAACGGATCTTCTCACTTTAAACGGTAAAAAGGCTATTTTCCTGAATGTTTTTATTGGTTTATATTATAGATATTGATCTAAAAGTTGTTACACTTAATAAATATACTTTCGAAATGCATTAAATTTTTTAAAATGTATTTATGTAACCCAAACAAACTTTAAACGCGTTTTTCTCGAAACAGCTTTTTTCGATGGCTTGTTGATAAAATCTTCGAAACTACTGAAGCGATCCTTTTGAAATATTAACCACATTCTTTACAACTATAGCGCATATCAAGGATTTTTTTATATTCTGATATTTACTAATTTTTTATGCCAAAAACGGTGAAAAAACACGTATTTTTTTGTTTTTTTTTTCGAAAAATGTCCGCCATTTTGTTATTTTGCATATATCAAAAATCGTATGATATGGGCTATAGCCATTAACACACTGAATATAAAACCGATTGATTTTTTTATTTCGGATGATCCATCTTCGAGATTTCATCACAGCGCAGACCTAAAATTTTTTAGGACATTTATTCAACTACCATTTTCGTCTATAAATAGTGACTGGAATAAATCATTTTTTTTGATGCACTTCGAAACTGTATTTATTAAGTGTAATATCATAATCTTATTATATATCTTATTATATATCATATACATAAGATATCTTATCAATATCTATAATATAAACCTATCAAAAGAATTCATGAAAATAGCCTTTTTCAGCGCCTAAAGTGAGAAGAGCCCTTATCGAGCTATTCTACTGTGCCGGCTAAAAAATAAGCAATTTTTGATAATTTTTTTGTTGTTTGAAAATTGTTGCATTTATCGCTACAAAATCTTTTTTGCTTAAAGGTACACTCTTACAGAATAAAAAACATTTTTTTTGTTGCATATAAATGTATACTTATTTAACAATTTATAATCATGTAAACGCATGAAAAAAGTATTTTACTGGCGTTGATGATTTGCGCTCTCCAGGGAATCGGAAACGAAAAATTCAAAAAGATTCTTCATTTGTATGAGTGTCGCTATCGCCCGAACTAGGATTGTTACTCTATATTGCAAAATAAAAAAATAGAAACGTTTTTTGAAAAAGTGTTTGAAAAACACGTTTTTTTCGTCATAATTCGAGCGAAAATATAAGTCAAAATTAATATTTTTTAATAATCCGAGTTCGATAGCCATACATATGCTGAATATGCAGTGAAAATTTCTGTCCGATTGGTTAAGCCGGTTTTCCGAAATCACCAACGCCAGGTCAAAACGTCGTTTAGAGAAAAAAACGCGTTTAAAGTTTACTATACTATACTTTACAATACTAACCGATAGAGCGTTCTTTTACTCACAGGGTGAAAAGTGGGACTACTACTATACAGTAAAAGCATAGAAATGTAAATAATAATAAATTATTATTAAAAAATAATAAATTCAAAACAGCTGTTCCGAACAGGTACCAGGGACGCGCAGCGGGTAGCCGTACTAGAGCGCGCGCACCGAGCGCTTCTACTCTAAAGCGCTGTACTGAGTCGACAAAGTGGAAATCGACTTTACCAGCAATTAGATATCAATTCTATGATGAAATAGAGTAGAAAAATATAAAAAATAAAAATTCGATTTTTTTCATACAGTCACAGCACTTCCATTTTGAATAGCTGTTCAAAATGGAGAGGATTTTGCTGTTCAAAATGCTGTTCAAAATTGAGAGGATTCTCGAAGGGAGTGAATAAACGTTTGTCCCCTTAAAAGAATGTTCCATTTGGAAAGATTGAAAGTTATAGTACAAATCTACAAATTGGCATTGAGGCATGAAGAAACTCAAAGAAAAATGAGCCTAATTTGTAGTTTTCCAAAGGTCTTTTATCAGTGCTATTCAAAATGGAGAGTATTCTCGAAGGCCGTGAATAAACGTTTGTCCTGGAAAAATAAAGTAGTAGTGAGACGAACGAATAGTTACCGAAGCACAGCTCAAATTCGTGGAGCAATTTCCTCGATCGGTATTACCGTATGGCCAACAAAGCGTGGAGCTGTTGCGCCTGCGGAATAATTAATCGAATCTAATTCCGTATTTTCTATTCTCGCGGGGCCCCGAATAAAATTACTCACGATATACAAGCACAACGCGACACTGAACTATATCTGTGCATAGCTGTGCGAACATTTGCACTGAGCGTTTCGAAATATATATACATATAAATAATATCGAAATAGGTTTTTGCATATGTACTACCTAATGCTCCCCAATAGTGCCGTTGGGGTCCCACAAGCATAAACACGCAACGCCATATTTTTAACGGAGCACTGTTTTAATTAATCACAAATAATAAATATAAGACTGGAAAAATTGAAACAAATTTGCTGTCTTACGTCAGCGACAAGCTCGAAGTGTGAGATCTCGGTTGAAATAAACCTTTTAAGGGGGGAACTCTCTTTAGACGCCCGAAAATGAGTAATTTTTCATCTATTTTTTTAAGGTGTTAAATAATCATCTCATTTTCAAATTTTTACATTATCTTATTACAACTTTCAGGTGTTAATTTTTTTTCTTTTTTAAACAAACAAAATGGCGACGTTTTAAGGTATTCCTTTAGACGTCTTTTGAAAAACTGCTCATGTTATAGAGCAAAAAGTTATCGATCGATCTGACTGAAATTTTTAGAGGTTTCTCACTGTAACATTATCGGAAGAATGTACCTATAAAAATATAATAAGTATAGAATCAAAAATTAAATAGGCTTTGTTATCAAATTTTCATATTTTTTACCATTTTCTCGACAATTTTTACCATAAAAAAGTAATTTTTTTACGCGATAACCTCAAAACTATAGGTACATCCTTCCAATAATGTTATAGGGAGAAACCTCCCAAAATTTCAGCCAGATCGATTCATAACTTTTTGAGCTATAACATGAGCAGTTTTTTCAAAATACGCCTAAAGGATTACCTTTTATTGCCGCCATTGTGTTTTCTTTAAAAAAGAAAACAAAAATGTTAACACTTGAAAGTTATAATAAGATAATGTCAAATTTTTAAAATGATGCATTATTTTATCACCTTTAATAAAATCATAAAAAATGAGTCATTTTCAGGCGTCTAAAGGGATCCCCTCCCCCTTAACGTCCACGTTTTCTAAGGCCCAATGACACACTATTGCCCAGGCATAAGTATCGATAAATATTTTGGGGAATAGTTTTTTAAACGGCGGAATCGAATAACTTGTAATTTTCCCAATGGAAGTCGAATGGCAGAAGGGAGAAGCTACATCGCCTTAACAGTCGTAAATTCTACAAAAGACGTTTCCAATTACCAAACAAAATTGTATTCAAAAGAGGCTCGAGAATGGACTTCCAGTAGAGCTAATCGCAAATCAAACAGAAGTAGATTCCACCTATACTAGGAACTCGCATTTTTACGCGTGAACCCTTGCCTCTGTGAGAAAATTGCCAAGAAGAATTCCCAAAGCTATGGTGGAGGTAATTGTCGAACATGTTCAGCGTCTGTCTTTTCGTCTTGGCAAAATTCTTCAATAGTGTCGATTTTCCGTCAAAGACTGCGCGGTCCGTACTGCGCATCCAGCCTCCCACTCAGCCGTGTCGCGATAGGCTCAACGGTTCTCCCACTGCGCAGCGCGATGCAGCCGCAGAGTGGGGGCAACTATCGTTCAAATTCACTAAATCGAGTCACGACTGTACCGGCGCGGAACGTTCGCTGGTTTTCTCGAAAATAAACCGCGAGACTGAGAGAATTCACCGATATATCGACGGGAATCGCTGATTGTGGTTCGGGACACGGACGCGTGAAAATTTAACGTGCGTGCGATGCGTTTGGAAGAAGATAAACCTCCCCTCCGAGATTCACGGTCCTCTCCCTTACCTCGCTGGAGCCACGTTCCTCAGGGGCATATATTCGACACAGGGACGCGGACGGAAATAGTCTCGAGCCTTTGCACACTCCTTAACGTTCTTCCTTTACACATATAAACTAGCACAAATCTACGATTTCTTTGACTCTTCGAGCGCTTCAGAGGGAGAGAGAGAGAGAGAGACAGAGAGAGAAAGACGAGTATAGGCATTCGTGCACGAAAAGCGTTCGTAACCGCAAATATATCAACACTGCATGCATGAAACGTTTCTCTCGAGGCATTCTTTGATCACACGCGTGCCATCGCGTCCTCGAGGATTTGAAGAATTTTATCGATAGCTCTCCCAATTTATGCACAAGTATTTAAGAATAGTATCGCAAAGTTCTTACAGTCGGTATGGACGCGTATTATTTGTTGGGTTACGTTATAGTTTATTTGTGTACTTATGACGCCATAGAAACATTTGATTTAACCGAAAAGAGTCGACGTGTTGTTAAAAATACCGGTTGAATATTGCTATTCAACTAAAATATTTATTACCGTATTTATATTTTTTTAATTAATATTATTTATTTATTGAGGTCTCAATACATTCCTGAGTTCCAACGTATATCTTTGGAGGTTTTTACGTTGTTATTATATTTAGATATAATTTATTCGATCGGAATATATATATATATATTCCGTTATATTCCGTTAATATATATTCCAAAGGTATACGTTGGAACTCAGGAATGTATTGAGACCTCAATAAATAAATAATAATTTTTATTCATATATATAAATAATATATATTCAAATAGAATAAATTTATTTATTTCTAATAAAACGTTTGACTCGAATGAATGTCTATAATTTTGATTCCATAAATGTATGGAGGGGAAACTTTGCAGATCCCTGTTTATTATAAAATAGAGCTTCAATTCCTGTTGGAATTTATTTTATAAAACGATAACTTTTTCCATACGTCAAAATAGGACAAACTTGTGATTTTCTTCTATTCGTAGAGAAAAAGGAAGCCAAGCTCCTGATTTTATTTTTAAGATTGTACAGAAAAAACCAGCACAAGCTAATGGGAATAAAAAATACTCCATTCAGTCCAATCAATGTGATTTTTAATTACGTAATTTCTAAAGCCAAAACGCGATAATTATTTCACTTCGATAAAATCGCCTTTAAATTTAATATTCAAGATGTGTAAACTCTCGAGATAAATATGTTGTTGTACTTTTCGAATTTTTTTTTTCCACCGAAATACACGCTAAACGAATTATTATCACCGTCATGCTATGGATGAAAAATATATTACGACCGTACGATCTCAAATTTGTTTGGGACATTTGAATACTTCGAGAATTTGATGAATTTGATCACATAAATAAATCTGCCATTTACCATTATGTCATTCGTATATTAGCCGAGTTGGAAGGAAGTGTGAATGAACTAGTTTGTGTTCACTTTGATATATCCTGGCATGAAAATTTTGCGTACATCATACGTAAAAGAGAGATGGAGGAAAGAGAACGAGAGGCAGGGAGATAGATAGAAAGAGAGTGGGAGAGAGAGAGAGGAATAAGGGAGGAGAGTAGAAGAGAGAGAACAGAATAACTTGCGCTAAATATAATATTTGCGACTATTCCTAGCGATGAATGAAAGTAGGGACGGATACCCAGCCCCTTGCACTCTAGTGCAATATAGTTATATTTACTAGATATCCGTCTCCCTCTCTTTCTCCACGACGCTGTGAATTAAAGCGAATGTAGGGAAAATCCGTGAATGCAGGCTTTCCTCAGGTGGGCTTTTAATTTGAGCCTAGGCGAACATGCAGTTGTTCATGGTCGAAGTGGAGGTTTAACGCAATTTAAAAAATGTCATCTGCATTCTACTAACTATACGTGATTAAATAATCTCTGATCAAGTTAATCTTAAATTTATATTGATAAGAATTTTTTTTTTCCAGGCAGCGAATTTAATTCGTAGAAGAACGAGGACGAAACGCCATGGCTGTTGGTAAGTACCAAGTTCGTTTTGCAAATATATCTTAGCTTGCTTGATTCTTTCTATCTGAAAGTACATTCAATAAAATTCGTTAAAAATGAACCTTTCGCCCGAAGGATACTTGTTCCAATTTTCTTTCTCATTGCTGCGTGCCGTAAAATGGGGTTAAATTGACAGTAAGGGTAATTTTGACAGTTTTGGGGCTACTAAAACAGAGCACCAAAAAACAATTTAAATGTGCGCGCAGCGAGTCCGCGTGACCGAGTTTATTATAATGTTGGTAAAGTTGTTTGTAATGTTGTTCAAGTTGATTTTCAACTCAGTGATAATTATAAGACTGATTAAGTGTCTATAATAGTACCCTACGTACTTGATATTTTTATGTAAAATGTTTCCTTTACAAAGATGACAATTTGGTTGTAAAAAATAATTGTCTTTCATTTAATTCCATGTATATTGCATAAAATGTGAATTTTTTAAATTAAGATGCTGTCAAAGTAACCCTTAATCTTTGACATAAGTTGCATTTCAATGCCTTGTCAAAGAAACCCTACGCTCGAGGTTACTTTGACATTAAAACAAAATATGTATAAAATTGTGAGGGGCTGGTGGGGCTTGTGCGGTTCATGCATATTGTTGCGTGACATTTTGGACCAAATTTGGAGCCAAATTTTTTGCTATCAAGTGGGACATTTGATAGCCAAAGGACACATTGTTCTATTGGAGCAAAATTTGGAACTTAGGATGTTAAAAAAGGTTACCTACAAACAACTTCCAAAACCTGTTCAACGTAACCCCATTTTACGTAGCTGACGATTTTTTAAATACATTTTCCCGTTGATTCAAAACGAGGCCTTTTGCAAAATTGAATTGTCAGCTTAAAAAAAAGTCAATGTTTAGAAGGGCAAAGAAACGTCTGATCTTCAAAAACCGTGCTACTTATCATAGAAAATTCTGCACATATAAAAGCTGTGCATCACGGTAGTCAAGTCTTTCTCATCCACGTCCCATTCCGAAGAACAATATATTCACTGATGATATTCCAGACACGAATTTTCGTTGCCACGCCGCTATCTGATTCCCATCAATTGTCGCTGCTTGTCACACCTACTGACAACCGAATCTTTCTCTTCTTTTACTCCATATATATATATATATATACAGTATAGGCCAAAAGTATTTGTCAGATTATATAAAAATTTAATTATGCATTTGTGACGTGAATACTCATGCTTAAGAAATGAAAAAAAGAAAACAACAAGACCTTTTCCCCTCAGAAAAGTACTCAAGAAATATGCATTATATTTATACTTATTTTCTCAGTAAATAATTACGAATGTAAAGAAAATCGCCGCTTATCATACTTTTCCAAAGTCAACAATATTTTATTACGAAATTTCGACAATTCCGCCAAACAATACAGCAAGAAAAATGGACTCGTGCCATACGAGATTATTTCGTTCCTCTCAGACTGACTCCAATCGGCTCTAATTGATTTGGTTCGACTCGGGGGTCGGTTGCAACAACATATCATTTTCGAGAGAAACTTTTGGTCACTATTGTATGTTTGGGAATACGCATTGTCACGTTGAGGTATTAAGTACACGTAACACGCTTACATAAACGCACGTACACGAAAATGCACATCCACGAATTGCCGCACTGACCGATACACACATCCCCTTCGAGGAAAGATCCTCCATTCGTTCGATCCTTGATAATAGAATACAAAAGAACCGAACCCCAGGTGCGCTGTCGTTTGGCGGTAAGCCTTTACGACGAAGATACGCGATGAAAAAAATCGTAAAAAAGTATATTGGAAGTGAAAAGAAATGCTGTTAAAATTGATGCTGGTGGAAGGGTCGAAGAGGGTTGAAGAGGAACTCGTAGAGTCGAGTTGCCAACCGTTTCGTAATAACGTCGCTCACTTTTTTATCCCCTTCGAATCGAGCGGGTAAACCGTGTACCCTTCATCCATCGACGTCACGGCGCTCTCTGTAAAACGATTCTTGTCAACTCCAGTACGGTCTATTTTTATCTCCAGTCCATTAGCTCCAACAGCTTCTTCTTTGAGAATCATTCTCTTCATCGTGAGTCTCATTCCAATTGTCCATCCCCCCGCTCTTACGTATAATGCTTCCCCGACGGATATTTGATTTATAATTGAAATGAAATGTAATTTCATTCGGTTATAAATTATTGTTTCCATTCCGAAAATGGAAACAATAAGAGGGTTGGCGACTTTGAAGGTTGGCCTTTGGAAATATGCTTATCGTGTTCGTAACATCTACCTCACTCGTTTCAACTTAAATTCTTTGACGTTATTAAATTAGTGAAAATTGTACATTTGCGTTTACAGCCGGTAACGATTATTTTAAGGCGGGGTATACATTTAGACAGGAAAAAATAAGCAATATTTGGGGGTTTTTTAAACTAAGAAATAATTATTCTATAATTATCAAACTTTAGGTAAATTTTGATGGTATATTTAAGTATACAAAATAATTTTTTTTAATTAATTCATCATCAAAATGACGGCGCTGTGGCAGAGTGCTACAGCAAGATCGCCGCGGGAGTTGCGAATCGGCGTGGAGTCTAGCTTCCCGTAGACTTTAATTTGCAAAAAAGTTCAAACATTTGTTCAGTCCCATGTAGGTTTCGCCAATCGAACCGTAACGGCCAATACTTGGAGCAATGTTGGCGGGACGATGATCGATTAACCAATTGTACGCCAATGCTCGGCTGAGTATTGACTAGCCAACATTGGTTTGCTGATACGAGGCCAATGTTCGGCCAAATATAGACTCGCTCGCCAAATATAGCATTGGCTTGTCGATACGAGGCCGATGTTTGGCGAAGGATAGACTCGCCAATCATTGGTTTGCCGATACGCGGCCAATGTTCGGCCAAACGTAGACTCGCTAATCATTGGCTTGTCGATACGAGGCCGATGTTTGGCGAAGTATAGACTGGCCAATCATTGGTTTGCCAATACGAGGCCAATGTTCGGCCAAGTATAGACTTGTTCATCATTGGTTTATCGATATGAGGCCGATGTTTGGCGAAGTATAGACTCGCCAATCATTGGTTTGCCGATACGAGGACAATGTTCGGCCCAATATAGGCTCTCTAACCATTGGCTTATCGATACGAGGTCGACGTTTGGCGAAGTATAGACTCGCCAATCATGTTTTTACCGATACGAGGCCAATGTTCGGCCGAGTAACGCATGATCGAACCGCAATTCGTATATTGACGATTCATTGTTTCGCGTTGAAATCATTGAGAGACGAGATAAATACTTTTTACGAGTCCATTGGACATTTTTCTTAACAAATATACTACCAAATCAATGCACTCATGGTTGGCCGATTCTCGAACGAGCTCATACGCGATATTCTGCCGATTTTTATGAACCATCCTACACTGACAGAAAAATTCTACAAATATTAACTAACCGCGTCTATTTATTTATTTTTTATTTGAATTAACTAGATTTTTCGTGAAATCAAATTTTTCCTATTGCATTCCATTATTGGAATTATTCATTTTAAATATATTTATTTATTCAAAGTAAACTTGAACTAATGAACTAATGGTCTGTCTTTATTGCAACACACATATTAACGGGTTGTGGGGGTAGAGAAGGTGGAGAGAGAAGAATTATATATATAGGTTAGGTTTGAAAATTCTATAACATGTCATTCGATAACACTCTCTAATTATCACAATGATATTAACTAATTGATATAGTTTATGTCATACAAATAATGATCAGAATCCATTTGGTATCTTATGCCATATCTGCGATTGAAATGTTACAAGCACTCGGTAGCATAGGGGCAGCGTGTTTGGCTATGAGTAGGGAAGTTCAAGGTTCGAGCCCCATTATGGGGTGAAATATTTTCTTCGAACTAATCATTTCGAAAGACCAGGTAATGACGAATTACAATACAAAAATAATTAATTTTTTTTTTTTGGCGGTGCAGGCCCAATTTTGGTGATCTATATTGGGTCACAATTATCCGCCAAGACTCGGTCGACAATCGGGCCAAGCTCGAGTGCCAATGATGGCAATCTTGAGGGGGCTTATTGTTGGCCGATTCTCGAATGAACTCCTACGCGATGCTCGGCCGATTCTCATAAGCCATTCTAGGGCCAATATTGATTGCGAATATCGGGCCGCTCTTATCATCCAAGGCTCGGTCGATGATCGGGCCAAGCTCGAGTGCCAATGTTGGCAAGCTTGGCGTCGAGCATCGGCCAATCATTGGCCACTACCGATCACCCTACATGGGGTTAGAAGTTTCTATGTGACGGCAATTAAAATGAAGAAAATGCAAATTTAAGAAAATGGCACGCCTTTACAAACAACAATCAGCATTTCACGCAACATTTCTGTAAAGTGTGGATTAAAAAAGTAGTTTTTTTTTACAATTTTTAAAAAACAATTCTCGTCAAGTAGAAGGTACCAATATTATCAATATTTCTACCAAGTTTCAACCCAATCGGCTTAAAGCGTTAGGCCACTCTAGAGGCCGAAAAAATAGGCTTTTTGGGGATTTTTTCTCAGAAAAACTACAAAATAAATCGAGATTACAAAAAAGGGTGTTTATCATACATATCAGTGACTGTATGCAATAATTTTTTTGAAGCGATTAATTTCAAAATGGCGGCTGTGCAGCGTTTATCTCAAAACTGCATTTTTTAATTGGCCGGAAACATAACTCAGACAATTTTCTACCGATTCACTTGAAATGTTGAATATATCTTGAAAAATACATTGTCCAAGGAAGTACGTAGGATTTTTTTTTATATTGCATAGTTCATTTGTTATTAACAATTATCTGACGAAATTTTTCACTTTCCAAAAATTTGCCTAAAAAATCGTCAGATAATTGTTAATAAAAAATGAACTATGCAATGTAAAAAATAAAAAAGCTACATACTTCCACAGATAATGTATTTTTCAAGATATATTCAACATTTCAAGTGAATCGGTAGAAAATTGTCTGAATTATGTTCCCGGCCAACTTAAAAAATGCAGTTTTGAGATAAACGCTGCACAGCCGCCATTTTGAAATTAATCGCTTCAAAAAAATTATTGTATACAGTCACTGATATGCATGATAAACACCCTTTTTGTAATGTCGATTCATTTTGTAGTTTTTCTGAAAAAAAATCCCCAAAAAGCCTACTGCTTCGGCCTCTAGAGTAGCCTTAAGGCCTTAATAGATTTTTAGTAATCCTGCACGCCAATTTCGATAATGCCGAATTCGAGCGGTGAGGCACAGCGTTGACGGGCTGTAACGTTTGAAGTTTTTCGAATTTCGCTTTGAAACTTTGGGAAAATATTCTACATATATAGTTCTATCGTTTAAAGAAAAAAAACAAAGAAATCGATTTTTTGATCGTTGTATATGTATATTCCGCCTTAAATTATCGATCTAGCGATGGTAGTGGAGACGTGCATTTCCGGTTGCGGTGGCTCCCACGATTTTTCCCTCCCACCCTCTCACTCTTGCGGCGTCTTTCTCCCCTTGCAAAGCTTTCGGAGTGGTACATCGATGCACATTCGAGGCTGGGGTGGGGGTAAAAATGCAACGTCCGGTCCATCCCCACCCAACTTGCACGTGCATAGTACTACAGTATCGCTAACGTACATCTACGTGTATATATATATATATACATATATATGAAAATCTCATTCCGTATTCGGTCCCTCGTGGCTTTTAAATCTCTCTCTCTCTCTCTCTCTCTCTCTCTCTCTCTCTCTCTCTCTCTCTCTCTCTCTCTCTCTCTCTCTCTCTCTCTCTCATATTCTCATCCGATCTTGCTCTCGTACCACTGTAGGTAACCCCAGCAGTTTGTGTCCCATCTCGTCGAGGCCCTTTGACCATCGGGACGACTAGTCGCCGATGAGCCCTCGTCAATACAATCCACACATCGTCACTAAATATATCCCCGTTCACAGTGTTTCGGCGATTTTTATCGAAAATTAAGACCGTTCCCCCACCCTGTATGTTTCATACGTCAACGTATCGTGAGCAAACTCCTCCCGTCGTTTCGTAGTGTCAGATTTGCACATCGACTACAAAAAACAATTAGTGGACAACAAGTGCTATTCGATCAACGACAATTACACTTTGGCATCTGGTTGCGTTGAAGTTTCGTTGAGTTAAAATAGGGATAAATGGAACTTTGTTATCGCAGTGCTCTTAAGAAACGAAGTACGATAATGACATTCCCAAGCACGTATTCCCAAATTACGAAAAACGACAATCTATCCGCGTAATTAATTTATCCGCGCCACTAATAATCGAAATTTATCAAAATACGTGTAGTTTTGCGAAAGTGAACCGTTGGACACGTAAGTGTGTATTAGAAAAAGGCAAAAGTGTCGTATCGAGTGAACTGACTCATGTCACCAGAAATCGGCCAAGTGGGATTTGTGCGATACGCTGAAAAGTAAAGAACAAAAATGCCGTATGATATTGCCGACGGTTCCACGCGCGAAGTGAAGCGATAGTCCGAGTTTGAAGGTTAGGCGTAACGAGTCGTCGAAAATTCCGTATGTTTGCAGACAATCCATCGTACTTCTCATTGACGGGTGGCGGAGGTGGGACGAGCGGTGGAGGTTCGTTGGAGCGCGGTGGCCGTTCGCGGGTCGCTGGACCAGTTGGAACATCGGGGATTGGTCCGGCAGCCGGAAGTCCCCGAAGTTTCGCGGCCTTTTTTCGCAAGCGCGGCGTCAACGCGAGTATGGGCGCTGCGACGTCATCGGGGAGCGTAGTTTCGGGTTCAACGGCAAGCACCCTGACGCATCACGACAGCGATCGTAGCATAGCCTCGTGCTCGACGACAACCGGAAACGAGGAAACTTCGGCTATGCTGACGAGGCAAGAAAATTCGACGCCCGGCAACGGGGGCAGGAAGAGCTTTCGCAGTTTGTTTCGTTCGATGAGCGCGAACACGGAGAACGAGAAGACTCGACAAATATTGAAGGGCGATCCGAGGCCCTCGGACGTTGCGCCACCATCGCCTTATCTGCCTCATAGATCGCACTCCCATACGGAAAAAGATCGACGGCAGAGGCCGATTCGACGAAGGGTGCTGAAATCGGCGAGTGAATTGCTCTCGAACGATATGATATATTGCGGCCTACCGGGCGACGAAAACGGCGAAACGATGGAACGGAATCGTCGGGCCAACGGTGTGGGGTGTTTGGACGGGGAGGATGACGACTCCGAGGACGCTGAGGTCTTTTTGGGGATCGACGATGCTCGTTATTACAATATTTCGGCGTCTCAACCGAGCCAGAGCAAGCCCGAGAATGGCCCGAGACGACACTCGATCGGCACTTTCCTCGGTGGTAAAGAACCACCCAATCACAACCCCACATCCGGGGCAACCAATTCAACGAGCTTGTCGATCAATCCGGCGAGAATGAGGGTGCAGACGGAGGGATTCATCAAGGAACCGGATGAAATGGCACCACCCATTCCAACCACCGATCAAGTCGACGGCAATGAGATTTCACGCAATTCGGCGGGTCATCGAAGATGCAGAAAACATCGGAGTGGATCGAGAAAAGGTGAGTCTACATTGATGATAAAAGGACGATACGGAATACAGGATTTTGGTAGTTTGAGCTTGTACTTGCGAGATCTCTGATTGGTACTTTTTTTAAATGTATTGTGGATAATACAGATAGCCGTGTGCGCGTAAACAATTAAGGGGTTAGGCCACAGTAACGGGTGTAAAATCATGTGCGAATTTAACCATTTTTTTCGTATGAAAAAGTGATTCACTCATAACATCAATTACACATCTATTTAGTATAAATATCAAGCTGTTAGATTTTTTTGATGTACAAAATGGATGACTACTAATATTTTCTTTTGTTATCTATTTTTTTAGGCGCTCCGCGGCGTGACATTTAGCATCCACAATTTTTTACCTAGAGCAAAAAACAAAAATTCTCGTCAATCTACATTAGAATACCTAGAGAAGTACGTACGGAATTTTAAAAATATTGTTTTATTCAAAAGTTGTAGGTATTTGAATTGAGTTGTAGGTAATTGAATGAATTTTCAGTGAAAAATTTCGTATAAAACTGCTCATGATTGAAAAGTTTTCGATTAATCAAAAATTCCGCACGTGCTTCTCTGCGAAATGCAATTAGGAACATAACTTTTAAATTTGAAGTAAATCGAGTGAAAATTGTTGAAGTTATTTGTCACGCCAATTGGAAAAAAGCTGTTTCGAGAAAAACGCGTTTAAAGTTTTAGGTACTCTATGGCCGTGCCAGAGCTGGGCTTACGTTATACGCTCAAAGTCAGTGAAAAAAAATGTCTTGCTATAAATCGAATAGTAACTTATTCTTATGATGATAAAGCGCCGTTTTAGGGAGAAAAAAATCGATTTTTCGAAAATTCTACTGTGGCCTTACCCCTTAAGGTGAAACGACCGCGCGCTCTTGATTTTTATAGATTTTGTTCAAATTTTAACCAGACATTGTTCATATCATTATGCATGTTTAAGTGAAATTTGAGAACAGTCGACTATTTAGATTGGGAGATAATGGGTTTAAAAATTTGCAACTTTTAACACTGCAGGGTCTGCATTGAAATTTAGACGGAATAATTTTCCGTAAAAAATATTTGCCCCCTATAATAAAAAGACATATGGCAACACCGCATCGTTCCACTTATCCAAATACGTAAGTTGGCGCGGCATTTAAAAATAATACTGCTACACAAATTTTTATTTGGAAGTAATTTTTAATCGAACAACGTTTTTAATTAGTTATGAATTAACCAACACTATTATTCGTTAATGAAGATAACATAAACAGTATAAAATATTCATGTTTATAACGCAAATATTTATTTTAAGATAAAAGTTTTTAACTTTAGGAACACGATAGTTATTTTTTTTCTCGAAATATTGAACAATACTGTTCTGCAGTGTTGCCATATTTCTTCTAATTATAGGGGATAAATATTTTTTACCGATAATTATTCTGTCTTTACTGAACGTTTTTTAGCAAAACTGAATAGTCAAGGCAATCCAAACTTTTTTCATTCTTTCCCTAACTAGTTTGCTTTCGAAACATAATTTTTTTTCAAAATTTGTAAACACAATAGAATGGTACGACGAATTATGTGACCTGACTGTCGGTCAATGCAGACCCTGCAGTGTTAAAAGTTGCAATTTTAAAACCCATTATCTCCCAATCTAATTAGTCGCCTGTTCTGAAATTTCACTTAAACATGCATAATGATTTGTACAATGTCTGATTAAAATTTTAACAAAATCGATAGAAATCAAGAGCGCGCGCTCGTTCTACCTTAAGCAGAGTTATCGGCTTTTTCGGTTGCATAGATAAATCCAAAGTCAAAGGATTCAATGTATCTTCTTATGAAACAAACGTCATGATCGTTCTCCTATTCAGTCTTTTTCTAACGTTCAAGTTTCCATCGTTGGGATGCAACGAAAATTGATTTTTAAATTGTTGAATTGTGCATTTTTTGTCGATTTTGGCTCTGGAAAGCACACAAACGTTTCTATGTATTCTTATTAGAAGTTGACGACTTCAATTTTCGAAAAAAGAATCTTTGTACAATCATACAAATAAGAAATAAGAAATGTCATTGCAGTCCAACGATGCATACTTCAACGTTGTTTTTCATTCGTATTCCGGAATTAGATGAATATAGGGACAAAAAGCGTGGCGTGTTCCAGATATTTTGAGGATTAAAATGACATTGGAAAAAAATCGTGGTTACCGAATGTTTCAATGAGAATTCTGTAGTTAGCGGCAGTTAACTAAGTCTTCGAGCGGAAGGCTCATTCCGAGTGACAGCCCGAAAACGCAAAGAAATTCTTTAAATTCGTGCGAATATAAATAATTTGTGTATTTATAGTCGATCTTGGAATTATAGGGACAAATTTGCTATGTTTATATACATTTTTCAGATTATGTTCATGTGTCAATTCTGTCAATCAATGCAAACTAAAACTGGTCCTGTCCCAATATTTTATAGATTGCATAGCATAAAATCAAGTGACTTTATGCACATGTAAAATGATACTTCATCATATTACGATTATTTCGTTAGTGAAATATGGCTATTTCAATATTTTCACAGTGACATTGTTCTTTGTCTAGCACGTGACTGGGCAGTCGCTACCTTAACCCTCTGCGGTATAGTGTAACACTGGTGTTACACCTAATTCAATTCAGATTTTGACGATTCGAAAGTGTTTTTTAATTAAATATAGCGGTTGTAAATGTGTTTCAAGGTTCCTAGGACTTCAATAACTACTAAAACATGCCTATTAAATTTTTATTTTTCACGTAGCGAGTGTCATCACTAACGAAACTGCAAAAAAAACGAACTTTTTACATCATAAATCTGATTACGACTAATCTAGCAGGTAAACCATAACCAAAAAATAGGTAAAAACTTGGTTTTTGATCCACTGAATACTAATCCGAAGTCTAAACCGGCAAATTGAAAATGGCAGATCCAATATGGCGGCTGTAAATGGCAAAAACTGTAGGATTTTTTCCAAATTTGATGATCTATTTTTTTTGGGGGAGCTTATTTCATGTACCAGCGACCCCGAAAACCTCAGAGTATAAAATTTCAAGCCAATTGCACGTGAAGAAAAATGTATGCTTCATAGGGTTAACGGGAGAGTAGGGGTTTAAGCGTGAAAAAAAAACACGTTTTTGCGATTTTTTTTATCTATCTGGATAGAGTAAATTTATTGAAACTTTTGTACATTGTTAAGTGTCATTTCAAGAACATTCCATGAAATTTGTACGTGAAAATATCCACAAACAAGCTGGTGACAAAGCTTTTTCAAGAACGCCTTTGGAAAAACACGATTTGCGGTGTTCACGGTATCTCAGCTAGAAATGATCTGAAATCAAGTACCATCAAAATTTAGTCAAAGTATCATCAAATCCTCCCCCAACGGTCTTCGATATTTTTTTTTCCTTTCTAAAATTTTGGTGGTCATGTAAAGTGAAAAGTGCTATTTTTCACGAAAAATTCCGCCATTTTGGGAATGGAAAACCCCCTCAATGTAAAAAAAATCTCAAACTAACCGTTGGGGGGAGGTATTTTATATGTAGAAAGTGTGTACCAAGTTTGAAATAAATCGGTCATGTAGTTTTCAAATGGCAGCGAACACGGACTTTGAAAAAGTGGTTTCGAGAAAAACGCGGCACCGGCTTGTTTGTGGATATTTTCGGGTACAAATTTCACGGAATGTTCTTGAAATGACACTTAACAATGTACAAAAGGTTTCAATAAATTTACTCTTTCCATATAGATGAAAAAATTCGCAAAAAAGTGTTTTTTTTCACGCTGAAACCCCTACCCTCCCCTTAAGGTATTCCTTTGACGAACCCGAATATTTAACAATTACCTGATTATCACCTACAACGAAGTAAAAACACATTCCAGTACAGTGGTATAACTTCAAGCCAAGTTACCGAACCTATACAGCAAAAAAATTCGACTCTAAAAATCGTTGATCTTATACGGCACTTTATGGAGATGACACGCTGGCCACATTTTTATCTATTAATTTATACACCAAAGAATTCTAGATATTTTACATAAACTGCTCACGCGGGTAAAAAATCCTAAAGATTCCGTAACAACAACAAAAACAGGGGTCACTGAATGTTTAAAGAGATATTAATTATAAAACTTGAAAAAATGTGATTAGCAGAATTTTCGTAGACGCGACTGCTCACAGATAATGGAAAAATGTCTAAATTTCCTAACTTTGCGTGAATTTTTTTATTCCAGTTTATTCTTGGGTATAATTTATTCGTTGTAATTTACCGATGATCCGGAGGGCTCTGCTTATGCCCCCACAAATTACGGCCCTCCGTGAAAGTCATACCTTAAGTTGCGAATAAATCGATTTTGTCTATTTATGTTGATAACGAAATGACTTTTTATGATACTACCACTTTTGGTGTTTGCGTAAAACGATTCGATAAAGTAGCCTGCCAAAGGAGTGTGTGCATTTCTTTCACCGTTCATCTCGTATAACCGGCGAAAATGTAGTTAAATTAAAAGTCAATAGTCCCGACGTACTTAAAATTCACACTTGAGAAAATAGCGCGTTCATAAAAATTGCACTGATACAAATCTCACAAGCGGATAATCACGGGCGCCTTTCTATTTCTGTTTCGGTCTAAAACGTTGATTAATACTTATACTTACTCGTAAAAATCATTTCCCATCTGCGTCAAATCTTTTTGAAGAAATAAAAAAAAAATAAATAGCCGACACAAAAATGAATTATCAACAAATGGAAAAATATAATTTCCGATTGAGAAGAAACGATTGGAAATATTTCCTATAATTTTTTTTCAATCAAAATTTATATTTTTCCAGGTGTTGAGAATTCACTCTTTACTCGAACATTTGTTAATTTTTCTTTCAAAAAGGTTTGACGCAGATGAAAAATATTTTTGTACAAGTACTAATCAACAATCAATAAAACTCTAGGTTTGACATTCGATTCGTGAGGAAACAAATTTTCGCGACCGCCTGACTGTAGTGGAGAAACTCTTTTCGTGACGCCTCAAGCAAAAACTATAACTAACGAATGATTATCAATTACGCCGGTAAATCATATTCAGACTACATATTGTCCGGCACACAACTACCTCATTGTCGCATATTCGAAATATTCTTTTGAGGCGTCCATGGTTCCCACGAATTCTATGGACTTGGACGCAGTTGAATGTAAGCTCTAGTGAAAGCCCGCATGTTAAAGGCTCGCCGACTCTACGAGCATTCGTATCACAAGGACACAATATATAGTACAATGCCTGATGAATCAGACCCTTCTTTGCGAGACTTAACGAGACAAATCAATTTTTCATGAATTATACGACGCTAATTCGAAAAGAGTCTATTCTCGGTATCGATTATTACTTCGGAGAGTGAAGATAATTTTCATTGGTCTTCTTCTTTCAATTGGCCGAGCATGTATTTCGGGATTTTAAAAAGAACGTTTCATTCCATCCAATTACGCGCGATAGCAGAAACAAACGAAAATAGAACGGGAATAAAAAATTTAATTGAATTTTACACTGATTTGTCAACTAGCAAAAGTGTCCTCTTGGTTTCTCTTCTAATCCACTTAAGGCGCTACATCTACCTAGAGGCCTGAAAAAATGTCCAAAATCCGAAAAAAAATTCTGGGACAAGGTTGGTGGAAAAGAAACGCATTTTTTAAAACACTGAGGTACATATATGGAGTCTCTTTATAAAAATCACCAAAAAAATACGGAAAAACAATAAAAACATAGCCGCCGGCAAATTATGAATTTTTTTTTCGCAACGTTTAGCGGTGGACACTCTCTAGCCTAAACGGTTTATCTGAAGTCTAAAAATCAAACGGGTTATTCAAGTTAACAATAAATACGAGTCGTTGACGATCGTCGATTTTTTAAATCATTTTTTAAAACGAAATGGCGCCGAACTAAAATTCCAGCATACAAAATCTATGAAAAAAGGTCGTCATTTTTACGTAACTTTGCAAAAATGATGATCGATTTCGAAAAAGTGAGATCGTCAACGACCTTTAAATGTTACTCATCGTATCTCCTATAAATGTGGAAATAATCCATCAAGTGGTTGTCGAGATATCATGTCCACCGATTTTGAAAACAGTACCATCTGCCGACGGCCATGTTCGTGTTGTTTTTCTCTATTTTTTGGATATTCTTTTTGGATCGCAATATATGTACCTTCGTGTTTTAAAAAATGCGTTTCTTATTCACCAACCGTTCCCCAGAAAATAAATTCCGTCTTTGGTCATTTTGTTCAGGCCTCTAGGTAGATGTAGCCTAGGGTGATTCATTTCAGGGTAACTTTTTTTTCTGACCCATCGTGCCCGAAAACCTTTAGTTGGTACCCAAAAACGAAGTTTCGTGAAAGGGGCGTGTTGTCAAAAAATATTTGGAGGTCGCGAATCAAAATTGAAGGTTTCCCATTTGATTAACATTGAAAAAAATGTTTTTCTCATTATTAGTGTTACCATTCCGCGAATTTTGATATCGCGATATTTTCCAAGTGGGTTCTCATAGGAAATATGATACTTTACAATAAAGTTCATTGAGCTATGTCCGTAAATTCAACCGTTTCAGCGGTATCATTATTTCAAGTGAATATTGTATGAAAATATCTATTCAAACGGCTGTAACGCCTAAGCTATTAGATATATCGAAAAAAATTCAAATGAGAACTATGTAGAGAAAGTAATTTGCTACAAAAAAGTCTTATAAGCCGAGCCCGTAAATTCAACTCTTTCTCAGCTATAGGTGGATGAAGTAAATGAAGTATAGATTTATTTTGTTTAAAAAGAATCTATTTATTTTACTTCATCCACCTATAGCTGAGAAAGAGTTGAATTTTCGGGCTCGGCTTATAAGACTTTTTTGTAGAAAATTACTTTCTCTACAAAGTTCTCATCTGAATTTTTTTTTATATATCTAATAGCTTAGGCGTTACAGCCGTTTGAATAGATATTTTGCACAGTATTCACTTGAAATAATGATGCCGCTGAAACGGTTGAATTTACGGCCATGGCTCAATCAACTTTATTGTGGAGTATCATATTTCCTATGAGAACCCACTTGGAAAATATCGCGACATCAAAATTCGCGGAATGGTAACACTAATAATGAGAAAAACATTTTTTTCAATGTTAATCAAATGGGAAACCTTCAATTTTGATTCGCGACGTCTAAATATTTTTTGGCAACACCCCCCTTTCACGAAAGTTCGTTTTTGGGTACCAACTAAAGGTTTTCGGGCACGATGGATAAAAAAAAAAAGTTGCCCTGAAACGAATCACCCTAATGTAGCCCCTTAAAATTTTTGTCACTAAATGACCTACCGATTAGATAATAAACCGAGATAATAAAAGCCTCCATCTTTATAATCACATCTCTTACAATGACAGCAATTGAGCTGCAGAGATATCCAATTGCATTCCGGAAAATCAATAATGGCGGAATTTCTTTTTCCATTTCAAGTTCGTTGAAGGCTAAATGATATCCGGCTATTCATGATCCTTCTTCCTCTCCGTGTCCCTTCTTCCGGCGCGTAAAAATAATAAAAATGTATTATTTAGCGAGGGTAGTATTTTTATATACCTGTCGTCACGGGAACTCAAAGATCACGTAGATCTCTTCCTGATATATAAGCAGTCATCGAAGATTCTGCGGATAAAGCTCGAGACGAGAATCGGTCTCCTCGCCTTCCACTTGCCCGATTCTCCCGGAAGTTGACTATTTAGTATTCGGTCTCTGGCCTTAGGCCTTCCAACGTTCCACGGTGTATTATTTGTATACCACTGCCCATACGCGCACACGGACACACCACACCGACGGAGAACAAGGGAGGGGGCAACTGTCATTCACATACACGTATAATTTATACGCAGCAAATGGCACTCAACAATTTACGATTTTACGTGCCATCGAAACGTGTGCCGTAAACAATCGTGCTCCACGATACAACAACGTCGTGTTGATCGAATTATTGATTCGGTAGGGCATACTGCATCGTGCTCGTCCCAAGGGACACGTGGGTGCACCTAGCTTCTCATAGTTCATTGAATTCGTTGACTATTGACCTTGTTCGAGGAGATTTACGGGTACGAAATTAAAGGCAAACGAGAAGGTTTGGATTGACACTGTTTATTTTATTATTGAGAAATAAGGAAGGCAGCGCCATCTAGCCTCAGACGAATACGTTCATATCCTCAGGGCGGTATTTCAGGCTTAGACTAGATATGAGAAGTATAACAGATTCAACAAGATGATATATCGTTGTGATAATTGTATTATAGTAAATCACAGTTCATCTTACTCAAGGCATCACACCATGGTTCGTGCGCGGTACGGGGGTGTATTTTTCGTAATTATTTTCAAGCAAACGATCAATGGATTTTGTTTTGTTAATACTCATAGTCAATATATACATATAGAAGACTGTTTATAAATTTTTGCACTCGAATCTAAAGTAGAGTTTGCCGCGTACGCCGCTTCCAAGAGGACACTCCGACGAAATTGCTGCTCGGCGGTTGACAGCGATAGAGCCATACAGTTCATCTGAAAAACGAAATAAAAATATATTTAGAAACTAGACATATAGGTTTGCAGCATCACGTAGGGGAATTTCGATATCGAAAAAAAATGGTGGACCAGCGAATTTTATTTTCGATTTGCGTGGAAAATTTTCATCGTTCGTAAAAAAAATAGAAGGGTGCCCTTTATTAAAAAAAATCCCTACGTGGTGCCATAGAGACTGGATTTTCGAACAGTTTAAGACTCGGGGCATGTAAATCGGATGAATAGTTCTTTTAACGGGTTACCCCCACTTGTAGCGCAAAAAGGCCTTATTCATGAATTTTTTTAAAGAAAACTACAAAACTTTTTTAATCGATCAATATACCATCTTAAAGAACACATCTTGAAGAACTTTCAGTAATTTTTTTATTGAAAAATATTACATCGTTTAGTGGCAAATGGCCGTCAATGAAATAATGTTTTTATATAGACGGTTTGCGGTGACCAACATTGCGGCGAAGTGGATCATCTGAAAAAAAAAATGCGGATGGATTTAGTCAAATATAAGTATAAACTAGTCTTTAATCGAAGGATTTTAAAAAATATTCATTTTTCACAAAATGGCGGACAATCAAAGTTAATGGTTCGATTTTAACGAAAAAAAAATCGAACGATTAAAGACTACATTTTTATGTATTAAATAAGCCTGCAAAATTTCAAGAAGATCGGTTCATTAGTGTTCGAGTAATCTTGGTCACCGACTTCAGAAATGCCATTTTGAGAAAAACGCGTTTAAAGTTTCAATTTCAGTTTACACGAAGAAAATATTTTTTTTTGTAAACTTACATAGAGTCATCTATTCCGGGCCCATACAGAAGTATGAGCCCGGATACTTATACTTCAAAAAAATGCAATAAAACAATCGATTTTTTCAAAATCGCAAGTGGGGGTAACCCCTTAATATGTTGTCAACCAGGTTGAAAAACGTAGTTTCGAGAAGAACGCGTTCAAAGCCGCACATCTGCCGCTCGGCGGGGTCGTGCGCTTCGAACGGTTTTACATAAAATGCTGTATCTCCGCCAATGTCACAAATTTCTTTTAAAAATTTGGCGAGAGCATTCTTAACACATGTAACTTTCAGAAAACGAAAAAAAATGATATTTTTTTTTACCGTAGGTTGGTGCCTTAAGGGGCCAGTCCACTTTGGAGCCACGGAAAAAGGTTATTTTCGCGATTTTTTTGGAGGATTGTATAAAAGATATGAATGTAAAAGTTGTTGGGCTTGATAAATATAGTCTTGAAATACATTTTAAAAAATTTGTTCAATTCATGTTTATTCATTTTTAAGTACAAAAATTATAGTTTAACGTAACGCCTCAAAAATAGGTGGGCTAGGTAGCTCCATTACAACTTGGCAACGGCCTGTCTGAAACAAAAAAATCAAAGCCCATTAGATTCAGTATGACACCAGCTACAAAATGACCCTCGGATCTAAAGTTTTATCAAAAAATAAAAAAATGGCAGATGAAAAACGAAAAAAGTAAAAAAAACGCGTTTTTTCGCAGTTTTTCGCAAACAAAGAGTGCAAATAAAAATTTTAAAACCATCTGGAGTCATCTTGTTGCGAATCATGTTTTCAATATGTGGTTCAAATTTCAAGAGGATCGGTTTATTAGTTTTAGAGATACGATGGAGCTAGATTTTGAAAACGTTGTTTCGAGAAAAACGCGTTTGAATTTTATACTATGAAAAACTCTTACCCAAACTCAATCGGCAATTCCTGCACCGTACAAAACCCCTTCTGATTGCTCATCATCGTCGATTTCTTCAAGTCTTGCTTCCTTTCGATTGTTTGAAATTTTCAGAGTTTCTTGTGGTATCGAGTGGTCCATGTACTCACTAACGGTATGAAATATAGGTCTCTTCTATATACGAGAAGCCTATTTTTTTTTTGCTTTTCAGGTAAAGATTTGAATATCGAGACTACCCGAGAAAGGTGAGGTAAGCGGGCTGGCGTAGCTCAGTGGTCAGACCAGTCGACCGGCAGTCGAAAGCTCCCGGGTTCAAATCCCGGCCCAGAAGCGCACCCCATTTTTTCTCGTATGGAGTTTCTCTTGGAGTTTTTGTTCGGACAATTACAATGGATTGACACTCGGAATGCGCAAACGTGCAGCTCCCTCTCTGGACGGCAACCCACGATCGATCAAAAAGTGTCGTAGGTGGCTGCAATTGATATTAAGTAGCGTTATCATAAAGTCACGATTATCCAAGACGAAATGACACACGCTGAGCGATTTCAACATCGGCATCTCTTGACGTTGTCCTCTATTAGTTTTTGGCGTAGTGATGTCGCTGCCTACCGCCAGATGTCACCTCTGCTCCGTGTACTGTGGGGACTGTGTGAGCGAGCGTACACATGCACTTTGTCACAATTATCGGCAATTACCTAATGGAAAACTTGTGGAATGTTTCCGAGTCATTTTTGCAAAAATGCGTATGTTAAAATGTGTGTTTCTAGTACCTAGGTGTTATTTGGCGTAAAAGCCACGTATGATAGTACGCTGTGATGTTTCGACGCGATCACAACAGTATTGTCAAACTCGTCCTATTCGACTACGATAGCCCCGAATCTAGGGGGGGGGGCAAACCTGGGTACCTGCTCCGGGCGGCAATTTAAGGGGGTGCCAAATTCATGTGTTTGGAAAAAAACTTGGTTCACTAAAGCGCCTAGGATCCAGGGTGCCGTAGTAAAAGTGAGTTTTGATGGCCTCGCGATCCTAGCTATCGAAAATAAAACTAGCTATGAGACGAACTTTAATGAGGTAATGGATTATTTCGCGGAAAACTCGAGGTGTGCAGCTGTAGCAAGAGTAGATAGTAACATTTGCTGGGACCTAAAGATTGAAGGTGTGTATACAGTCTGGCTTGTGAGTTGTCTACACGGGTTGTATGTATTCTCCATTAATGTCACACATAAGGAAAAGTTATTAGCAAATAGGTAATAAAGAGCGCAAATTTATTCAAGGGTTCTTATTCTTCCGGTCACAACAAAATCCCACGCAGTATATTTGGTTTGTGAATTTTTTTAAATCATTAATCCACAATTCTGGACGGGAGGGGTGCCAATGTCAAGTGTTTGCCCCGGCTCGGAAAAATTGTAGATCCGAGGCTGGGCTCGGATACCCCGCATTCTACCGCCAGATGTCGCAGCAACGGCCTGTTACTCGCACTACAGCAAAGAGGCCCGATAGGTGACGGTTGCTGCAACCCAGGTAGGAAATCAAAAGGCTGACGATGGAAACAAGCTTGTGCGAGCCTTGTTTCACCGAGCCTGAGTGAGACAGACCTGGGCCAGGTTTCATTGCATCGTTTGGAGCAGCCTGGAACCAAGACTGGCTGCTTAGCCTAAACTCAGGGTTATTTCAAACTTTATTCAGCCGGTGAATTTTAAGGCTAAAAAATCAAGGCTGGATGCAGGCTTGTTTCAGGTTGTGATAAAATAAAATAAGTTTACAACAAAACATTTTCTGTACTTTTATGAAAAAAAAAATTTAGCAATAAATGCGAGAATATTTTGAAATTGTGTATCTGCAAAAAAATAGCACTACTGACATTTTACTTCATCCTCTATCTTAATTTTCTAAATCAATTTGACGCAATAAACATCGACATTTTGCCACTCGACAAAATGAACTTTTTTCGTTTAGACATTCTCATGAATTAAGTAAGAAACGAAACAGCCATGAAATAAATATTACTTACAGTGCACACAAAGCGAAGGTATGTTGCAACATAGTGACATAAATAAAATGAATTCCTTACAAATTTATTAAATTTACCCCAATGTAGAATATAGAAAACTAAAAACAGGCCTGATATAGCCTCGAGAAGAGTTTGGGATAAGCCTGGTCATAAAGGCTCGTGAAGGCTTCATTAAGGCTGGTTTTGAGCCTTGTTGTTTCGGCGTTTCAGGCTTAGTACAGGCTTTTCTACCAGTCTTTGGTCAAGCCTGTGTGCAAGAGCCTGAAACCGCGTTATCATTCAGAGGTTCAGCCAGGCCTGAAATCAGGCTGGTGCTCAGCCTGAATAAAAAAATGTGAGCCTTGTTTCAGAGCTTGGCGAGCCCTTTTTTCATCGTCAATTCCTACCAAGGAACTCCGCGTGTGATGCGTGTATATATGTGTACGTTCACCATGCTGGCTCGCCGCCAGTGGGAAACTAATGCACTAGATTTTTAGGATCGTCGATAATATTTTGAACTGTGTTGGTACAATTTTTCTAGTTGTACGTAAAAAAACCCTAACTCCAATTTCTCCATCATTTTTCCACGAAATGAGTTCAACCAACGCTCAAAACGTATTTTTTTTTCACTGTTGAGAGCCTAACGGTCTTGAAATGTGCATGATCTCGGTGGAACAGCTAGTAATTCACAACTCATCGTATGGGAACTACAATATCTGTAAAGTTTTTTTTTTTCATATTTGGAAAAATGTCGACTGTCAGGCTCTTTCTGCAACAATATCCCATGTACATGAAAAATTTCATCTCAATTGATTGTATCATTCAGGAGAAATTAAGGTTCAAAATTTTGAAGCGTTCGGTGCGTGTGATACATGGCCTCAAGAGCATGCCCAAGGTCAACATAACCTCACAAATTTACGAACCGAGTTTTCTCATGGATCGTTAAGTTCTTCTAGGACAAACGGAGCATCAGGCTCTGTAGAATTCACTGAAGCAGAGCATGACGAATTTCTTTGTCCCTGAATATAATTAATCTCTGAGAAATCTGTGTTGGAAAATTTCCACTTCGCCTTAACGTGCCATGTCTGCCAAATGTCGCGTATTTAGATAGAAAAGCCGGTGTGGCAGGTATTGGACCACAGGAGCGTTGCAGGAAGTATTCTCAGGCGTTTTTATTACTTCTCTTGTGTTTTCGGTTTCGTTGATTCCTCTGCTTTCGAATCTGCAAAGGGCTGAGGCTAAGAGGTTATATAACGCAGATTCGCCAAAGACCCTACACGTCGCGTTTTATTTCTTTTTCTTCGAAAGCATACACACTTGGCATCTTTGCAAAAGCTAAGAATAAAATAAAAATAAATAGTTACGAACTTCCGTTGGAATTATTTTAATGAATTATTTGGACTGTGACTTTTATGTCCTTGTGCACCGGAAACTGCGCCTCGTTTCTCCCTCGCTTTTTTCCCCCATATACATGTATATAATCTCGAGTGTATACAGACGCGCACGTGCGCATTGAGGATTTTTCTGCTTCTCTCTCTCTCTCTCCGTCTCTTCGCACACGGGTTTATAAACCCCTGGCGCGAGGCACTTCCGGTCTCCTTCCGTGCTGCGGCACGAGCTGGCGAAAGGGTTAAATCACAGGCCGACTCCTGCCTTTTTCTATACACGTATATTAGCGTGTGTTGGCCACGTGCGACAACGCTGTACATATATACAGACCGGGAGCTTCGTGTTCTTACCGAGCGATCGACACATCCGGTTCTGCCGTTTCGCGCCGTGTACATCCCGCGGATCAAGAGCTGGGAGTATAAACGCTTTGTTGAAATGAAAAATACGAGTGATATAAGCTGGGAAAGGTTTCTGACCGTGTAAAACACTATTTTACGGACCTGTCAATGGTGCAGTGCCAAGTGTTTCCGGTTGGGAATGCGGCAGTCGTTAAAATTAGGCGAAAACATCCGCAACACGATGTACGGTCGTGAAATATGTTGGGGCAATGATTTGATCATGTTGGGTCACTTCGAGGATTTCGATGCATCCTGTGCAGAGATGGGCATACCCGAATACTTTTAGTATTCGAGTAGGGAAATCATACCGAATACATGTCAGATGGATATTCATTGGTTTTCGATAATGAATCCACCTCGATTAGTATTCGTTCTGAGAATAAATAATGAATCCAGTTGGATTCAGTATTCGTTCCGAAAATGGATACTGAATCCTACTGGATTCAGTATTCATTGAAAAATGAATAATGAATCCAATTCGATTCAGTATTCATTCCATATTCGGATATCATCAAATTGAATAATCTGGGAAAATTGACAGAAAACATGTTTATTCTATTGAAATATTATCGTCCGATTACATTATATTTACCCAAGGGAAATCGCGCTCTTAGTATTTAGTAACTGAAGAAATGGGGGTGGAAATGGGACATCATATTTGTCCCATTCCCATTGTCCATTTTTCCAGATTATTCAATTTGATGATGTCCGAATACGGAATGAATACTGAATCGAGTTGGATTTATTACTTATGTTGAAATGAATATTCAATTCAGTTGGATTCATTATTCATTTTGAAATGAATACTGAATTCAGTAAGATTCATTATTCATTTTGAAACGAATACTGAATCCAGTAGGATTCATTATTCATTTTCGGAACGAATTTTGAATAAGTTTCTTCATTATTCATGAATTTAAAAAAATCGAATATTCCCAACCCTCATCCTGTGCAGAAGTTGTTGGAGGATTGCAATTGGATACCCATACTTGTCCCTACATCCTGATAGGGATCCAATGCGTCATTGCACTAGATCCCTATACTAGAACGTCCCGCTCGTACATTGGATTCTAATCGGAAATTTCCATTGGAATCCAATGTACGGATTCAATTTGAATCGTAAGGATTGCCACAGTATCCAACTATGGTAATACGATTCTTGATGAATCCCATCTTAATATTGAGATATAAAGAATGAGTGAACCGTAAAAAAGTATAAATCTTTTCTTCAAAAAGTATAAATCGCTTAAAAAGTAACAATTCCGTTTAAAATTTAAATTCTTTTAAAACAATGCTCAATCTTAAAAACTAATTTGAGTTCTATCACTGGAAATCCGCTGCAATTATCGTTTGTTATTTTACTGCACTTTGACATAATATCACCACACACGTTCACGAAACGTGCAGGTTATGTTCCAACACGCCGAGTTTTTTCTCGCGACTTTCCACATATTTTCGATTCGAACGTGGTAAGAATTCTCAATTGGCGTTTATCAGGGAACCGGGAGAATCCAATTGGATCCCAATGAAGAGGCCCTGTATGTGCGGTATCCCTAACAAATCCCTATAGAGATGTGGGTGCATCTTGGGACTCCCCAACAAATTTGTGCACGGGAACACGAAAGGATATTCATTTTTGGGAGATCCCATAAATTCCGGTTGAGAATTTCAATCAAAACAATCTCAAACTCACCTTGGATTCCAATGTGGACTCCCTACGTGCGGCGTCCCTATCAAATCCCTTTAAGGATTTGGTAGGATCATGACTTTGAACTTTGCATTGTTGGAACGCAACGCTTTTTGTTGTTAATCTTCCATTTCTTCATTTATATGCTTATCCAAAGCCTTTTTTGCAAATTGAAGTAGCGAATATCTACTATAATACGTAAAAACCATTCAGTGATTTTACCCAAAAAATTGACCAATCAAAAAATACTTATTTTTCGTTTCATTCTGACGATGCAAGCTCCAACATCATGGTAGGATTGGGGACTCCCCAACAAACTTCTGCACGGGATTTCGATGGAATTCCGAGTAGCAAATGGACAGAAGTCTTTGATGCAAATGTGATCCGTACTTATCCAGGGCTCCAATTAAGGCAGGATTTTACTTTGGGCGCTCAAAAAAAGCTATTTTTGTGAATTTTCAATGAGATTATTAATAAAGATATTGGTGTAGGGTTTGTTAGGCTTAATAAATACACTCTTGAAATACATTAAGGCGTTACCCCCACTTGTAGCGCAAAAAAGGCCTTTTTCATGATTTTTTTTAAAGAAAACTACAAAACTTTTTTAATCGATCAATATACCATCTTAAAGAACACATCTTGAAGAACTTTCACCGACTTCAGAAATGCCATTTTGAGAAAAACGCGTTTAAAGTTTCAATTTCAGTTTACACGAAGAAAATATTTTTTTTGTAAACTGCCATAGAGTCATCTATTCCGGGCCCATACAGAAGTATGGGCCCGGATACTTATACTTCAAAAAAATGCAATAAAAAAAATCGATTTTTTCAAAATCGCAATTGGGGGTAACCCCTTAAAACAATGTTTCTCATGTATTTTATGCACTTTTATACACAAAAACATCATTTAAATACAATACCTCGATTAGTAGGTGGGTCGACGCTGGTATTAAAATCTTAAAAATGGGCCATCTGAAACAGAAAAATTTTAAAGTTCTCGGTTCTAAAATTGTTAATGTACATGTAAAAATAATAAAATGGCCGCGAAAAAAATTGTATTTTCCTTCACTGTATTTTGCCAAAAAAATATAGTAAAAATAACTATTCTAAGATAATTTTACTTCAGTCGGTTGATATAGGTGTACAGAATATGTGGTTATAATTTCGTAACAATCGGTTCAGTAGTTTTGGAAGCACCAAGCGGTGTAAAAACGTGGTTTTGAGAAACACGCGTTTAAAGTTTTTTTAAATAAAAAATCAGAACAAAAAAATGACATACGCTTAATCAGCAATGCCTGCACTATTCAAAATGCCTTCTGACTGTTTCAGATCATTCTCTTCCAATCAAGCCTGTTTCAAAGTTCCAAAATAGAATCCTGCCTTAAGGGGGAATATAACTTTGTGAGGGCAAAATAAAGGGTGATTTTTGACAATTTATTTAAGAAAAACACAACAATATTTTTTAATTCGGGTTTTTATACATGTTAGTACAAGTCTTAAAGTAAAATAATTTTCTTTGTTTTAAAATTATTTTGAAACAAAATGGCGGCGCAGTAGTCGATGAAAGAAACGAGCTCATTCGCACAGGTCATAATGTTCAAGCTAGAACAAAAAACGAAAAAAAATTTCAAAATAGATATGAAAAACTAGTCCAGTACGTAGGGGTTTGTCAAAATATTTATTTAAAAAAAATGGTGTTAGTATGAAAAAAAAAGATCGTAAAAAAAGTCGGTGGAATATCAATCTTAAAATTTTTTAAGTTCAACTTATCGAAAAAATCCGACGTACTGGACTAGAAAATGTTGCCAAGAAGCTACAGTTAAAATTTCAAGTCAATCGATTGAAAACTCGAGGCGCTACGCATACGCCCGTGTCTAAAAACATAGTTTCGAGAAAAACGCGTGTAATGTTTTAAGTACTGTAAAATCATGGAAATTTCGCGTTTACCTTCAATCGGCGATACCTGGACCTGTTGTCCTTCTAATTCAACATTCTCTTGCTCTCCTTCTTTTCTGATGGATGTAGAAAAAAAAGAAAAAAACAAATGCGCAAAGGTATATTCCCCCTTAACGCAAGCGGATATTATTTTCCAGCTTCTATGCAAGAACCAAAGGCCCTAAACGAGGCTAATTAATCGTAGGGACTAATAGACAACTAATTAACTCTTGTTGGCAACTCAAGTAACAAATGGGGCCAATTAGAATGCGTGTACTTGGAACGATTCATCAGCGTGACCGATGGTAAGTACGCTCTCGAAACTGTTTTATCGATGTTCACACACTTACCATCGGATCTTACATTTAGCGGACTTGTTCGGGGGCCTAGATTCGGTAAGCAGTCAATGAGTTACAGTTATTCAACAGTAAACATTTTTCGCACCGTTATCATTGCTCGAGCTAAGTGCACCCGAGCAAACTGAGACTTTTCACTTTCATTCCGAAATATGAACTTCAGATTATGACTTTGGCTTTCGTTTGATTCGAGAAGGCATATTACACTGACGATACCCAAAGACAGGTCTCGAAATTCCCGATTGTAATGAGCCCCTAATCGTACCATCTGATGCCGGAGTATCTAAAATCTGCATCATCTTGTGACCGCACAAACCCAAGCAATTTGGACAACAAGCATGACACATGCTGCCTGTACGGAAAGACAAATCAATTCTGCAGAACTTTTGTGAGCTCTCGAAGCGCGAGAAGCCAAACAATGCAATTTGACGTCAAAGTGAAACGCGTAAGATCGCCTTCTCGCAGCAAACAATTAAAATCCGTATGCATATTCAGAATAACTATGAACCGTACATTTATTATAATCTTTCCGGTCGTTTTCAAGCGCTTATTATACTTGGCGATCTATACCGATAACTTCCTGATGTGACTGACTAAACGATCACGATCGTCACACAGTCCCCGTCGTGGTCGTCGTCGCCGTACGACTTCCGGTTCCACCCCCTCGGGTTTCACCGTTTACGCGCACCAACAGCTTCCGTCTGTCCGCTACGCGTAAGCATTAATGTGCTTGACCCGCAAACAGACTCGCCATAACTCTGCACTGCGTAATACACGCATAATTCATATATATATATATATATATATATATATATATATATATATATATATATACAGGGTGTCTTGTTATGAATGGATAATCCTGCAACTGTCGATAGGTCACATCATGTCCTACTATATGCTGGAAGTTCAGTTTAGTAAAAGTCCCACGGTTTTCGAGATAAAAATCATCTGGTTGTGGTTTTTCACATGCCATTTCTACAAATGATAACTTTTTTGGACCCGGTTTTAAAAAAAATACTCATGGTTATTTGTTTTATCTAGAAAAGTCTTCTTTTAACCTTAAATATTAAGGAAACTATGAAAAAAGATCTTATGCGGAATTTTCATACAAGCCAATTCGAACATCTGACTTTGATAGCCTGCGGTGAAAAATGTACTACGCATATCGTGCCAATTACTTTAAAAAGTTATTTTCGATTCGTATCATTTGCAGAAATGGCATGTGAAGAACCACAAGCAGATGATTTTTTTCAAAACCTAACATAAAGGCCAAAATCTTGAAAAGCGTGGGACTATTACTGAACTGAAATTCCAGCATATAGTAGGGCATGATCTGACCTATCGACAGTTGCAAGATTCTCCATTCAAAACAAGACACCCTGTGTATATATATGCGCACGTGTTTGTGTGTGTTTATAGTGTACATAAGGCAACGTACGCTCAATCGGTCATTTTCGGCGTCTTCCTTGTCTTAAGTTGTTGCTGATTCTTCGTCACGTTCTTCAGATTCGAATAATTACTTCGCTTTCAACCGATAGCTTTTTTTGAAAATCCGTTTGAATAATCATTTTAAAAATCTACAGATATTACACAAAGTGCAACTATTTCATGGCATTAAATATGTTATTAGACTGTACGGGTAATAAAAAAACAGATACATTAGTTAATAATATGAGTATATAATAATAATAATATGAGTTGGTTTTTATTATTTCTCAAACAGTATTTTTACATTAAGGTAATGTAATTTTTGAATTAATAAGAAGGTTAGAATTGGGTGGGGAGTGGGCATTTTTCAACCGATCACAGGCACTCAGCATGTCGTCCCCCCCACTCTACACAGTGGTAATGGAGTGGGGATAGCGTCAGTTTCGTGTGACATCCAGTTAACGCAGCCGTCCATACCCAGCCTACGTCAACAAACATATACAGTTTGAAAAGCATTTTCAATGCTAAAATGCTAACAAAAACTCGATGCACTCATTTTCGGAAGGAGTGCCGAATATCATAAATTTACTGATTTCGAAATCTCCAATCGAGAATTGAGGGCCACAAAATCGATGACATTTTCGCATGAAACGCCCCATAGGAATGTTCTGCTATGAGGAACTATGTACATAAGCGGACCACAGGGTGCGAGTGCAAAGAACTTTATCTATCCGCTACATTGATAATCATACTCACAGGGGGAGGGGGCAAAGAGAGAGAAAGAGAGCGAGAGAGAGAGAGAGAGAGAGAGAATCTTGCGCAATTCGCGTAGCCGCGTGTATAAGCATCCAGTTTGTAACGAGGCCTGATTAGTCAATACACAATGTCCGGCAGTTGAGATTCGTCCGGAGGACCGGAAGTCGATGGTCTTCCTTTCTTACACCCTGCTCTCCCACGATTCCCATATTCAATATATCAACATTGAATAAATCAGTACTGTACTGGAACTATCCAATACTCGCTTTCTCTATAAATTCTACTTTCGGACTAAATATCCAATCATTAGGTCGAATTATTGATAACGCAAGGATTTACATGGCCATTCCATTTTTATTTGATTTTCTTCGATAGATGTCAGTAGGAGACAACATCAATGGCGTGCGAGATTTGTCGAAAGTAATTTTATTTTTAATCACTTTACTACTGATATATTTTTAAAATGATATTGTTATATTTATATATTCTTATATTTTATAATATTATATTTATATGTTTATAATATAACAGTGAGCAATGAAACTGAAATATAAAAGTCAATCTTATATTAACAATATTAATATTCTTGTAATTTTGAATATTCTTCTATAATAATAACAACAATAATTAACAATATTATAGAACAAGATAGTAATAATAATAATAATAATAATAAACAGGGGTGCATTCCGGGGAGAATGTAATATTAGTTCAGATTTTCCACATTTATTTGGAATGCGTTACAATTGCAAAAATGCATCAAATAGTATTAAAATTGGAGACATACATTTTCTAAGATACTTTCCATTTTTGCTTTTACAATTTTGAAGAAAACTTTCTCGATGGTTCTAAAAACGTTTTTTCCCAAAGTGGTCCCCATCGAAATGCGACAAGTGCATTTTACGTGAGTAGACCCGCTTTTAAACCCTAATAGGATTTTAATTTATTTGTCACACGCTGATGACTCATGGAATATTTTTCAACGACGCATACGTTCGAAAAGAAAAGATTGAAGAGCGTTATTCTCGCGAGTCGCGCGGATAATTAATTATTCTCTCTCGCACGTGCCATTTTTTCCTTTACATTCATCGTAAAACGGTACAGTATACGATCAAGCGAAATGCGAGAGCAAAATCGTGGAGAGCCACCGAAAACTATTTCTGTTTTCGCGATATCGTTCTCCCGTTATTATTTTTATCCGGAGGAAACTTAAGCGCGTTGCACGAATCATCGAAGTTTTCACAATTTTTCGGGGATCCGTGCTTGTGGTATTTTTCACTACAAGAATCGAGCCAAGCTGTCAACATCAATTTTGTAAGTTGACGTTTTCCTTTAGAATTGCAAATTTTGCTATTAAAAAAATTTCGTATTTATTGAACGAAACATAAATTCATTGACAAAGTGACTTACGCGAAACCTAAAGAATTTACGTATATTTTGAAATTTATTCGCGTAATTGAAGGCATCAATGACATTTAAAAAGTCAGTCATCCAAAATACCGTCAAAGAAATTTTGAATGCAAAATCAGTGGTCTCTATCAACCCTTTGAAACTTTAGTGAGGTTTTTTCAAGTCTTGATAAAAAATTATTTGTACTATTCATGATTTCTTTTTCTATGAATATTAAAAATTCTTAAATATTAACTTAAGGCGTTACCCCCACTTGTAGCGCAAAAAAGGCCTTTTTCATGAATTTTTTTAAAGAAAACTACAAAACTTTTTTAATCGATCAATATACCGTCTTAAAGAACACATCTTGAAGAACTTTCAGTAATTTTTTTATTGAAAAATATTACATTGTTTAGTGACAAATGGCCGTCAATGAAATAATGTTTTTATATACACGGTTTGCGGTGACCAACATTGCGGCGAAGTGGATCATCTGAAAAAAAAATGCGGATGGATTTAGTCAAATATAAGTATAAACTAGTCTTTAATCGAAGGATTTTAAAAAATATTCATTTTTCACAAAATGGCGGACAGTCAAAGTTAATGGTTCGGTTTAACGAAAAAAAACGGCCGTTTTTTGGCTATAAAACGGCCATTTTTTTCGAAAACAAAAATCGAACGATTAAAGACTACATCTTTATGTATTAAATAAGCCTGCAAAATTTCAAGAAGATCGGTTCATTAGGGTTCGAGTAATCTTGATCACCGACTTCAGAAATGCCATTTTGAGAAAAACGCGTTTGAAGTTTCAATTTCAGTTTACACAAAGAAAATATTTTTTTTGTAAACTTACATAGAGTCATCTATTCCGGGCCCATACAGAAGTATGGGCCCGGATACTTATACTTCAAAAAAATGCAATAAAAAAATCGTTTTTTTTCAAAATCGCAAGTGGGGTTAACCCCTTAAGATTAGATGTTTAAAATTTTTTAATATTAACTTGAGTTTGAATATTTAAAATATTCAAACTTAAGTTTCTAAAAGTTAAAATTCTTAAATATTAACTTAAATATTAACCCGAGGTTCAAAATTCTTTTAACCAAAAATAAAACTCAGGCTCGCCGATTCCTCACAAACGTGTAGTTCCAATGGAGAACTAACGACGAGCCTGCTGTCGCAATTGCAATTTACATTTGTGATTGTATACATTGTCTGAGAACGTGGAGATAAGGCCATTAAATGGATAATCTGGTGAATTCGAGTCGACAGTTTTCCTGCATTGTTTCGTTAATCTGCCAAAGCGAGACGACAGAGGGAGTGAGAAAAACCACGACGAGTGAAAAGCCGGTATAAAAAAACGCCTACACCTCTCGCCCCATTTAAGTAAATACATAGTCTTACGTATACCCAGAGATGAAGCTGGATAACTTCTTTACCGTGGCAACAGAACTTAAACGCGGAATTTTACGTATTTTTGCTCGTCACGATTATTTATTTACTTCTACCGTGATATTTATCAGGCTTAACGTCATTCTTGTGCTACACTAGTGTAAAAAAGCTTTCCTCATAATACATGGTAAAATATATTAGGATAGTTGAACTTCGAATTTTCTTATTGAATTTATATTAGGATCGCTGCTACATATGAAGGAATTGTCTATGCTGACAGACTCATATGATATAAAGTGTCATCTACAACTCTATAATACAATTTTTTCCTTATCTGGATAAGAGTGCTCTCCGATCTGCTATTTTTTAAATAAAACATTATCGATGAAAATATGGTGAATTAAGAACGTTAAGGGTACGTGAATTTTTTCAATCATTGTAGTTATTTTTACCCACTATAAATTTTACTAAATCATGTCACATTAGTCATTTCGAATAAACTTTTTATTACTGTTAACATCGAGAAATCATTTTTTTAGGTTACATTTTTCACGTGATTATTTATTGATCCACCAAATAATCCATTAGACTCAAATGAATGATTGCTAAAAATATAAGAGAGCAGTAATCGTATTACAAATAACCTCAAAACTAGTCGTCGTGATGTTTTCTACGAAAATCCAGTTACTGATTTCAATTTCAAGTCTTTAGTTTGGTTCGGCCATATTTGAACGACGAGGTGAGAAATACCATTAGAGCCAAACGTATATTTGTTCCATTAGAAAAAACCGGCGTCAGTTCCGGCGAAATTTTTATTTAATTTTCTTATGTCATATGTTGCAGTATTTATTATGATAATATAATTCGATAATTTTGTTATAAAAATAAAATACGATGATGTTGTTATAATAATATTAATTATTAAAACAAATTAACAATACAACAAATAACAAATTATATTTCATTACAATAACTGTAATATATTTATGTTAATAATTGTAACATTTTGTTACAATAATTATAATATTTTATTACAATGATAAATATTCATATGAAGGAAAGATACCACGAACTCCTCGATGTAGCAGACTCTTACAGTCCAATGCACCAATAATGTATGTATATATATTTACATACACGTGAATGCAAATGAAAAGAAGATGCGAGAAGCTCCGAGGAAACGATAAATCCGATAAGCCGATTCTCAGCCGTCGGAAATATCGTCGATAACAGAACGACAGTTGATTCTGCTCCTATCGCTTTTTTTCTTCCCAACGTCCCAAGCACTTCGGATAAAACGTAAAAGTGTATCTGAAAATGTATTCCGAGCGAGGCAAATATTCTTCGACACACTTATTTTCCATCTGACATTTTCCCTGTGTGTCCAAACTGATTTATTATCGTATTCTTCTCTCGCTGGGATTTCGGGCAAACACAACGAACTTGAGGTAGAACCTTTTCGAGGTTGCGTCTGGAAAATATGATGCGAGAAGTTGAAACGGTGAGAATAAGCATAATGTATGGTTGAGACGAGTATTAATGTAATCTAGTTTCTAGTTCACAGTTCGTTGCTGCGCAATTATCGATTATTGGCAATTAGCTGAGTCTGACGCATTCCGCAAGATCATTCATTTCTGTCTGTGGATAAACTGCGTCTGAAATTTTGCTGCGCTATCATCCCCGACGAGTAAAATAAGACAACGAAGTATTGTTTTTATACGATTTATTTAGACGTAGTGCGAAGATAGGTAAGATCGTGAAAGAGACTATAGGAGTATAATAAAAGTTACAAAGTTCGTCCAAATTATTCGAGTACACCATCAATTGCATGTAAAAATCGAGGCTGATTTTATATTTTTAAGGACAGAGAATATTTTTTAATAGTTTACGGACAATGTTACCATAATTTTTTATCTGAACTGGTTATTATTATCGCCATTATTGTAAAATATTAAAGATAGCTGGAATTTCTGCCATCTCCATCCACTAGTACAAATGTTCAATTCAATGAATTCTTATAATCTTTTTTATACGCTACTGACAATGTAAACAAGCATCTGTTATTGAAATATTAAGCGCTTACAATTGCTTGAAATAAAAAAAAATCGATTTTTGGTTTTCGACGGATTTTCAAAGTATAACATTCTAAAAATATTCTCTGAAAATTTCAAGTCGATCCGTTCAAGCCTGAGGAAGTAATGCGCGTTTATAAGTAAGCTTCGCCAATCGGCAAACTATAAACGCGTTTTTCTCAGAATAACTTTTTCAAAATCAGTGGCCACAAATCACTGTGCCGATCAACTTCAAATTTTACTAGCTTTTTTTTACATATCAAAAAGCAGTACTTGAATTTTACTTATTTGAATTTTAGACTTATTCTTTCGTAAATCAATATTCTATTAAATCCTTCGTCGAAGCGCTGGATAATTTCGTGCAAAAACTAAATGCCATTGATTTTATTATTTCGGATGATTTATTTCCGAGCAGAGGTCGTTTCGTCAAACAGCGCTATGCACAAACCGTTGTATCTACCACATTTATAAATATATATTAATACAAAAATTGCAAAAGAAACTTTAAGGCGTTACCCCCACTTGTAGCGCAAAAAAGGCCTTTTTCATGATTTTTTTTAAAGAAAACTACAAAACTTTTTTAATCGATCAATATACCATCTTAAAGAACACATCTTGAAGAACTTTCAGTAATTTTTTTATTGAAAAATATTACATTGTTTAGTGGCAAATGGCCGTCAATGAAATAATGTTTTTATATACACGGTTTGCGGTGACCAACATTGCGGCGAAGTGAATCATCTGAAGAAAAAAAAATGCGGATGGATTTAGTCAAATATAAGTATAAACTAGTCTTTAATCGAAGGATTTTAAAAAATATTCATTTTTCACAAAATGGCGGACAGTCAAAGTTAATGGTTCGATTTTAACGAAAAAAAAATCGAACGATTAAAGACTACATTTTTATGTATTAAATAAGCCCGCAAAATTTCAAGAAGATCGGTTCATTAGTGTTCGAGTAATCTTGGTTACCGACTTCAGAAATGCCATTTTGAGAAAAACGCGTTTAAAATTTCAATTTCAGTTTACACGAAGAAAATTTTTTTTTTGTAAACTTACATAGTCATCTATTCCGGGCCCATACAGAAGTATGGGCCCGGATACTTATACTTCAAAAAAATGCAATAAAAAAAAATCGATTTTTCCAAAATCGCAATTGGGGGTAACCCCTTAAGCCATACTCTTCGACGTAAAAAAAAATTGAAATTCTGCACAGGTTAGCCCAGAAAAAATTCTCAAAAAATTCACTTTTTCCGGCCACGAGGTAGGTGTAACCCGTTAAGAACCGTCTGCATAGGCTAAGCAAACAGATCCAAAGTCTAAGGATTAGTGTACTTTCCTATTTTGTCAAGGCAAAGAAGCGTCACGACCGTTCGCCTGTTCGGTTTTTTTCGTATTCCCCAATTGGACGAAAATAGGTTCAAAAAGCGCAACGTGTTCCAGCGATTTTGAGGCTAGAAACAGTATTGGCCAAAGCAGCGGTTACTCAATGTTTCAATAAAAATTCTGTAATTAACGGCAGCGATTGGGCTACGAGCAGAGTACTCTCTCTGAACCAAGATAGTGACTCTGCGAACTCAGGACGACTACTGATTTATCAGTCAAGTCACATGACAACGACAACCCGAAAACACAAACAAATTCTTGAAATTCATGCGAGGATCAATCATTTGCATATTTATAATTAATCGTGACACTATAGCAACAAATGTTCCATGTTCAAATACATTTTACAGATGACGTTTACCTGTCAAATTACTGTCCTAGTTGATCAACGTGAGCTGAACCTGGTTCTGCCTCAATATTTTATAGATTGCATACTTTATCAAGTTCATATTCATTTTGGAATCAGCAAAATCCTACGAGTGAGTAAAAACGATAAATAGCGATAACTCGCGTGTCCAAATGGGGACTGCTGCTTGTAACTATTTTCCACATCAAGTTCATATTCATTTTGGAATCAGCAAAATCGTACGAGTGGGTAAAAACGATAGATGGCGATATCTCGCGTGTCCAAATGGGGAAAGCTCCTTGTAACTATTTTGTAACGATACAATTCGTGAGGAAAGGTTCTCCAATTTTTTCCCCTAGATTGCATACTTCATAAAGTTCATCTTCATCTTGGAATTTAAAAAATCCTACGAGTGAGTGAAAACGATCAATAGCGATATTTCGTAATGTCCAAATGGGGAAAGCTCACTTCTGTAACTATTTTGTACATGGAACGATACAACTCGTGGGGAAAGGTTCTCCAACTTTTTTCCCGAGCTTTACGGCGTTCCGTTGTCGAATAACTTTTCTATCATCGTGAATGAGCGATATGAGATTTCCGCAAAGGCGTGCTCGAGATGCTGCAGCTGGCCCATCTACGAGAGATATACTCTCGCTAATGTATTGCGAGTACAGCTTCTCTCTCTCTCTCTCTCTCTCTCTCTCTCTCTCTCTCTCTCTCTCTCGCTCCCCCTCCCTCCCTGCCCCCGCTTCCCTATACAAAACAAGATGCAAATGCGTTTTTCATCTGGCCATGTATCTTTCCTTGAGGCATTCATAACGCCCTGACGTCTTAAATCTCTCGTCGTCCGGGGACTCCGAAATTTCACCCGTACTCGTCGACGGAGAGGAAAATACAATAATACGCGAAGGGCTTTCCAGAGGGTGGAAATATGGTGGAAAAAATGAGTGAAATACTAGGGATGAGGGAAATAAGCTACTGAAAGGACGAGTGATGACACAAAGACGAAAAAAATAGGCGAAGGGAATACGGGAGCAGCGACAAAAAAAAAAGTTCACCGAGTAAACCGAGCACCTAAGTTCTCTCAGGTTTTGTCCAATAATGTTTGTATTTAATATCGCCTCCTCCTTTCCCTCATCCTCCTCGCTTTCTCCATGTGCCTCTTTTCCATTCCACCACTTTGGCCCAAGAGACGTTCGGAGGATTGCACCACAAACTATAGGATGTCTCAAAATGACCTGACATTTTTATTTATCAATAAAACGTATTATTCATTTGAAAAGTACGAATACTTTTATTTTAATGTAGGGTACAAACATGGAGGTTATGTGTGGAACACAATATCCGATAAATGGCCGCCTCGTCCCTGTTAGCTAACGTTCACTCTTTTGACGAAAGTTTCAATAACATTTTGGCATAATTGCGGATTAATTTCAGTAATGGCGTGTCCAATTGCTTCCTTGAGCTCCGGAATGGACTGTGGATCATTGGCGTACACATTTCCTTTCAGAAAAGCCCAAAGAAAGAAGTCCAATGGCGTCAAATCGCATGATCTTGGTGGCCAATTCACATCACCGCGGCGCGAGATAACACGATCATGAAACTTCGTCTGCAGTAACTATGCTGTATCAATGAAGCAAACAACAATTTCTATGCGTTGCTCGATCGTGTAATTCTCGATGACTAAACCTCAATACTTCCTGGTGCCAGTTGTCAAAGATTAGTACTCTATGTTCGAAATTAGTACAATTAATCTTATGTTCCAGATTAGTACTCTATGTACAAAAAAATGGCGTGCGATTTAAAATGTCAGGTCATTTTGAAACACCCTTTATATATTTAAAGACACGTGCTATTAGTACACGAATTTGATGTAAATTGACTGTTGCCTAGATGCGATCCTTCTACCAGGGCATTTTACGCAAACTTTATCAAATTTGCCAACAAAGTTTGGGGTTTCAAAACTCGTCTTCAAAATATCTCGCATTTTGTGATATTTCGAAGAGATTTTTTTTCAGTTTCACTGGTGGACAATATAATCAAGCTAATCCGAGAGCTTCACAAACGGCGAATCTGTGATTTAGAGATTAAGGCCTTTTATACCTTTGAAGGGTTGGTAAATAAGGCTTTTTTCGGAATTTTCAAAAATATTCATAAAGCAATTTAAATGATGTGTAGAGAGTTTATTTTACATATCTGTAGGTATTTAAATAAATTTCTTATTTGTAAAAAAAAATCTACATGAGCTTTTCTAGCGTAGTACAGACGAGCATTACAGAATATTGGCTTTTGCAAATTTGGCACCATTTTGAAAAAAAGTCGCATTTTCGACTCAAAAAACGGCCTTAACGTGTTGGTAAAGACCGTAATTGTTAGTCGATCGTGAAAATCGTGTACTTCGCTAGAAAATCAATCGAAGAAGCTACAGTTGAAATGTGCAGTCAATCGGTTGAAAATTGTAGGAGCTGCGAGTTCGCCCAACTTTGAAATCATGGTTTCAAGAAAAACGCGTTGAAATTTTTAAGACCATTTTTCTTCGGACCATATAATTATTGGGATGTTTATACATCTTTTAAAACAATTTTTAAAAAACGATACATTTTTGTTCAAAGTTATATAAAACTTTAATTGAAAAAAAAATTGAAAAAATAATATTTTTAACGCACTTCTCGTGCTACAACGGTGGGAAAAAGTTTCCCTCGTAAACATGGGAAAATATAGGGACAGTTAAACGTTAAACTTTCGATTCAGTCTATACTTGGATAGCTGCCACTCGTGAAAGAATTATCAATGTGAACCCACTCGTAAACTACTCTCCTAAAAAGGAAACGTCTGGAGGTGCCCTCTTCCGATTTTGATGAAATTCGGCATGTTTGTAGAGTGGGTTAAAATAGTCTATATGTATTCTTTCATATTCGCGGAACCTCATTTTCACGGGGTGAAATGCACCCTTGAAAATAAGGCTGTTTTTCGTTTTTCAGCGATAACTTTTTAAAGGAACAACATATGGATCAATTTTAAATTTAAATAATATTTCATTTCTCGGATACTGTAGATTGGAGATGATAACGGTGCAGATAACAGCAAACTTCATATTGTTTATTACAAAAATGAAATTTTCAAATGCGTATCTTCGAAAGCTTTGGTCTGATTGGGATGTAAATATGGACATTTGTAGAGAATGGAAAAGTAGCAGATACGTGTTATTTGTTTTTCCGATATCTCGCGATTAAGGGGCTGAAATCACCTTTTGATTTGTTGGCCAATACCGACGTATAATCAGCTAACCTATTGCGATATCCCATTAAATCCGTGTCGATCCAAGCTCTTTCGATGACGGTATTAAATATTTATGTAAAATACAATTGCTCTACCCCTCACCCCTCTCTGACAAAGAAATCACGTAAGGGTCTCACCCTCCGGTATTGAAAAAAAATTGCAGAATCTTACGTGAGTCAAAATGAAAGTGCAATGAGGCAAAATATTCGATAAGAATTTTGCTGTTTCGGCAGATCTCCATTTTTGAGGCTTTGAAAGCACCTTTAAAAATTTGTGTTATTTTCTTCGTTTTTTGGCTATAACTTCTGAACGAGGCGAGATGAAAATAAATTTCACATGGAAAAAAATATAGTATTCGTCTGATCTCGGCTCAAATTTCATATTTTTCGTGGTTGTATTTCGGAAACAAAATGATAAATAATGATGTCTTTTTTACCTCAGGTGGGTAACAATCCTCTGCTGTGATTTATTATTATTTTTTTATGGAAACATCGACACGTTCACTCTTGACATTAAAAGGAACGGGGCCGGCGTCAGAATTTGATACAATCGCTATGGGCCAAATGTGAAAAGTTCCTAACTTTGATATTAAATATCTCGATCAATATCTCGAACCGTTAGCCATTACAGTTCGTTTCGATGTTGAAGTTTACATCATTAGATGGCAACGAAAACTCTATTTTATTTCCTACTCTTCTCAACTTTGTATTGACATCGAAAATCATTTTTGATAGATTCAGGTTGTAGGTCTCTAACGAGGATCTTTAAAAAAGTCCGATAGCCAAAAAAAATTGGCAATGAGCAAAAATTATTTTCGTTGCATAGCAACGATAAAAACTTCAGTATTCTTTTCGCCCACTATAACTTTCAGTAAACTCCGTCGAAAGAGGCCTCTGTTCCAGAACTACCTCAACAACAGCAGATTGTTTCAGATTGATGCCTGCTCGAATCTCTGCAGTACAGCAGTACAAATAGTTCAATAAAAGTGGTGTTTTTGTCCGGCCTCGTTCACGATCAATCCACTGTCGCTGTCATTGTTAGTTGCTTCATATCACTGTGCGTCGACTTGCACGTCGAGTGTACTCCAAAGATCCAACGTGGACGAGCATATGAAATGTGTGGGAGGATACTTATCGTGTCGGAAGAGACATGCGTGCTGCGAATTCAGTTCACGTCATGATTATAGTATCTCTATGTACCAGTTACTGTATTTTGTTGCTCGCGAATTGTCAACGATGCTTTCTGGGCTCTGTTAACGTGTCCGACGACCTACCGACCGACTCTCATCGCACTGACTCACTTCTCTCTCTCTCTCTCTCTCTCTCTCTCTCTCTCTCTCTCTCTCTCTCTCTCTCTCTCTCTCGGTAATTCCCTAATTGGACAGGACCAATTTCTGCGTTAAGCTCTGCCTGACTGTGGGGAGAGGAGCCATCAATCCGTTCACCACTCTGTGTTCTAGGCACGACGAGACACGACACAAAGTATTCACAAGATTTATTTCGTTTTGCCGATTTCATACCTGAACCCTGATATGAGTTGTAAAGTCTGTGAAAATAATTACGTAATGGATCAACTAATTTGATCACTTGCAAATAAATTTGGTGAAGGCTTGTGAAGTTTTTATGTTCAAGTCTGCGGAATTTCAAACACTTTTGATATCGTCTTTCTCTCGTCAATGGATTCACTGTACTTTCTGTCTCTTACTCTCTCTCCCTCTCTCTCTCTCTCTCTCCCTCTCTCTATCTTTCTCTCTCTCTCTCTCTCTCTTCCCCTCTCCGTTTCTCCTTCTCTTGCTCGCCTCCTCGCTCTTAAAGTTTTATTCCCGGACGCACGTGGGATAAAGACTCAGTCGTGGAATCCCCAGACTCCAAATGGTCCGCAAAATTGTTTTCGTGTTTCGAACAAGTGACTACTACACTGCAGCAATTAATTCTGTGATATCTGTTATCCACACGTGATCAGTTCGGAAGTCCGATATGGTGATTTCTGACGTTCTGAAGTACGGTAGTGCGTATCAAAAGTCGACCATTATAATTTCCGAAGAATATGAATATATAACATTAAGGTGGACCTGAATTAGAACGCCCAAAAAGCGTTTTTTCGGGAATTTTTTCAGAAGGGAAAAAACAAGTGAATCCAGTAAACATTGAGGTATCTTTTTATGTATATTTGAAATGTATAAAAAAATGTTCAACATGAAACAATAAATGACTGCGGATTTATCAGCCTATTCCATGTGCGTCTTGCCACTGCAGTCCCCAATCGGCGGGAAAGATGTAGCTCGTAATACTTGACTGAGTGAAACAAAAAAACCAATAAAATTTTCAATTGTCATATATTTTTCTTCTGGGTGAATTAAGAAAAAGCTGAGCAAATCGTGAAATTATAACTTTTCTCAGGTTTGAAAAAAAATTTGTTAAAAAAACACTTCAACGTGCTATAACAATTATTTAAAAATACCTTTTCAATGACTTTTTTAATTGACTTAAAAGAGATTTTCATACTGAAGAAAATAAACTTTGGTTTGCTTCATTAAGTCGTTTAGTTTTTTGCTATCATGCCCGCCAATTTGGAAAAATCGCGATGATAAAACTGGAGAAAACGCGCTTAAAACGTTTTCTATAGGAGGAAATATCATTATCTAATATCAATCGCTTCTCTGCTTTTGGCCTTGTATCTTTGAAAATATTTAAAATTGGCTCCTGTAACTTTGTTAATATATTTTTGCATAGTTTATCTATCCATTTATGCAATAAAAAAAAACGATTTTTCGGACCTTCTAATTCAGGCTCCGCCTTAGTGTAATTAAGTAGTTGATAGGTTTTGTACTTTTGATTGTGAACCGTTTAGCATGAATATTTATGAATTTTAATGCATCCTCGTTGCAATTGGTATCGATAATGGAGTTCTCTGCTGAGCAGCATAGGTGCGACCGACACTGTTTTTCACGTTTTAATGAGGACCTCTAGTGGAAGACAGCTCTCATGGTTGAAGTCGTGAAACGACCGTAAATGGAAAAAGTAAATAAATTATCGACGTCGTGAGTGATGAATGGTACATCGTTAATGGGATTGAAGTTTGCATTGTTAGAGTGCAATGAAAATGATTTTTTTTAACTTTGCCAAATTTCTTTTGCAGATTTCAGCCACTAAAATCCCTCAACCATTTTTTAAGAAACTTAATGCGAGATCTGAAAGTGAAGTTTAGCGAAAAAGATCTCGTATCGTACTAAAAATTGGGAAGTAGAAATATGAATATGAATTTGCGCTGCATTCCAACAATGCAAACTTCAATACCAGCATCATTATAGGCTTGAAATTGATCGGGTCAATTTACCATATGTCACATATTCTCATACGAAAATGACACTTATATCTGTTGCAAACCATTGGCAAAAAAAAACAGTGAAAAAAAAACGAGTCCTGCAAGATAATAGCTAATCTCTAGGATGTCCCTGAAAAGATTGCGTTTCCTATCAAGATGAACAAGCTTGCGTGTATCAGATAAAAATTGGGGATGGTCCTTTTACCTTGGCTGAGATCGTACGTTTGCACAGAACATTGGACACGTCGTTTTTGAATATTTTTTCTCACGTAGTATGGACGGTATAGACGATCTGGTATAGTGTAGACGATATAGTCGGTTCTTGAATAATCTGTAACCAAGTGGTGATGGACGTTAAATGCCTTGTATGCAGCAACAATAATATTGGAATATTCCTCGTATGCAGCAACAATAATATTGGAATATTCCTCGTAAGCAGCAACAATAATATTGGAATATTCCTCGTAAACAGCAACGATAATATTGGAATATTCCTCGTATGCAGCAACAATAATATTGGAATATTGTTTTCTTAAACTTTTTTTTGCTACAGGACTGAACCGAGAATCCGTCTTTCTGGAAAATTGACAACAGTTACGATAAACTCTTCTAACGTGAACCCCCGAAGGACTTTGATGTTATTTGCAACGTCTTTAGTTGTAAATAAAAAGGATCTACATCAATAGTCGCTGTATCCACTTTTTCTTGATCAACAACTTAAAATGAACACATCGTTTACACACGCATATCGTATGTGGCCGTCCATAAATTACATCATTTTAAAATAAGGCTAGGGGGGCTGGTCGTTGAATGATAACGATAGTTGGATTATGACGTTAGGATGATTTCAGGGGGGGGGGGATTAACATCGGCAAATAATCGATGACCTAATATATGGACGATCCCTATGCATATTTTTATAAAATATAAAAGAATCATGACAAGCATACATCGTTGGAAAGGAGCGATTTTTTTTTTCATTTTCTATTTATTCTTTATTTCGATTACTGTTCAAAGCCTTTTTTACAAATTGAAGTCGCAAATCTCGAACGAGGATACGTAAAAACGTTCGAGTAAATTGTATAGCCTAAATCGGCCAAAGAAAAATTTGAGCAAACGAAAAGCATGAATTTCCGTTGGATTTCAACGATGCAAACTCCAACTCTATAAAGGGTTATGATTGAGGAATATCGTATAGAAGGCTCATCCTAAATGTTACTTACAACTGAAGAAGTTGACAATTTATCCACGATGGTATGGAATTGTTAGATACTAAATTTATGGCCAGCATGTTTACTCCAGTACAATGAATCCAAAATAAAGTTAAGTCTGCTTGCGATAACCATACAATTATTCTTTAATCATACCACTACGATTACCGAACAGCCTAAATAGTTTGCAATTTAGGTTAGTAGGTGAATGATTATACAATTTGAATTACTTAAATATTAATACAATTTACAGATGGGTAAACAGTATACAGAGCATTACTGCTTTAAGAAGGTTGGAGCGGTTGAAGTTGAGTCAAATGAGGGTTTATGAATTTTTTTTTCATTGAACCTTAAAAAAAGCGTACGAAGTATAGATTTATTCTGTGGATGCTTATTTTTCATAAAATATGCAATGAAAGGACAAAATTATGCATATTTATATTTTTATTACGTAAATAACGAAAACGTTTGTATTGCTACCAACTTGAAAATGTATAACATTATCGATGATTATTATGAAAGAACTGCGTCAGCGAACGCTTTATTCAACTCAGAATGATATTTTGAGTAATTTATAAGTATGCCTATTAATATTTATGCCACGAGATTATTTATAACTACTATTAATTGATATCGAGTGTTGCCGGACTACGGTCACTTC
>OX101783.1:35005885-35153385 GCA_944452715.1 Ophion slaviceki
TCTCTCTTTCTCTTTTCCTCTAATCTTTTATAGTTATTGGTACCATCTCGGTTGTACCGAGTAAAGCTGATCGTATTGGAGTTCGTAGAAACTCCCAACTGAAAGAGAGCAACCAAGGCAGACAGAGCGAGAGAGAGACAAACAATTCTTTCGAATTCGCATAACCTCGTTGGAGCAAGAGAGAGCAAACTTTTAGCCGGCTCGCAAATTCTCGAGTCAAGATCTCGTCGTCTTCAGTGTCCGTAGGGTGCGTTGTCTCTTCAGTATCGTGTTTCGTTCCCCTCAGTCAGGATGAGAATGAGGGAGGAGAATCGTTACGCCGAAAGGAGCATCGCGTATTTCGGTAACTATCATAAATAAACAAAATTGAAAAAAAAAAAAAAAAAAATTTATATCTTGCACATTCCGGATTAAGTTATTTTAGTTTTGATTATTATGGACGGAATCAATATTTTTTGTTTTTTCTACGAGCATATACATACGTCTATACGTACATTCGCACATGTATACATATAACCATATATCTACGAGTGTGCATATATATATATATATATATATATATATATACAGTACCAGGCAAGAGTGTTCGATCACTTTGGAGCATCGTAAAATTATATTAAAATAATATAATTAATTTTATTTCTTATTTTACGAAGATACTATATAGATCTATGAGATGAATTATGGTATTCTAATATAATTTTGAAATGATTTAAAGTGATCGAAACCTATTAACCGGTACTGTATATATGTGTGTGTATGGGTGTTTCCGTAAGTTCCGTTCGTTTTTTAAGTAAAAGAAACAATACATCATTAACATTTACTAATGGTCATTATATTATTTAGCAAATATTAATAACTCTATTATTTTCTTTTAACTAGAAAACGGATAGAACGGATATATATATATATATATATATATATCTAATACTAGCTCGTATGAAAGACACTTAGTCAATACCTTCAGAATAGCCTATTAAGGCAAGAAATCCCTTTAGGAGCGTGAAAATAGGTATTTTTTAGGGAATTTTTTTAGAGGGGACAAAATAATCTGATCATTATCAAATTTGGACATGAGTTTAATATAACTGTTAAGTTAAAAAAAAAAAATTCTGGATGACCAACAAAATGGCGGCGTTATTAAGGGTCTTCGGACGCCTGTTTTCCGCGACATCGAAAAGTGCTGCAGTTGTCACGCTTTTTTTGTCGATCTGAAAAAGATTCAATAAGTGTCATTCATTTACTGACATATTAACTGGAAGGGTATACCTAAAAAATGATGAAAAAGTGCAACATTGAAAATTTGGGAGCCTTTTTACTCCAACGTTCGAATTTTCGACCATTTTTTCGACATATTTGACCCCAAAACAATTATTTATTTACACGCTACCTTTCAAACTTTAGGTATATCCTTCCGATAATATTACTGAGAGTAATCTCCCAAAATTTCATCCAAATCGGTGGATAACTTTTTGAGCTACAACACGACCAGTTTTTGAAGAAGTAGTTTCGAGATAATCGCGTTTAAAGTTTACTCGCTACCTGAACGCATGCTGTCCCCGCGCTCTAGACTATATGCGATAACTCCGCAAATATTCAATATTTCGAGTTTTCCTTCGGTCAGTATATTCTTTGGGTATCATACTTTCGAAATATGTACAAAAATCGATTTTTTGAAAATTCTAAAGGGATTTCTCGTCTTGAAAAAACGTTTTTATAAGAAGACAAATGAAAACTATGAGCAATCTCAAGCCTTTGGATAAAAATAGTGAGTATCTATCATCTACCTATATATAAATATATTCACCATTGTTATCCAAAGGCTCGAGACTCACATAGTTTGCATTTGTCTTCTTATAAAAACGTTTTTTTTAATAGGCTATTCTGAAGATATCGGGTAATTGTTGTTCATACGAGCTGTCCATACGAGGTGTACTTACATATATAAGCACACCATACAAAAAGCAAAGAAGCTCGAGAAAAAAATACTATCCTGTGGGAAAGACAATTAATCGACGTGTACAGAATGTAATAGGTATATATGCATACACGAACACACACACGTGCGCGCGCATCAATCTATACGTGTATGCATACATAAGCATAAATATATATGAATACATACATACGTAAACTGACTGTGCCACCTTTCCGCCATGCGACCGTACACAATACGCTTTTCATTATCAAATTGAAAATCATTTTACTTTTGATGAAAAATAAAAACATTTTTCCCCAAAGATATATTTAAAAAAAGAACGATACAAATAGATCCATACAAAAGTATCACTTATTTCCAATACTTCATTATTGAAAAAAAATTATACTTTTGGAGACCACTACAGGAAAATATGTAAGCTCATCAACGAGCGAGACTTGTAGCTTATGTGGAAAAATAAATATAGAATCGATACTGGTGGATGAGTGGTCGGAGTTCGTCTCTAGAGGTACAGTGAGTTGAACCGTGTATGGCCAATACTCGGAGCGGCGACCGCTTACCCGTGCTGGCTCATCAAGCTCATCATCAAAGAAGTATGGGCCTTCCGCCCATACTTCTGATGCCTTGGTGTAGATACTTGAGTTAAAGTCTGTGCAGTCGAGAATCAGAAGAATATGGGACCGTCTATGTCGGTACCGGTTTTCCACAGTTACCCCGTACCCTCAACAAATGCGGCATAGTCTAGCTTAAGACGGCTGTGGACGCAACGGAAGTTACCTGAGATTAACGAAGTGCGGGTAGGGAGTGATAGAAAAGGCTTCAATTGGGAATGGTTATCATAAAAACCGGCAAGGGTATTTCAGTTTAGTGAAAGTCCCACAGTTTTCGAGATTTTGGGATTTATGTTATGAAAAAAATATTTTGCTTTTGGTTTTTCGCATGCGATTTTCACAAATGATAAGAATCGACAATAACCAAGCAACTTTTTAAAGTAATTTGCACGAAATGCGTAGTACATTCTTTACAAATAATATGAATCGACAACAGCGAAGCAACTTTTTAAAGTAATTTGCACGATATGCGGAGTACATTTTTTTGACACTGCAGGCTACCAAAGTCTGATGTTCGAATTGGTTTATATGAAAATTCTGCTAAGATTTTTTTTCATAAAGTGTCCTTAACATTTAAGGCTAAAAAGAGAACTTTTCTAGATAAAATAAATGACCAAGAGTATTTTTTTAAAACCGGGTCAAAAAAGTTATCATTTGTAGAAATGGCATGTGAAAAACCAAAAGCTGATTTTATCTCGAAAACCGTGAGACTTTTACTAAACTTAAATTCCAGCATATAGGACATGATCTGACCTATCGACAGTTGCAGAATTATCCATTAATAAGAGGACACCCTGTATATGCACGGTGTTTGGAAGGTCGATGCAAAGCCTTAATGGGGTGATAGGTCACCTCGTTAGGAACATATCTAACCTAGGGTACCGTAGTCCAAAGTCTAAGGATTTCGAGTTATCATGGTGAGTATGATTTTTGGAAAATATCCCTAAATCAGGGATTATCTCTTTCATAATGTTCAGACAATAATTGGTAACTGAAAACTTATTTGCGTCTCAGCTTAATGTGTATTCAATAAACAAACACCAACACCATCATCTGTATCCACACAAGTAACTAAATGGGACGTGTTGAATAATTGAAAACTTATAAAAAAAAACTCTTATGTTAATGCTATTTTAAAAAAATAGCATTAACATAAGAGACAAACGAGTTAGTACCTAATTTTGGGAATTTTTCCAAAAAATCATAGTTACCATGATAACTCGAAATCCTTAGTCTGTGGACTAAGGTAACCTAGGTTGGATGTGTTCTTAACGAGGTAGCATATCACCCCCTTAAGGCCTTGGGCCACTCTAGAGGCCGAAAAAACAGGCTTTTAGGGGATTTTTTCAGAAAAACTACAAAATAAATCGAGATTACAAAAAAGGGTGTTTATCAGATATATCAGTGATTGTATACGATAATTTTTTGACGCGATTAATTTCACAATGCCGGCTGTGCAGCGTTTATCTCAAAACTGCATTTTTAAGTTGGCCGGAAACATAACTCAGACAATTTTTAACCGATTCACTTGAAATGCTGAATATATCTTGAAAAATACATTGTCTATGGAAGTACGTAGGATTTTTTTTTATATTGCATAGTTCATTTGTTATTAACAATTATCTGACGATTTTTTAGGCAAACTTTTGGAAAGTGAAAAATTTGCCTAAAAAATCGTCAGATAATTGTTAATAAGAAATGAACTATGCAATATAAAAAAAAATCCTACGTACTTCCATGGACAATGTATTTTTATGAGTTATGTTTCCGGCCAACTTAAAAAATGCAGTTTTGAGATAAACGCTGCACAGCCGCCATTTTGAAATTAATCGTTTAAAAAAATCATTGTATACAGTCACCGATATGTATGACAAACACCCTTTTTTGTAATCTCGATTTATTTTATAGTTTTTCTGAGGAAAAAAATCCCCAAAAGCCTATTTTTCGGCCTCTAGAGTGGCCTAACACCTTATTATATATTAGGGTGATTCGTTTCAGGGCAACTTTTTTTTTATCCATCGTGCCCGAAAACCTTTAGTTGGTACCCTAAAACGAACTTTTGTGAAGGGGGGTGTTGTCAACAAATATTTAGAGGTCGCGAATCAAAATTGAAGTTTTCCCATTTGATTAACATTGAAAAAAATGTTTTTCTCATTATTAGTGTTACCATTCCGCGAATTTTGATATCGCGATATTTTCCAAGTGGGTTCTCATAGGAAATATGATACTCCACAATAAAGTTCATTCATGCTACGAAAAAGTCTTATAAGCCGAGCCCGTAAATTCAACTCTTTCTCAGCTATAGATGGATGAAGTAAAATAAATAGATTTTCTTTTGTTAAAAAAAATCTATTTATTTTACTATATTTATATTATCTATACTTACTATATTTCTATTACTATATTATCTATGTATAAATAGATTTTTTAAAGAAAAAAAATCTATTTATTTTACTTCATCCACCTATAGCTGAAAAAGAGTTGAATTTACGGGCTCGGCTCATAAGACTTTTTTGTAGAAAATTACTTTCTCTACAAAGTTCTCATATGAATTTTTTTCGATATATCTAATAGCTTAGGCGTTACAGCCGTTTGAATAGATATTTTCGCACAATATTCACTTGAAATAATGATACCGCTGAAACGGTTGAATTTACGGACATGGCTCAATGAACTTTATTGTAAAGTATCATATTTCCTCTGAGAACCCACTTGGAAAATATCGCGATATCAAAATTCGCGGAACGGTAACACTAATAATGAGAAAAACATTTTTTTCAATGTTAATCAAATGGGAAACCTTCAATTTTGATTCGCGACCTCTAAATATTTTTTGACAACACCCCCCTTTCACGAAAGTTCGTTTTTGGGTACCAACTAAAGATCTTCGGGCACGATGGGTCAACAAAAAAAGTTACCCTGAAACGAATCACCCTAATATATAAATATTTTAAATATATTATAAATATCTCTATAAATGTATATATATTTATAAATATGAATGTGTATATATATATATATATATATATATATATATATATATATATATATTTGTCTTTCGTATTTTGAGAATATAATTATCGCGCGCAAGTAGAATTTCTTCCCGCATTAGCGAGTCACCGCGGCGTTTCAGGCATTCTCGCATGGAGCATTAGAAGGCGAGAATTCTGCGGAGATGCGAGTCGCGAAAAGGAAGAAGGGAGGGAAAAGGCGGGAACGAAGATGGCACATGAGACGTGTGTCGAAACCGACGGACGTGCGGATGGAGAACGCATCTAAACGTAATATATGTGTACACTTCGGGCGTGCATGCATATATGTATGTGTAATGATTTGTGTGTACGATAATCGACCGCGCGAGACTCGAGAAGAGGCCGTATGTGCTAACGAAATAGCGACAACTTGCGTCTTTTTCGTTTGGCGGACAGTAAGAACGTTCCACGAGTTAGAGATCGTTCGTTTTGTTCATTCGCGTCGTCCAAACGTGTCGCCGAGATTTTTCATTCCTGCCACGTACTTTACGGTGTATACATATACATACACGCATACACTCAAGTGTATGTGTATGTGTGTTCGTTGGTGCGGGAGTGTGGACGCACGAATGTTCGTGAGTTTTATGGACATCGAGCCTAATTCGTTATACTCGAACGTCGATTCGAAACAATGGGGAACGGCCGTTACTTCCCTTGCCATCCGGCAAGTATTGGCGCCCCCGAGCTTCCTATGGAGAGAGAGAGAGAGAGAGAGAGAGAGAGAGAGAGAGAGAGAGAGAGAGAGAGAGAATGGAAGAACTACCGTGGGGGAAGAAGGAGAGGCTCGAAGAGAGAATCTTTTTAACACTGAAGAAAGGTGACAGTCGTACCTTCGCTGTCGGACATCAATTTTCAATCGCGAGTCAAGAACAAAAAACTTTCATCATTTTTAGTTCTATGTATTTTGCTTTTTTGAGCTACGCAATGGCTCGTGTCTTTTATTGCATAATCGAACATTTTGTCGTCCGTGAGTCGAGTTCTTGAAATAAATCGTTTTGATTCTTGTGAGTAAAACATTTGATTACGCGAGAAAAATGATCGCCGAGTGCATGGGAACGCCGCGATCGAGGAGACGTCATCGACCGGATTTCCTCGATCTTTCCGGTGTCAGAAACCGTGAGTCCCAAACTATGAAGTTGCCGCGAACTCTTGGTGTCAACTTTTCTTCGCCGGAAATAGCGCCACGTCCGTAGGGAGGGGGTGGTGACATTTGTACTTCTGAGGACATTTTGGGCCCGACATTTTTATTTTGATAACTCGATTTTATTCTTTAGCTTTCTCGAGATTTACTTCAATGCTTTTGGGTTCACTTCTTCAATTATAGTTTCAATTAATATCTTCGGACGTAGTTGTAGTGCAAATTACAAAAAAAAAACAGATAGGAATCTTACATTTTAAATTGAATTAAGTTTTAATTTAAAGAAAATTTGATAAAACGGTATTAATTTGTCTATTGAAAGATTGACGAAAAAATGTCAAAGTAAAAAGTGATTTGTATGTTACTTTTTTTTAGAAAGTTTTATCAAAATAGATAAAAAAATATCATACGAATTTGATTATTTTCGATAGTATGAAGAATGCGGAAGTGATGAGGAGCCTTTTACGGATTACGGTGGAATTTTAGAACGTTAAAAGATTCGTCACCCTATCGCGGATCTCACGTTCCATTTGTTATCAGAAAAAAGCAGGATTTTTATACAATAAGGTTGACCCTTGGGTCGTTCTTGCCTCACGGTATCATCATAATTTTTTTTTTGTGAATTACCGACAGTTTTCCGCACGCGAGACTCGGCGAGAAATCCTCGCCTCACAACGGCGCTTTTGTTGTCTCCTTCTTTTCGTTTGCCACGCGCTATCGTTATCTCTGCCCCTCTAAGGATGTATCGGACGTACATTCCAAGTCAAAACTGTGATTCGATCGGAATTTCAATCGCGATTCGCCGAAAAATTCGATTCAACTTGTTATGAACATTGGCTCTGAATAATAATAATGCAAAAAGGTATCGACAAATATTTTTGGGAAATAGGTATTCAACGAATTGACAATTGAAAACAATAAGCAAACCAAAAATTCTTAATATTTTTCATTCTCCATTGATTTTTCCGTACACTTGAGAATTTTTTTCATAATTCTGGCTTTAGAATGTTTTTTTTTAATTATGAAAAGCAGTTGAACAATTGTGAAAGGTTTATATGTTTTGGGAAAAAGATTCTCTACTACCGTAAAAAAGTTTCCAAGTCGTTAAACGAACAGTTTTTTACATATAACTTTAATCATAAATTCGAAGAGAAAGAGATTGGTTCTTGACCATTTAATTGGCAAACCAAAAATTCTTAAAATTTTTTATTCTCCATTGATTTTTCCGTACACTTGAGAATTTTTTTCATAATTCTGGCTTTAGAATGTTTTTTTTTAAATGATGAAAAGCAGTTGAACAATTGTGAAAGGTTTATATGTTTTGGGAAAAAGATTCTCTACTACCGTAAAAAAGTTTCCAAGTCGTTAAACAAACAGCTTTTTACATACAACTTTAAACATAAATTCGAAGAGAAAGAGATTAGTTCTTGACCATTTAATTGTTTAGGCAGTCTGTTAATCACATTTAAATATTATTATTATTCGCAATAAATGTTCATAATATTTTGATAACGCCTGTTTTTTTTCGGACTTCCGTCCAGTGCCAAAGTAATGAAAATCTGATGAAATGAAACTTTTGGCTGGGAATCCTTAACTCGGTGGGAAGTCTAAACGCACGCCAGCTTAAAAAATATATAATACCAAGCACGCATTTATCGATGGCTCGAACCCAAAAAAAAAAAGCATTTGGTCAATTTGCCTATCTAGCGATAACGAATACAAATTGACGGAGCTTCTTCGAGTAACCTTGATTGTGGTTTCAGTGAATGCCTAAAAAACCTCGAAGTAGAATGTATTTTAACTGCAATCCAAGGTACTCTAAAGTAATAACAAATATATATATATCTCCTCTTTAAATGTCCCCACAATGAAATGAGATTGAAGTTCGCATCGTTGGCGTGCAATGAAAATAACTTTTTTTGCTTGCTCAAATTTCTTTTTTGCATATTTCAGCTACGGAAATTCTTCATTCATTTTCTAATATGCTAATTTCGAGATCTGCAATAGAAATTTGCAAAAAAAAAATTTACATATTAATAAAAATGGAGCAATAAAAAGATACATGTGATTTTTCGTTGCATTCCAACGATGCGAACTTCAACACGATAAAATTAATACTTTGAGTTATTCTTATTAGATTTGTGAGTAACGTTTAAATTCGGAATAATTTCTGCAAAACATTTAACGTTTGTTGTTTCAAATAACTGCAACCCAATTCGACGGATAGTTTATTAGTATGATGGTGGAGGTAATGGACCATTTCGTGCTGAAAAGAACCAGACCAAAAATGTAACTAATGTTTTCTTTCTTTATCTTCGATTTGCCACCCCATGAGCAAACCATATGTATGTGTGTGTATATATATATATATATATATATATATATATATATATATATATATATATATATATATATATATATATATATACACATACACATATATATATATATACATACATATACACGCAGTATATATGTCTCAGGGGATCTTGAGAAGAGCGAATAAATAAACGTGCCCCTTTCGAGAAGCAAAACTGTAGCTCGTATGTGTTTTTTGACGCCCGAGAATGTATATGGGGCATTTTTGGCCTTTCCGGCAGATCCCTCCCCCGTCCGCCTCACGCTACTTATTTTATTTTTATTTTTAGATCTCTCTAAGACCACACAAGAAGTTGTCTGCTAATTTTCAAATTATTCCTGAAAATTCCTCCGACACTTCCGATCAAATTATTAAAAGAGATCAAACAGTATGAAATATCATGAAACTCTAAAGTTGAGATGAACATTTTAATCTTCGAGACCGTTGCAAAAATACGGGGGAGCAGGCCTGCGTATGGTGAAAATATGAGTATTTGTATTTGTTGGTAAAAATGATCGAACGTTTTTCTAATATGAAGTGAATTGAAAAATTGTCTCTGTAACACTTCGCGAATCTGATTCGAAATGAACAATAATCACTCAGCCAAAGGTATGGATACTTTTTTAAAAATATTTTGGTGTTAAAAAATTGATTTTTAATCGCTTTGTCACGAATTATAAATTATTTAATTCATGCCATATCTAATTGGATTGGCCGGGTTGTTTGATTTAAAAAACTTCTTTTTCCAGCGGGGTGTAAAAACTATAAGAAGCTAAAAACTACTTGACTTTGACCCGAAATTAACTGTACACAACGTATATGGGACACGTCACTTCACACGGGAGATCGTGTGACTTACGCCGTTACATTTGTCAGCGATCGATATACGACGACAGAGCGGAGCTCCGCGGTGTATTTAGCTCAAATTCTTTTTTATAACTCGAGCCCTCGCCAATGTTTAATTTCACATCACACAAACATTGCTCCGGGAATTCCCATCCCCGTTTCTTTCTCGCCCTATACGATTTCGTCCATTAGATTTTCCTTGATTTTTCTTTTCGCTTGTTTCTATTTCAACTCGTACATGCGCGCAACTTTGGTGCACAAATTTATGAGATCAACTGAAATGAATCACGAGCTGGTTCAAGAATCGCAGGAGCAAAAGTGCCAGTGTGAATTACAATGTCCAGGAAAAAATGTGACGTTTTAATGGACGAACAGATTCTAATGGACTGTACACAAATGAATAAAGCTCAAAGGAGAGACAGACCAAAGAACTAGTTCACGAAATGATTACAAGCGATTTGAAAAATTACCGACACGAAGTTTGCGTCGATGGAATGCAACGAAAAATCTTTTCAATTTCTTATTTTCATTACTTATTAACAAAAATCAAACAATATTTGATTGTTTGATTTAATAAAAATCAAATAATATTTGACTTTTGTTAACGAACATGAAATATCATTTTATTTTTGTTAATAAAAGTCAATTAATATTTTATTTTCGTTAATAAGTATTTAATGAATTAATATTGACAAAAATCAAACATTAAAAATCAAATATATTAATAATATTTCAAAAATTCACGTCGCTGATCGTTAATTAAGAATCCGAAAAAATGTTTGTCTGATTTTTGCAGCTCACATCTGCCAGAGAAAGTTTCTCGAATGAAAAACAAAGTTTTTCGTTGCCTAAAAACGATCTAAACTTCAACGTCATAAAAAATTCACGTTGTTATAATACAACGATCGTTTTGAGATCGTGTATTCCGATTGGCGCGGAATAATATTAAAGCTTAAATTATTACGGCCATATTCATCTATGCCTTGTATTATTATTAAAGTTTGTAAAATGAAAATGATACATCCACGACAAACACTCAAATTAATTTATTAATAAAAATAACCTACCTTTTTCTATATTTATAACTATATTATTTTATATTTATATTATTGTTAACAAAATAATGTTCTTAACTTTGTGTTTCAAAATAATTATTACAATCGTTATTACGAAATGATTCATTTAGAATTTGGTTCATGCCCAACCCCGTTGTCCAGATACCTATCTTCATCGACCTAGTTTACCCCGTGTCGTGTACCTTGACAATATGCGAAGATGCGTGTTTTACGATCAACCGTAGTACAGGAAAGCCGAACCTTTTTTTTCATCGCCCCGTCGCTCGTTTCAATTATCCCGCATTTAAGCGACCCTCGGTGGTCACCCACGGGGTGTGGCACGTCCGCCCCGATCACCTCTCGTTAGTCTGAGCTCGCGACTCTCAGCTCGGCAACGACAACGACGAGACGAAAAAGAAAGGAGGGCCGAGGAAGCATAGAAAAAAATCACTGCCACAATGAGACTTCAACAAAGCTTTTACTTGATTTTTTATTCCACGAATTTTGGGCGAGGATATTATACTCAGTGTGGATTTAAGATGCGTGTCATGATCCTTTTGAAAAAAATACTATTAGGGACCCCATAAAACCATTTCTGTTATTGTGGCTGTTGCATCCTGAATTTCCGAGTCTTTTTTTACACCATCAGCATATTCCTATTGTTCGTTGTTTCTTTTCCATGAATGTCTATTTTGATCTGTCGACGTGTGGCAGTATAGTAGGAATAATTTTCCACAATATTATGAGGAAATAAAAATTAATTGGGAGAAAGGTAAAAAGCGTCAAAATTATTATCATTCAATCTTTTTTTAAAGTGTTTTTTTTTATACTTTTTCAATTTTTTTGTACCCTATTGCTTATCAAGGCAGTATTGTGGAAATAAGGCTTACCGACCACACGACATATGGGAGTATGGTATTGATAATGCTCCACAATATTATGAGGAAATAAACATTAATATCAGAAAAAAATATTAAACCGTCTAAGTTATTGTCATTCAGTCTCTTTTGAAAGTGTTTTTGTATACTTTTTCCCATTTTTTTGTACTCATTTGCTTATCGAGGCATTATTGTGAAAATTAGGCAATTACTTATCGATCAGTCGACATATGGCAGAATGGTATTGAATTATGCCCCACAATATTATAAGAAAATGAAAATGAATATTGGGAAAAATCAAAAGAGTCAAAATTGGTCATTCAGTCTTTTTTTAGAGGTTTTTTATACCTTTTCAATTTTTTTTGTACCCAATTGTTTACTGAGACAGTATTATGGAAATTAGGCAATTGTTTATCGATTAGTGGAAATAACGGGGTATAGTATCAAATAAAGCTCCACATTATATTTATCTTTAATTATTAATTGAATAAAAAAACATTAAAACACTACCATTAAAAATATTAAATCCCCACCATGAAAAATATTATACATCCCTCATAATATGGGGCATTCAAAACACCAACATATGAGGGAATGAAAAATTAAATATTTCCAATCAGTACTTTTTGGAAACGTATGTTATACTTTTTTTTTAACTTTTCATATCCAATTGCTTGAGGCAGCAGTTACATGCGCAATAGCAAGTAAAAAAAAAAGAATTTCACTGTAAAACATGTTCGAATATCTCTGGCTTAATACCAAACATAAATTTTCTTTATTAAGTACAAATAGGCGGTAGGTCTGCGATAGGTCAGAATGATATTGAATTATTCCCCACAATATTATAAGAAAATGAAAATTAATATTGGGAAAAGTCAAAAGAGTCAAAATTGGTCATTCAGTCTTTTTTTAGAGATTTTTTATACCTTGTCAATTTTTTTTGTACTGACTTGCTTACTGAGACAGTATTATGGAAATTAGGCAATTGTTTATCGATCAGTGGAAATAACGGGGAATAGTATCAAATAAAGCTCCACATTATATTTATCTTTAATTATTAATTGAATAAAAAACATTAAAACACTACCATTAAAAACATTAAATCACCACCATGAAAAATATTATACATCCCTCATAATATGGGGCATTCAAAACACCAACATATTATGAGGGAATGAAAAATATTGGAAAAAAGGTCAAAAGCGGCGGAATTAAATATTTCCAATCAGTACTTTTTGGAAACGTTTGTTATACTTTGTTTTAACTTTTCATATCCAATTGCTTGAGGCAGCAGTTACCTGCGCAATAGCAAGTAAAAAAAAGAATTTCACTGTAAAACATGTTCGAATATCTCTGGCTTAATACCAAACATAAATTTTCTTTATTAAGTACAAATAGGCGGTAGATCTGCCTATGGGTATTATCCGTAGCACATAAAAAATATTGAGCAGCCTAATAATCAATCGTCGATATCATCTTCTTCACTAAACATTTTTTTCCTTCATAGATCCGTACCCAAAGATACAAAATAATGAACGGCTGAGCTTTTGAATTCTCACCTGAGCCAAAATAAGTAAAATTTCGTAATGAAATTCATTATTTTTTTTCGAAATTTTCAGGCTCCCGAGGCCGAACAGGTGGGACACCATCGAAACTCGAATCGAGCTCGAATGCTGTTATCAGCGAGGATCGTGACGACGTGGTACTCGTATCGAGCAAAGAGAGCGAAACGTCGGCATTATGGGTGAATTATTTGACAGCTTGTTTCGAGCAAATAAGTCGGCAACAGGGGCGACCGCCCTTCCGCGTGCGACACGTGCCCGTCGAGGATTGCACATCGACAAGCGCGACGATACAAGAAAAAATTGGCAACGCAAGACTGCAAATAGTGGTTGTTTGTCCGGGTTTGCTCGAACGTGTCACCGCCAGACCCGAACAAGCTGCCAATCTGTCGCGACAACTCTCACCGGAGCGAGTGCTCGCCATGATGCTCGGCGTTCACGACGCTCACTTGACCGACAATCACAGATCCGCCCTCACCAATTACGCACTGTGGAGAAAGTTCTTCGTCAAGGATCAGGACGAGACCTTCGTCGGCGAATTTTTGGGCGCTGCCATTGCCATTCTCGGCACGACACCCTCATCTGCCCTCAGAAACGACAAAACAACTTTTTCGGTACACCCGAAAAAAGTCAAGATGGTTCGTAATTCATATTTTGAAAAATATTGGAATTTTTGTATTTCGCGTTTGCTCGAATATTCATTGTTCGATCAATACGTTTGCATTATTTTGAAGCTAGTTTTTTTTGGAAATGTTTAACATCAACCTCGTTTATGCAACCGGGCTTTGCTAGCATCAGAGATCGATTGACGTCTCGTGCTACAATTATTCGAAATAGTTTTTCTCGTAACACATGGTCAGACATTAGGTCGGTGTGGATGTTGAACTTTTCACTAAGGAGTTTCGGGATAATTGACGATATGTTACCATTTGATTCATATTTATACAGTGAATTCTTTGTCAAATACTGAATGCACCCTCTAAATTTTAAGGCGTTACACCCACTTGTAGCGCAAAAAAGGCCTTTTTCATGAATTTTTTTAAAGAAAACTACAAAACTTTTTTAATCGATCAATATACCATCTTAAAGAACACATCTTGAAGAACTTTCAGTAATTTTTTTATTGAAAAATATTACATTGTTTAGTGGCAAATGGCCGTCAATGAAATAATGTTTTTATATACACGGTTTGCGGTGACCAACATTGCGGCGAAGTGGATCATCTGAAAAAAAAATGCGGATGGATTTAGTCAAATATAAGTATAAACTAGTCTTTAATCGAAGGATTTAAAAAAATATTCATTTTTCACAAAATGGCGGACAGTCAAAGTTAATGGTTCGATTTTAACGAAAAAAAAAACGGCCGTTTTTTGGCTATAAAACGGCCATTTTTTTTCGAAAAAAAATCGAACGACTAAAGACTACATTTTTATGTATTAAATAAGCCTGCAAAATTTCAAGAAGATCGGTTCATTAGTGTTCGAATAATCTTGGTCACCGACTTCAGAAATGCCATTTTGAGAAAAACGCGTTTAAAGTTTCAATTTCAGTTTACACGAAGAAAATATTTTTTTTTTGTAAACTTACATAGAGTCATCTATTCCGGGCATAAAAAAAACTGCACTTCAAATTGCACTTCAAAAAAATGCAATAAATAAAAATCGATTTTTTCAAAATCGCAAGTGGGGGTAACTCCTTAAATCGATCGTCTACTCCGTTTCTATAAAATCCACAATTGAATACACACTTTTTAACATGGGGAGATGCCTAATTGACATGATGTGAAGGGAGACGGAATTGTCATAATGTACTGAGTGATTTGATAGTTTTTCACTTAGTACATTATGAACATTTCGTCATCAGTGCAGTCCTGGAGTTGCCAATAGGCCGTATAGGCAGCTGCCTAGAGGCCGCAGACTTTAGGAGGCGGCGGATTTTTGAGGCACCTAAAAAGGCCTAGCTAAATACAAGTGATCAAGATTGGAGGGGCGGCACAAAGTCAAGTCGCCTATACTCAAGAAAAGTATAAATCCAGTAGTGCATCAGTGTCATGATGTACTGAGTGATTTGACAGTCTTTCAAAACATTTTAAACATTTTTTTCACATCATTTCGTGCGTAAAACTGCCATTCAGCGATGAGCATAGGCATCTTCCTAGGGTCAATAGGCATCTTCGAACGACCAATATTTAGACGGACCAAAATTTCGAATCCAGTAATGACGAACGTTCCAATATAGATAGATCACTCTTATGATAGTCTGTAAAATAGTTAATCGAAATTGTGAATACAAAAATCTCGAAGTCGATTTATAACGAAAACAAATATCAGATTTAACAAAATAATGAGAGATATAATATCGATTCGCCTGTATATATACACCAAACAATTCGAGACGTCAAATCGTCGAATTGTAAATATTGCGATAGTTTACAATTTCGGATTCGTTAAAGCGAAGGACAAAAAAGTCGATCAGTTAAAATAGCGATGGGTCAAAATGGCGAACGGTCCGGATAGCGAAAACTTGGGATCGAGCAATACTACTTGCGCTTCAGAATGAAGATGGCAGATGGCGTTAGTGGTCAGTCGGGTCAGGCAGCCATGCCATGTTCGCCATTTAGGTATTCGCCATTTCGGACCATCGAACATTTGCGTTTCTAAGATCTACACATTCGAAGTTTGTAGTCTCGATATATGGCTTTTTGCTATAGACGGTATTACGAATATTAGATACTCACTTTTTTCCATTTCGGAGATATGAATGTTGTAGATTTTTCGAATCTGTATTTGTATGACTCAAACTGCAAACTATCGGAATTATGTGTTCTCGAATAAATGAGCTCTCAAATAAATAATCCTTTGGTGTAATAGTTATTCGATTTCGTCATCGGTCGAAGGATAAAATTTCGAATAATTTAACCTTCGTTATTTTGGGAGTTCATAATTCTGTCGTTTCGAAATCTTTGTCGTTCTATATTTGGTCATTCGACATTTTGACCCCCCCCCCCCCCCCATTCAGTCTATGACAAAGAATTGACTGTGTACATTTAAATCAAACGTAAACATTTCGTCAATTGCCCCAAAACTCCTTGAGAACTGGCGAATAAGGCTTCTTGTTTCGCCGTTTGCTCACCCATACGCGAGATCATTCCGGGAGATGAGCCCTAACGCAAGAAGTTTATTGCCATCAGCTGTTTTATTCAAAAACCCACACTGAATACACATTGCGACATTGCTAAACGAAAATGATCTCGTCGAACCGGATGAAGTCGTCCTCCATGATTTTCGATAAATCCAGCCTCATTGAACTTCACAGGGGCAGAATCGTATTTTGGTGATACTGAATGATCCTCTGAGAACCGAGGACAGCATAACGGTTATAGTCGATCGTTGCGGAGAAGCAATAGAGATCACTCACGTGAAGAAAAGGAATCCCTACGTTCTGCAATTTGCCATACCAGATCGATGTCTAGAGGTCTCGATGCTCGTCGGTGTTCGAGTCATGATCAATGGATGTCCGCAGGGTGTGAAACAGGTCAAGTGCGAGAGCAGATTGAGAGAACTCGATCAGATCCTCAGAGCTCACGACAACCCACTCGAGTTTATGTGCCAGGTGAGCAAGCGCTTTTTTATTCATTATTTTGCACTTGGGAAAGCGCCGCGGCAAAAGAGGACAAGTAGGAAAGAAATATCGTTACATCACAATTTTGTACAAATTATTAGCTAATTTCACAAATGTCGGTGCTTGGACGAAGGATTAAATAAAATATTGATTTTTTTTAAATGGCTGCAGTCCGACTGAAAGTATCTATTTTCTGTAAAAAAAACCCTGTATTTTCGTTGACAAAAAACATCTATGTATAGAAGAAAGATGATTAGGGTTCTTTTTCAAATGTTTTTGACAATGTCAAATGTTCAAATGTTCAAATGTTCAAATGTTTTTGACAAAAAATGCTTGGTATTGGGTTTTAAGGAGATATATATACAGGGTGTTAGAAAGGTCGATGCAAAGCCTTAAGGGGGTGATAGGTCACGTCGTTAGGAACATATCTAACCTAGGTTACCTTAGTCCAAAGGCTAAGGCTTTCCAGTTATCATGGTATTATCATGGTATGATTTTTAGAAAATTTCCCAAAATTAGGTCCTAATTTTTTAAATAGTATTATCATGAGAGGTATTTTTATTTTTTGACAATTTTTAAATGATTGAACTGGTCCCATTTAGTTAGTTGTGTGGATACAGATGATTGTATTGGTATTTGTCGATTGAATACACATTAAGCTAAGATGCAAATAAGTTTTTAGTTACCAATTATTGTCTGTTTGAACATTATGAACGAGTTAGTACCTAATTTTGGAAAATTTTCAAAAAATCATACTTACCATGATAACTCGAAATCCTTATACTTTGGACTGAGGTAACCTAGGTTAGATATGTTCCTAACAAGGTGACCTATCACCCCCTTAAGGCTTTGCATCGACCTTCCTCACACCGTCTATATATATATGAGGCATTCCACGTGAACCCGGCGGACTTTTTCCCTGACCCCCGTCAATTCGATTCATTATTTTTTATCTGATTTCATTGAGTCTAAAAGACAACCTGAATTTTACATTTTTCGAAACAACCCTTAGTCAATTTTTTCTTCTCAGAAAAAAAACACCCCGATTTAAAGATCTAAAAAAAAATCCCAAAAATGCGTGATTATATGTAACAATTTTCAAACTATCACCCGCAGCGGAAGTATGATTTTTTCTGTGCTTTCTGAGCGATTAACGTTTTAAAAAATCCAAAAAATTGACTGCTAACTGTTCAAGGTCCATGATTGTGATTTGGTTATTCAAAAATGGTGAAAAAAATTCATTGTGGGTATCAAAGTATTTAAGTATCCGCCCGAAGTAAGCGGTTCTTGAATTTTTCGGATTTTTTTTAACGTTAATCGCTCAGAAAGCACAGAAAAAATCATACTTCCACGGCGGGTGATAGCTTTAAAATTGTTACATATAATCACACATTTTTGAGATTTTTTTTCAGATTTTTAAATCGGGTCGTTTTTTTTCGGAGACATTTTTTTTGGCTAAGGATTGTTTCGAAAAATGTAAAAAAATTCAGGGTGTCTTTCAGAGTCAATGGAATCAAATTTTTTAAAAATCGAATTGGCGGTGGTCAGGAAAAAAGTCCACCGGATTCACGTGGAATACCTCATATATATATAAATATATAAATTAATTAATTGAATGAATTGTTTGATTAAATAAATAATTTAGTAATTAAATGTGCTTTTAATTCACGTTTCGACGTACACGATCTAGAAGATTTCTAGGAACAACGTTAATGTATTTCGACTATGCTTTATTCTTCCAGACTTTTGGTTTTAATCCGGGAGATCGAGAGCAACTGGACAATTGGATGGTGAATGCATTCCAGAAAAACTTGCCGCCGAGATTCGACCTCTTGTCGACTCCGAGTGGCGCTACGCCTTTGCAACGAAATCAGACAAGTAAGATATACCTTTGGATAGATTTACCGCCACGTCCTTAACGAACAGTCAATGATGTAACTTTTTTACTCCGCTGATCGCAAGGGAGATTGATCGGTAAGAGATTCGACGAAGAGTCGATTGAACGATAAATCATTGTTTTTTCATAGGTTTAATCAATCTTTTTTTATATATGGAAATTCTATAAAGAGGATACTCTTCGTTTGAACAGGTTCGGAGGAATATCCGACGTTGCTGCATTTTGCCGCACGCTTTGGTCTGGAAAAGCTCGCATGGCAATTATTGGAATGCCCCGGTGGCGACGTGGCCTGCGATATCAGAAACGTCGCTGAGCTCACGCCTGCCGATCTCGCGGAACAATCGAATCACACAAGACTGGCCCACCAGCTACGTGGTTATATGGTACGCCACCACTTTTTTAATTATCTGCATTATTAGTTTGGATTCTGATCATTTAATTGGATCAAGTTGTTAATTTCGGAATTCATAGACTCGTAACCGATTCATAATTATTACGAAAATTATTATTAATATGACCATTTGTCAATTATTTATTTATTTATTTATTATCTCAGGGATTCCACAATTGTTTATTTAATAAACGCGTTGATGTTTGAATAATTACGATCAAAACTGACTTTGTCTATCGAAATTTGCATGTTTCGGTCGCCATCGTCGAACCTCGTACTCGCAGCAAATGAACGAGTTCACGAACATGTACAGCTACCTGAAAGTAATCAGCGAGTCGACCTCGAATCCGGACGCAGGTGAGTCAAAGTCTGACTGACTTTCGCACACATGTTTTTTTAGGACTTACACCTAGTTGCAATTTTTTGATAGATCGATTCTGGGCTTTCGACGAGTTCTCAAAATGTAACATTCCAAAAATATTCTTTAAACGTTTTAAGTCGATTTGTTCGAAGTTGAAAAAGGGATGGGTGTTTATAGGGAGGTTCGCGAACCGGCGAACTTTAAAACCGTTTTGAGCAAAATTACTTTGAAAAAATTGGTTATCACGTTTTCTAAAAAATCACTGTACCGGACAACTTTAAATTTTACAAGTTTCTTTGACATACCAAAATGCACTTGAACGAAGGAATTTATTTTTACGATGCATAGTTTTCTTTTATTAAGGCGGGATATATATTTACAACGATGAAAAAATCGATTTATTTTTTTTTCTCTTTAAACGATAGAACTATATATGTAGAATATTTTCCTAACGTTTCAAAGCGAAATTCGAAAAACTTCAAATTGGCTTGCAGGATTACTCAAAAACTATTAAGACGATTGAATTGAAACTTGGTAGAAAAATTGATAATTCTTGACTTCTACTGGACGAGAATTGTTTTTGAAAGATTGGAAAAAAACGACTTTTTTAAAGCAGATTTTACAGAAATGTTGCGTGAAATGTTGATTTTTTTTTAAATGCGTACCATTTTCTTAAATTTGCATTTTTCTCATTTTAATTACCAGAACATAGAAACTATACATGTTCTAACTGAAAAAATGTTTGAACTTTTTTGTAAATCAAAGTCTACGGGAAGCTAGACTGCACGCCGATTCGCAACTCCCGCGGCGACCTTGCTGTTACTCTGCCACATCTCCGTCATTTTGCTGACGAATAAATAAAAAAAATTGTTTTGTATACTTAAACATACTATTAAAGTATACCTAAAGTTTGATAATTACAGAATAATTATTTCTTAGTTTAAAAAATCCCTCAATATTGCTTATTTTTTTCCTGTCAAATGTATATCCTGCCTTAAAGCCTTAGGCCACTCTAGAGGCCGAAAAACTAGGCTTCTTTTTCATAAAAACTACAGAATAAATCGAGATTACAAGAAAGGGTGTTTATATGTTTTTAAAGCGATTAATTTCAAAATGGCGGCTGTGCAGCGTTTTTGCGATGACGTCTCCTTTTTTCCAGGGTCCACGGCCGGACAAACAACTTCTGTATTTTTTTAATTATAATGAGCCAATGATTTTTTTTCGATTATATATAATAACTGCTATAGAAGTACGTAAGATTTTTTCGATATATTGATTTTTGGCCAAATGGCACTTCTAAAGTGGAAAGTGAAAAATTTGCCAAAAAAATCGTCAGATAATTGTTAATAACAAATGGACTATGCAATATAAAAAAAAATCCTACGTACTTCCATAGACAATGTATTTTTCAAGATATATTCAACATTTCACGTGAATGGGTTGAAAATTGTCTGAGTTATGTTTCCGGCCAGCTTAAAAAATGCAGTTCTGAGGTAAACGCGTTCGAAGTTTTGAGTTCGCTCGCTGCGGACCAGGCGGCCTTGTACTAAAATTCGATAACCGAGTACTTAGAGATTTTTCCCGGCCATAATTTTTTGGGACATCATTTTTGAGGTCCTCGGGGACCATTAAAAAAATCGATTTTTTGAAAATTCTAGAGTGGTCTAACCCTTTAAGGAAACTAGAGTGTTTTTTCACCGAAAATGGATAATTCCACTTTGGGCTGGCGCCATTTTTTCAAAAATCAATATCTCAAAAATCCTTCGTCTAAGCATTGAATAATTGCATGCAAAAACTAAATGCGTTTGATTGTTTTATTTCGGATTATTTGTTTTCGAGCAAACCATTGCATCTTCCACATTTATAAATAATTTTCGATATAATAATTGTAAAAGATACTTACGATACTCTTTAATCTGAGAAATAAAAATATGAAAACTTGCACACGATTCCGCAAGATAAATTCACGAAAATTCATCTTCTTCCGGCCACAAGTTAGGTGCAATCCGATCAATTTACCACGAAAAGTTTGGGTGCTCGCGAATTAAATGCAAAGGCCATGAGAACAGCACACAAATCCAAAAAGACTCAAGTGTCTCGCCAAAAAGAATTGATTTTCGAAAACGGAAATCAAATCAATGGAAGCATACCTAAACTTGCAACCCAGGTAGGAATTGACGATGAAAAAAGGGCTCGCCAAGCTCTAAAACAAGGCTCACATTTTTTAATTCAGGCTGAGCACCAGCCTGATTTAAGGCCTCGGTAAACCTCTGAATGATAACGCGGTTTCAGGCTCTTGCACACAGGCTTGACCAAAGCCTGGTAGAAAAGCCTGTACTAAGCCTTAAACGACGAAACAACAAGGCTCAAAACGAGCCTTAATGAAGCCTTCACGAGCATTTATGACCAGGCTTTTCCCAAACTCTTCCCGAGGCTATATGAGGCCTGTTTTTAGTTTTCTATATTCTACATTGGGGTAAATTTAATAAATTTGTAAAGAATTCATTTGATTTGTTATATATATTTATTATTTGTTATATTATTTGTTACAAAATATATATAAAAAATATTTTAAAAAACAATACTTTATTTTATTGCGTACTTTTATTTTCGTATATACTTTTTTGTGTACCTCATAAATATCGATAAGAGCATATGTTTAAATGTTCTGAGCTGCCTCCTTCGCTTTCGTTTTTCGTGCCTTCGCACCCGACAAATTTATTGCTAAATTTTTTTTTCATAAAAGTACAGAAAAAATATTATTTTAAACTTATTTTATTTTATCACAACCTGAAACAAGTCTGCATCCAGCCTTGATTTTTTAGCCTCAAAATTCACCGGCTGAATAAAGCTTGAAATAACCCTGAGTTTAGGCTAAGCAGCCAGTCTTGGTTCCAGGCTGCTCCAAACGATGCAATGAAACCTGGGCCAGGTCTGTCTCACTCAGGCTCGGTGAAACAAGGCTCGCACAAGCTTGTTCCCATCGTCAGCCTTTTAATTTCCTACCTGGGAATTTTCTCAAAAGTCAAAATAGTTGAAATTGTAGTTTTCAAAGTACCGTTCTCGATGTTTTTTGCAGTCGAAATAACGTTCGGCTGTTAAATTTGATTGAATCAAATTTATTGTAAATGCGATTTATTTTTACACATTTGCCAATCGGGGGAATTTTGAGTTTCATATTTTTCGTTTTTTCGTTCCAGCCAACGAGAGCGCTCCGTCGATAAATTGCGGAAATTCCGTATGCAGCGAGAACGAAAACGACAAGGAGGATTATTGCCGACCACGACCATTGAGCGAGGCATATTCGGTCCCGCCGGCAGCTCGACCGGTAACAGTCTCGACATCGATGAGTTTTGTCACTCCACCCCAATTACCACCGCCAAATCCAACGACCTCGCCGGTTCCTTGCGAGATGAATTATTCCGTTTTACCGCCTCCCACCCCCGTGCACGGGACGCCGATACCTACGACATCGAGTCCTCAGGCAAACGGCTTGGATCTTCCGCTACAGGGTTACCTCAAAATGCATCCAGCTGGTAAGAAGATCACTGTATTGGCATGAGATTGGAGTTTGCATCGTTCGAAAGCGATGAAAATTATTATTATTCAATTGCTCAAATTTCCCGTTGATCATTTTCGTTACGAAAATCCATCGATCATTTTTTGAGCCGCTTATCTGCACATCTGGAATTTAGATTTGCGGAAAAAGATTTTTTTGAATAATGAATATGAGGGAATAAAAATATAAAAAAGAATTTTCGTTACATCCCAACGATGCAAAGTTCAACGCCATGGATTGGAAACTTCACACAAGAATGACGACAACATTATTTCTTTTCAAATAATAAAAATTAATGAAAGCAATTAGACCATTTTTTATAAGCCTGCATAAGATTGGGGCCCAAATTGGGTCGATTTTCAATATTTTTTTCTGACGAGAGTATTGGGATTGCGAGGTGAGGATTTTCCACATAATTGATACATCGTCTTGCCACTTTGAAGTTTTTTATTGAAAAATATTGATAAACAATGACGTTATTATAATTTAAAAATAAGAGCAGCTAGGGTGATCTGAATTGGAAAATAAAAAATGTACTCTCAGTATGGTAGGAAAACTTTCGCATGGCCGGATACTTTTTTTGAAACTTTGAAAATTACGAAAACGACAAGCTCTCAAAAAGTACGATTTTCAGCAACGAAAAAAAACTTTGGATGAGGATCGGAAATTCAGAAGGACCGAAGTTTCGAATTCAGTAATGACGAACGTTCCAATGTAGATGGATCAATCTTATGATAGTCTGTAAAATAGTTCATCGAAATTGTGAATACAAAAATCTCGAAGTTGATTTATAGCGAAAATAAATATCAGGTTTAACAAAATAATGAGAGATATAATATCGATTCGCCTGTATTTATACACCAAACATTTCGAGACGTCAAATCGTCGAATTGTAAATATTACGACAGTTTACAATTTCGAATTCATTAAAGCGAAGGACCAAAAAGTCGATCAGTTAAAATAGCGATGGGCCAAAATGGCGAACGGTCCGGATAGCGAAAACTTGGGATCGAGCAATACTACTTGCGCTTCAGAATGAAGATGGCAGATGGCGTTAGTGGTCAGTCGGGTCAGGCAGCCATGCCATGTTCGCCATTTAGGTATTCGCCATTTCGGACCATCGAACATTTGCGTTTCTAAGATCTACACATTCGAAGTTTGTAGTCTCGATATATGGCTTTTTGCTATAGACGGGATTACGAATATTAAATGCTCACTTTTTTCTATTTCGGAGATATGAATGTTGTAGATTGGTCGAGTCTGTATTTGTATGACTCAAACTGCAAACTATCTGAATTATATGTTCTCGAATAAATGAGCTCTCAAATAAATAATCCTTTGGTGTAATAGTTATTCGATTTCGTCATCGGTCGAAGGATAAAATTTCGAATAATTTAACCTTCGTTATTTTGGGAGTTCATAATTCTGTCGTTTCGAAATCTTTGTCGTTCTATATTTGGTCATTCGACATTTTGACCCCCACCCGAAGCTATGCTCTGTACGAATCGGACGAACAGATTTTCAGATACGACTAACACCGTGTCAAAAAACAGATTTTCAAACAAAAAAAAACAACGCAAAAGGGGGTAAATTCACCCTTCACGAAACTCATCATAATTTGGTCAGTTTTTAGAATTTTTACGACATCTTTGTTGCAAATTCATTTGAAGACCCGTGAAATATAAAAAACGTTTTGCAAATATTTTTAACTTATGCAGAACCCTCGAGCGAAAGAGAATTTCACTATAAAAAGGTGCAAATACTGAAATGCCTGATCCAACATCACCGGCAAAAAAAACTGATTCTTTTTTATGGAGAATTGTCACGAAACAATCGTTTCGAAATAATTCTAAAAGCGTCATCATCATTTTTGGTATTTTCAATTTTAGGCCCCAAAACGTCAAGTCTGACAGGTGGAGCTTCAACGGTTTCCCTGGCCGCCTCGATGACCTCGCTTCGTTCACAAGTGGCGAGTCAAGGTTCGTTGTCGAAACGCGAAGACGGAGCGTCCACCCCGACATCCGGATTACCAAGAGCCATGTCCAATCCGGGATCGAAGTCGCGAGAACCTTCAGGACCTCAGGACGAACTTCTCGAGATCATCAATGATTTTAAAAACAACGTGTTCACGATATCCGAGGTCGAGAGACTCGTGGAAAATTGGCGCAATCGAAACGACGTTCAGCAGAGCTTTAAGGACAAGCAGCGACAACTTACCGCCATGAGAGACGAGTACGAGAGAATACAGAAAAGAATCAAGGACGAGATGAAGGCACCCACGCCTTTCGACAGAATCAAAAAATTATTCACCAAACATAAAAAAGGTTCCACTTTTTTCTTTATCGTGTAATTTCCGAAAAATGATACTTGTTGCAATACAAAATATATACAATATGATATTGTTACGGAACAAAAAATCTTAAGATTTTTTTTTTATACTCGTACGTTTTATACTTATAATTTTTTATATTTTATGGAAATTAAAACAATACAAAAGGTTTATTTTTTCGAACAAAAGATCTCGAGCTCAAGTACACTAGACCTACATTTTCGCGCATTGGAAATTAAATCAATACAATACTCTTTTTCGGAATTTTCTGCATTACAGTCAAATTAGTTATCACAAAGGGTAAACTGTCAATTTGTGGTTAAAAACAAACCTCAAATACCGCGGTATCCATGTACGTGGCTCGGCTCTTTTGGAAAACCATAATTTGCTAAAGATGCACGAAAATAATATTTTCGAAGGAATTCATGCTTTGGATTTAACGGAGACTTTGTCCTTGGAGTGCCATATTTCAGGTGTTTACATTTTATTTTTTTTAAAGGAAACGAGTAAAGCTTTTTGAGTGCGATTTTTTTCTTGCTTTTATTCATGATATACAGAACGTTAAAAAATTTTTTTTTGAAAAAAAAAACCAAAATGGCGGCCGTTGCAGCTCCGCGAAAACAGGTCCTCAAATCGCGGGAGGTAAACGGCTGACATCACTGCCCCCTCTTTGTTGATCTGAAACACAAATTCAAAGCATATTATCAATCTGTGACCCTTTGGTCATGGAATGACGGATGGGTTTTTCGTTTAGTACAAATTTCGGAAAATGGCGGCAATTTAAAAAAAAATCGAATTTTCGCGTTTTTATCGCATAAAAAGATAAATAATAAATGCAAAAATGTATCTATCGAAAAAACGATCCGTCATTCCGTGAAGACATATTTTCTGCTCTCCAAATTTCAGGTCGATATGTTAATTACAGCGGTCAGGAGAATGTCAGCCTTTTTTAAAAACGTGTTTTCGAGAAAAACGCGTTTAAAGTTTTGTAATGTGTTTACACAAATGTGTTTATAATTACCGCTAATCGGCAATGCCTGGTCCATAGAGGCATCCCTCCTCTTCTTCTAGCTGCTCATGTTGAGCTCAAATTGATTTTTTGAAAATTCCAAGGACAAAGTCTCCCGTAAACATATGATACTAACCCCTTTTTCGAAAAGACCTCGTCAAGTACTTCGGTCCCGAAGTAATTGTGCATTTTTCATCACAGATCGACGGTTGACCGTTTTTATAAAACATTTGTAATACTGATATACATAAAAAAACAGGTTTTCGTTTTTTTATCGCAAAACATCGCGTCAAAACGTATTTGGTTCTTTTTTTAAATTAGATTTTCGTTTTACTTTTCGATGCTTCCATGAATTTGTTTCGATTTATGCAATTCAAAATATTCAATATATCAACATATAAATATTATATATCAGCATCGTAAGTGAAGTACGGCATCATTGATAGCTGGACGTACCTTTTGTTGGAATCATTGCAAATATTGAAGTCTAGCATTGGCTCAGAGACAATCATGAATGTCAAAAACGAGCAATTGTTACTATGATCGAATTTCCGCAACTATTGGGCAGAACAAGAACTAGGGCCACGTGTTTCCTATATCCAACGCATGTATTGATATTAATGAGTTTTCATTAGAGGGTAATGTGATGGAGAAAGTCGTTTTGTGAATAAATACTCTGTAATACATCTCGGTTAATACTTGTACGAATTTTTTGACTTAATTATCGTGCACTGGTGTACCATATTTATGATATTTATATTTTTCAGACTCGAAGGATCCTTCGAATCAGGGAGAGGATACGACTTCAGCGACCAGCAAGACAGAGAGTGCAAGTGGCAATTTGGCAGATCGACGCCCAATGAGCAGCCTCAGCCTACACAGTGTATCAAGTACGTAGATAAATATTTAGCGATAGCACAAGTATTGGTGCCACTTCTGCATAATTATCACATTGAAAACCAAACATAAAAATACGGAGGAAATAATTGAGACTAATTATTACGAAAATTGAAAGAGTACTGATGCTTCGGAAAAAGCTAGGATTGGTGAATCTTCCTGTGCAGAAATTTGTTGAAGAGTCCCCAGATCCTGCCATATCCCTATAGAGATTTGATAACACGTAGGGAGTCCACATTGGAAAACAAATTCGGCATGTTGTAATATAACCTGTACGCTTTGTGAGCGTGTATATGTGTAGTGATATTGTGTGAAAGTCCAGTAAAATAAACAACAAAAGATAACTACAGTGGACTTTTAGAGATGTGATCCAAATCGATTTTTAAGATATACTTTTTCGAGCGATTTATACTTTTTTGACATAAGATTTACACTTTTTAAAGATCCACTCATTTTGTATATCTATATATTTTGTTGTATATCTATATATCTATATATCTATGAATTTGAATCATACGATTTGAATCAAAACGTAGAGAATGAGATGGGATCCATGAAGAATCGTATCGGATTCTGTTCGATATTGTAGGAATCCTTTAGCATTCAAATTGGATTCGTACATTCCAATGGGGAAGCCTTTAGGATTCACATTGGATTCATACATTCTAATGGGGAATCGTCTAGGATTCAAATTGGATTTGTACATTCTAATGGGGAATTCTCTAGGATTCAAATTGGATTCGTACATTCCAATGGGGAATCCTTTAGGATTCAAATTGGATTGGTACATTCTAATGAGGAATCCTCTAGGATTCAAATTGAATTCGGACATTCCAATGTGGAATTCTTGAGGATTCCAATTGGATCCGTACATTCCAATGGGGAATAGTTTAGGATTCAAATTGGTTTTGTACATTCCAATGGGTTTTCTTTTCGGATTCGGACGTTCCGATGGAGAATCCTTGAGGATTCAAATTGCATTCGGACATTACAATGAGGAATCCTTTAGGATTCAAATTGGATTTGTACTTTCCAATAGGGAATCCTCTAGGATTCAAATTGGAGTAGTACATTCCAATGGGGAATCCTCTAGGGTTCAAAATTGGTTTCATACATTCTAATGGGGATTCCTCTAGGATTCAAATTGGATTCGGACATTCCAATGGGAAATCCTTGAGGATTCAAATTGCACTCGTACATTACAACAAGGAATCCTTTAGGATTTAAATTGGATTCGTACATTCCATTGGGGGATCCTTTGAGATTCAAATTGGATTGGTACATTCTAATGGGGAATCCTCTAGGATTCAAATTGAATTCGGACATTCCAATGTGGAATTCTTGAGAATTCCAATTGGATTCGTACATTCCAATAGGGAATTCTTGAGGATTCAAATTGGATCCGTACATTCCAATGGGGAATAGTTTAGGATTCAAATTGGTTTTGTCCATTCCAATGGGTTGTCTTTTCGGATTCAAATTGCATTCGGACATTACAATGAAGAATCCTTTAGGATTCAAATTGGATTTGTACTTTCCAATAGGGAATCCTCTAGGATTTAAATTGGTTTCATACATTCTAATGGGGGTTCCTCTAGGATTCAAATTGAATTCGGACATTCCAATGGAGAATTCTTGAGGATTCAAGTTGGATCCGTACAATCTAAAGGGCAATAGTTTAGGATTCAAATTGGATTCGGACATTCCAATGGGGAATCCTTGAGGATTCAAATTGCATTCGTACATTACAACAAGGAATCCTGTAGGATTTAAATTGGATTTGTACATTCCATTGGGGGATCCTTTGGAATTCAAATTGGATCCGTACATTCCAATGGGGAATTCATCAGGATTCCAATTGGATTCGTACATTCCAATGGGAAATCCCTTAGAATTCCAATTTGATTCGTACATTCCAATGGGAAATCCCTTAGAATTCCAATTTGATTCGTACATTCCAATGGAGAATCCTGATGAGAATCCAATGTATGAGCGTGACATTTTAGTACAGCGATCCAACGATTTGCACCATTGGATACCCATAAAGAAATAGGGACAAGTATGGAAATCCAGTTGGATCCTTCCACCAATTTCTGCACGAGTTACTGTATTTTTTAGAATGTTAGGATTCATTTTTCGAAATGATTCTGACGGTTCCATTCTACCCACTTTATGCTAATTTCAAGACAAATTGAGCCACGCTGAATAATCTCCATATCATTGCAAAATCGTATTGTTCTATGATTTAGGTTCCTCGTCTTCAGGTCGCATGAGCATAATAAGCGGATGTAGCGGTACGAGTCTCGGGGACAGTGGAACGCACTCCGACCCCGAGGATCGTCGGGTCCTCCGTGGCTCCAGAGAGGACAAGGGTGGCGTTATGGCTTACGAAATTCCACCAGCGCCGAAACCGTTCACCGGGAGATACTCCCCGATGCGTTACACACCGTCACCAAGATCTTCGTCAATCAGCAACGAGACGGAACATCGTCGTCCTCCCTCTGGCTCGCAGGCCACTGACGGCGAATATTACATCGCGTTTCCGGTCTCAGGGCTTCCCATTCATTGTAAGTTTCCCTATTTCTGCATCCTATTTCACATTTTCTGATAGACCTATATATGATGTTTTTTTTTCTTGTTCGTGATTGACGATGCTCTTTCCTCATTTCTCGCGCTCGTACGGGAATGACTAATTTTCTAAAGTGAGAAATATCGTGCCAGGATAATTCGCGAATTATTCCTTTTGTTTTTTTACAGTTGGGAGCACTCTTTCCGCGATACTGATGATACATTTTTCTGCTTACTTTCTCGGCATTTAAACGGATTAGTTTTTTTTTAACGAAATCAATGTGCAATACTTTGTTCTAGAATTGAATTGAAAATTGAATTGATTGAAGAGAATTGAATGTTCTAGAATTTGAGTAAAAATAAGTGGAATACTTTTGTACAACTCTCGGCTGCATTAAGGGGTTGGGCCACTCTAGAGGCCGAAAAAATAGGCTTTTTGGGGACTTTTTTCAGAAAAACTACAAAATAAATCAAGATTACAAAAAAGGTGTTTATCATACATATCAGTGACTGTATACAATAATTTTTTCGAAGTGATTAATTTCAAAATGGCAGCTGTGCAGCGGTTATCTCAGAACTGCATTTTTTAAGTTGGCCGGAAACATTACTCAAACTATTTTCAACCGATATGTTGAATATATCTTGAAAAATACATTGTCTATGGTTTACGTACGATTTTTCTTCGCATTGCATAGTTCATTTGTTATGAACAATTCTCTGACGATTTTTTAGGCAAATTTTTGACTTTCCAGAAACTTGCCTAAAAAATCGGTAATAACAAATGAACTATGCAATATAAAAAAAAATCCTACGTACTTCCATAGACAATTTTTTTTATACTGCGTACTTCATTTGTTATTAACAATTATCTGACGAAATTTTTCACTTTCCAAAAATATGGATAAAAAATCGTCAGATAATTGTTAATACTAAATTAACTATGCAATGTAAAAGAAAAACCTACGTACTTCCATAGACAATGTATTTTTTAAGATATATTCAACATTTCAAGTGAATCGGTTGAAAATTGTCTGCGTTATGTTTCCGGCCAACTTAAAAAATGCAGTTTTGAGATAAACGATGCACAGCCGCCATTTTGAAATTTATCGCTACAAAAAATTATTTTACACAGTCACTAATATGTATAATAAACACCCTTATTGTAATCTCGATTTATTTTGTAGTTTTTCTGAGAAAAAAATCCCCAAAAAGCCGATTTTTTCGGCCTCTAGAGTGGCCTAAGGCCTTAAAGAGCACAAATGGCGAAATAGATAATGACCGAATAATTAGTTGAAAAAATACATTTTCGATCGTATACTCAGTTTTTAATGAATATTGTTATTTCAATCGTTCCAGAGCAGATCATTCTGAATAACTAGTCAACTGAGAATTCCACTATCCATGAATTCGAATATCCTTATTTGGATACCAAAAAATCGTGACATTGTGAAGTCAAATTTTACTTGCGCATAAAGTCTAATTAATTCTATGCTCCGCAACGTGGAAAATATTGAGACAGGACCAGCTTTGACGTTGATTGACATGAAAACAAAAATCACCACGTAAACGTAATCTGTAAAATATATTTAGACATGTCAAATATGTTACACAAATTTCTGGAACGACTATGAATTCGTAAACGACTTATTTATAGAATGTTAGGGAAAGCGAAGGAATATTCAAAATCGAAACATATGATACATCAAAATATACACATTTGGGTTATGTATATACATATTGGGTTATGTGCACGGTCTTACATACAGGTCTTGGAACTCCGACGATTTGGCTACCATAGCTAAATTTTTTTTTCTTTCTCGGAGCTTGCCACAAGTAGGGCGCCACCAGTAGGGTAGTACTGTCAAAGAGAGATGGAAACAGATTGTCGATCTTTTTCTAATAATCTAAACGGGTTTTACGAATCAACACGATTTATCACTTTAAAGGAATCTCAAAGCACACACGTTATATTGTTAGTCTATCGTCAAATGTACACAGCCTCCAATACCATACACCAGAAGCGTAATAACTCTCAATCCCTAAGCGAGTGCTATAAACCTGTATCAGTTTTAAAACTTATCCACCAAAGTGCCGGTATGGCCGAATCAGTATGTTGTCTGACTTGTAGCGTCGACTTTTTGGTTTCAAACCTAAGAAGTGCTTAATTTTTTTTTCTGACCTACAACTGACGTTCGAAAATCTTGATTGTCACTCCTTTTTCAATATCATATAACGGTCAAAAATGTTGTATTAAAAAACGATTACTATAAATCATTTATACCTACTTTCCCTTTTGGGTACTCGAGTTCCATTGCGCCAAGGTTAATATGAATAATAACCCTTTCATTACGTGATATTTTTCATTTACAAGTTGGGGAATTAGGGACAATTACAAGGAGAAAATAAAACAATATTTGTTAGAGGGTTCGCACCGAATTTTTTATTGCTTCGTTAATTTAGATAGTTTCTTTTTGACGACGAATTCTTTTTTCATCTTCAAATTCTCTTGGTGCGATGTCCACTTCGGGCCGTCCATAAATCACGTCATTTTTTAATAGGGGGGGGGGTCTAGTCGTTGGATGACGGTAATGATAATTGGATTATGACGATAGGAAGAATAGGATGATTTCAGGGGGGGGGTCAAAACCGGCAAAAATCGATGACGTAATATATGAACGGCCCCTTCTTAATGTTTACGGTTTCCAGAATTTTTCAACACATTCACGATCACTGTTTCAATTTTTCAACACATTCACGATAATGGTTCTGTTGGTTATATACCCGCGCCTGTGCCACTACTTTACAACGGTGCCAAGTAGTGGCAGCTTCGAGAAACAAAATAAATTATTTAGCCGATTTCCCCCACCACCGGAAGTTTGGAGGAGTTTCAAGACCTGTATGTAAGACCGTGATTATTTGACAAAGAATTCGTTTCGGGATAAAAATATCCAATGGAATCCTACTGCAAGGTATCGTATTGCAGTTTGCATCGTTGGAATGCAACGAAACTTATTATTACTACTATTTTTATTTATTTCTTCTGTATTACCATATAAAATCTTTTTTGCAGATTTCGGTTATAGTTTTTTATAACCTAGAATGCCACACTTATATTTTCGGGACATACTTCCCACACTTGGTGCTGTGGGACCTCATTTAGATCTTCAATCATAACTCCGAGTAAAATGGTCGTATTTCGATGTCTTTTTTTTCAATCGATAGCCAATTAGTCGAGGAATCTGCCAATGCATTGACCAAAGGGTCGAAGTTAAGAATTGCTGAGATATACTCGTTTAAAAAATATTTTCTCTCGAGAAAAGCGATTTTTTTAATTTATTATACGTGTTTTGTTCGGGTTTCTCAGACCCCAATGGGACATACGAGGATAAAATGAGCATCCTAAAAAATGTTTGGACTATTTCTCGTAGGTCGTAGCGTAATTTTCCAAAAAAAATTGAGGCATTAGAAGAAAAAAATAAAACATCTGTATTACCATATAAAATCTTTTTTCGCAGATAACGGTTATACTCATCTAAATGAGCATCTTAAGGGGCTATACCAGGGTGAACGCTGAAAATTTGGGTGATTTTCGGGAATTTTGTGGAAGAAAAGTACTCAATTAAATGTTTCGGAAAATTACGAATATATTTGGCTATATTTGACCTATATTACAAAATTTTTTCATAGAAAAATATTGAGATCCAAGCGACTTATGCGCTGCCTTCGGAGGCGCCAAAAAAAAGTTCCTCCACTGCTAACATGATTCCGGCCGATTGATTAGCTGAAACCGAAAAAGGAAAAAATGTTGTTAAACTGGAAGGTATTTCCTGTACAATGACGTAAGATTTTCGAAATATAATAAATAAATAATATAATAAATATAATAAAATATCAAAATCTAACAAAATGGCGTGGTTATGAAAAAAGTCTGTTTTCTTGCCTATAAAATGGTCGTTTTTTTCAATGCCAAATCATCAATTTTCATCCAATCAAAAATATCCTACGTCATTGTAGAGTAAATATATTCACGAGTACTCAGTTCAAATTTCAAGTCAATCGGATAATTGCTCTTTGAGTTACAATGTCAGCAAATTTGAAACATCTAATTTCGAGAAAAACGTGTTTAAATATTTAACTATCGATTTTTGAAAGATAAAATGACAGTGATATAAATGATATAAATGATAATGACATTCTTGAAACTATAAACTGTCAAAAAAAGAAAAAAAATGTTTTTTTTTTTAATGTCACGCTGGTATAGCCCCTTAACAAAATATTTGGACTAATTCTCGTAGCTCAAATTTGACAAAAAAAAAGAGGAATAAAAAAAATCGTTGTTTTCCAATGATGGAAACTTCACTCACATTGCACTCTACAGTAGGACACGCAATCGACCGTTCTTCGGTCATTGCACAAAATTGCGACTACGCGAATCCTTCCCCGAACTCGATTGCGATTTTACACAACGTGACGAACTTGTACGCGTTTTGCAGCATTTCAGGCGAACGGTGCGCCGCTCGAGCCAAAGACGCCGAATTCACCGTGCGATCACCCGATCTACCTCGATCTCACGAACAAAGTCAACGAGATACCGGAAGTATCGGAGAAGAGTGAAGATCTCGGCGTCGCGACGCTTCCAAAGACACCTTTGCCACCCCCACCCCCGGGCATGTGTATCCCCTTCGATTACGTGAACGTCACACCGTCCAGGCAAAATCCGAACAATCCTGAAAAATCATCGTCGATTCCCGAGCCACGGACGATCGACGAAAATTCCATTTTTCCCGTTCGAACGACGAGTCACGAGCGCGAAACGACTACGACTGAGATCAGTCCTCGAGTTCCGATTCACCTCAAGGACAACAACGACGAAACGTCGCGAACGTGTGAACATGACGTTGTTGGAAATTCCGAGGATTACGTACGTACCGATACGATCTCGAATGGCAATTCGGCCGGCTGTGACGTGACGGATTCCCCGAGCCTACCGGAATACATGAACATCGGAGTTCCGAGCGAGCAAGAAATCGCCAAAATCGTGGCGGGAATACCCACGAAAATGCCCGCCCCTCCGGTACCGCCGCGCGGAGACTCCTCACTCGGACGATAAGAGACCGATCGTATGTTTGCCTCCTTTTTTTCTTACCTGCGCTCCAGATGACACTGGACTTAAGGGGTTGGGCCACTCTAGAGGCCGAAAAAATAGGCTTTTTAGGGATTTTTTGTTTTCAGAAAAACTACAACATAAATCGAGATTACAAAAAAGGGTGTTTATCATGCATATCAGTGACAGTATACAATAATTTTTTTGAGGCGATTCATTTCAAAATGGCGGCTGTTCAGCGTTTATCTCAAAACTGCATTTTTTAAGGTGGCCGGAAACATAACTCAGACAATTTTCAACCGATTCACTTGAAATGTTGAATACATCTTGAAAAATACATTGTCTATGGAAGTACGTGGGATTTTTTTTTATATCGCATATTTCATTTGTTATTAACAATTATTTGACAATATCTTAGGCTATTTTTCACTCTCCAAAAAAATCGTCAGATAATTGTTAAATTATCTAAATTTAAAGATAAGATAATTCAAGATAAAAATTCAGTTTTGAGATAAACGCTGCACAGCCGCCATTTTGAAATTAATCGCTTCAAAAAAATTATTGTATACAGTCACTGATATGTATGATAAATACCCTTTTTGCAATCGCGATTTATTTTGTAGTTTTTCTAAAAAAAAAAGGCCAAAAAGCCTATTTTTTCGGCCTCTAGAGTAGCCTTAGGCCTTAAAGCTTCTTTTCAGAGATGAGCGTGTTAAGTTATTTGTGATAATCGCTGTCCGATTGCTCGTTGATGTTAAGTTTCGTCACGATGATATTTCGCTGTCATTTTTTTATTATTGTTTATCGAAATACATGAAGATCGTAAAGAATTGGGTAATGGAGGAAAGTTGTGTGAAAAAGGAAATTGTTTATTTTCTTCTATAATTACGGTGCTTAAGAGGGCTACTGTGACGACCCGAGAATCAGGGTTGTATCGAAAAATTAATTTTGAAGGAATAAGTACATCAAGGGATAACACAACTCTAGCGGGAGAAAATGAGGCTTAACTTTGACAATTTATTTTGGGTGTATGAAAAAAGTAATAGGATTTCTTTGGAGAGAGTTTATTTAACACATATTAAAGTGTGAAAAAAATGTACCATAATTTTCATACAAAATTGCGGCGACAGAGTCCAACTTGAAAAACGTGTTTTTTACAAATAGCTTCAAGGAAGGACGATTTTTTCGTAAAGTATAAGACCTGGAACAAAAACCAAAAAAAAAAAAATTATAATCTATATATAATTAGCTATGGGACTACTTTTTTTTATAAAAAATTTTTTGATTTTTTTTAATCAAAAGATTTTTTTAAGCAAATTTTGAAAAAATTGGCGCACTTTGCAAGAAATAAATCGACTTTTTGCCCAAAAAATAAGCAGTAAATTGTTTATAAAAAAAGTTTACATTTAATGAAAAAACGGCTACGTACTTCCATAGAGAATGTAATTGTGAAGCTACTATCAAAATTTCAAATCGATCCATGCAAAGGTGTTCGAGTAATCCGTCCTCCCAGTTTGAACAAAGTCGTTTCGAGAAAAACGCGTTTAAAGTTGTACGAGGCGCTGCAGCAAAATTGACAATTAAACCTTTAACAAAAAAAATCTCTACAGGACCAATTGCATATTGTTTTTATGACTCCAAAGTATTTTTTTAAGCAAAAAAAACGATTTTTCCAAAATCCTAGAGTGGTGTTACTCCAGGCATCATCACCGTGTAACGGATCGAAAAATAGCTGATTTTCGCGATTTTTTTTCGATGGTTAAAATACGCTAATCAGTCTGACCTTTTTTATGTCAAATAAAAGCACTCATGAAGGACATAAAATAAATTTTTAAACGTTCATTTTTTATTTTTTTACATTTTTTTACGGTTGGAAACGTCTTCGAAAAAAAGGAGTTCTCACGGTGTACAGGGTTGTGACCGTACATATTATCTGAAAAAAGATTTGTAAAAAGATTATAAATCAGTGTAAAAGCCGCTATCTTGCTTTGGAGGGTTTTTTAAAATCAAAATTGACAAAGTGGCGGCGGTTTGAAAAAAAAGGTATCAAATTTAGCCAATTTTTTCGACAGTTTTTCGTTAAAATAAATATAAAGATTTCAAATAAAAAGCGTCCATAGCAAGATAATAGATGGCGTGAAGAATGTTGTGTCAAGATTTATGACGGATAGCTTGAAAACGCTTCCTTTGAGAGTGTACACCGTTGTGAAAAACGACATTTCGAGAAAAACGCGTTTACAGTTTCGAGTGCGGAATTTTCATATAAATTTTACAGTTACGTTTATGTAAGTATATGAACAGCGTGTTTATAACCATCGATACTATCGAATAATGCAACCCTTACCCAACTGTAATGAACCCTTAACAAAGTTATGTACCAAATTTTATTTAAAAATGTCAATAACTCAAGAAATTATAAACAATCTCGTGAAGAACCTTTGAACGTGAGAGGCTCAAAGGTGTACTTGATTTTGGCCACCCTGTTGATATGAAACAAAAAAAATCGAGTTTTTTTTCTCAAAATATATGATATTGGCTAAAACTTGACCGAGTTTGTTTTTCGCTATCGTGTTTCAATCATCAAACAAAAAATCTGAATTTTTAAATCTATTTTTCGAGGAAAAATGACATTATTGTTGACAGTCGATGAAAGAAAAATAAAAAAAGAAGAACGTCGGTCAAGCCTAAACTACTATTACACTAAATAAGTGTACCAAGTTTCAAGTCAATCCGTTCAATAGATGACGAAAAATCGTGTACACCGTTTAAAAAAAACATAGTTTCGAGAAAAATGCGTTTGGAGTTTTACCAGCAGTTCTATCGTTGTAATCATAAGTTTACCTTTAATCTGCGATTCTTGCACCATATGCTGGATCTTCCTTTTCCATTTGAGTCGCCTCAAGCGACGAACGAATGTTCGTAATTTTCACAGTAGCCTAACCCCTTCATTATTTCAGTTCTTACGATTTAGGTGAATTGCTGCAAATATAATTCGCTTTTCGCAATCTGGATGAGAAATTTCACGACAAAAAATCACTTCAAGAATATCGAGCGAATAGAAAATTAATGATATTCGAAAATATCTTTTCGATAATGTTAGTCTAAATAAATGTTCCAAATATAACGAATTCGCGTTTTTTTTCCATTGAGGGAATTAGAAGTTCACGCTTTGACACAAAAAAGGAGAGTTTGAAGTTCAAATTACACTAATACATTTTTTCCATACTCTCAAACGAAAGAACTTTGAAAATTATTGAAATATTCAAATCGGTCGTTTTTTCGGGGAACCGTGAATAAGGAGCGTGCATCTCTCTGCCCTTGACCGAAATTAATAGTCGTCAATTGTTCTTATAGCGATATTATTATAATTATTATTATTCTTAATTTCCGTGGTTTGTTTTTCGATTCCTTGAATTTCGTTGACGATCGCGTGTCGATGAGTGGCCGTGAACTATACGATCAACCGAGAGCACGAGACGAATATGGTAATTTATACGCGCGACAGTTATCGGGAAACATTTTCTTACGCTCGTCTCGTGCGACACTACGACTTTTAGCGCAATATAGATAATGGAAATAAAAATTCAAGGCAGTCTCAGAGTGAGTCGTTGGACGAGTGGAATTTTCAAAAACGAAAATATCCTATTTGTAACGGAATTTATTTAATCAACGACTGCTTGGTGTCTCGGTGACTTCGAGATCGAGGGAGAAAAAAAAACGCGACGAGTCGCGATCATTCGTCAGACTTTGTAAATAGTATTCGATGATTCGCCTTCGAGGAATGATCGACTGGCCGAGTACGTGAGGAATTTATAGCTCTATCGAAGATACATATGCACTGAGTCAGCTACAACAGAAAATAAGCGAAAGGGAAGACGACATGGTCGTACGGTCCAAAAAGTACACAAGCAACAACTTTGATAGTATTATCTAGATTTCATGATTTCTTTTCTTTTTTTGACAAAGGCAAAGGCGTGAATAAATTATTTATGAACATGCAATCGACACTCAAACTCTCAGCTCCTGGAACTTGCGGCATCATCTAGGGTTTCAGTGACTGCAATTTAAGGTTTTGTTCAAATCCACCTACAGATCGCAGACATGACGTTGAAGTTTGCATGGTTGGAATACAACGATTTTTTGTTCTCTCTACATTTCTCTATTATGTTTATCCAACGACTTCTTTTTTGGATATTGAAATTGTAAATCTCGTAAGAGTACGTAAAAACGCTTCAGTGACTTTCACAGTCGAAAACAGCTCAATTTTAGGATTTGAAAGAAAAGAAAAAATTGTGATGTTAAATATCTACAAAGATTAAGTATTTGAAAAAGTATCATCTGAAGAACACTCTGTAATTTTGTCGTGTCAAAATATTTAGTTATAATAATAATCACGTTTGAGTGACTTTCACAACCAAACAAGTTCGAGCAATAATTGGTTATGCCCTGTTGTAACAGTCAAAAACAGCTCAGTTTTGGGATTTTTTTTTAGAACATTGTGATGATAAATTTTTACAAAAATTAAGTATTTGAAAAAGTATCATCTGAAGAACACTCTGTAATTTTGTTGTGTCAAAATATTTAATTGTAATAATGATAAATTATTATGATTATTATAATAATCGATTTATGGCTGACGTTTGGAAAGCACCTCTCGAAAACGTCTTTTGCTGTGAGCCATGCCCTTCTGAACTTTTCGTTAGTCGGAGGAATTTGCGAAATATCAAATTAAAAAAAGCTACGTGTCCAAAGTGAGTTTTGTTTTTTTTACGAAAAAATGGACATTTGTCGTTCATTAAATCGAAAGTACACATCGAAAAAAAAAATCCTTCGATTAAATACTATATTTTCGAATCTAGAAAAAGACCTAAAAATTTCAGAAAGATCGATGCAGTACTTTTTGAGATATTTTGCTCACCGACTAAAAACGTACTTTCGAGGAAAAAGCGTTTAAAATTTCGAACGACGTTCCGAGCGTTCCGACGGGCATCAACGTTACAGCCTATGAACCTCCTAATTTTGATTCGATCACCTTGAAATTTTCAGGAAACATTTATAAGATGATATACTATTAAAATATCCTGGTTTTGGAAAAAGCGATTTTTCGACTTTTACAACTAGGCATAACCCCTTAAAAGAATTACTTTTTGTTGCATTGCAACGATGCAAACTTCAAAATCATTCGAAGACCTCGTAACGAATTAAAAAAATTCAATACTAGTACACTCTTCTTCTCATAAAATCCACATTCATTTTCTTATCTTTAATTGATCTTAAACTGTGCGATATTTTCAGCACATCGATCGAAACGAATATAGAATATTTCTACTTGCTACTCAATGATTTTTTTTTTCAACATCCGGAGTACTTTTCAATGAAACTGTCAAAAAGTTTAAAATGTCATTCAACTTTATTTCCGGTGACATAGTGAACAATAGTGCCAAGTAAATTCGACAAGAAAGGTTCAAACAAGCCTTTTCACGAAATTCTCGTGGCAATCACCCAGTCGATTTTTATGCGTAAATAATGGAAGATTCTGTCATTGCTCAACAATAACGTTGCTCGCTCGAACACAGATGAAAGGAATAATTCTTCCGTCAATTTCGTGCTTTTTGAACCGACTGTATATCCTGACGCGCGATAATGACTCGGGCTAATTTTTATAACGCTAATTAATAACGAAAAAATACGAAAGCTAGGCAGCACCAAAACGAACTTCCGCAACTCTGTACAGTCCCTTTATCCCGTGTATCCTTGTTAATTAATTATTTCGCCAATTAATTTCTCTTTTTCGTTAATTATGTTTTTATTTTAATCAACTTATTTTATGCCTCGCATCGCATATGCGTACAAATCGATACGATTCTCAAGTATTCCGATTTACTCCTCTTTTATTTATTGGCAAACTCGATGTTAAACGACTATGAGTGATCGTAAAAACGCGATGTGGCGTTCAACTGACAATGAGCTCGATCAACGGCTCTCGAAATACGTTACTTTCCGTATCGTGACATGTATTTTTGTGACCCGTCAAATGTTTTATGGTACATAGTTTATATGTAATTATATTTTAAAACGTATAAATTACTGTTACTGCAATAATTGCTATTATTAATGATAATTTTCGTTGATTGAAGAATGAATTGTTTCTGGTAGCGTCACAATTGGCCGATACGCGTGCGCAGATAGTAACAAACGGTCGAACGAGTATTCATAAGTTATAAGTTAAATGTTTACGTCCTGAAGCGTTAGCCACGAGTCTCTTCAAGGATTCTCCGATCCCGGAGCTCGTCACGTTTTTTTTATTATATATCTTTTTTAAATTTTCTAGCTGTCATCTATTTTATACTCCTCAATGATCGTCGATGACTCGTCACTTATTTTCTCATTTGTTCTCGTTTATACGTACGAATGTACTTCGTATCTGTACGCACACACGCCACTCACAAGAAAATAAAATATATATAGTCGTGGCTGTTTGTAGTTAAGCGAATAAAATGATCGATTTTCATCGTACACTGTGGTCAGAACATTTCCTTCTTCTCACTCCTGAAGATCAAACTTCAATTTCCTATTACTTCAATTTTAGCCTTTTTAATAATATTTTACAGGATTTCAATTTTGTATCAATTTAATTCGAGGGTGCATGTTCGGAAGTTCGATTTTTAAAGCTTCTGGAGCCACTACGAATCCTTAAAATTTCTGCACGTCATATTGCAAATCGAAAATCAATGTAAATACCAGGAAGTGAGTATTTCCACGTAAGCGGTTTGCGGTTGTGGTAAAATAATATTTTTATTGATTTTTAATTATTAACATTCAGAAATCATTATTAGTTAAACAAAGAAAATATTTTCTGAACATTATTTCAGTAAATTGTTTTTCGGCTTCGCAACTTTTGGTTTTCGAGATTTGCGCCTGAATTTTCGTACAGGTATGGAGTATCGTAGATGGTACATTTTGATAAAATATTACGAAAGTCGATCGAAGGATTCAGGATTTAACGGGGTTTGAATATTGATGAGTACTTTTTGGAATCGCAACCCCCATAATTATAGAGATGTCTGGTTACATTTTAGTACAGGCAAAAAGTATCGTACAAGATATTTTGAAGAAGATTTAGTGGAAATATCCAGAAGACCTTCAAGAAACTTGCACAGGTTTGATTTTTATTAAGGCAGTAGTCTGGTCTAGAAATTTGACAAAATCGATTTTTTTTCATCTTATTATTCCTTAGACCTTTCTTAACACGCTCGTGAAAATCATTTATTGATATTTCAAAAATGATCAGAGTAATAGAAATTATAAGCAAGCCGCGCGCAAACCTCATCTAACGGTATCAAAACTTTGAACGCGTTTATCTCAGAACTATGTTTTACAAATCGGCGCCCACGATATCTCGATAACTAATTGACCGATCGAGCTCAAATTTTGCACATACCTTCGGTAGACTCTTTGTGAGGACTGGTAGCAGAATTGAGTCGAACAATAATTTTGCCCACATTTTACAACTCGTCGAATACCCGAAAATGTATGAAATATCGTTAGACAAAGTTTAACAGGCCGCCATTTTGTAACAAAATTTTTTTCAGTACTAATTCTGCTACCAGTGCTCAGAATACTCATACAGATTGAGAATATATATGTTTTTTTTTCAGATGCATACAACATCACCCAGAGTGGGCGCCGATTGAGGCGGTTTTCGGCGGACCATGTTGTAAAAAAAATAAAAAACTACATGAAAATATTTAAAATATATATTTTTTTTAATATAGATACTTTCTCAAAGGAACAATGAATACATATGTAAAATTTCATCAAGACAACTTCAACGGTTTGAAAGTTATTCCAACCCAAAAATGACGTCAAAAATCTCACCCGAGACTTTACCGGTTTAGTTTTAATTAATTGAGATTCTTACAAAATAACAAGCGATCAGAACAAATAAATCGATAAATCAAGTTCTATTAAAATACAATTTATAAAACTTATTATACACAAAAAAATAAATATTGATACATTTTATTGTGCAAAATAAAATTGTACAAGCAGAGACCGCATGAACAGAGTTTTTTTTACTCAATACTTTCTCTATAAGGAACTTAAAGTTAAAAAACAGACGCACGCATCGTACTGGCGTACTGTGGATTGAAATTCGACAGGCTCGTAGGCATAAAAGAAAAACGAAGTGGCACGTATGCTTAGCTTAGAAATGAATTTTAATGCGCTCAATAGATACATTTTTTCCTACATCTAAAAAATCGTATTGATTTTCGCTGGCGCGAATTGTTGCTTGCAGAAAAAGCTTGTTCGTTGGAGACGTCAGAGAGGAATTCATTGCTCGAGTGAAAAAAGGCTGCCGATCCACCCCCACCTTCATTCGACGAATATATAGTGTTTGCAGACGAGCTCGGTGAATTTTTGCAAGCAAGACGATTAAACGTCCGTCTTTCGTTTTTTATTTTTTTTTTATTTTACAAGTATTTATATTTTCGTTTTACCTCCACCGACAGCGACGTAATTTAAAAAAAAAGTAAATCTTGCGTACACGAATCCGGAGAAGAAAATTAAGGGGTTTACTAGTTGTAAATGTCGAAAGTCACTTTTTTCAAAATATATATATCTTGATAGTGTATCTTCAAACTATCTATATCAGAATATCTATATTATTCCTGACTATATCAGAAATGTATTGTTACTGACTATATCAAAAACTTTAAACGCTTTTTTCTCGAAAGTACGCTTTCAAAGTCGGTGAGAAAAATATCTAAAAAACCACTTCCTCGATCTTTTTGAAATTTGTAGGCCTTTTCTAGATGTAAAAGTATAGTATTTGATCGAATGATTTTTTTCCGATGATACTTTCCATACTTTCGATTTGATGAAGGAAAAACACCCACTTTTTCGCAAAAATCAACACTCACTTTGAACGCGTGCCATTTATTTTAATTTGATCTTTTGAAAATTCCTTCGGTTAAATATTTACAATTGACGCTCCAGCTGGAAAAGGGATTTAGAAATTTTGTACCGAGTCGATGTATTTCAGGGCACTTTGTTTATAATATTTAAGTCGGGGGAAGACAATTTCAAACCCCAAAAAAACCCAAACAACCCAAACAAACGTATTTCAAAAATCGAATATTTTCCGGAAATATTTATTTTCTTAATAAAATACCCCTCCCCCATCATAAAAACATATTTTCAAACTGCAGAATAGCCCCGAACACGTGAAAAAAAATTGGAGCCGATTAGGGCTGGAGCCCCAACTGTAAATATTTACCTTCCTTCGATCAATCCCAGGATAAGCTAATGTACTAACGAAATCTGTTTGATTTTTTATATTAGATAACCTGTTTTAGAAGGGCAATGCTCACCGCAAAAAACATTTTCGAGAGGTGCTTCCCAGACATCGGCTGTGAATCGATTAGAATTAATCATTGTTACGCAAAAAATGTCAAAATTTTCATCGGATGATACTTTTTCAAATGCCTAATTTTTGTAATAATGTATCCTCACAATTTTCTTTAAAAAGTCCCAAAAATGCGCTGTTTTCGACTTTTACAACTAGGCGTAACCCGTTAATCACCAGCTGGCTAAATAATTAATATAACATTTGTACAACAGAGGATTTTAGAAAAATGCCAATTTTCCCGACAGGTCGACCGAGAAAGATGGAGCGAGACAGACATTAATTTTCGCAAGCTAATAATATCTTTGAAAAATGAATATTTGCACGTGTAGAGAAAAAGAATAGAAACTCGAGACCGTAAAATCAAAGCCAATATTTACCAAACGTGACTTTGATTACGTCCACAAAAAGTATCTAGCGAAGAAGCAGCTTCCGCACGGCAGGTAACGTATTTTTCAAGTGCATGAGTGCCGAGACGATTCACGAGCGATTATGCAAATCCGAAGAATAAAAATAGCTGTTGTGTAGAAGCGAATCAATAAATATTACGACTGCGTGGCAATTCTTTTCTCAGTAAAATGTAGATGCGTCCTATCGACACAGTTAATAAGAATATGAGATATACGATGACTTCAGTCTTGTAGAAAATCTTGTGCGGATAGCAATACTTTTTTTGTATTCGTTATCAGAACAATTTAGCCCTCAAAATAAATTTGATACAGGCTATTTAATTCCCGGAATGTTGTGAACAGACCTTTTCTCCAATTACCTGTACAAGTTCAAAGAGTGAAGGGTAGAAAATTTGAAAATTGCCTATTGTGTCAGCTAAATGTCTTAATACACGAACACGACCCTACTTCCGACATTCACATGGATTGAGATTTTCCTTAAGGCGTTCATGAATTTTTTTAAAGAAAACTACAAAACTTTTTTAATCGATCAATATACCATATTAAAGAACACATCTTGAAGAACATTCAGTAATTTTTTTATTGAAAAATATTACATTGTTTAGTGGCAAATGGCCGTCAATGAAATAATGTTTTTATATACACGGTTTGCGGTGACCAACATTGCGGCGAAGTGCATCATCTAAAAAAAAAATGCGGTTGGATTTAGTCAAATATAAGTATAAACTAGTCTTTAATCGAAGGATTTTAAAAAATATTCATTTTCCACAAAATCGCGGACAGTCAAAGTTAATAGTTCGATTTTAACGAAAAAAAAAACGGCCGTTTTTTGGCTATAAAACGGCCATTTTTTCGAAAAAAAAATCGAACGATTAAAGACTACATTTTTATGTATTAAATAAGCCTGCAAAATTTTAAGAAGATAGGTTCATTAGTGTTCGAGTAATCTTGGTCACCGACTTCAGAAATGCTATTTTGAGAAAAACGCGTTTAAAGTTTCAATTTCAGTTTACACGAAGAAAATATTTTTTTTTGTAAACTTACATAGAGTCATCTATTCCGGGCATCAAAAAAAAACTGCACTTAAAAATGCACTTCAAAAAAATGCAATAAAAAAAAACGATTTTTTCAAAATCGCAAGTGGGGGTAACCCCTTAATTGAAGAACTGAAACAACGGTTGCATGCGTAGATATTATGCCTCATTTTTATCAATATGACGTCGCTTTAATTGGTTAAAAATCGTCGGATGAGGCTAATTCTTTGAATTAATAATAAACACTGTAAAAATATTTGCTAAAGTTTTGTAATGAATAAACCTCTAAACGGTTAAAAACTAATAAAACTCTCAAAGCTTTTTAATGAATACAACGTCAAGAGTTTCTTAACGAATAAAACATCCAACGTTTTTTTTAATAAATAAAACTTCAAAAGCTCTTTAATGTATGAAACTGTCACTGGATTCTAATGGATAAAAAAGCACTGTCAATCACCCTATTTTGGTAAAAAACAAGTTTAAAAAACTAAGGAATCACGAAACATTATGTGGGCTATTTCAAATTAATTCTTATTATTTTCGAAGTAATCGGTAGCTATTTTCGCTTGGAATAATGAGAACAATCTCGACACGTTGTCTGAGTTTTTACGTTTCCGGTATTTTTGATCAATGGCATATAGTTCGTCGTTCGTTTTGAGATAAGTTTTCGACAAGTAAGTACATGAAAGGAACAAAAAAAAGAAAAGTAAAAATAATGTGTTCGTAATGTAGTATATATTGTATAACGATGTTAAAATTGTATATCTACTGTTAGACATTTTTAACAGCAATAAATAAATGAATTCATCTAATCAATTGAATAGAACTATTTTTCCGCCATGCTCATTCATATTCATTGGACGGTAATATAAAGACAATTTACATTTCCCAGTTAACTGGTCGAATATTGGGGTACTTAATTTACTGCCAATCTGTCTAATTAAATCAGCGGTGAATTCATAAGTTAAATGTCAAAAAGAGTTCACTGCGGTAAAGAACAGACGTTGGCTCGATATTCATCAATAACGTTGCAAAACATTAGTGACGACGAATTTTTTTAAACATGGACCGGTTTTTGTCAACACCAGACGAGCTACGTTTTTGTTTACCTTCTTCGAACAGTTATTCGTACTGCCTTCGATTATAATAATCCTTCGTTACTTTTCATAAAAGATTTCCTACAAGTTTACCATTAACTTTAATTAACGATACTTCATAATAATCGGCAGTAATATTTCAACAATAAATATTGTTGAATAAAGAATTGAAACCCGTAATGCAAATTACAGTTTGAAAGAAAATGGGTTGAAAATAGTCAAAAGTTAATACGGATCGGTCGATTTGAATTTAAAAATAATATATATTATTACTATTACTACCATGTACTTTTTATGATTTTTGGAGTTCCTAATATTTTTATCAACCGGTAGTCCGTACACGAAAAGCGATCGCGCTATCAGTGACGACGGTTCATTAGGGAAAGATTATTTAAGTAGTGGTTACGGGGCTAATTACGTCCGCAAAATGGACCACAGTCTCCTAAGATAAAAGCCAATTAAGATTTCTTTTATTTTCGTCACGAGTTCACATATACACATATAATTTACGCGCGAGTCTGTCATTGGTCTTGAACGTGAATAGACTCTAGAGAGGGGATTTCTCTCACATTTCCGTCTCTCTATTTTTTCTCCCGCGTATCCTGTAGAAGAGTTTCGTATAAATGCAGGAGCACCCACGACCGCCACTTGCTCACAAATTTTCTGACCGCAAGAATCAACACCGCGAGTCCTCCGGAACGTGCAAGCAAAAAAAACGTAATAAATTGGCATTCAGAATGGTAGCCGCGAGGTTTTTAATCATTTTCGCAATGACTCTCGTCCTTGCTAATGCTCGGAGCTACAATCCCAATTTCTACGAAGAAAAACCGGGTTCTTGCTCGCCACCAATATCCGTCGCTTTTTGCATGAACTCCTGCAAGGTCGATGGACACTGTCCGGGGAACACCAAGTGTTGTCCGACCAGCTGCGGTAGTACTATCTGCTCGAGGCCGGTCACCCCGCACCCTGAGAGTGGTAAGTGACTCATACACATTCATGTACACATACGTAAAAATGGATCTTATTTTGGAGAAAGTTGAAAACCGAAATGACATAATAGAAATGTGGGTGGCATCTGAGCTATTCAGGCCGTAGAAACCGACTATTTCGAGTTCATCAAATCACAAGCACGAAAAAAGAGTAAAGGGACCAAAATAGGAACAAAAGAGGTAAAAGTGGGGTTAATGAACACGAGGAGAGTAATAAAGAAAATATCAACGGGAAAACTTAGGTTGTGGTAATAAGGGAAGCACTCTGAACTAATCACGAGCTAGGTCGGCAAGTGGAGAATCGTAAAGCATCAAAACTTATTTTTTTCAAATGCCGGAGGAAGATATAGAAAACTCCACGGTGGTGTTAAGGGATCTTCTCACTTTAGACGCTAACAAAGGCTATTTTCATGAATTTTTTGATAGGTTTGTATTATAGATATTGATATAAAAGTTGCTACACTTAATAAATACTCTTTTGAAATACATTTTAAAAAATTACGCATTTATGTAACCCAAACTGAACTACTGAACCGATCCTTACGATATTTTAACCACATGTTCTTTACAACTATGGCTATAGCGCATATCAAGGATTTTTTTAAATTTTGATATTTACAAATCTTTTTGCCAAAAACTCAGGTTCAGTACTTTCGAAGATTTCATCAACAAGCTGTCGAAAAACGTTGTTTCGAGAAAAACGCGTTTAAAGTTTGTTTAGGTTACATAAATACATTATTTTCTTTTATGCATTTCAAAAGTGTATTTATTAAGTGTAGCAACTTTTATATCAATATCTATAATATAAACCTATCAAAAAAATTGATGAACATAGCCTTTTTAGCGTTCAAAGTGAGAAGACTCCTTCAATGTATTTTAGTGGAAAGGGATGATAGGGAGGAGATGGAAGGCAAGTGAGATATTTCCAATTTACTAGATAGACGACATTAAAACGGTGATAGTCCCTTTAGACACGAAGTACATATTGTTAGCCAACATATCAACGGAAAGACTAAGGCTGTGACTGGGGAAATGATTACTTAACTTAAGTTTTGGGACAATTGACGAAATGCTACCATTTGATTCAAATTTATATAGTGAATTGTCTGTCATGTACTGAATGCACCCTCCAAATTTTAAATCAGTCATCTACTCCGGTTCCATAAAATGTACAATTGGAAAAACACTATTTAACATAGGGAGAAGATGCCTACGCTCACCACTGACTGGCAATTATACGCATGATATACAGTGAAAAAAACGTTTTGAATGTTATGAAAAACTGTCAAATCACTCAGTTCATTATGAAAATTTCGTCATCAGTGTCATAATGTACTCCCCATGCTATCGTCATAATCATCTCCCTATGTTAAAAAGTGTTTTTTCAATTGTAAAATTTATACAAACGGTATAAATTTTAATAAAATCATAATATTTCCGCAATTATCCCAAAATTCCTTAAGGCCTTAGACCACTCTAGAGGCCGAAATAATAGGCTTTTTCGGGATGTTTTTTCAGAAAAACTACAAAATAAATTGAGATTAGAAAAAGGGTGTTTATCATACATATCAGTGACTGTATACAATGATTTTTTTGGAGCGATTTATTTCAAAATGGCGGCTGTGCAGCGTTTATCTCAAAACTGCATTTTTTAAGTTGGCCGGAAACATAACTCATACATTTTTCAACCGATTCACTTGAAATGTTGAATATCCCTTGAAAAATACATTGTCTATGGAAGTACGTAGGATTTTTTTTTATATTGCATAGTTCATTTGTTATTAACAATTATCTGACGATTTTTTAAGCAAATTTTTGGAAAGTGAAAAATTTCTTTAGATAATTGTTAATAACAAATGAACTATGCAGTATAAAAAAATCCTACGTACTTCCATAGACAATGTATTTTTCAAGATATATTCAACATTTCAAGTAAATCGGTTGAAAATTGTCTGAGTTATGTTTCTGGCCAACTTAAAAAATACCCCTTTTAAATTACCCCTTAAAAAATAGCCATTTTGAAATTAATCGATTCAAACAAATTATTGTATACAGTCACTGATATGTATGACAAACACCCTTTTTGTAATCCCGATTTATTTTGTAGTTTTTTCTGAAAAAAAATCCCCAAAAAGCCTATTTTTTCGGCCTCTAGAGTGGCCTAACCCCTTAAGGAGAGCCCCCAGGGTTTAGAAGTGCTTCATCAGAAGCGTCGATCATTTGCACGCCGATTAGTGTCGAGTGAATTATCCAGCCATAGTTTTCTTTCATTCATGACAATCCTTTCTCTTCCCTCAAGTAATATTTGACAAGTGTATGCAAAAGTGACACCTGAGCTGATACGATTGTCCGCAATGATTGAAGTTCTCTTCTTCAATTTCCAAGATATAGAAAAAGCCGGTTCGTGTCCCGCCGAGCCGACCGGAAGATGGATATGTTCGTCGACCTGCAGGAGCGACGGGGATTGTGCCGGGATCAGCAAGTGTTGCAAAAATCGTTGCGGCGCTTTGGCATGCCAGGAACCAACGCAATTGATCGGGGCCTACGAATAAATGAAAGTATCCTCCGACAACGTATCAAACGCTAATAACGAACGTCAGCTTTGCCAACTGATATGACGAAATTGCCGGTACGCAAAGAAGAAAGTGCAAATACCAAATTTTACGAACGTCGTTCTTTTATTGCCACGGGGAACGAAACACTCCAATATTCGAATTCCTGACTCCACCTATGGTCGTGAAGAGAGTCAAACGGTTTGGTAAAAGCGTTCATAGCGGCAAAAAGTGGAACTGTTGCAGAACTGTTGCACTCTTCATTTTTTCCATACGAGTATCAAATGATTTGACCCTCAATTATTACCTACAAGGCCTATTGACCCTTTGAGTTAATCTTAACATGCACATGGCGTCAAAATGACCCCAAGCTATTTTCGACTTAATTTTTTTAGGAAACCATGCCCCCAAAAGTATATATATACCGACGTTTTTATAGTATTTTTTAGTAATCTTTAATGCTGGACTGTTCAAGAAACAAAAAAGTAAAAACATTTGTGGATAAACATCAATTATGTTTGTCTACAAATGTTTTTACTTTTTTGTTACGAAGCTGTGCTTGCTGCTGTGCAATGTTAGGGTCAGGATGACCCCCTCGGCATAGTAATGGCTCCACTATTAATTACTTGCTAACGCAGCCACGACGTGATTGCACCATGCTCCAGTGCTGTTTTGCGAACAGCAAGCTTAACATTACGAAGGAAAGTAATTTTAATTGTATATTGTAAACGTTCAATCGTAAGATCGCGTTTCGACAGAGGCTTTGACTTAATAATAGGAAAAACTCAGCAACGCAACGCAGACTATGATTAAAGTAAACTGTATGTAATCTCTGCGACATTTCCATATGCCAAATGCATCTCAAATCCATAAGTGCAAATAACAATTGCTCAACGTAAAAACGCAAGCGTATTAACAGAATTGCCTGAAAATTATACTTGAGGGCGACTGAAAACTGTTAAATTTCGACGATTGTGTTTTGTATATGTAATGTTCAATGTATTTTTTTCTTTTGGACAGTTGTACGAATAAAATCTCAAAATATGTATTACCGAAATAAAAAAAGACATATTATTTCGCTCGTAAAATTCACATCGTGCAATTCGTTGTTTTTTAACGATTTGATCTGATTGAAAAAATCGAGCCCGAGGTACCAAATCCGATACTCGAATAATAATGCCAAAAATATATTCGTCAAGGATAGCGTGGTCTGCACCGCTCACAAGGAATTGCAACATTAGATTTTGTTGAAACTCATATATGTGATAAAGCATTGAAAACTATTACACACGTTTTTTTATCGGCGATTTAATCGGTTTTAAGAGAGGAAACCACCCCTTGAAGAAAAGCGTTCGACGGGTAATGTTACAATTTCACCCACAAGCAATCCACCATTTTGAATGGAACAAAAACCAAAATTCTTCTAATGTAAAGCGACGAAAAATTCACTATACAAGTCTGGAAAAAAATTAAATTAACGGGTCACACGCCGTTCTATGAGGGGAAATTTGCCCCTTAAAGCCGCCGATAAAAGGAACATGTGTCTAATAGTTTTCGTAGTCTCGTAGTCTCATAGTATCGGAAAAAAATAGATGCGGGCGTGACGTAGCTCCGTGTTCTACACGCACACATACGCACACGAACCGGTACGTATGGGTGTCGTGTGTGTATGACTGTAGCCCATGATTTATTTCTCGACGAAATGCGACTATTTCCGTAGCAACACTATTTTGTAGAAAAATAACGCCGTAGAATAAGATTTAAATAACTTCGATGGAAATGAGACGTCTTTCTTATTGTTGCAACACAATGAATATTTTCCAATTATGATCGGGAGTGAAACGTGATAAGGAAATTAAACACGGTCACGTTCGAGTCTCTTTCGTGTAAAGTAAATGCAGTAGCTTTGGACTGTTATTCAACGATCGCTTTGCGTAGAGTTGGCTTCTTTGGTACACGCCAGAAATTTTACGTATCAAAACATAGGCCATAAACTCGACTACTGGCTATGGACTGAAATATTGAAACGTTATTGGGTCCTATTTTAATTTCACATCCCGAAAAAATTGTACAAACGTGGTCGGATAAAAAAACGATTGCTCCAAAAGATTCACGGTTTCGAGAACACGCGATAGCAATTTCAGAAAAATAGTTGACGCACTCACAAGGTCTCGCAGATGATGAAGTTTGCATCATTAGAATGCAACTAAAAGTTATTCTTTGTAATTGTTATTTTTTTGCTGTGCATATCACTCAAACATTTTTACGTATTTTTATTAGAGGTTTACGAAACAAGAAAGCTTTGGTTAAGCCTAATTATGAAGAAGTGGAAAATTAAGAAAAAAAATCGTTGCGTCTTTCTTGCACCGAAGTTCATTACTTTTAACATCGTATAGTTTTCGGGTTAAGGGGATGTACCAGTGTGAACGCTGAAAACTTGGGTGATTTTTGGGATTTTTTGGAAAAAAAGTACTCAACTAAATGTTTCGGAAAATTAAGAATATATTTGGCTATATTTGACCTATATTACATAATTTTTTTCATAGAAAAATATTGAGATCCAAGCGACTTATGCGCTACCTTCGGAGGCGCAAAAAAAAGTTCCTCCACTGCTGACATGATTCCGGCCGATTGAGGAGCTGAAATCGAAAAAGGAAAAAATGTCGTTAAACTGGAAGGTATTTCCTGTACAATGATGTAGAATTTTCGAAAATTATCAAAATCTACCAAAGTAGCGTAGTTATGACAAAAAGTTCGTTTTCTTGCCTATAAAATGATCGTTTTTTTCAATGCCAAATCGTCAACTTTCATCCAATCAAAAATATCCTACGTCATTGTAGAGTAAATATATTCAAGAGTACTCAGTTCAAATTTCAAGTCAATCGGATAATTGCTCTTTGAGTTACAATGTCAGCAAATTTGAAGTCTCATTTCGAGAAAAACGCGTTTAAATATTTAATTACACTAGGCAAAAGCATTAAAGGATATTGAAAAAGTCCGCCGATTTTAGGGTCATTTTCAAATAGTTGTAACTCCTCGAAAAATGGTCGTACCACAAAATAAAAAAGAGCAAATTGAAGGTGTGAATCTCTAGTTTTGAGATCTTGAGCTCAAACATTTTTCTCATCAGCCAATTTTAAGTAGCCATCAAAAAACCAATGTAAAAAAAATTTCAAAATCTTTGCTCATCTTTCACAGTTTGCACGGACTTTAATAAATTTTTTTGAATGATCGGATTAAAATATTGCCTAACTGGATTCTTCCCCTTCAATTTGAGCGGTGGGAGAACTCTGTACGATTTTTTCTCGCTGAGTTATCGATGTTCAAAGCAAAAATAACACTTTTGACTTTGATGACTGATTACTCGGAGACTAATGGTCGCACAGAAAAAAACCAGAGGGTTTTGGAAACTTTGAAGTATTCCCTATAAGATGCTTTTATCATTTTTTTTTACTAAGATTTTTTTATGCGGGAAAATGGATTTCAAAAAACGTGAAAAATGGCATATTTACGAATATTCTTTTAACTAAGGATTATTTTGCCAATATCGAATAGATCAAAAAAGTTTTCGGTTTTTTTATGACCTCAACGTATCCTAAAAAAGCCCTCAAAAGTTTAAACCCCTGCGATTTTTTTCATTGTGTTCCGAATGATCGAAATTATGGTTTTTGCCAAAAATCGATTAAAGGCTAAATCTACCACCTTTTATTCGTATTTTGAGAATCACAATTTTTTTGGCACTGATCCGAATTACCGGTGCTAAAAAATGTTGATTGTTGAACAACGGGAACAAATTTTTGTTTAATGAAAAAAAATGAATGAAAATAATTTTTTTTTTACAAAAACATTAATTAACAAAAATCGAAAACAAATTGTTAGATTTTTTTTTATAGCACCGAACGTTTTTTATGATACGACGAGCGATTGGAGTTGTTGGAATTCACAGTTCTTTGAATGTGTGCGTGTTTACAATTTACATCCCTACGATACGATACGACACCCTACGCACACGTCCCACGATCATTAGATCAAGATTTTTTTTATAAACATTTTATTCACCACCGGCATTAACGTAATCTAAAGCGTACCACGTAGAGGTTGCTCGGTTGGATTTACGCTTCTTTGTGTGTGTGTTCCACACGCACACATTCAAAGAACTGTGAATTCTAACAACTCCAATCGCTTGTCGTATCATGAAAAACGTTGAGCGCTATAAAAAAAAATTTAACAATTTTTTTTTAATAAATTAAAAAAAAAAAAAACTTTTTTTAATTAATTTTTTTATCATCAAACAAAAAATTGTTTCCGTTGTTCAACAATCAACATTTTTTAGCACCGGAAATTCGGATCAGTGCCAAAAAAAATTGTGATTCTCAAAAGACGAAGTGGTAGATTTAGCCTTTAATCGATTTTTGGCAAAAACCACAATTTCGATCATTCGGAACACAATGAAAAAAAAATCGCAGGGGTTTAAACTTTTGCGGGCTTTTTTAGGATACTTTGAGGTCATAAAAAAACCAAAAACTTTTTTGATCTATTCGATATTGGCAAAATAATCCTTAGTTAAAAGAATATTCGTAAGCATTCCATTTTTCACGTTTTTTAAAACCCATTTTACCGCATAAAAAAAATCTTCATAAAAAAATGATGAAAGTATCTTATAGAGAATACTTCAAAGTTTCCAATACCCTCTGGTTTTTTTCTGTGCGACCATTAGTCTCCGAGTAATCAGTCATCAAAGTCAAAAGTGTCATTTTTGCTTTGAACATCGATAACTCAGCGAGAAAAAATCGTACAGAGGTCAATCGTCGCCGCTCAAATTAAAGGGGAAGAATCCAGCTAGGGGATCCTTTCAATTCGATCATTCAAAAAAATTTATTAAAGTCCGTGCAAACTGTGAAAGATGAGCAAAGATTTTGAAATTTTTTTTACATTGGTTTTTTGATGGCTACTTAAAATTGGCGGATGCGAAAAATGTTTGAGCTCAAGATCTCAAAACTAGAGATTCACACCTTCAATTTGCTTTTTTTTTATTTTACTGTACGACCATTTTTCGAGGAGTTACAGCTATTTGAAAATAACCCTAAAATTGGCAGACTTTTTCAATATCCTTTAATTCTTTTGCCTAGTGTATAAGATTTATACCTACGAGCGGTTGCTCTTTAGAAGGCTGCCATTCGGGGAGTATTAGAGATACGGCCTTGACATTTTCGCAGGATATTCTTGAAAGTATAAACTATCGAAAAAAGCAACAAAAAAAATCGATTTTTTTTAAGTGTCACACTGATATAGCCCCTTAATGGGAAAAAGCTTGGTTTGAATCAGATCTAGTAGAACAAAACCACCTCTTTAGTTGGTTTATAAGATAGGTTATCACTAAATTGAAAGAAAAACTCTTTTGATTTTTATAATCCTTTGGAAAGAACAGGTTTTTAATTTGATAATGTTCTATGTGATCGACCATATTCAAAAAATGTTACATCTGAAAAAGTAATTGAGCTTTGATTGATCATTCCACTTGTATGTGTACCTACCATTCTGAAGAATACTTTTTTAGGTACAGCATGCACTCAATCATGTTTTTATATATTCTCGTTACGCTCTTTTCACCATACAATAACTAAGGTGTACGAGACGAGATGTAACACCTTATTAATAAATTCCTAGCCAAGGACGCTTTTGTTAGGAGGCAGCGAATTTGTGATGATCGTTGTAAACTATCTCAGCGGTATCTTTGTGACGAAGTTCTGGAGTTTATCCCCGCACGAGTGATGATTTAAACCATGACGAGTATACCTGGGATAGTCCAGGATGATCGTGAGTCACAGCCAGTAAAATGTGTGCATCATCCCCTTGTGGTACGAATTTTCGAAGATTCTCAGGTTTTTATAGTGTTGAAGTTTGCATCGTTGCGATGCAATGTAAATATATATTGTTTAATTCATAATTTTTTATATTCACCGAGTTGCTTCATATATCCGGCAACCTGTGTCTACAAAAATATGTAGAAAAGGAAAAAAATGAAGGTTTAATTAAAAATATATTTTGTATACTATCAATCAGAAAGGCTGTTTCTTTATGTCCAAGACCAAAAGATTAATAATTGTTGATTAGTTGAAAAAAATAATTGAAGTTGACTGATCCATATATATGGTTTTATTTGAACATGACGTTAACGTCCGCATCGTGCCCCGAGTTCTTCTAATCTACGCGCGGGTGTGTCTTTAGTCCTGACCGTGAATAGACTCGAGAGAGGGAATTTCTCTCCATTTTTTTCTTTTGCATATGCTGTGAAAGTGTTGCCTATACAAGCCGGAGCAAAGACACGACTGTAACTTACTCACAAATTCGCAGACCGAAAAATGCAACACCGCGAGACCTTCGGAACGTGCCAGCAAAGAAAACGAAATAAATTAGCATTTAGAATGTTACACGCGCGGTTTTTAATCATTTTCGCATCGACTCTCGTCCTTGCTAAGGCTCAGTACTACAATCCCGATTTCTACGAAGAAAAGCCGGGTTTTTGCCCGCCGCAAAAATCCGTGGGTCCTTACATAACCTCCTGCAAGGTCGACGCACAGTGTCCGGAAAACACCAAGTGTTGTCCGACCAGCACCGGTAGGGCTGTTTGCTCGCGGCCTGTCACCATGCGTTCTGAGGCTGGTAAGTTACTCATATATATACAGTGGCGGCCAACTACTTAAGACCGCTCATTGCCTATATGAATGGAGGTTTACTCAATTTTACACGAGTGAATGTGAGCTTGAAGTGAAGATATACAATATTAGGTAACATAATGTTATGATGAGACTCTACTTTTAACGACTTCAAGTAATTATTATCAACAACATATCATTTTTTCAAATTTTAACATCGGCAACTGCTTAACCCTTTGTGTCATTGTGGCACTCTGAGAGTGCCACCTGTTTTATAACCATTTTCTGAGCAATTGCGACCGAATTTTCGAACTTTTTTTGGTATTTTAGCATCAGTTATATATTCAAGAATAAGAATTGATGCACAATATTTTTAAATCATGGATGATTTTGTTTATGCGCATAAACAAACCTTAACAAATTGCAATGATTCTAGATAAAATTCATTATCTCCGAAAGTTTTCGAAGTTTTTGCGTTAAAGTCGCCACTCGGGGGCGACTTGGAGATTTGATTGGGCATTCATAATCAGCAACCCCAAAAATCCAAGAATATACATTTTCATCATATTTGCACCGTTTCGCGAATTTTTATCCGCCATATTGGATCCGCCATTTTGAATTTTGAAATTCGGAGCTCAGATTTGTCATCAGTGACCCCAAAAACCCCCGATTGCTCATTTTTTCGTTCATTGGAAAACTTTGCATTTCTGTCCGCCATTTTGAATTTTGGAATTCTGAGCTCAGATTCGTCATCAGCAACCCCAAAAACCCCCGAGTAATGAATTTCAAGCCGATTGGACTAAAGGAAAAATGTGTGACACAAAGGGTTAAGACCGACGCAAAGTAATACTATAAATTTTATTTGAACTAAATATATTATTCTCTGACTTTATAATACATTTAATAAGGCGTTACTTTCCCTTTTTGTCGGATCACCGACGCGGCATTGACTCTATCAATCGATCCGTCGACGACAACGCTCGACCGATATTTTCGCCCATCGTTCCTCGATAACAGTGATAAGTTCGGTCAAACTTTTCGATGTCCTGCATTTTTTGTGCGTATCAACATCAATCCACAATATTTCAATGGGATTGAGATAGCCATGATAAAACCGATACATTTTTTTTAGTCAACATTTTATGACAAAAAAAAACGAGCAGTATTTTGGCAGTAGCTTTGGATCATTGCCGGCTTGTAGAACCCAATCTTCCGGGAGGTGATCATTCGTAAATGGTAGTAAGACTTCATTTAGCATGTCCATGTACAGATATTGGTCCTTGGTACCGTTGATCCTATGAATAGGAGCAACACCTTCAAGCGTCATGGAGCCCCAAACTATTGTAGATCCTCCTTCGCCTTTCACGGTATTTTTCACGCATTTTGTAGAAAATTCTTTATTAATTCGGTGCCGAGAACGCATGTTTTGCCATCAGCGCCCATTCGAGTAAATTTTCATTCGTCGGTGAACACGACTTTTGACCAGTCATCAATTGTCCAATACAGATGCTCTCTAGCGAACTTCAATCGCACCTTTCTGTTCCGTTCAGTAGTGTGAGGCTTCTTGCGTGCAACTCGACCCATTCATCCAAACCGGACAGACTTGCCGGGGTTTTATGACGATCGGCTTCGCAAATTCGGTGAAGTATTCGATCTCCTCTTGTCGTTTTTTTGCGATCTTTTTTCCTCGGAACATTTCGGTCGGTTGTGCGCAAGCGGTTTTAGACATTTTTAATTTTCTCGCTATCGCGCCAAACGAATGTGCTTCATCTTTTAACAATTTTATCTGAATTCTCTGATCTGATGTGATGTTCTTTTCGCGACTCATTTTTTTCGTGCCAACAGGCTTTGTTTTGAATTGCATGCGGTATACTATTTCGAGGACAGTCATATCAACAAAATTCTCTAAGAATATCCACTGAAACGGATCGGTCTTAAGTACATGACCGCGTCTACAACAACATATTTTGAAATTGTGTCTCAAATGATTCAAAGAATTCGTTTGCACAAAAATTTCGCTGGCTTACCGTTAACGAATAGCCAAAACTATACAAATAATAGTTTACAGAGGCGAAATCAAATAGTGTGAAACAGGGCGAACCTTTATTCGTACATGCAATGAGCGGTCTTAAGTTGCTGTCCGCCACTGTACATTCTTTACATGTGCGTCTTGATTGAAAAAGATTTAAACACGCCAAGTACAACAAAAATGGATCTTAGCTTGGAAAAAGTTGAAGACCGAAATAACATAGTAGAAATGTAGGTGGTAACTGAGCTATTCAGGCTCCAGAAGTCAACAATTTCGAGTTCATCAAATCACATGCGGGAAAAGAAGAGAAGGGGAGCGAAATAGGAACAAAGGAGAAAAAAGCGAGGTTAATGAAGAGGAGAGCAATGAAGAAAATATCAACAGGAAAATAGGGTCGAGGTAATAAGGGAAGCACTCTGAACGAATGACGAGCTATACATATCAGCAAGTGGAGAACCGCATAGCATCAGATCTTATTTTTGACAAATGCCGGCGGAAGATATAGAAAAACCTCATGGTGGAGTTTAATGTATTTAGATAGGGAGAAGGTAGAATACAAATGAGTTATTTCCAATTCACTAAGTGATCGACACTAATACGGCGATGACAAGGCGATAACTTTATTAAACACGAAGTACACATTGTTAGCGACGGAAAGACTGAAGCCGTGGCTGGGAAGGAGTACTTAAGGAGTGCCCTCAGGGTTTAGAAGTGCTTCATCAGAAGCGTTGATGAGTTCTACGACGATTAATGTCATAGTTTTCTTTCTTTTGTGACAACCCCCTTCCCCCCAAGTAATAGTTGATTATTGTATGCGAAAGTGACACCTGAGCTGATACAATTATTTGCAATGATTAAAGCTTTCTTCATCAATTTTCAAGTTCGAGAAAAAGCCGGTTCCTATCCCACACGGCCGACCGGAAAATGGATACGTTCGTCGACCTGCAGTAGCGACAGTGACTGTTCCGGGATCACCAAGTGTTGTATAAATCGTACCGGTTCTTTGGCGTGCCTGGTACCAAAGGAATTCACCACCTCTTTGAAATTGCCCCGCCGAAATCGACTTAATGATAATTTTTTAAAATAAATCGCTTGTCGTTCGCCTGTCGGTGATTGTTGGATTGATTCCAATGTTTGTAGGATAATTGTTTATACAGGAAATAAAAAAGAAAATTTCTTGTGAAGTTAGCCGATTTTGATCAATTATGACTTATGTTGAACGCTTGGTGGCTTAAGTGAAGCACAATCGTTTATCGGTTAAACATTTCACAATTGGAACATTTGTAAATTCTTGGATCGCACAATATTAATAAATAATAAATTTGCTATAAACGCAAAGATAACGTCATAAGAAATCGTTTCATTGATGAATCTTGGAGACCGAGCTACATGAAGCCTAAAGCTGCGTTTTCGCCTGGCGCGCTTCAGCTAGTACTAGCGGATTTACTAGTCAGCAGAAAATCTGTAAACTTTCGAATCTGAAAAAAGCAAAATATAATACATTTGAGTATAATAATAACCATGCCACGGAAAATAATTATTTAAGAAGTGAATGTGATAGCTGCGTGTTATTATATTATGAAAAGTGAAGTATTAAGATAGCAATCAGATTTGACTTGAGTTGTCTCACCAGCCGCCATTTCATAATTCTGGCAATATCCGTGGCAACGCTGTACTGAGGCGCTTCCGATAAATGTCAAGCGTGTATGCGTTTACCGTGTGTGTGTAATGTGCGTATTATAACTTCGGTCTTACATACATTGAAACAACAGATATGGATCAACATAGCATTCGTTCGAATCTCGCACGTAATAAAATTCCGTTACGAACCTACAACTTTTGTCGTTGCATTCAAATTGATCGGATCGATTCGAACTCCCGGATACGAGCACAGCTGACGGCATGTGGCGTTGCCAAATCTACGCCATCTCTCCGGTCATGGCAAGCGCGGCTAGTGAGCGCGAAAATTAGTCGATTCAATCGATAATATCTGCTCGAAATGATGCGTAACCTATATTTTTCATGGAACGTATGTGATTTTTATGGAATATACGTGACCGCGGCAGTTTTCTTGTTATTTATCGCTTTTGCATAGCCTCGTATCTATTCGCGGGATATTATTATTTCCTTACCAAAGTCCGATCTGTACGGATTCCCTATATGGTGTGGGTTAAATGGACTGATTTCGTGAACTAATTACTATTGTATTTAGCCGGTAGAGCATGCGGAGCTTTTGCGGACGTCATTCTGTATGTCTGCTACTACAGCGTATAAAAAAATTAACTGTTTTTCTAATGATGAGGTTCGTGCACATACTACCTTCAGGAGTTATGAGACGGCTTCGATTAACCAATGAGAGCGACCTTGGTGGTTGAAGTGTTAAAGGCACTCAAAGAATCTATGTATTCTGTGATCCACAGTCTTACACACGGTCTTACATACAGGCTTTGAAACGACGGTGGTGGGGATAGGCCCGCTTGCAATTAGTGTCCAAGGCGCTGCTGTCGCGGGGTGTCCTTCCACTGGCCCCTCATCCTGCCTCGTATTGTAGCAATCATGGGCGCGGCAGGTTGAGGGGCCGGGGAAAGGACACCCCGCGACAGCAGTGCCTTGGACACTAAGCGTGCCTACATCCACCACGGAAATTCTCCTTTGTTTCAAGACCTGTACGTAAGACCGTGGTCTTACACGACCGAGATACATATTATGAAGCTTATGCCGATTGTTTTAGGTTATGTCGAAGTATCACTAGATTTTCGCTACGGACATCATTTTTGTAATATTTTCTTCACTTCATCGAGCAATCGTGTAGTTCAAGCACAGGAGATGAGCCGATGTCGGTCCAACTTCCGGCAGAATTACCACGTCAAATCTGGACAAGCAGAGGACAACTACGGGAGAAGAGAGCCACCGGTTATCATCATCACGCCGACCGAATCTCCACATAGAAAACGCGCGCTGCGCCATCCGGCGGTAGGAAGCGGCGGCTCGTAGCTAAAAACTGCGAGCTCTGCACTACCGCCGTGACGGAACGCCGCGTCCAAATTTTCTGGCGTGTAATACATGGCTTCAACATTTCGCAGGAAAATAATTTTAGTTGTTTATTGTAAATCGTAGGAACTACGAATCGTAGGATAGAGAACGTTAAATCGTAGGAGCTCATTTCGATAGGGACTTTGATTTAATAATAGAAAAAACTCAGCAACGCAACACAGAGTAATTAAAATAAAGTAACTTCCGTTGCATTCCAATGATGCAAACTTCAACATCATACGAGATCTAACACCTTATTAATAAATTCCTAGCCAACGACGCTCTTGATAGGACGGTGAGTTTGTTATGATAGTTGTAGACCATTTCAGAGGTATCTTTATGACGAAGTCCTTGGGGTTTATCCCCGCACTAGCGACGAGTGAAATCCATCCTATATATGGTGTGTGTATATACCCGGGATATTCCAGAAATAATCGTGAATCACAACCAGTGAAATGTGTGGATCATCCTCTTGTTGCATGAATTTTCGAAGATTCTCAGGTTTTTTATAGTGTTGAAGTTTGCACCGTTGCGACGTAAATATGCAACGTAAATATATGTTTCTTTAATTCTTAATTATTATAATCGACTAGTGGCTTCATATAATCTGCAACCTGTGCCTGCAAAATATGTAGAATAGCGGAACAAAAAATGTGATCCCAAAAAAAAGTCGATTAAGGGTAGAGAATTGAATACAATTATATGCATTGATGTCGGCAGATTACAACTTTATTTCTTCCACATTTGGCACACAAAGACCTTAAAGGAAGCGCAAAGAAAATTGAAGCCATTTTCGAGTCCCCCCATGAGGCGGTGAAAAATCGAAAAGATTCTATTTCTCAAAGTTGGAAGATTGCAACTTTACTTTTCTGACATTCACATCAAGGAGTTCTAAAAACAAGCCAAACAAAATTTAGATCATTTTCGAGTCCCGAAGCAATCTTTAGGAGATGAACACCCAAAAAAATGGAATCTTCCAAAGTCGGGTGATTGCAACTTAACTTTTTCGACTTTTACGTCATGAAGCACTGAAAAAGAACCCAAAATAAATTCAGACCATTTTGAGACCATAAAATCCAAGCTTACGAGGGGACGAAAACTCGAAAAAAATTACGTCTCTCGAAGTTAGGCGATTAAAACTGCACTTTTTCTACATTCCCATCTTGGAGCCCTTAGAATAAGCCCCTGATAAATTTGAGACATGTTCAAATCCGGGAATTCACCGTTTGGAGGGTATGGAAAGTCGGAAATGCGGTTTATCAATTCTTTCCACCCTGCAAGCCTGGTACATTGGAATTGCTGTAATAATTACCCAATAAAGGTATTTCAAAAATACGAGCAGTAAATTGATACAAAAATATTATGAATTACACTTCGAATGAAATGAGCAAAAATACATGTGGACGAAAAGTTACATAACTAAGTAAATATTTCAACGAATCCGTTGCTACAAATATTCTTCTTGCTACTAGCATACATATGGCAGTGCCACTCGTCATTCATCGTTATCAATTATTCGAGAAAAATACGTCCAAGTGGTTCTAAAAAGTTTTACACAGCTCTATTTAATTTCGTTGCGGTTTGCGTGAGGAATGAAACGACAAATCAGCGTGCAGGTCGACATAATAAAATATACGAGATTAAAATGATGAGATAAGCTAGATCGCTATACTTAAACTGTAGTGCTAACATTTATTGGTACAGGTGCGCATATGATGCGCCTCATTATTTTCCCTTATCTTCTTATTACGATCCATACAAAACGCTTTATTAAATGCAAAATAAAAAATATCCCGATGTATCATAATACACATACACCAGGCGGCCGCGAATTGTATTTGGCTTGACTTTGCTCGATTTCGTAAAAGTTTCAGTTGCGAAAAGTTTACCACGTATAAATGCTGTGACGTTAAACCTGCGAGTGGCAAAATATCGTAATCATTCTCGTGATTCTTATACATTCCTATATAGTTTTCCAACGACTCTGACTGTGTGCTTCGGTGATACGATTCGAATGTATTCGAGTTCCTCAAAAGATTGTATCCGAATATGATACACATTTTTCACAAGTTTTTAGAATGAAGAAGAAAACATCACGCTGCTTATAAACATTTTCGATGATGTTGAAGTTTGCATTGTGACAGTGCAATGAAACTTGAGTTTCCATAATTGCGTGAATTTCTCTAGGCACACTTTACCCATAAACCTTTTAAAAATATTTCTTAGAATACTTACTCAGCTATCTACGACGTTCAGGGGTCATCGATCTTTGGACGCTAAAAAAGGCTATTTTCATGATTTTTTTGGATAAGTTTATATTATAGATATTGATATAAAAGTTGTTACACTCAATAAATACACTTACAAAATACATTTAAATTTTTCTTTTTTACGATTTATGTAATTCAAAAAAACTTTTAACACGTTCTTCTCGAAACAATGTTTTTCGACGGCTTGCTGATAAAATCTTCGAAACTACTGAACCGATCCTTATGAAATTTTAACCACATATTCTTTACACCTATAGCTATAGCGCATATCAAGGATTTTTTTAAATTTTGATATTTACTATTTTTCCCAAAAACGGTGAAAAAAAACGTTTTTTTTTTGTTTTTACGAAAAATTCCCGCCATTTTGATATTTTAGCTTATATCAAAAACCGTATGACATGCGCTATAGCCATTAACATACTAAATCTAAAACCGTTTGATTTTTTTGTTTCGGATGATCCATCTCCGAGATTTCATCAACAGCGCAGACCTACAATTTCTTTAGGACATTTTTTTAACTACCATTTTCGTCTTTAAATAGTGACTTGAATGAATAAATATTTTTTTCAAAATGTCTTTCGACAGTGTATTTATTATGTGTAACAACTTTTATATCAATACCTATAATATAAACCTATAAAAAACATTATGAAAATAGCCTTTTTTAGCGTCTAAAGTGGGAAGACTTAAGTAAGACTTAATCTGCGTACGACTTAATCTGCGACAAAATGTTTGATGTAGTTATCAAAAGAAGGAAATAAAAATATAATGAAGAATTTTTGTTGCATTTCAACAATGCGTACTTAAACATCATCGTTTTCGTCACTTTTGACTTATTATTTTTTCCTGTTTGAGCAAATTGTTTTTTGCTCTCTACACAGAATGGTTCCGTGTGGAACTACGAAATTTGCATCGTTTGGATGCAACGAAAATATTTTTTTTCTTGAACTTGCGAAACTTCCTTCGACAGATTCAAGCCCCGAAAAGTACGCGAACATTTCTGAAGATCCTCATACAGTAATCTACAATCTAAATCTACAAAGTATGATTCTCGATAATAATAAAAATAAGGATTTGAAGAGAACTTTGCTTGCATCCCAACGATACAAACTTCAACCTCAAGTGGAGGTTGATGTTGGCACCAAAAGCTTGAAGAGTGTTCCGAGTGTGAGTCGTTTTCGGGATCGGTGGGGCCCAGTTGAATGTCATGATTTTTTTTCGGTTCGAATCCTTACAACTTTCAATGTCACGTTTCGTTTGTGATTATTTTTTTAAACCCATGACGCATCTGTGTATGTACGAAGGTCGGAGTATATGAGATCGTGGTCCGGATCATAAGAGCACACCATCGTAAATGAACGGTCAGAAATATATAGCTAGTTGAAAATTTGCCTTTCGCTTGCGCGGTTATTACGCGAAGAGTGGAGAGGGAATTCTAATTGCCGGAGAGAAGAGAGTGAAGAGGTTTCCTTATAGAACAGTCATATGCGTACGTGACATTCACGAACGGATTCTCAGCGGTGCAACTCCATATTCACGAGGCAGAGAAAATCTGGGCCATTGTCATGAACGGTGAGTCGAGGAAGAGACTATGCGGATACTCGAACCATCCGGTTTAAAGAAAAATTCATTAACCTCGCATCTACGCCAAGATCAAGTGATATTCCAGTGCTATACCAGTGCAGCATCAATTGATGCTGGCGAAAAACAAACGTGTCAGTGAAATGTGACAGTATCGTTAAAAAAATTGCGTGGCAAAGTATTCTTCAAAAATATAACTGTCGGGACGCTCTTTCGTTGGGAAAAAAAATTGGAAGCACCATGCCGATGATGCCTCTTTTTGTTTATGCGACGTGTACTCAGCGCGTTTAGATCCGCAGCCTCAGTTTGTTATCGCGGTTTTTATTACTCTCTATGATCACCCACTACGAAGGGGGACTAACAAACGGTTGTAATCTTTGAACAATTGAGACTACCTACGATCTGAGTGACAGATCGGGGAAGCACGTCTCAACGAATAAAATGAGTCATAACTCGACTTCTCTAATGATAAGCCAAGAATATGAATCATTTTCCGACGATACTAAAGTTGACGAGCCTTTTTGTTGAACGACGTTGAGGCGTACATAATAGCATCGCAACGAAAATTCGCTTTTTAAATTTTTGTTTCTCTATTTTCTTCTTGATCCAAAATCGTATCTTGCAAATTTGGGATGTCGATTTCTGATGAAAGTTCTAAAAACGTTTGAGTGATTTTCGTTGCCGAAGTTTGGCAAAAAAACAGTTCGGGATACTAGACTTTCGTTGGATTACAACGAAGCAAATTCAATGTAATGTTGTTGAATCATTGTTGCGGAAAAAAGTTGCTGCGTTGCACTGACACGCATGACATGACGAGTATTTTTTTTCTACTGTCAATGGATGCCGGGAAATTAGTCGAAATTATTCGACAAATGTAGTGATCTATTTGATCCTGCGGCGTAATTTTGTATTTATTGGACACTTTTCAAGGTGTCGAGGCTCTCAATTATCGAGAGGTTCGTTTGTCCTTTTTTCAGTACCACTCTGTCTGCTTTTGTGCGCGGTCCTGACGTTTGGTGGGATTCAAGCTGCATGTAAGTAGCGCACTGTTTTATAGATTTTATCGTTTATCACATATATATTTAAAATATGTATTATTTTTTAATTCGCAACGCCATGCATTTTACAATTATATAAATCAGTTGTAAATAATCGCCCTTTCCATCCCTTTCGCTGAAGGGCGCAAAACATTATTTTCTCGGGAAAAATATGCTACTGGTTTGAAAATATTCACCGCACACGAGAACATCGACATTTGGTTTAAGGCGTTATACGCAGTTGCAAGGCCAGAAAAAGTCGCTTTTCACGATTTTTTTCTGGAAAATGATTTCATGTGGGCAAAACGATTAGGCAGTGTAGTGGCATCTTTTAGCTTTAGATTGGCATTTTTTATTTTCAAAAATATTCATTAACATTGCTCCTGTAGGAAGTCTCCTGGAGGTCCCCGAAAAAAAAATGTCCGGCGATGAGCAAAGTATCTCCGGTTTGGATTAACTAAAATGAAAAAACCAAAAAGATTCTTTTAGGGGATAGATGAATCCAGGTATTGATCGAAGGAATAGTCGAAATTTTAATTATTGACAAAATGGTGGCTCCGGAAAGAAACAATTTCGATTTTCGACCAAATTTTTTTCGTTAAATCGTTGAAAAAATAGAAATAATTATCGGAAATCTTATTCCTTCGATCAATACCTGAAGAATATATCTGACAAGGTTGTGCTAAAATTGCAGACCGATCAGTTGAGCCGTGGTTGAGAAATCGTGCTCACCGACTTTGAAAACACCGTTTTGAGAAAAACGCGTTTGAAGTTTCCCGCGCTAACTCTGTAGCGCTCCGAGCGTCCTAACAAATATGTGTATTTCCGAGAATATTCGCTGGATCGATTTGAAATTTTCAGGGAATATACTCACATATTTATACATTCCGAGAATGCAATTAAAAAAATCGATTTTTTTAAACTTCTAACTGCGTATAACCCGTTAAACGCATAAATCAGCTTTTTTTCATTTCGCGCAAAATCTATTCGATCAATTTTTTTATTTCGCGTAAAATACAATTAATATGAATATGTGTTAAAAACGATAAAAGTTATGACTAACTTTGAAAATTGTTAATAATAAGATACCGTCGTTTGTAATTTGATGCAGACAAAGCAGGTCACTGCCCGAGGAGAAATACTGTCTCTACATGTATGCCGAGGTGCCATACCGATTTCGAATGCAGTGGCGATCAGAAATGCTGCCCTAACAAATGTAACAGCATGTCTTGCACCTCAACGAGCCCCGTAAGCACGGGTCGCGACGGCGGATACAAGGGAACACGTGAGTTCTTTTTCCGATCGTATTTGACATGGACAGATTACGAACTCATGTGAGACAATTCCGGCGGAGGGAAAAAGTCATCTAGCTAAAAATGTCTTTTTGCAGCAATTCGTCCAGAGATCAAACAATTAGAACAATTTTCGAATTACGATTAAGAATGTTTTTCCAAATTTCCTATAACTTGTGTAAGTGTTACTTGTGTCAATGATAAGTGAAATTTCTTATAACATTATCGGAAAATGTGCGAAAAAATATACATGTAAAAATTTTTAAACTTCTTAAATATATTTTTTTATCTGTACATTCATTTTGTTTTGTTTTTTCTTAAGGGCCACACTTTCTCATGGAAGAGGCTTTGTTTTTATAATAAAATAAAATTTCCATCGATATATGTTTTGACTGTTACAAAACTTAAAAAAATGACATTTATTGAAAATATCCGGGGGTGTGTGTGAATTTCATGAACACATGCGCTCTCAATTCATCACATTTTAGGATATAGAGATCAAATTTTTGACACGTGAAGAGTACTGCTGATTGAACTTAAATTCGGAGAAAGCCGGTGAAATTTTGTTTGGAAATTAATTTTTTCCAAAAATGTGATAAACGCTTCAATTTAGCATCAATTTTCCAGTTTAGAGGTACCATGCTGATTTTTTCCCGATGACTAGAGTATCATTGATGACTGGATTGCCAATCAATTCGGACATCATCACTTAGTCTGTATATTTTTTACCGTCATTATCCTCAAGAGGATTGTAAAAAAGTGTTCACTTCAAAAATAAATGAAAATTAAACGTCAGTGTTGTGGATGTAATATATTTTTCTTTCTGCTCACAGATGAACCCGTTATGTGCGCGGGAGTGAAATGTCGGGCTTTCGAGAAGTGCGAATTGGACCGGCGTACCAAACGCGAAAGGTGCGTTCGAGCTTGAGACAAATGGACAAAAATTTTCCCAACTCCTATCTACCCGAATGACTGTAAAATATAGGACTGTCAAATCCTGATAAAATGAAATGCATTTAACCCGGATATTATAAAAATGTTTAATAGTGACCAGAAAGACTCGTTTCGTAATTATATCAATGTTAAAATTTCTCAGTTTTCACAACATGAAAGTGGTCTATTTTTTTATTTCAACATTGCGCCGAATCGTTTTTCTGTAAAATAATCGCGTACGAAAAAAATTGCAGTATGCAACCAAAAGAAGATTGTTACGTCGACAGAGATTTTTCAAACAATTATATGATCCAGGGCTAAATCAATAAATTCCGCATTACCGGTTACATATCCTCCTTACTTCAAACCGAATGTGGAAAACATTGAAGATTTTTTTATTCTTAGGAAGAAGTTTTAATTGTGCCACAGGCATAATTGAAATACATGGTAAAAAAACACTGCCCAGGCCAGAGGTGCGTTCTTTTCGCATCTTCACAAAAGCCGAACCCAGGATTTTTTTCCCGCCTCCTCATCCTCAAAATCCTGAAAATATGGCTATTTTCTCATACGGTGACAAAAGAGTTGCGTTTATGTTGACGAAATTTTACACACTGAGAAACTTCGACCCCGGCGTCTCTTACTGTAGTACTTCATCTTCTTTGCGACCCAACGCCGCGGCCTATCACGAGATGCAACTTCTGCGTTATATCAGGTTGGTAAGAAAGTCTTGCGACACAAACGACATCTTTTCTAAATAAACATAACATTTTATTGGGATGTTGAGTAAGTTTTCGCCGTTGATACGTAAAAATGAATGCTTTATCTGAAATTTGACACGTTAAACACTGAAAAAAAGGTGCTTGCACTTCTGCTAAATTACAAAGACTCAATTTCAAGCTTGTATATAATACTTATTTATAGATGCATTACCACCTTAAACTACACGCACGCAATTCTGGTAACGTTATCTGTTGGAAAACTGCGAGAACTCATTTAACATCCTAATATAATACAATTAGGATGTTCATTCACACTCCCCCTTCATTTACACTCGCATCTAACGCCAGCCGTTCCCAAATCCTTAAGGGATAACACCACTCTAGCGGCAGAAAATAAGGCCTAACTTCGACAATTTATTTTGGGAGTATGAAAAAAAGGAATAGGAATTCTTTTGAGAGGGTGTATTTAACACCTATTAAAGTTTTTTAAAAATGATTATAATTTTCATACAAAATGGCGGCGACAGATCCCATCTTGAAAAACGTGTTTTTTTACAAATAGCTTCACGAGAGGACGGTTTTCTCGTAAAGTATAAGACCTGGTGGAACAAATACCAACAAAATTATTATCTATATATTCTTAGCTATGGGACTACGTAGGGATTTTTTAAATCTAATTTTAAAAAAATGGCGCACTTTGAAAGAAATAAATCGATTTTTTACTAAAAAAATAAGCAGTAAATTGTTTATAAACAAAAAAGTTTACATTTAATAAAAAAACGGCTACGTACTCCCATAGAGAATGTAATTGTGTAGCTACTATCAAAATGTTAAATCGACCCATGCAAAGGTGTTTCAGCAATCCGTCCTCCCAGTTTGAAAAAAGTGGTTATGAGAAAAACAAATGTAAAGTTGCACGAAGCGCCTGAAAAAAGTCTGAGGCGCTGCGGCAAAATAGATAATTGGACCTTTAAAAAAATCGCTACAGGACCGACTGCATATTGTTTTTATGACAAAGTTTTTTAAGCAAAAAAAAACGATTTTTTCAAAATCCTTGAGTGGTGTTATCCCATAAGTCTTGAATTTAAAAACTCTTCAAGGGTATTTTGAAGATCCGTTTGGTTATCAAATTGTTTATCACATAAATCGTTTTTACAACCCCGAAATAAACTTAATAATCTGACGGGGTCTATATCCGGTGAGTATGATGGACGTGATAGTACTTCCCATTCGAATTCTGAAATCGGTTCATCTGTCGTTTTAGTTACGCGGGGCCGAGCGTTGTCCTGAAGAAGACGAACTTGTCGACATTTACGACGTTCTTGTTTAAGGAGATATACCGGTGTGAACGCTGAAAATTTGGGTGATTTCCGGGAATTTTTTGGAAGAAAAGTACTCAATTAAACGTTTCGGAAAATTAAGAATATATTTGGCTATATTTAACCTATATTACATAATTTCTTCATAGAAAATTCTTGAGATCTAACCGACTTGTGCGCTGCCTTCGGAGGCGCAAAAAAAAAAGTTCCTCAACTGCTGACATGATTCCGGCCGAATGAGCAGCTGAAACCGAAAAAGGAAAAAATGTCGTTAAACTGAAAGGTATTTCCTGTACAATGACATAGGATTTTCGAAAAATATCAAACTCTAACAAAATGCCGTAGTTATGAAAAAAAAGTCTGTTTTCTTGCCTATAAAATGGTCGTTTTTTTCAATGCCAAATCGTCCATTTTTATTTAATCAAAAATATCCTACGTCATTGAAGAGTAAATATATTCAAGAGTACTCAGTTCAAATTTCAAGTCAATCGGATAATTGCTGTTTGACTTACAATATCAGCAAATTTGAAAAATCGCATTTCGAGAAAAACGCGTTTAACGATTTAACTATCGATTTTTGCAAAATAAAATCATATTGATATAAATGATATAAATGATAATGATATTCTTGAAAATATAAACCGTCGAAAAAGGCAAAAAAAATCGATTTTTTAAAAGTGTCACACTGGAATAGCCCCTTGATAATTTCAGACAGCTTCTGTAATCGTGTAGAGTAGAGCTCGGCATTTATTGTGGTGTTAGGCGGAAGAAGCTCATAATATGCTAGGAAAAATGTTTAACCGAGTACTTTAGTGTCGCAAGACTTTCCGACTAACCTAATATATACACATAATACATACTTTACGTGAGTGAGCACCACACACGTATTACGTCACATTTATCAGCAATCACCGACGCGATCGTTTTCGGAACTATTCTCAGTTACTTTTCCACAGAATGTAATGGTTCAGGTATCAAAATGCGTGTTTCAAGTATGGCCAGGAGCTACTTCTCTTCGATTTGTCATTAGCTCAACCAGAAGATGATTTTCTAGCCTATTTCGAATGCAGTTCCTACAGTAATAAGATCTGATTTTTTTCCCCAAAATCAGGAAATCCGGGGGTTTTAGGTCCTTCCTTCGGCAATTCGACATCGTCTGTGAAGATTTTAAATCATTCGGCCGTTTTCGCGAGAAATTCCAAATACTTTTCATGCATTTCTTTACCGGTGGAGTCGTGTGTTATTCCAAAAATCGAGCCAATACCACAGAGTGCGCACGCTTTTTAACCTCTTGGTAACAAAAAAAATGTCTACTTTACCAACCATGGAAAAGCAGAAAGACGAAAAAGTAGTGCAATTGGAACATAGCGCCGTAATCGTTTACGCCCTGATTGCGGTAGCACAACCTTCATTCACAATGATAACTCGAACAACAAAGATTAGAAAACGTGCAACCAAAGAGTCGCGATGATGATTGGCGTGTCGCGATATTTGTGAGCGCTAGAAAAACCAGCCGGGTTTCGTGTGCGAGCGTGCGACAGCTGTCGATCGAAGACTCCAACAAAGTGAGGTTAGGGAGTGACGCAGAGTGAAAGCACGAGTGTTGCGATTTATAGCGATGGCTCTGGAATTTCTCGTAAACCGGCTACAAGCACTTTTCGTATTGTTGCTCGGTGCATTCAGACGTGCCATGTGTTGTCTGAGGCGTCGAAGACGTTCGTCGTGCGACTCCATCCCACTGTCGGCTGTTGGGGTAGTACCCAATGTCGCAAACAAATCCCCGGTGAGTAACACGTAAGCAGTTTATGCCGGATCGTATAGCGGAAAAAGCTCATCGATGGCACTACGAGTCACGGACTCGGATCGATTATTCTTACGCCTTTCTATCGATAATTATTTGCACCCAGGAAACGGAGCAATGGGATCAGTGGGACGAGAATTTAGTGGTAGTGGTTTCCGACAAACCGTCCAATCTTGTACAGACCAAGATCGAACAGTACAGACAGCAGGTGGCAAAGCCTCCCGAGCCCCAAGAGAAGGAGCAACAACTGAACTTTTTTCAGGTATTCCTTATTATTGTAACACTCTATTCCCGTGCTCATATTATCACTGCAGGAGCTTGAAAATTGAGATGTGGTCGAAGTTTGCATCGTTGGAATGCAAGGAAAATTCTTTTCAATTTCTTTTTTCATCAATATCCAAAATCATTTTTTACGAATTTGTCGTAGATCGCTAAATTAGGATGCGAAAAAAATGTTTACGTGATTTTCGTAACTTAAATCTACCAGAGAAAATTTGGATAATTGAAACGAAATCATTTTTGTTTCGTTCCAAAGTTGTGAACTTCAACGTTGTAAATTGAGGCGCAAAGATTCAACGATGGTGAACTTCGCATAGTTGGAATGCAACAATAATTCTTTAAAAATCTTCTACTTCTTCACTGTCGGTAATATCTAAAAGGTTTTTCGGCTAATTTATGCTCTTATCTTAATTTAGGCTAACTTACCTCTAATGAAGATCCTTAAAAACGTTTGAGTCATTTCCGTGCCGCTAATTTGTCAAAAAAAACATCGGGTTGCCAAATTTTGGCCTTGAAGTTTGCATCGTTGAAATGCAACGTAAGTTTTTTTTCTATTTTCATTACTTCTAGGGTGTTATTTTATAGAATTTATTGTTTATGAATTTAAATATGAAAATAAATGTTTACTAAAATAATAAAAATGCAAAAATCAAAATATGAAAAAGTGTTTCGTTGTGTTCCAACAATGCTAACTTGTACAGCAAGCGAAATTTCTTCCGTTCCAACTATGCAAACTTCAATATCATAAAATGCAATGGAAATTCTTGGATTTTTGTCACATTTCTTTACTTTTACTGTCATCTCGGATCCTCCTGCGGATTTAGGTTGCAGAACTTGGGGAAGATACTCAGTCTTTTGTGTGCACTTGCCTATAATTATTTTTTCTCCCGCATAACGATTTTCGTGATAACTTCACATTGCTGAGTTTGGTTCGAGTTTAACGATGATGAAGTTTGCATCGTTGGAATGCAACGAAAATTCCTTTTTCTTCTTTCATTTTCATTATTATCGAAAATATTCTCTTGCCAATTTATGTTGTAGATTTTTTAATAAGAATTGTGAAACACATTTGTGATTTTTGTAGCCTGAATCATGGTGTTGATATTTGTATCGTTGGGGTGCAACGATAATTAATTTTTTTGGATTGTCAAGAATTGGAAATAAAATATTTTCGATAATAATGGAAATAAAAGAAGAAACCAGAACTTTCGTTGTTTTCCAACAATGCAAACTACAACACCATCCCAAATCCGCAAAAAAAATGCTATGGAAATTTAAAAACAATTGATTCTCGTTGCGTTCCACCGACACAAACGTCAATACGATTCAGGGTGATGAAGAAAATGAAGAAATAAAAATTGAAAACGGATTTTCGTTGCATTCCAACGATGCACACTTCAACGTGTAGAAGTTGCTAACTTTGATATCAAATATCTCGTAGTAAAAACGAAAAAGCTCGTTGAAATTTGACAAACAGGCGTTACAGTTGTTTCCACAGTGTTGAATTTTGCATCATTGAAGTGCAACGAAAATTCTTCTCATCTTATTCTTCTCCACTTTTGTCGTTATCCAAAATTTTTTTCGATTGATGTTGCCAGTAGGTCTCTAATACGAATCTTAAACAACGTTTGAGTAATTTCTGCATTTGTTATCAACGAAAAAAATCTGGCACAAAAAAATGCATTTTGTTGCGTTCCAAGGACGCAAACTTCAATATTATTTATCTTCGTCCACTATTAACTTGACAAATTGTATCGAAAGAGGCGCTAGAACTACCTTAAATGTGATCTTTTGCTATGGCTATATTAATGTTTTTATTTCTTTATTTTTGTTTCCCAAAATATTTTTTGTAGATTCAGAGTGTGAATCTCTAAATAAGAAACATAAGAGATCGTTAAGGAATTTTCTAGCTAACATCTGTCAAAAGAAATTTAGCAATAAAAAAATTGGAATTCCTGTTACATTTCAACAATGCAAACTTCAATCTCATCTTTCGCTATTCGGAATAATTTTCCAGAAGTTCGTCCGTCCAGCATTAACGTTCCATTACGCATTAAGTTTCCGAGAGCTTTCAACTAGGAAAATTGCTGCCGGTCACGTGTAGGTCACACTCAAAGGGTTGATCACGTGACGAAATTGTGTTGAAGTTTGCATCGTCGGAACGCAACGAAAGTTATCTTTTACATTTTATTTTCCATATTTTTATTATCATAGAAGATATTTCTTTTGAAGATTTATATTGTCGATCGCCAAATAAATATCTTGAAAAATGGTTAAAGATTTGTTGTAGGCAAAATCTGTCAAAATCAATTACATAAATTCAGAAATATTAATATTCGTTGCATTGCAACGATGCGAATTTCAACCTCATTGAAAGAACATGGGAACTTGTCTTGATTTGTCGTGATTCAGTAATGAAATGCCTCTAGGATATGACGCCGAAGATCACAAGACAGACAAAAGTTGTCGTAAGAGACAAGACAGCGGAACAGTCGAGCCGGGACCCGTCCAAGTTCGCAGTGGCCACCGAGAGGGTACCAACGAACGAACTGGAAGTTTGGGAGGACAACGCGACGAGCTGGGAAGAGGAGACGCTCGAGGAGTTTGGCGACCCTACGGAGGCCCTCAGAGAGCAAAGGCGAAGGGAAAGAGAGAGAAGACTTTTCGAGCAACAGCAAAAGAGAATGGAATACAACTTCAGGCCCCAGCCGTTGGGTGAAAAAATTGGCTCCTGATCAGAGGCTTTCATAGGGATGACCAATGTTCATCTGAATCGCCATTCAACCTCGACGATTAAACGTCGGAAGAATGAGACGCGGAGCTTTCGGAGACTCGGGCGTGATCAGAGCGTAAGAATTGATAAGAAGCCTGTTGGAAGGGCCCGAAAGGGCTCGGCGAGGTATTTTCAGCGTAACTCCAGGAGTTACGATTTGGATTCATGAGGAGACGCTCGTTTGTGGAAATTGAATTCGTTGTACAGAGCATGGCGTTACAATGAAAACGTATTTATACAAAGGGTTCTTTAAGAGTTACCGACATTGTTTTTTTTTTCTCTTTTTTTTGTTGGTTTGTTATTGGCGTCGAAAATAGGGCTTCTTGTTCTAAAGCCTCGACCATTACACATCATGTGCTCTCGATACAAATAAAGAACTTGTTCTTTTGTTATATCGTACGAGTTTTATTCCGTACAAATGTATTAAAATAGGGGGGGGGGGGGGTGGAATTTGAAGTTCTTTGGTGACGATCGGAAATTTACTTCAGTCGAAAAACATTCTTTTTTTCAACTGAAATTCCCTGAGTAGCGCACGCTTGATCACATATTTCCGTTTCTCACGCCATCAATTTGGCCGTATAAGAAATTACACAAATGTTAACTCAGTTATCGCGCTACAATAGTGTGAAAAAGTTTTCCTGACAACACGTGCTGAAATATAGGGCGGTCGAGTAATGAACTTCTGATTGGGTCTATACTCGAATTGCTCCCATACATGAAAGAATTGTTTATGTGGAAAGTATTCCCCTTAGTAAGGACCGCACAACTTCACGCGGGCAACCTTGGTTAAAATTTAACCCTTTTCGTGGCTGTATTTCGAGAACAAGACGGTCAATTTTTTTTCTTTTTGACTTCATCTGGATAATGATCTTCGGATGACTCGTCTTTTTTGCGATGTTGAAGTTTGCATCGGTGGAAAGCAACGAAAATTAATTCTTTCTAATTACTCAATTTTTTTGGCCCATTTCGGTTGTGAAATTCGCGCAATCGTTTTCACGTATTCTTATTAGAGAATTATTACGCAATTCGCGAAAAAAAGGCGTTGGTTAATAATGAAAATGAAGAGATGACAAATGAAAAAATAAAATGGTTGGACTTCAACGTCATTATTTTTTTTCTATAAGAAGGTGAGACGTTGCTAACTTTAATATCAATTATCTCAAGTCATAAAGGGTAAAGTTTTTTGAAATTTCACAATTAGACATCACAGTTCTTTTGAGTAACTAGAAATTCGAATGCATTCTTTCAAAAAACGCATCGGCGCGTGATCTACCTCGAATCATATTTCACCGAACTGGTCGCATCAAGTGACAACTTTTATTTGTGATAGTAAAACTGACGAGTGTCTACTCCGTATAATATTCGGTGAAAAATGTCTATAAAGTTATATTTTTAGATTGACAAGCAGACATTGCGAATCAATCGCTTTGCTGTAACGTAACATGTGTAAAATATCCATTTGTATGGTGTTGACGTTTGCATCTCTGGAATGCAACAAAAATTCACATTTATCTTTTTATTTCCACATTTTCCATTTTACATAAAATATTTTTTTACAAATGTCGATTAAGGTCCACTGAATTAGCATGCGATAAAATGGCTGAAAGACTTTTTGTAGCTGAAACTGGCGAAAACGTATTTCAGCGAGTCAAGGGAATGAAATTTCCATTGCACTCCAACTATGCAAACATCAATCTCATTTCTGTGTGAAATATTGAAGAAAAGTGTCTTCTTTCACTTCTTCTGTAATTAACATGGAAATACTGTTTTCTCGAATTTGCTTGGTATTTTTAATCGTCAACTGCATTCTCCGTAATTCAAGGGGTTAGGCTACTGTGACGACCTGAAAATCATGGTTGGTGAAAAAAAACCATTTTGAGGGAATAAGTAAAATAATTGAAAAATCGTTTGGACATTTATTTGCATGTACGATAAACAAAGTTGTATATCAAATTTCATTTAAAAATGTTATTAATTAAAGAAGTTATAAACAATCTTGTGAAAGGCCTTTGAACATGAGGGGCTCAACAGTATACTTGATTTTGGCCACCTGGTTGATCGGACACAAAACAAAACGAGTTTTTTTTCTTCTCAAAACGGACGATATTGGCTAAGACTCGACCGATCATTTTCGTATTCGTGTTTCAATTATCGAATTATAACAAATGTATTTTTTTCGATTTTTCGAGGCAGAAAGAGATCATTGTTATCAATAACTAATGAAATTTCAAACGTTAATAAGAAAAACGCCATTCAAGCCAAGTCAATCCGTTCATTAGATGTCGAGAAATCGTGTACACCGTTTTGAACAACATAGTTTCTAGAAATCGAGTTTAAAGTTTTACAAGCAGTTGTATCGTTGTAATAATAAGTTTAAGTTCAATCTGTGATTCCTGGACCACATGTTGGACCTTCTTCTTCACTTTGAGTTGCCTCAAGCGACGAACGAGTATTTGTCATTTTCACAGTAGCCTAAGCCCTGTAATAATAGATTCTAAGGGTCGGACATAAAAAACGACTACCATTATTGGGTCTATATTTTTTAATTATCGCGTTCGTAGATCAAGCCAGGAGCTCCACTATTTTCACTCAGTAAAATGTAAACGATTTGATTACGTCATATTCGGCAGTCCGAGATGCTGCGTGTTGCAGGTATGAAAATTGCAATAATTATGGAAGAAAGAAATGGCAGAAGCATATGTGCGTCGAAGGATCAACTCGTAAGCAGATTAAGTCACGATTTTCTTTTATACGGTACGGAAGTAATTGTTATCGATAAATACAAACTCAATTATTTGAAAAAGGCTTACGAATTTATTTGCTGCTAACCACTTCACTGTAGGCCCGAAAATTTAAGCCAAACGTACGTTCAAATGTTTTTCTTTCCGAATCTATATCCGAGTTCCGGTATTAATGTTTTCGGAATTGAAACAGTTGAAAAAAAAACTATTTTTCATGTGCGTCACGAAATTTGCGAATTCTTATTAGCCGTTATGAATGCGCCATTTTGAATGTTCAGAACACGGTATGAGATTTGCATTCAGCGAACTAAAAAAACACAATATTCCAATTTCCTCAGTTACCCGAGAATCTTTCGAATTTCCAAGCGCCCTACCGTTCGTCGTGAATTTTGAAAATCCACCGTCAGATTCGACATCGCAAAAAACACATTTTACAATGTTAACGCGAAAACTTTTTTTACCTTGGATATTTCCTTTCGCCGCGATATTTCGTCGCAGGTATATATCATCGGATCGCGCGTTGATAAAAAAAAATCGCGACAACGTATTTCCGCGTCGAATCGAGATGAAAAAACTTTTCGGCAACGAACGTTTTCCCAACGTTTGCGGGTTACCCACGAAAATCCGTTTGGCGGTTGATTCGAAGAGGAGTTTCGAGGGATCGCGAGCAGATGGCGTTGGGGGTACTCCCGATGATTTTTCGCACGCGGGCGCGCACGCTCGTTCGCGAGAGGGAGACAAAAAGCAATATGGCATTGTGCGGAAATATCAGACGCAGTCGCGCGCGATTACTGCCACAAAATGGCGGAGGTTGAGGAACGAGCCAAAGAGAATTCTGCATCCGGAGCTAAAGACGCGATGGTTAAGCAGGAAAAGCGCGATAATACGTTGTCGAACGGTGGAAAAGGCTCCGGGGACGATGTCGACAGTCTCGAGGAGTTGCCCCTCGACATCGGTGAACACTATCTTGTCCGAAGATCGGACGACTCCTGGCGTAAGTATCGGCGAACGGTCGCCTCTCCTTTTCGCTCTTCAATTCGCGTCCGGAAATTGCGGCGACGCGGGACTCGGCTGTTTCCGTGACCCGATCGGGCCCCATCGACCATCAGAAACTCGCACATCTCGACTCGTGCACGAAATTCAAATTATCGTTATGTCATCCGTATGACTCACGACCTGTTGTTCGGACACGTTGCTATTTTTGAGTTTACTATTTTTTCTTTCAGTTCTGTGTTTTTTCCCTTCGTAACACTACGCTAGAAAGCGAGAAGCTCTGTTGCTTTTTCGCACGAAGAATGTCCGCGGCCTCGCTCCTCAAATACGATTTTAATTACCTACACACGTAGCCTTGTTTTGGTTATTACGGTTGATGATTCATCAGGCATATGTGGTTCAAATTGACTTCAAGGATTATATTTCACTCAAAGTTCATTGAAAATATTTCGAAAATTCGCTCGACGTTACTGCATATCCGTCTTCTTTCTTCTGCAACCTCCAACTCGACGAGTTTTGAACGGAAAGAAATTCTACCGTGTAATTGTAAAAAGGAAAAGAAGAATACCGAGTGTGTGGAAAAGTGAGCATAGGTCGATGCATTATCCCAAATACTTCTATCCTCTGTAGTTCGGAATTTCTTGACGATTCGAAGTTTATTCGAAAAGGTTTTTACCAGTTAATGGCATGTAAAACGTCAACATAACCTCACAAATTTTCGGACTGAGTATTCTCATAGTTGGTTACATTTTTTAGGAAAAACAAAGCTTCAGACTCTGCGTAATTGACTGGTGCAGAGCTTGACTAATTAATTTTACTCTGAATATTAATAATCTTTGAGAAAACTGATAAAAAATGTCAGCTTATGACGTTGAATTTTACGTCACTGAAACACAACGAAAAATAACTTTTTTCAATTGCCCAAATTTTATTTGGCCATGTAGGCTGTAAATGTCATTCAAACGTTTTTACGTATGCGTATTAGAAATTTATGATTTCAATCAAAGTAAAAATAGGTTATGGATAGTGATAAAAATGAAGAAAAGAAATCGTATTCCAACCATGCAAACTTCAAAGTCATGCACGACTTCTACTTCGCCTTAAGGTAGTTCTCGCGCACCTCTTTTGACAGAATTTATCAAAACTTATACTGACTGTAATGGCTACCCAAAATTCCAAGCAAGTTTATCCTTCCTCACTTGCTTCCAAAATCGTAATTAGCAACTTCCTAATTATGTCTGTAGCAACTATATCAAACTTGGACGTTAGCACTGAATATCGAAGGACGGCCTCTTCGTCAAATGATCGTCAAGTTTGCATCGTTGGACACCACGAAACTTCTTTTCTTCATATTTCTATTTTCCCATTTTTATTATTGTACAAATTTTTTTGTTTATATTTAAATTCTAGAAGAATGAATTTTGTTAGATAAAACCCTACAAATCATGAAAATGAGGAAATAAAAATGGAAAAAGAAATTTCGTTGCGTTCCAAACATGCAAACGTTAAGATCATCTCTTCTACCCATTTTGTTCTTCTCCTTATGGCATGGAAGTTTGCATAGTTGGAATGCAACAAAAATGAATTATTTTTCTCGATAGTATTTATTTTTGGCCGATTTAGGCTACGAAAATCATTCTAACGTTTTTACGTATTTTTATTACAGATTCACCACCTCAAGTGGCGAAAAAAAGCTTTTGAATAATAATGAAAATGAAGAAATAAAAAAAAATCGTTGCATCCCAACAATGCAAACTTTAACATTGTGTTTGCTTCTGCTCACTCGCCCTTTATTACTTTCCGTTCAGGTCAGTTTTTTTTTTTTCATTTTCTTCATGGGAAATGTTTGAATCTAGATATGCCCACAAATTATTAAGGACATGTGTCACACGTCCAGTGGGAAAATATTCTATTGCCAAGTCTTGTAGACAAATCCCATTTCGGGAAAACGTAGGGAAAGATATTGTTCATATTTGAAGGGAGCGCAAGGTGCTTCTTTTTTCCGAGATACAGCCATCTTGGAGAACACTGGGAATCTGCAAATCAGCTATCTCTACGATGCTGAAGTTTGTATCGTTGAACTGCAACGAATTTAATTTCTTCTGGCAGATTTCGCTTACAAAAGACCTTCAACCATTTTTTTACATATTAATTTAGCGCTCTACATGATAAATCTATTAAAAAAAAGATCGCCTGTAATAATAATAATATGGAAAATAAAATGCAAAACAGAATTTTCGTTGCATTCCAATGATGCAAACTTCAACACCATCTATCTCTCGTGCTTATGGCTGCTCGGTCGGTGTGACACTGCGCCTTGATACATACCCACGTATATTGCGTTGTTCGAGCTTATGCCTTCATTACAGCCACAGCCACACAAGATAAAATGTAAATCATATATATGTCTTTGATAGTGCAGGGAAATAGATTTTACGGGTGAGGACCTTTTTCGTCATGGAGTTTGTTCTATGAATAGCATAAATATACAAAACTGTATAAAATGCAGACGCTAGTCCTGTTCTTGTCATATTAGGAGTAAGCGCGTCGATATGTTTTCATAAAAAGATACTAAGCAGTGGAGGACTATTATTCAGACGAGGTAAAAAATAAATTCAGGAACAATTTTGTGTTCGGAATATAGTCACAAAAAGAATTAAATACGAACCAATAATCGCCGCAAAGACAAGTCTTTCATGGGTGAGAGGGATCCGAGTATCATCAAAAGCGATCAGACTTCATCAAAAGACCAAGCCTCAATCTCAGATGTCCATATATCTTACCGTGCATTACATAGAAGACATTTCCACACTGTTGCAGCGCCAGACGCACAATGAAAGCATTGCTCAACTTGCTGAAGTTTGCATGGTTGCAATGCAACGAAAATCAATTCTTTTTAATCTTTCAATTTTTATTAAGTCTTCTTACACTGTAAAAATCCGTCAAACGTTTTTACATATTCTTATTAGAGATTGTTGAGCTCAATTTGCAAAGACAAGACAGGATCATGATAAAAATAAAGAAATGGAAGATGAACAAAAAAAAAAATCGTTGCACTCCAACGATGCAAACATCAATGTTATATTTTTGTCAACCGAAATCTTAGTATCACCGCTAATCTTAAAAGTATGGTAATAATGAGGTAGCAAACGACGGAATGTTCATCCAACACCGTGAAGATTTTTTGCTTCAATAGATTGTGGGCTCTTTGTTAAGATACAAACCTTCTTACGACCATTTTAATTTAAAGGCTTACTCCCAGTTGAAATTTTGTAAAATATCGATTTTTCGCTTTTGACGGATTCTCAAAATATTCATTCAATACAGAATATAATATTCTGTGAAAATTTCATGTTGATCCGTTACAAATTGAACCGTTCATAAGTAGCTTCTACTAATCGGCGAACTTTAAACGCGTTTTTCCTCGAAATTACTTGTTCAAAATCGATGACCACGATATTTGAAAAATTACTGCACCGATCAACTTCAAATTTCACAAGCTTCTTTTACATATCAAAAAAGCAGTGCGTGAACGAAGGAATTTCTTTTTCGATGTATAGTTTTTTTTATCAACAAAAATAGAGCCTTTTTTTCACCGAAAATCGATACTTCCACTTCGAACTGCGCGCATTTTTTCAAAAATCAATTTTTTATTGAATATTTCGTTCAAACACTAGATAATTTCATGCAAAAACTAAGTACGCGTGATTTTTTTTATTTCGGATTTGTTTCCGAGCAGCAGTGTTCACCGTGAAAGACGTTTTTAAAGCAGCGGTCTGCACAAACCATTGTATCTACCACATTTATAAATATTTTTCAATACAAAAATCGTAAAGGATAATTCAAAACATACTCTTTGATGTAAAAAAATTCAAATCTTGCACACATCTTCCCACAATAAATCCACAAGATTTCCTCGTTTATCCGGCCACGGACTAGGTGTAACCCGTTGATATTTTTTTCCATATGCAATTATCGTCGCATTGGTACATAACCGGCTCGTTCTCCAGATCCTGCTGAAATAATACAGACGCGATACAACGAGGCTGAAAGTCATTACGAGTACTATGTCCACTACGAGGGTCACAACAGAAGATTGGACGAATGGGTACCCAGAGACAGAATCATGTCCAGTAGATTCGACATGAGCGACCGTAGTTGGAAAACCAGCGAACGTCCCGCCAGTGACTTACTCACCGACTCAACTGACAGGAAAATAACGAGAAATCAAAAGAGGAGACACGACGAAATTAATCACATACAAAAGGTAAGTGATCTTCCTTCGATAATACAACTTTGTCAAAGATGCAATATCATCGGTAAACTCTATTCACGACAATCGTATCGCTGCAATGACAAGTTAAAAAATTGGTCATCTTCAATAATATGTTGACAATGAAAATAATAATTAGCGACTTGGAATCAAGCCGAAATAACACGATTCCGTTGATAAAGAAATCCATAAAAAGGTTTCGTCACTTTCCTGAAATACGACTGAACCAAATGACTTGAAGTTCGATGAGATTGAAGTTCACATCATTGACACACAGTGAAAATGAATACTCATGAATTTCCTTCAACAAATTGTGCCTACTAAAATATCTTCAATATTCTTTAACCCTACCCCAGTGTGTTAACACACTGGGTCATTTTGACCCGGATGAAGTTTCCGTAAAACGCTCACGTTGCCAAAATCGAAAATTTTCAATAATTTTTTAAACCATTTAGTTTTATGTTTTCCGAATTTGAATAATGCAAACATATTAAGAAATTTTCAAACTCGATCTCTGATTGTTTCAATAAAAACCGACTGAAGGGTTGTTAACGGCAGGTGGACGAAGTACTATCCGGGTCAAATTGACCCAGTGTGTCAAAATCGTGACCAAATATAACTGTGTCAACGAAGAGTTAACTTCAGAGATCTACGATATCATGCAAGAAAGTATTTTGCATAATAATGAAAATAAGGATGTGAAAATATAAAAAGTAACTTTCGTTGCATTCCAACGATGCAAACTTGATGGTTTGTTTTGACTCCCAACATTCCAAAAGCCTTTGGATAATGAGGAAAAAAAGGAATGAAAACATGAACGAAAGAAAGTATTGCAATTTCTTTCTCCCATTTTCCTCGTTATCCAAAGCCTTTTTTGCAAATTACGATCGTAGCTCTCTAATAAGAATACGTAAAAACGTTTGGGTGGTTTTCGTAGTCTAATCGGCCAAAAAACTTTTGAGCATCTAAAAAGAGTCCACTTCCGTTGCATTCCAACTATGCAAACTTCAACGTCGTTACTTGTCTCTGATATTCAAGTTGTTCAACAACAAGAAAATTACAGACTCACCTATCACAGAGTATTCGAAACGAGTTAGAAAGCGAAATTTCGATTGAGCTAGCTGCGAATCGAATAGAAGTGTGTATTTTCCACGTATGAGGCGGAAAAGTGGTATCCGACGGTGGGCAGCGGTGTCACGTGGCCAAAGAACCGACGAAGTATCAGAGCGAGAGACCCCGCTGTCGAAATTTCTCAGCTTGTGTCATTTCTTCTCCATTATCCTCTAGTAAAATTGAATCTTTGCAAATTCCGTTAAATTCTAAAGTATTTCGAAATTCGCAGACTTACGCCGAGATGGATCCAACAACTGCAGCTTTGGAGAAGGAACACGAGGCCATAACAAAAGTCAAATACATCGACAGAATACAAATAGGTAAGTCCTTGTATCGTTTTCTCGTCTCCGCGATGTGTGTCGCGAGTAAGGAAGAAATTTCATGAGTTTCAAAGTTTTCTCGTAGGAAGGTACGAAATAGATACCTGGTACTTCAGTCCGTATCCCGAGGAATATGGCAAGCAGTCGAAATTGTGGATTTGCGAATATTGCTTGAAATATATGAGGCTTGAAAAGACATACAGATATCACATGGTAAGACAATCGATTATTTATTAACCTCGTGTGTGCGCTGGGCTCTGCATCGTTTTGAATTTGTTTGAAATTCTTTTTCAACATCGTATCAAGGTAGTTCTATCGCTTCACACTAGTCATACCACTGTTCATACTTGAGACTTGTACAATTTATATTTTTAACATATACAAAGAAAATAATTTGTAATAACTAACATTTTTCATGTGTAAACTGTTTAATGAATGTTCACATTTAATTACAAAAATGAAAAAATAGTTATTCCGATTCGCGCAGTATTTCTAGGTTTGATATTTGGCAACATTGATTCTATCTCCGTCTCTTTTTACTCAACCAGGCGAGTTTAACCTCCATGCTTTTCAACGTCGATCTGTCAAAACAATGTCAGGTGCGGGAAGTATAAAGCATTGTATTCGGGCCACGACTGGTAAAAAGCGGGGAAAATTTGTGTCGGCGAAATATGTCGGTTAAAAATGAAATATGTGTGGAAATTCGAATGAGTGAGATGAGGTTAGGACTACAGTCAGCTGTTGCCTTGCTGTCACGTCTCTTTATCGTAGCAAGTGGTAATAAATCCAATACCGGAAGTTCAAATTAAACTTGATATTACATAAAAATTAGGTCAATAAGCGTAATTTTTTCTGAAAGTATTGAATTACTACAAGTGTTAAGTATGTAAATCTGATTATTTTTAAGAATCTGACGGATTCCCACTGTTATATACACTTTTGTAGCGACCGGAAATTGGGTTTTTGTATGTCGTCTCGGAATTCCTTCACAAAAATACGTAATTTTAATATTTATTTTCTCTGTAGTTAGGTCGATAAACGACCCTGAAATTTCACAGAGACAATTAATAATATATTTTCGGGAGCTCAAAAAAATTTATGAAAATCCTATGGATTGCAGTCTGGCGATAGGACTACCTTAAGGACGGTCACGTTTCCTGACATCAGGCAAATTCGATTACAATTATAATGGTCATCCTTTTTTCATGCGAATAAGTGCATTATTTTGTGCGTCATTGTATACTTTATGATGTAATATAATATGATTATAATAGTTATAATTTATAATATAATATAAATTGTAATTATATACTATGCACTGCACATGAGTCGGACTTATAAATTAAAAAGTTTTTTTTCTTTTCTTGATACAATTTTAAAGTACACTATTTTTTAGATAAATAGCATAAATAGCAAATCCCAAACAAACCCAAACACGCAATTTTAACTTTTTTTTCGCTGTAATTAAGTCGATAACCAAGCCTGAAATTTTACAGAGACGATTATTAATATATTTAGTGAAGCTCAAAAAAAAATTATGAAAATCCTATGGATTGAGGCCTGGCGATAGGACTACCTTAAGGGGCTACATCTACCTAGAGGCCCGAAAAAATGGCCAAATTACGATTTTTTTTCTGGGTAACGGTTGGTGAAAATGAAGTGCATTTTTTTTTTCAACACAAAAGCACATATATTGGGTTGCTTGAAAAAAAATTACCAAAAAATACAGAAAACCAACAAAAACATGGCCGCCGGCTGATGATGAAAGTTTTTTCGCGGCGTTTGGTGGTGGACACTCCAGCTCAAACGGTCCATCCGAATTTTAATAACCAAACGGGTTATTCATGTTAACAATCAATACGAGAAGTTGACGAACGTTGATTTTTTAAATAATTTTTTTTTTAACAACGTGCCGACGAATTGAAACTCGAGCATACAAAATTTATGAAAAAAGTCGTCATTTTTGCGAAACTATTAAAAAATGAAGATCGATTTAAGGAAAAAGCGAGATTGTCAACATTCATTCAATTTCAGGAATATTTAAATGAAATTTTCAGAGAATATAGCTAAATGACACTATCGAATAAAAATATTTTTGGAAAATGCAATTTTTTGACCCACCTAGGTAGATGTAGCCGGTTAGAATGTAACTCCGTATAAACGAGCACCGAGAAAAAAAAGGATCGATAACCGTTCAATTCCTGAACGGATTTCCTTCGTTTTCGCAGAGCGAGTGTACACATCGGCAACCAGTGGGCAAGGAAATATATCGAAAAGGAACATTGAGTATCTGGGAAGTGGACGGAAGAGAGCACAAAATTTATTGTCAAAACTTGTGTCTGCTGGCGAAGCTCTTTCTCGATCACAAGACTTTATATTTCGATGTCGAGCCGTTTCTCTTCTACATTTTGTGCGAAGTCGACAAGCACGGCGCCCATTTGGTGGGATACTTCTCGAAAGTACGACAATCCGACATATTCTAATGCCGCCTCGTTGTTCCGCACTCCTGACACCTATTTGTTTTTAAATCAGGAAAAAGAATCTCCGGATGGAAACAACGTCGCGTGTATTCTGACGCTGCCGCCGTTTCAGCGCCAAGGATACGGAAAACTCTTGATAGCTTTCAGCTACGAGCTCAGTCGAATAGAGCAAACCGTCGGTAGTCCGGAAAAGCCCTTGAGCGATCTTGGAAAGTTGTCGTACAGAAGTTACTGGAGTTGGATCCTCCTGGAGATACTTCGAGACTTCAGGGGCACTCTCAGCATCAAAGATCTCAGGTGAGACTTGCGTCACGCAATTTCTCCTTCGAAGCTCACAATCTCATTTCAGAAACGAAATGATTTTTAACCCAAGAATGGCAGTATGATCAATCTGCAGAATTGTTAACGGGCTACATCTACCTAGAGGCTCGGATAAAATGGCCAAATTACGATTTTTTTCTTCTGGGAAACGGTTGGTGAAAAAGAAACGCATTTTTTTAACACAAAGGAAAATATATTGAGGGCCATTAAAAAAAATCACCAAAAAATACAGAAAAACGACAAAAACGTGGCTGCCGGCAGATGATGAAATTTTTCGTGACGTTTGGCGGAGGGCACTCAAGCTTAAACGGTTCATTCGAAATTTAAAAACCAAACGGGTTATACGAGTTAACAATAAATACGAGTCGTTGACGATCGTCGATTAAGAAAATAATTTTTTTAACGACGTGGCGCCGAATTGAAATTCGAGCATACAAAATCTATGAAGAAAGTCATCATTCTTACGTAACTGTTAAAAAATGAAGATCGATTTAAAAAAAAGTGAGATCGTCAACGACCCTTAAGGGGTCTTCTCACTTTAGACGCTAAAAAAGGCTATTTTCTTAATTTTTTTTTTTGATAGGTTCATATTATAGGTATTGATATAAAAGTTGTTACACTTAATGAATACACTTTCACAATACATTTTTTTTTTAAATATTTATCCAAGTCACTGTTTATACACAAAAATGGTAGTTAAAAAAGTTTCCTAAAAAAATTGTAGGTGCGCGCTGTTGATGCAATCTCTGACATGGATAATCCGAAACAAAAAAATCAACCGGTTTTAGATTCAGTATGTTAATGGCTATATCGCATATCATACGATTTTTTATATATGCAAAAATAACAAAATGGCGAGCACTTTTCGGAAAAACAAAATACACGTTTTTTTTCCACCGTTTTTGGCAACAAAAATAGTAAATATCGAAATTTAAAAAAATCCTTGATATGCGCTATGCCTATAGTTGTAAAGAATATGTGGTTAACATTTCATAAGGGGCGGTTCAGTAGTTTAGAAGATTTGATCAACAAGCCGGCGAAAAACGTTGTTTCGAGAAAAAAAAACGCGTTTAGAGTTGGTTTGGGTTACATAAATACATTTAAAAAAATGTTATTCAAAACATTCAAAAAAATTCATGAAAATAGCCCTTTTTTAGCGTCTAAAGTGAGAAGACCCCTTACATGTTTCTCATCATATCTCCTGTAAATTTGGAAACAATCCATCAAGTGGTTCTCGCGATACCATGTCCACCGACTTTGAAAACAGTGTTTCGAGAAAAACGCGTTTAAAGTTTGAAGTATGGTGCTGCTACCTCGGCCGACTGTTTGAAGCTGTAGCTCATTCAATTTTAGGAATATTTCAATGAAACTTTCAGGGAATGTAGCTAAAAGGTGATACTGTCGAATAAAAGTATTTTTGGAAAATGCAATTTTTTTACCCACCTAGGTAGAGATGTAGCCCTTTAAGGTAGTACATGCGAAATGATCCCATTCAAAAGCAAACAAACGTTCAAATTTTGAAATGGCCAATCATTTTGAAAAAGTAATGAATTCACCTGTTCTCATACTACATACATAGAGTATATCACGATGGTGAAGTTTGCATCGTTGTGATTTTTATTTCTAAAATTTACAACTAAAATTTTATTCAACTAAAAATTTATTTTTAGTGGTAAATTTAATTTTCTTCGGCAGATTTCGCCGACAAACGTCCTTTAACCATTTTTTGAGATATTTATTTAGCGATCTCCATTATACGTCTATAAAAAAAATCGCCTATATTAATAAAAATATGAAAAATAAAATGTAAAACAAAACTTTCGTTGCGTTCCAACGATGAAAACTTCAACACCGTAGTATCTTACTGTTTAAAAGTTGAAAAATGACAGTAAATTAATCGACAATAAGGTTTAGAGCGGTCTTCTTGGCTGTGGTAGCAAACTTTGAGCAGGGCTTGTGCGGGGCACATGTCAACTATATATTAAATTACAAAACTTCCTGTCTCCCACCATTTGTTGCATGGACTACCTTAACACGAAGCAGAATTTAGAGACGTAGTTGAATAACACTCTCATTTTATCAGTAAGGTCAGCCGAAAGTAACATTTTATAAGGTGAAGGGACAGATTCCCTACTTGTCCGTTACGACCCTCTTCGCCAACGTCTCATGACGCGTACTTAATATTGCGATAACGTTGAAGCTTGCATCGTTGGAATGCAACGATTTTCATCCTATGTCTTCATTTTTATAATTATTCGCAACCTTTTTTTCTAACTTGAGGTCGTAAATCTGTAATAACAATACGCAAAAACATCGGAATGATTTTCATAGCCTAAAGCGGCCCAAAAGATATTTATCAATAAAAAAGAATGGATTATATTTTCTTTTTTAATCGATAAAATAACTTTTTTCGGCACGTTTGGGCTACAAAATTCGCCGAAACATTTCAAAGATTCTTCTTAGGGATCAGGTGCAAAAGAAGAGATAGTAGCGGGAATAAAGCAATGAAAAAATAAAAAGGCATTTTCGTTGCATTCCAACGATGCGAACTCCAACACAATCTTTTTCTTCCGTTGAAAAGTTCGACCCTCGCGTAACTAACGTTCTCCAACGAGGAGCCCTTTGCAGAAGGGAAAACATAATTGCGGAAGTTTCGGGCAAAGCATTAAAGAAAAAAATCCTTAATAATTGCAGTCAAATGACGAGCATCTCGCAGACGGATATAATATCGACGCTGCAGAGCATGAACATGGTCAAATATTGGAAAGGACAACACGTCATATGCGTCACACCGAAGCTCGTGGATGAGCACATAAAGAGTAATCAATTCAAGAGGCCACGTCTGACCGTCGACAGTACGGCTTTGCGTTGGGGTGCACCACCCCGTAAGAACGTTAAGCTCGGAAAAAAGTGAAATTTCCCTTCGTTCACATTTTCTCGGCGTTTCAAACGATATTTCAGGGGAAAAGAATATCGAATAAAACACCAATCGATAATTACGACTTAACGGAGACGAGAGGGCGACGCTTCCGATCAAATTGTTCGTGTGTTTAAAAAATTCTGGTGAAAAGGACACAAGTAAGACGTGGCAAGAAAAAAAAATAAGAATGCCGTGCAGTATTAGTTTGTGTACAATTGTTTCGTGTAAATTCGCAAATAAAGCGTGTATTTTGATACGAAATATTCGAAAATTCGTCGAATCATCAGTGGCCAACAATTTTCTAAGTAACATCGGTATAAGTTTACAATTTCGAACCAGATGCTGCGTGAGCCGATTTCGCCAGGCTTACCGCAAATTTTGCCGTTCCTGGCGCGGTGCACACCCCGTAGCCCCCGTGGCCGTAGTTGTGAACGATCTGAAAGAAAAATTGTTGGAATAAATAATCTAGTCAAGATTTTAATGTAATACAAAGAGCCTTTATTTAATCTATGGGGGGTTACACTAGTGTATTGGAGGATGGTCTCTTTTTCCCCTTGAGCTCGTCACCTGCTCACACGCCCCTCATTCTCCATCCACTCGAGCCCCTTTCTTTCATTTACTTCGCGCGAAGTTTTTAAATCAGAATATAGTCCAGTAAAATGTGCCAAAACCCAGTACTTTTTAAGGGAAAATTTGAATTTTTGACTGAAGCTTAATGGTTGGACACTGAAAGTAACCCCAATGAAATGTTGTTCCTCAACCCTGCCAAACCCTCTGAAATAGAGGTTGAAAGTATAATAATCGCTACATTTCGATAATTAATAGGCTGATTAAAAAAGGTTTCAAACCAATTTCTTTGGAATAGTAAAATCCGTAGAAAGTTATCTGACGTCCAAACTATCTTTGAAAATAAGGGGACAAAAACGGTTTAAAAACTCGGGTATTGGAAATCACAAACTCATGACCAGCATTTGCGGAGATTAAAATGATAAAAATCTTCTTAAAAAATATGATTAATTCGAAAAAATAATACAAGGAAAAATGGGCCCACGATGAGACTAGTCTTAAAAATCATAGAATGGGTCACTCTATTTTATAGAATTTTTTGAAAAAAGAAAAAAATGGCAATCGTTTAAAAAAATTGTTTTCACTTTAGAAGCAAAAAAACCTTGACATTGATAATTGATAACATTTTCGTATTTTTTAAAGAGAGTATGCTTCAAAATGAAAACAAAATATCTATAGACATTTGTCGATATCTCGATTAGTTCCGGCGTTATCAGCGTTTAAACATTTCCAAACCTGCCAAAAGCGACATTTTTTGGAAAATTATAACTCCAAAAGAGAAGACATAATAACGAATGAATATAAGAAAATAAATAATGAAAATTGGTGTGGATATTCCTTTCATGTCGTACAATTTTACAACAAAAAAAATCTGAACAATTAACAATGGTCGGGGTCACGGGCTAGGGCAAATGGCGTGGAATGGCTCATATATGTAAATTATATTTATACACTATATATATATATATATATATATATATATATATATATATATATATATATATGTTATAGATTGTGTATTTATTTCTATTGCTATTATATATTATCCCTTTCGAAAAAAATGGGTTTCGATTCGCATAATCGAGGTTCTACTCTATAATGTCAAAGCTCGTATCGTTGGAAAGCATCGAAAATTCATATTAATATTTTGACTTCCTTATTTTTATCATTATATCAAAGATTTTTCTGCAAATTACGATGGCATACCTCCGAATTAGCATATTATAAAATGTTTGAGTGATCTTCGTAGCTGGAATCTACAAAAATAGATTTCAGCAAGCCAAAAAGTTATTTTCATTGCACTCCAACGATGCAAATTTCAATCTCACAACGAAATAATGAAAAAGCTCATTGATATCCTAGAGATTAACGAGTTCGTTTTGAAGAGACTCATCGAACATTTCCACGTCGAAAGTTTGACACGTACCGTAGAACTGGAGGTCCCCTTTGTGACCCTCTCGGCCTCGACCCTGACATTGTTCTCCCGATGTGGTCGCAGTCCTGTCGCGTGCTCGAGAACGTTAGCCCTGTCGATCGAGGGCAAAAGCTTGACGCATCTGTCGTAAATCGCGGCGGCCTCGTACGAGCAAACTTTCGTACTCTCCGAGCCGTAACCTCGGGATCCACCGAGTGTCACAGTCCCGTCCAATCCCGGTATGATATAAGTATCCAGCTCCCCGTAAAATGCGGCTTTTATCCAAGGTGCTTGAATCTACCGAGAGAGAAAATATCGAATAAATTTGCATCATTTTCAAACGCTTTATCTTTCGGTAAACTCGCAAGCGCAGTATCATTCGCAATCACAGATATCTCTGGCCCCTAATTCTGACCATGCAGTCTTCATATTCGACCCAAAATAAGAAATTCGACCCTTAAGGGGTCAGGCCACTGTAACGGGTATAAAATCATGTGCGAATTTAACAATTTTTTTCGTATGAAAAAGTGATTCACTCATAAAATTAATTACACATCTATTTAGTCTGAATATCAAGCTATTAGAATTTTTTTTTCGATGTAATGGCCGACTACTCGAAACTTCTCGAAACAGCTTTTTTCCAATTGGCGTGACAAATAATTTCAACAATTTTCACTCGATTTACTTCAAATTCGCAATTAGGAAAAGTTATGTTCCTAATTGCATTGCGCAGAGAAGTACGTACGGAATTTCTGATTAATCGAAAACTTTTCATTTTATGAGCAGTTTATGAGCAGTTATAACGAAATTTTTCACTGAAAATTCATTTCTTAAGGATGTATAGCAACTAAGTTATTTACTACTGTTCGAATTGAAACTCACTGATATTGTAAAGGAAAATATCGAGAACTTTTTGAGATTAAAAAAAACAAAATTTGCCCACGTGAATGCTGAGATAAACGAATTCAAAGTTGGGTCATTTAACACGGGGAACATAGGACTGTACGTCCAAAATTCCCTTTACATTGGCAAAAAAGGTATTTCCGGAGTACTCTTTTGTAAAAAAAACTTTTGTGCGGTATCGCTGTAATATGCATGATACGTTAAAAAAAAAATCGACATGTGCCCATATATTTTGCGAGATATTGCGAGTTAAATGGGACCGTTTTCGTATTTCTTCAGCTCGTATGTCGTAACCACGACAACGTCAGGGAAAAAGTACATCAAATCGGCAACTAAATTTGCAGTTAAAAATTGAAAATTCTTCTTTCTGTACCGCATGTTTTACTTTGAGCTGTGGTAAATCTCCTTTTTAGCTTCAATGAATACTACAATTATTTTATTTAGTCTTTAAATGCGATTTTTGCAAATTGCATAATCAGTTCTGTAACGACTCTGCAGTAGCTGCCATACATCCTTAAGTTAAATTACCTACAACTTTTGAATAAAACAATATTTTTTTTATTCCGTACGTACTTCTCTAGGTATTCTAATGTAGATTGACGAGAATTTTTGTTTTTTGTTCTAGGTAATAAATTGTGGATGCTAAGTGTCACGCTGCGGAGCGCCTAAAAAAAGATAACAAAAGAAAATATTAGTAATCGGCCATTTTGTACATCGAAAAAAAAGATATATATTTTCTAACAGCTTGATATTCATACTAAATAGATGTGTAATTAATTTTATGAGCGAATAACTTTTTCATACGAAAAAAATTGTTAAATACGCACATGATTTTACACCCGTTACTGTGGCCTAACCCCTTAAGGGGGTAAAACGGGGTTTTAAAGTTTATATGAGAACACTTTTTGGCTCAGATTTGCTCGAAACTTAGTATAAATACGCTCCAATATGAATAATTAGATATGTATTTGTTTGGGTTTGTTTGGTGTATTTATGCCAACCCAAACAAACACAGTTAAGGGCTTAAAAGTACTACTTAACTGTCTACACGCACCGAACAGCGAGGAAAACATACAGTGTTATATGTCAAATAAATTTGGTAAGTTTCAAGTAAATCTGGTCAAAAACATGTTTTCTTATACAAACGTTAACACTCCCGTGTAACCCCCTTAAAGGTTACATTTTGGAAATTACTGAAGTACATGTTTAATTATTTGTATTTTAGTGTATTTATACCAAGTTTCAAGTAAATCTGACAAAAAAATATGTTCTCCCATACGAACTTCAACACATCCGTTTACCCCTCTTAAGGGTCGAATTTTAGGAATTGCTGACATACGTGCTCAGTTATTTGTATTGTAGAGTATTTACGCCAAGTTGCAAGCAAACCTGTCAAAAACATACATTGTTTCATATAAACTTCAAAACCCCTGGTTCACCCCCTTAAGGGTCGAATTTCGAATTTTACCACTCTTGAAAAAAGTCTTATTTGGGATCGAATATGAAGGCTGCATGGTCAGAATTAAGGGGTTACCCCCACTTGCGATTTTGAAAAAATCGTTTTTTTTATTGCATTTTTTTGAAGTGCAATTTGAAGTGCAGTTTTTTTTTTGATGCCCGGAATAGATGACTCTATGTAAGTTTACAAAAAAATATATTTTCTTCGTGTAAACTGAAATTGAAACTTCAAACGCGTTTTTCTCAAAATGGCATTTTTGGAGTCGGTGACCAAGATTACTCCAACACTAATGAACCGATCTTCTTGAAATTTTGCAGGCTTATTTAATACATAAAAATGTAGTCTTTAATCGGTCGATTTTTTTTTCGAAAAAAATGGCCGTTTTATAGCCAAAAAACGACCGTTTTTTTCGTTAAAATCGAACCATTAACTTTGACTGTCCGCCATTTTGTGAAAAATGAATATTTTTTAAAATCCTTTGATTAAAGACTAGTTTATACTTATATTTGACTAAATCCATCCGCATTTTTTTTTCAGATGATCCACTTCGCCGCAATGTTGGTCACCGCAAACCGTGTATATAAAAACATTACTTCATTGACGGCCATTTGCCACTAAACAATGTAATATTTTTCAATAAAAAAATTACTGAAAGTTTTTCGAGATGTGTTCTTTAAGATGGTATATTGATCGATTAAAAAAGTTTTGTAGTTTTCTTTAAAAAAATTCATAAAAAAGGCCTTTTTTTGCGCTGCAAGTGGGGGTAACGCCTTAACGGCCACACATATCGTAATATCCACCTTGCAAGCAACGTTGTCAAGAAAAAAATCGAAACCTCCGATTCGATTTAATCATAAGCTCCGAGACAATTTTGCTTCCACCGAATATTAAAAAGTCTGCTTATGATAATGGTCATCGTGAGCGTAATGATAATAATAATTGTACCGTGAGGTAAGGAGTCTTTACCTTTGTAACTTGACCTCGTATGGGTACGAGACGTTTGTCGTTGCACAATTCTCTCGAACCGAGGCCTGTGCAGTTCATAATTAAATTGTAATCGTCGATCAGCTGCTCGAGAGAGTTCAATTTTTTCTCGACCAATTTAACACCACTCTCTTGAAGCCTAGGAAAGAAAGAAAAATCAGACATCAATTGAAAAATCATCGAAATGAAGGTGGAAAAAGTGGCTAGAATTTGATTTTCATCAGTCGATCGCTGACGCTAAAGCTGAACATTTTTTATCCATGTATTTGTACATTTTTAATCATCGGTGTAGGCAGCAAGGGACAAGTGATCGCCTCGAAAAAAAAATCGATTTAAAATAATTAAATTGAAATAATCGATTACTTTTATTTAATACAAAAAAGCATAAAGTTTTTAATTAAACTTGAATATTTCCTTCGTGGTAATTTCGTTACTTGTACAAAAAGTAGCTGGTTCATTAAATAGATATTCAAATTTCACAATTAAGGCGGGATATACATTTAGACAGGAAGAAAATAAGCAATATTGAGGGGTTTTTAAAACTAAGAAATAATTATTCTACAACCATCAAACTTTAAGTACATTTCAATAGTATATTTAAGTATACGAAACAATTTTCTAAAATTGATTCATCATCAGAATGGCGAAGCTGTGGCAGAGTGTTACAGCAAGATCGCCGCGGGAGTTGCAAATTGGCCTGCGGTCTAGCTTCCAGTAGACTTTGATTTGCAAAAAAGTTCAAACATTTTTTCAGTTAAAACATGTATAGTTTCTATGTGACGGTAATTAAAATGAAGAAAATGCAAATTTGAAAAATCGTTTAACCCTTAGTAGTCACACTTAGCTAGAATCACGTTATAGTCATACTGGGTACATGGGACCCAGGCGTTTTTAAATTGTTATAAATAATGAAATAATGCATTGAGCGATATAAAAAAGAAGTGAGGTATAATTTGAAGCTTGTTAAATACAAGGATACAAATCAAAAATTAAATTTAAAAAAAATTCCAAAAAAAACTTGAAAAATGACTTTTTTTTACAAAAATTGCTGTAACTCTTGTAATTATTGACCAAAAAAAATGGTTTTATAATCTGGAAACAATGTACTTTGAAACAGACATAGCGGTTTCTGTGGACTTTTCAAAAAGTATATTTATTTCATCCAACGCAGGTGCGATTTAGAAGGACAGAATGAAACGCTTGCGCGTATAAAAAAATGCATGTTTTATTGGAAAAAAAAGTTGTACGGCATCGCGGTCGGTATGGTAGAACAATTATAGATTCACAAAAATCTCTGAAACGGCTCTTCAGATTCCGTCGAAACTTTGCCAAACGACGTCAAATAGATAGACGAACAGCTGTCTGCCGCTCAAATTTTCTGTTTTTGATTTTAAAAAATCAGATTGACTTATGAAAAGCCAATCTACGTTTTTTTTTCTCAAATTCAGCAAAGTTGGGGGGCAGACAGCTGTTCGTCTATATATTTGACGTCGTTTGGCAAGGTTTCGACGGGATCTGAAGAGCCGTTTCAGAGATTTTTGGGTATCTATAATTGTTCTACCATACCGACCGCGATCAGGTGTCATTCCGTGTTAAGGGTTAAAGAAAAAATAAAAGTAATCAAATTTTTGATCGTTGTAAATGTATATCCCGTCTTAATGTTAACATGAACGTGTGATTAATGCCTTATATATATTTTCAAAATCCGACGGACTCGTAGCTCCTAGAATTTTCCACCGCATGACTTGAAATATCAACTATATGTTCTTATGTTTATATGTTTTTTGGTCGAAAATCCGACGTTTTTTTTTCAAATTGGTACCAAATTTTCAAAAAATCAATTTTCGTAATAATCGTGTGCACTTCGTTAGTAAAACTCATGTAGATTACGACAAAAGAAATATTTTTTGTTCTAGGCGTTATGTGCATCTCCAACGATTCCTAAAAAAGGCGTTCCCTTTCTACAAGCCACTGGGCCGCCATTTTTTATCTGTCCGGAAAATAACAAAATTGTTTCATTCATTATTATTTAAAAAAAAACCAAAAAAGCCTTGTTTTCCAAGCATGCAAAGGTACATAAGGCCTCAAACCTTCATATTTTAAGACCTTAGGCCACAGTAACGGGTACAAAATCATGTACGAATTTAACAATTTGTTTTCGTATAAAAAAGTGATTCATTCATAAAATTAATTACACATCTGTTTAGTATGAATATCAAGCTGTTAGAAAATATATATACTTTTTCTTTCGATGTACAAAATGGCCGAATACTAATACTTTCTTTTGTTATCTTTTTTTAGGCGCTCCGCGACGTGACATTTAGCATCCACAATTTTTTACCTAGAACAACAAACAAAAATTCTCGTCAATCTACATTCGAAAGCCTAGAGAAGTACGTACGGAATTTGAAAATATTGTTTTATTCAAAAGTTGTAGGTATTTTAACTTAAGAAATGAATTTTCAGTGAAAAATTTCGTTATAACTGCTCATAAACTGCTCATAAAATGAAAAGTTTTCGATTAATCAGAAATTCCGTACGTCCTTCGCTGCGAAATGCAATTAGGAACATAACTTTTAAATTTGAAGTAAATCGAGTGAAAATTGTCGAAGTTATTTGCCACGCCAATTGGAAAAAATCTGTTTCGAGAAGTTTCCAGTAGTCGGCCATTTTATACATCGAAAAAACAAAAAAATTCCAACAGCTTGATATTTATACTAAATAGATGTGTAATTTATTTTATGAGTGAATCACTTTTTCATACGAAAAGAAATTGTTAAATTCGAACATGATTTTATACCCGTTCCTGTGGCCTAACGCCTTAAGCGTGTTACGTGATTATCAACTATGATGTGAATATATATATTTTTTTAATTATCGTGAACAAAACCACTTTTTTGTCAGGCCAGCCCCGCAAGAAAAAAATGCCTACCACAATGCTTTCATTATTGATGAACGAATGACACGAATTGGAAAAACATTTGATTTTGAACTAACTTGTTTCTAGCCCACGGCAAATAATATTTGCACTGAGTAACCAATGTCGTGAAATAAGCGCCGTATTTCCAGTCGCCACCCACGATATTGAATTCCATGTCGTCCACGAGTCTGTAAACCGGCACGAGTCCCTCCAGCCAGGCGTTCTGTGGGAGCGTTAATTAGCGCGTTTAAGCAGACTCCGTAAGTCAGTTAACGTTATCGTGTGACTAAAAAAGAAGGCATAAATAAACGCGGCGAACCCTGACTGCTTGTGGTCGGGAATTGGCGAACATGTAGCACGATATGCTCGCGACACCAGCCCTCGCAGATTCTCTAGACTTTCGTATTTCGTCGTAGTAATGCCACGAATCGTTTATCCATGCTCTATACGGGCGAAAAATAAAATTTGTTATTCCATTCGAATGATTTTCCCCATTTTTAAGGGATAACAACACTCAAGGATATTGGAAAAATTGTTTTTTTTTTCTTAAAAAATACTTTGCCGTCTTAAAAACAATTTTGCAATTGAGCCTGTAGTGACATTTTTTTTCTAAAGATTCCATTGTTGATTTTTCCGCAGCGCCTCGAACTTCTATTCTATACGGGCGAAAAATAAAATTTGTTATTCCATTCGAATGATTTTTCTCAACTTTAACGGGGTCCTCTAGTTTTTCGGGTCGAAAAAATCGATTTTTTTTTTCATAAATCACATCTACAACATGTGTAGAAAATGTGTGCCAAAGGATTTTTCGATATTCGAAGTGGTTCACAAGTATAAAACACATGCGCGAACTTTCAAACGCGTTTTTATCGAAACACCATTTTTCGAAACGATAACCCCGATATTTCAGAAACTACTGCACCGATCTTGTTCAAATTTATACAGCATCTTTAATATGTTATAAGCCAGCGATTGAACTAGGATTATCATGATTGCTTCGATAGTTTTTTTTGTACGAGCGAAAAACTTAAGAAAAAATGAGTAAAAAATAGAATGTAATTTTCAAAAGTGTATAAAAAAGTCAATTTTTGTAATTTAGAATTCACTCTAGTTCAATCGCTAGTCTTAAATATGAAGATTAAAATGCCGTTTGGTTTTTTGATTTCGGATAAGCAGAACAGCCGCAATCTTGGTCACCGTCAAGCACCTCTTTTACTTGATGTCTTCCTGTCGGCCACTATACCGTTTATTCTATTATATATTTTGACTTCAAAAAATGTGTAAAGCTTATTTAAATGTTAATAAAGATTATGCAAAAACGATGAGATTGATTATTTCGATGCTTTGCCCGTAAAAAATTATTGAAAAAGCCGTAAAAAACAGTCGAGAAACTAGAGGACCCCGTTAAGGAATAACAACACTCAAGGATTTTGGAAAAATTGTTTTTTTTTTCTTAAAAAATACTTTGCCGTCTTAAAAACAATTTTGCAATTGGGCCTGTAGTGACATTTTTTTTCTAAAGATTCCATTATTGATTTTTCCGCAGCGCCTCGAACTTCTCTCAGGTGCCTCGTACAACTTTAAGGGGTAAGGCCACTGTAGAAATGGCAAAATATCGATTTTTTTTCTTTCCTTAAAAGATGCCTTAATATCTTAAAAATGACATACTCAAAGGACGAAGGTGGGAAAAATGTCTAAATACTTCTATTTTGAATTTTGGAGCAGTCCCTCAGTCCGATGCAATCCGTACTGAAAACTTTAAACGCGTTTTTCTCGAAACTACATTTTTCAAGTTGGCCGTACTCGTAACTCGAACAAATCTTGACCGATTGACTTGAAATTTTAATTGTATATTCACAATTACATTCTGCATAGAAGTACGTAGGATTTTCTCGATATATTACATAGGTTTTTTTTATAAACAATTTTCGGACGATGTTTTTTTGAGAATTTTGAACTTTTATTTAAAAAACGCGCTGTTTTTGCAAAAGTCGATATATCAAAAAAATCCTACGTACTTCTGTAGCTAGGGGGCGTCCATTAATTACGTGAGGCGTTTAGGAGGGGGGTGGGGTCGAGCGAAATCTCACCCAATCTCACGTGGGGGAGAGGGGGGCTTCGGCAAATATCACGTAATTTTTTTTCCGCAAGTAACAGTGTAAAATTGCGAGAAAACTGGGTTAAATTAAATAAGAAATGTTTCTTCACTAAAATATACTCTCTTAACATGAATGATACTATTCAGTGAAATTCACGGATTGAATCAGTGAACAGAATATGTACACGCATGCGCGTGAGTGTGTGCACTGATTAAATCAGCGAAATCCACTGATTCAACCAGTAAAATTCTCATTCACTGGTTTGAATCAGTGAAATTCCACTAATTCATTTTAAGAAAGTAGTTAAATCATATATAATAATATTCATATATGAATATTCTTTTAAGAATTTTACTAGTTCTTACTTAAGTAATTTAATATTAGATTTTCTAACTGTGATTCTAGACTACCTTTCAAAAATCTTAAACACTAGTCGTAACTAGTCTTAAATAAAAAGAATTAATCAAATTGTTTTTTTTTTAATAAACCCAACGCAATCAAATACAGATTAACTTATTTAGATTAAACACGGAAAATAAATTGTAGTAGGAGCAACTGCGGTTGTAGTTCCATTTACTCCAACATGTAAAGTAGTAGGGAGAGTCTCCCTACTACTTTACATGGTGGAGTAAATGGTACTACAACCGCAGTTACTTCTACTACAATTTACTTTCCGTGAACGTATGCATTTTGAAAAATCTCACGTGAGATTAGGGGACGGGGGAGGGGGTCGAGCAAAATCTCACATCTCACCAGGGGGAGAGGGGGGGGGGTCGAAAAATCGCCAAAATCACCTCACGTAATTAATGGATGCCCCCCTATTCACATGTATAATCGGAAAAAAAAATTTCATTCACTGTAAATTAAAAATCGCAGATGCCGTTGGTGCGGCCGCGCGCCTATAAAAAAGGCTTTGTCGAAGAAAAGCTGTGCAGCCGCCATTTTGTTTTGTATTACTTTGAAAAAAAAATAGTTTATACAGTTTATGATATGTACAATAAAGGACCTTTTTCAGAATTCTGATTTATTCCATTGTCCCGCAAAAAAAAAATTCCCAAAATATACTTATTTTTTTCCCCGCTACAGTGGCCTTACCCCTTAAACGCTTTTTCCTCGAAACCACTTTTTTCAAACTGGGAGGACGGATTACTCCAACACCTTTGCATAGATCGATTTGAAATTTTGATAGTAGCTTCACAATTACATTCTCTATGGGAGGACGTAGCCGTTTTTTGATTAAATGTAAACATTTTTTTTATAAACAATTTACTGCTTATTTTTTGGGCAAAAAATCGATTTATTTCTTTCAAAGTGGGCCATTTTTTCAAAATTTGATAACGATAAAATCTGTACGTAGTCCCATAGCTAATAATATATAGATTATAATTTTTTTCGGTTTTTGTTCCAGGTCTTATACTTTACGAGAAAACCGTCCTCCCGTGAAGCTATTTGTAAAAAACACGTTTTTCAAGATGGGCTCTGTCGCCGCGATTTTGTATGAAAATTATAATAAATTTTTTTTCGTACTTTAATATGTGTTAAATAAACCCTCTCAAAAGAAATCATATTCTTTTTTTCATACTCCCAAAATAAATTGTCAAAGTTAGGCCTTATTTTCTGCCGTTAGAGTGGTGTTATCTCTTAAATACTCTCGATTAATTTATTTGACTGTTTCTTTTTTCGTCCGACGCAAACTGAGCAGACAGTGAGAAAATCTTACTCGAAAATGCTGCCTGTGAGCCTCTTAGAATGCAGCCCATAATTTTACCAAGTATATTGCATAACGTATCGTTATGATAGTAATTTATTGGGATGTTGAATAAGTTCTTGCCATTTTTTTTTCGTGGTGGAAAGAGAGGTATGGGGGAGGGGAACGCATCACGCCATCGCCCGTTGCCATTTTTGCATGCAGAAGTAAAAAAAAACGTGATTGAAAGTTTTTCTTCTACCAATGTATGACCAACGAGCACAGCGACCAGGTGAGCATTGGTACTTGATAAATTTAAGTGTCTGTCGAGATTCAATACGTATTTTAACAAAAATGTAACTGATTGTAATCGTTGCATGTGTCTGTTTTTTTAATGTAATTCTTACCTTGCTCAACTTACCCCATACCCATGCCAAACCTCCCCCACTATTGGAACAGGTTGAGCAAGTCTGACCTTAGTCATCTGAGAGCGATTATCTGCGAAACAATAAGGATAACAAGAATTTCGTCTACAGACTTTTTGTCCCAGATAAATTTCCTATTGACCAAAGTAGATTGCTTTTTTATACGGCAGACTGTTAAAAACTTGCTCAACATGCCCCTCCCAACCCTAATGCCTCTAATTCAACACAGAAAAATAATCATTGTGGAAGCGTCTTAAGGGATGAGATGCAGTCAGAATTTTCAAAACATCGATTTTTTTTACATTTTCTTGAAGTATGGTGTTTCGAAAATATTCCCTGAAAATTTCAAGTCAACCCGATGAATAGTTTCCGGGATATCCCACAATTAGTGAAGGGGCCTCGGGTCCTCATGGCAAGGGCAGGGAAGGGAGAATTCTCCGAAGGCAACAACAAATTGATATTTTGGAAGCTTCCACATCGGCAGAAGCCCTATTGTATAGGCCAGGAATTGATGATTCGATGTAAGTAATTTTTTAATTAGTATTTCTGTACATAAATCAAGTGTAAAATTGGAAAACTCTTTCAGAAATTTTAAAAAGTTTATTACTCAAAAACTATGAACTTTGGCAAAATTTTATAAATAATACTTTTGTTTTAGAATTGGCCAAAATATTTTTAAAAAATAATTCATCCCGAAGAACTTTAATTTGTTGAACAATTGTTTTAACAATTGGCTATAAACAATTGAATGCTCGACTTTTCAGCAAAAAAATTGCGATATTCGGATTCAGCGGATCAAATAACATAAAAACAGTTTAGCTCCATCCATCGAGCTCACAATTTTAGGAACATATAATACCGTATCCACATCGAAAAACTTAAAACGCCTTTTTCTCGAAACTATGTTTTTCAAGTCGGTGATCACTATAATTCAAAAACCACTCGATGGATTTTGATGAAATTTGATGTGCTCATTAATAGCATTAAAAACTAGTCCTTAATCGAAGGATTTTCATTTTTGTTGAAAATTTCTATGTTTTTAAAACAATAAACGAGCGATTTTTTGGTCGAAAATCGAAAGTTATCTGTCAGAAGCCGCTATTTTGTTCATTAAAAAAAGCTTCGATTAAGGACTAGATTTATTATTAAACTAATGATTTTTTTGGTTTTTTTTAATTTCAAATGATCCAGTAAAATTTTATGATGGTCACCGCAAAGCACTACATGCCGAAAGGGGTCCGACAAAGATGGCGATATTGTTATAAATAATCAATATTTTTCTTTGAAAATTTGTACAAGTCAAGTTGAAATATAACATAAAAAATCTGTGTAACCTCTTTTGTAAAACAAACTTAATTACTATAAAAAAAAAAAAAATGATTAAAAATGCTCGTTTTTTCACGTCTCTGACTGCATCTCACTCCTTAACCAATTTCTGCATGTTGTTTCCGACGGAGCATGGTCGCCGTAAATCTTTTTGAGGTTCGGTGTGCTTTAGCTGCGCATAAAAAAAAAATAAGTAGTGCAGTAAAATTCCCCACAAATACTCTTTTTTGGCACGAAATTTCACATGTTTGACACCATGAAAAAAAAGTTGTTTACACTTCGGCGAAATTACATACACTGAATTTTAAGCTTGCTTATAGTACTTTCTCATAAATGCGTGCCCATCTTAAACTACAGAACTTATTCAACGTCCTAATAATAAAGGGTGTCTCAAAATGGCCTGACATTTTAAATTGCGCGCCTTTTTTTGTGGCGAACATAAAGTACTAAACTTTGACAACTAGCATCAGGAAGTATTGACATTTAGTCATGGAGAAATGCACGATCGGGAAACGCATAGAAATTGTTATTTGCTGCATTGTTACTGCATAGTTATTGCAGACGAAGTTTCATGGTCGTGTTATCTCGTGCCGCGGCGATGTGTCGCCACCAAGATCGTGCGAATTGTCGCCATTGGTTTTTCTTTGGGGTTTTCTGAAAGGAAAAGTGTACACCGATGATCCCACAGATCATTCCGGAGGTCAAGAAAGCCATTGGACGCACTATTAATGAACTTAGTCCGCAATTATGCCAAGATGTTGTTGAAAATTTCGTCAAAAGAGTGAACGTATGCAAATGGGGACGAGGCGGCCATTTATAGGATATTGTGTTCCACACATAAGCTCCATGTTTGTACCTTACATTAAAATCAAAATATTCATACTTTTCAAATAAATAACACGTTTTATTAATAAATTAAAATGTCAGGTCATTTTGAGACACCCTATTTTTATTAAATACGAAATTATCAACAATGTAGATTTTGTTTTTAGTTCGACGATTATTGTTGATAGATTGCACATTTTTTTGTAGGCAAAGAAAGAAAAACCTGGTGATCTCCTCGGTAGGTCCAGAGTACGAACTGCCAACTCTGAATACCCCGGCGGCCACGTGGCTCGTAGTGTCATCGAAACTCGCGGCGTAAATAGTAATTTCGGAATTTCTCAATTCTTCCTTCAATTGCAGTGCCGTCGTCAGACCCACTACACCACCCCCGACTATAGCAATCTTCATTTTTTTCTATTGTGCTCCGACCGGATGTAAGCACGGAAAGTGTCGAATTATCAAAATCGCGAGTGTTTCTCGCGGACAGCACGACTTTCCCAACGGGTAAATAATTCGACTAGCCAGTGGTACGCGAAGTTGATCGAGGTCGAGACAAAACTTGTCGAGAAATGATAAGATATGAAATATTCGCGAGGCGTCCGTACGCAGACGCAAAATCGACAATTTGTATCGTCGGTATAGATGTTGACATCAATTTACTTTTATAGTGTACATGTACGTATAGTTGTTCTGCGCAAGCGCCTTTTCTGTATCTCGAGTAAGCACCTACTCGTTGCGATCCGGTGGAGCGTGCGCACTATTCGCAGTCGAGTGCAGATGAACGAGAATGTGCACCAGTTCCCAATTTCATTGGGAAAACAAGTACCACTGTTGCTGCATGGCCGTTGCGCATGCTTGTTAAGGCGGGGTATACATTTAGACAGGAAGAAAACAACCAATATTGAGGGATTTTTTAAACTAAGAAATAATTATTCTACAATTATCAAACTTTAGGTATACTTTAATAGTATACTTAAGTATACGAAACAATTTTGAAAAATTAATTCATCATCAAAATGGCGGAACTGTGGCAGAGTGTTACAGCAAGGTCGCCGCGGGAGTTGCGAATTGGCGTGCAGTCTAGCTTCCCGTAGACTTTGATTTGCAAAAAAGTTCAAACATTTTTTCAGTTAGAACATGTATAGTTTCTATGTGACGGTAATTAAAATGAAGAAAATTCAAATTTGACAAAATGGCACGCATTTACAAAAAAAATCAACATTTAACGCAACATTTCTGTCAAATGTGGATTGAAAAAGTAGTTTTTTTTCCAATTTTTCATAAACAATTTTCGTCAAGTAGAAGGTACCGATATTATCAACATTTCTACCAAGTTTCAATTCGATCGGTTCAATAGTTTTTGAGTTATCCTGCACGCCAATTTTGATAATGCAGTTTTAAGAAAAAACGCGTTTGAAGTTCACGCCCGCTCCGAATCCGAGCGGTGTGGCAGAGCGTTGACGGGCTGAAACGTTTGGAGTTTTTCGAATTTCGCTTTGAAACTTTGGGAAAATATTCGACATATATTGTTCTATCGTTCAAAGAAAAAAAATCGATTTTTTTATCGTTGTAAATGTATATCCCGCCTTAAGGCCGTACTATAGGATGAATTGTGAATTACTTACTGATGCAACGAATTGATGCACATTTCAAGACCCCTAGGTTTCGGCGGTTAAACCTCCTGAAATTGTCTTTCACACATAACCTTCACATTTGTACCTTGTACCTTGTATTAAAATTGAAATATTCGTATTTTTAAGGCGGTCCTCTAGTTTCTCGAGTCGAAAAAATCGATTTTTTTTTCATGAATCACATCTACAACATGTGTAGAAAATATGTGCCAAAGGATTTTTCGATATTCGTAGTGGTTCACAAGTTACGGGCCTGGAACGGAGCAGGTATACTTTCAAACGCGTTTTTCTCGAAACACCATTTTTCGAAACGGTGACCACGATATTTCAGAAACTACTGCACCGATCTTGTTCAAATTTATACAGCATCTTTAATATGTTATAAGCCAGCGATTGAACTAGGATTATCATGATTGCTTCGATAGTTTTTTTTGTACGAGCGAAAAACTTAAGAAAAAATGAGTAAAAAATAGAATGTAATTTTCAAAAGTGTATAAAAAAGTCAATTTTTGTAATTTAGAATTCACTCTAGTTCAATCGCTAGTCTTAAATATGAAGATTAAAATGCCGTTTGGTTTTTTGATTTCGGATAAGCAGAACAGCCGCAATCTTGGTCACCGCCAAGCACCTCTTTTACTTGATGTCTTCCTGTCGGCCACTATAACGTTTATTCTATTATATATTTTGACTTCAAAAAAATTTGTAAAGCTTATTTAAATGTTAATAAAGATTATGCAAAAACAATGAGATTGATTATTTCGATGCTTTGCCCGTAAAAAATTATTGAAAAAGCCGTAAAAAAACAGCCGAGAAACTAGAGGACCGCGTTAAATAAATAATACGTTTTATTAATTAATTAAAATGTCAGATCACTTTAAATTACCCTTTATTTCGAATTTTAAATTTCCGCTACTTACGCTCGGAGTTTTCCATATTCCCTTGGGATAAGACAGCATGCATTTAATAATAATTCCACGACTGCTTAAACATACAGTTTGTAAACGAAATTCGACCCGCAACGATGACATTGATATGCAGTTTGCGGTACGTTGAGGTCTTCCTTCGTGATCGCAGCGCTGCAAGAATGTCTTCATAATTAGCTTCAGAAATTCTATGTTTTTTTTTTTTAATCTACGGTCATAATTTCGAGCTGTCGTGAAACAGATGAGGGTGCGAGGGAAATAGCAATAGTCACGCTTGTGACAGACCACGAGAGACGGACAGAGATTATAATACAACGATAAGTTTTGGTCAGCAGCATTGGTCATTATAATTAATTCGTAATTTATACGTCATTGAGAAAAATATGATTTCATAAATATATCTATATATCGGTATATTAATGTATACTATAGTTATGTAGTATATATTTATTTTGCATTATGGATAATTATATAATAAATACGTGTGTGCCTCGAGGAATAAGCAAGCACATTTTCCTACAAATTGTGTTGATTTCGGTTTCGGCACATAGTTCTATATACGTCACGGGTCAGTGTCGTCAACATTTTGGTGGGCCATGTACCGAATATTTTTCTACTGCTGAGCGTTCCAAACGATCCTTACAGCGTACATCCACTATTACTTTCCAACTTACGATCATAAACGCTTTTTTTTCATCATTATTTTTTTAAATCGATACATAATTGTAATGGTTCTTGAGTTTGTGGCGCCCGCCCCTTTTCTCCCTTTCCTCTCTCCCTTGTTTCGTTGCGGTCTCGAAAAGCTCAGCATGAGAGCACTCTCGAGGCAGTGAGCGTATGGAATATCGTGGATGATCCTTGGAAAAAAGGATCTTCGAAACTTTTTTCATCATCATTATTATTTATATTAATATTATCATTATTTATTAATATTAATATTATCATTATTGTTTACGTAAAATATGTATCATCGAGACGAGACCGAGGGGAAAATATATCGTTAAAAAAATCGGGCTTATTGTACGAATTTTTGGTTATAGTAATTTTCCAATATCAAGTCAAAATGTCGACGAGAGCTAGGACTCGACAAAATGGCCGCGGTGCGTAACTTTCTTTAAGCATCTTGCGATGTAACTCGCGATCTTAAATCTTTGCAGGTATGTAATATTTATTCTAATATAAATTGAGGGAGCATTCGTCAATTATTACACCATTTTTCGAATACAGTATGGTGGATCATTTTCCAACGAATAGTTTCAAGATTTTTGCGCAGACGTAAAATAGACATTTATCTATTTTACTCTTACCGAAGGAAACAAAAAATATCGTGTACAAAAAAGCGGCACATGTTGCACCAATTTATTTCGGAGATTTAGAGAACGTATGTACGATGCTTGCGAAATTCGTATGATGAGATTTGCACTGATAATTTCTGGAGCTAGCGGGTATAAGTATACAACGTTGATTTGATAACTGGATCGCTTTGCGGAAGTATAATATTTTCGTGCTGTACTTTGACACAACGTTTTGAAAAAGAAGAGTAATTGAGGTTAGGTATCTTGTCCCATTCAATAAATACAAATTCGCCAAAATCTCGAACCGTTTCTCACATGTCCTATGCCTTGATGACTTTTAACGAATATGTGTTCCTTTTTCTAATATGGCCATTTTGTCCCTTCCAAGTTCCTCAATGGTCGACCTGTGCAGAAGCCATTCGACGCTTCCGTCATATGTGCTCGCAACGCCAACTTGTCAATTACCAAAGTTTAAGCTTGACTTCAGACTCTGTTAGCCACCTATGGAGGATCAAATTTGCGCAACGTACTCGCGAGTACTAAAACTTAATTACTTTTAAAGTAAAATACGAGGATTGTACTCGGTTTCGTGTCAGGACTTAAAAGTTCATTCGTAACGGCCATTTTTGTCGGCCTGCAGCGCCGCCGCGGCAGTAGTTCATTTTGTCCACTGAAATATAGAAACACTAGGAATACAGAAACGCGCACCAGCGGTGAAAATTGATCGCTAGTCTGGGTGGCTTTAAAGGCATCCACAGCCAGCCTCTAACATTGGGTGTCAAGGTGTTTTCTCCATCAGCGGGTTAACCTCAAAAAGAAGATGCAGATCATTGACTGATACAGACTACGTTTCTCGAATCAATCAGGATTCTATATATTTCAAGTGCAATGAAAAAGACGAGGAATGAACATCCGGGACTTTTGAAAGCGATAATACGAGCGGTGTGTGCGCTACGTCTAAAAATGGACAGAAACATTTTCGTCAGGGGTGTAAAAGTGATGGAGATCCCGAACATTCTCTTCTCTTCGCACCAGTGGCTATAAATCTGCTCGAGAAAGATAGACATACCCAAGTTTTCAATCTGTGCAGTGATCTATTGGCTAAGTGCATTCAGCTGGAGCAAACGTTTCAGTGTCACTATGTGTGCGTTCAACTTACCGCTGTGCACGCTCACAGTAGCATTTATGAAGCCACGCGTGGCGTCGTTACCGCTGCCATTTTGTGCTCACAAACGCTTCTCTCAGTGACGTAGGGCAGCAAAAGCGTGAGCGTTAAAATCGCGCTTATTTTCGAAACGAACGCCACGTGAGTACAACGTACACTATAGTTTCCCAGGTAGCAGTTTCCAAATAGTGTTCCAGAAGTTGTCTAAATGGCTACAAAATGTCCGCATGGAAGTTACCTATAAGTTATCACGAGTCCAACACATACCAGTTATCCTTTTTGATGGTCAACTCGAAGGTAACCTCCGGGCGGACATTTGGTACACTTTTAGCTGGCTTTTGGACAACTTTTGAAAATTGCTATTTGGGTTACCAGTTCTTTGTGAGAAGTTATCAAGGCAGCAACAGCTTCGCGCAAACTGTTATCAGTCAATTTGGAGGGCCCTTTTTCTAATAAAATAACCTCTTTGACATACTTGTGGATCCGAGTTAGGAGATTTCTTTTGAGGGAGATATCCAAAAATTAGGAAAAATGGTCCCACTTCATCTCTTCGTCACTACTATTTTCTATTAGACCATAATCTTTACCACTATCAGTTTCATTGTTAATTATGTTAAACAACTCGTCAATAATTTGAAAAACATCAAAAGCTTCTGCTGCGTCCGCCATCTTGATACTTATAACGGCAACCCCGCACGCGAAAGTGCCACGTCACCGCTAATAAGCGTAAGCGTGCAAGCGCCTAATTGTAAGTCGAACGAACCCTATATTTCAGTGGTTTTTCATCATTCGTGTGTCATTTTATGGAGAAAAAAGTGCACGAACGCGGCGCCCGCTCTCGTCTAAATCGGACTACAATTAAACTTAATGATCAGTCGATCTTTTTAAAAACATATATCGATCAAACGGAAATTAAAAGTATAGTTTTCCAATCAATGCGCGATCTTTACGGATCTCTCATGATGGTCCGGTAAAATGTGCCCAAACCCAGCACTGTTTTAGGGAAAATTGGAATTTTCGACTGAAGCTAAATAGTTGGATATTAAAAGTAACCCCAATGAAATGTTCTCCCTCAACCCCTCCAACCCGCCAAACCCCCGAAATAGGGGTTGAAAGTATAAAAATCGCTGTATCTGCATAAATAATAGCCTGATCAAAAAATGTTTCAAACAAAAGTTGTTTGGAATAATAAGATACGTAGAAAGTCATCTCACATCCAACCCCCTATCTTTGAAAATGAGAGCACAAAAAACGTTTAAAAATTCGGATATGCTTTGTGAAAGCATCACTGACGCAGGAAGTGACGCTTCGGTTTATATCCATATATACACGCGCAAAATAGTAGGGGAAACGACCGGTGCGATGGTCTAGTGGTTAGCGTGCTCGCCACTAAACCAGCGGACCGGGAGGTCGCGGGTTCGAATCCCAGTCGCGTACATTTCGTCGTGAAATATTTTTCTTTGGCATTTCGCGGCGAAATAAGACTAGTTCCACGACTGGGGGGCGAACTCGATGACCGGCTGTATTGGTATAGGTTTTCCGCAGTTTCCGTATACCCATGACAGAAATGATATGATACAGAGGGGGAAGTCGGCTGCGGCCGCAAGAGGGGGGAACAGGGGAAAGATGGAGAAGAAAAGGAGTAAACAGTAGAGGAAAGAATGGTCATAATGATGGGAAAGAATAGGTAACAAACGCGACAAGCGTGTACCTAAGGAAAAAACCAATAGTAGGGGAAACGTAGCTGTGAGTGCGAGTCATATAGGACGTCTCTCTGTTGCAGTTTTGCGCAACTAGTACATTTAGTAAATTCACGATGATAAATAAACAGTTAGGGATGCTTAAAAAAATCTCCAGAAATATAGAGGAACTCATCCTGATTCGATACGAAGCGAAAAAAGTTGCAAAATATACGAATAAATATTTTTTTGTCATTTTCTAAAGTTATAATCTTTTCGTGCCAACCCCGAATTTTCAAATCGTTTTTGTGCCCTTATTTTCAACGATAGGGGTTGGACGTCAAATAACTTTCTACGTATTTTATTATTCCAAAGAACTTTTGTTTGACACATTTTTTATTCGGGCTATTAATTATTGAGATATAGCGTTTTTTATACTTTCAACCCCTATTTCGGAGGGTTTGTCAGGGTTGAAGAACACAATTTCATTGGGGCTACTTTCAGCATCCAACCATTTAGCATCAGTGAAAAATTCAAATGTCCCCTAAAAAGTGCTGGATTTTGCCCATTTTCCTGGACTATGAATACTGCCAGCATCGGAAGGGTCTCGTCGGAAACTACTTCGGGGTGTGGCGCTGCCGTCGTGAGTGTGACGTCCTCGCGCATGGAAGTACGATCGTCACGGTGGTGCATCTTCAAGATCCCACGGCTCTAGTTGCATAAAATTCGGCACCGGATGTCGCACAGCAGTTTTTCGTTTGGTCTTCAGCTTCCAAGTCACAGGGCTGTTGATCATCGCTGCTTGTCCGCGCGAACCGGAGATGTGTGTGGGTGTGTGCATGCTTTCTGTATTGTTTGTCATCTGATTTTCTTTATCTCGCTTAGTTTAGCTCTTTCACGCCTGCTTTGGATGCGGTGCGGGTGCGGGGCCGGGATCCGAACGGAAACACGAGAGCAGGAAACCCGTGTACATCAAGAACAATATTGTTATGGCGATTAACATGTACATGTAGATGTTGAGCTCCGGCTGACGGAACCTGTTCTTCCGTAGCCACTCCAAAACCTCCTCCTCCTTGCGCAAATCCCCTTTGAAAAAAAAAACGAAAATGTTTTTATCATTTTCGATTCCCCTTATCGTAATGGCCAATTGCTAGACAGTTTTCTTTCTCTCGAATGAACATTGTTATCGACGTTGCATACAATGAAACGATGTAGGACATTTTTTTTTGACGTCTATAATGTTTGTACCGATGTTGAAATAACTCGGTGAAGAATGGTCGTTCAGCAACCGGTGCGGATGGTCTAGTGGTTAGCGTGCTCGCCACTGAACCAGCGGACCGGGAGGTCCCGGGTTCGAATCCCAGTCGCGTACATTTCGTCGTGAAATGTTTTTCTTCGGCATTTCGCGACGAAATAAGACTAGTTCCACGACTGGGGGGCGAACTCGATGACCGGCTGTATTGGTATAGGTTTTCCGCAGTTTCCCTATACCCATGACAGAAATGTCATGATGAATATAATACAGAGGGGGAAGTCGGCTGCGGCCGCAAGAGGGGGGAACAGGGAGAAAGATGGAGAAAAAAAGGAGTAAACAGTAGAGGAAAGAACGGTCATAATGATGGGAAAGAATAGGTAACAAACGCGACAAGCGTGTACCTAAGGGAAAAAAAAATGGTCGTTCAGCAATTTTGAAAAATTAAACGCGAGGTACTGTTCGGAGTACAGGCGTCATGCGTTAAATTTGTTCAGAAACATTTTTAGCCCATCAAAACTGGCAAAGATGGGGCAATTTTTTCCGGCTCCTTAGCAGCAAGGGTTTACACCTAGTGGACATTTTGGGAAACAACGATTTTTGGTCTTCACCGGACTTTTTAAATATAACATTTCGAAAATATTGACATTTCGAAATTGAGGGAGTTATGGGCGATTGTGGGTTGGTTCCGCGAACCGGCGAACTTCAGCGTTTTTCTCGAAATGGGTTTTCAAAATCGGGACCACGATACCTAAAAAATTACTGCACCGATCAACTCCAAATTTCACTAGCTTCTTCTACACATCAAAATACTGTGCTTGGAGAAAGGAATTTTTTTTGCATAGTTTTTTAGCAACGAAAATAGAGCGTTTTTCACTGAAAATCGATATTTTCACTTTGGACTGCGGCCAGTTTTTCAAAAATTGATATTTTATTAAACCCTTCGTCCAAACACCAGATAATTTCATGCATGAACCAAGTGCCTTTGATGTTTTTATTTCGGATGATTTGTTTTCGAGCAGCAGTGGTCACCACGGAGGACGTTTTTCAAACAGCGGTCTGCACAAACGATTGTATCTACCACATTTATAAATATTTTTCTTACCTCGATAAATACTGGGAAATCGTTTTCGGAAATAAACGATAGCGGGCAATTTTGTGACGCCCCATTTACGCGCGTAGCGAGGATCCGCCATTTTGACGAACGTGATATCGAGGTTGTCGGTCTCGCCATCTATGTTCTCGAGGTGTTGGCTGACCTCCTCGCTCTCCTTGTTGTCATGCTCGTCTGTTACGCAAAAGGAGTGTTTCTCAGCGACATTTCTTCCGACGATCGACAGCGAACAAATTTCAGGTTAGAGCCAATTCACATCGAACATTCGTAGGCGACTTACAGAAGAAAACGGTGACGAATTCATTCTCGTCGAGCAATTTATCGAGCATCTTCTTGTTCACTTCTTCGATCTCATTTTTAATCTCGAAAACATCCTGCGACGTCAGCCATTGGAGGATCTTGTCTTCTTGGGTTAGATCGCCGTCGTATATGAGGGGGGTCTTCTTTCGGAAATACGTCAGCGAAGGTACGTTCATTATTCCGTATCTTTCGGCGTACTCGGGACTCGAAATCTTCACGAAATCGATACCAAAGAGATCCGCCTCACCATCGATCTTTTCCAGAGCTTCCATTATCTCGTCGCAATCAGAGCAATCTTCGTCGTCTGAAAGAGGCATAGTCGTTTTTTTCCAATTCTAATTGTTCTCCCAAGTCTAATTTTGTTCTAAGTCTAAGTTTTTTCAATTCTAAGTTTTCCAATTCTACGTTTTATTTTCAATTCCAAGTTTTTTGCAGTTCTAAGCTTTTTTTCCATTTTAAGTTTTGCCCTTTCTAAGTTTTTCCGTATTCTAAGTTTTTTTTCCATTTCTAAGTATTTTTTCCAATTCTTCGTCGTATAAAATATGAAAGTCGTTTTTTTTAATTCTAAGTCACGATTTTTCAGGTCCAAGTTTTTCCCTATTCTACGTTTTTTTCCAAATCTAAATATTTTTTCCATTTCTTCGTCGTATAAAATATGAAAGTCGTTTGTTTCAATTTTAAGTCACGATTTTTCAATTCCAAGTTTTTTGCAGTTCTAAGTTTTATTTCCATTCTAAGTTTTTCCAATTTGAAGTGTTTTTTTGCTATTCAAAGTATTTTTTTCCAATTCTTCGTCACATAAAATATGAAAGTCGTTGTTTTTCAATTCTGAGTCAAGCTACAGCAAAACTTCTCTAACTCTAATCCCAATAAAAGTGCCAAATTGTTCGTGTTATCTACGTTTGAGACACCGAGGCCTAACAAATAGAAATTCTACTAAACTGCAACGCAATGTGCAATAAAAACGGATGTAGAACGGAATTGTAGATAAAATACATAAACGCTTTAACTTATTGAAGCTCCGTAGATAGAAATTCACGCTATACGAATTAATTTCGTATTTTGTGACGAATTCAATCATAATAGATCAATGTCTTATTGAGTGCCCAGCCTCGTAAAGACTTCGAGCTAAAGGATGTAAATGTTTCGACGAAGGAAGGTTTTTCAAGTTTTGAAGGTTCTACCGTCATGGATAAAACGATAACAAAGCAGAACTTATCAATTTTATAACATCATTATTATTATTGCCGCTTAAATAGGAGTTTTCGAAATTTATATGTCGGAAGTGTATCAAACGTGTGGAAAGATTCCATTGTAAATTCGAGAACTTACAAAAAAAGACTGCGAGGAAAGGTGACTCGTCGAGAAGTCTCTCCAGCATTCTGTCATTGACCGATTCGATTTCATCAGCCAATTCTCGGTTGTCATCGTCGATAAGCCATTCGAGAACAGATTCTTCGTTCTGAAGATCACCTGTAAAATCGGCAATATCCATTCTATATTATACGTTGTCAGATTCGATTCGTTAAATTCGAAGTATTTTTTAATCAACCGAGACTTACCCTCGAATAACAGAGGATTGCCGTTTCTAAAGTAAACGAGAGCCGGAAACGTTTTTATCGAGTATCTCTTGGCCAGTTGAGGATCCTTTATCTTGACCATGTGAATTCCAAAAACATCGCACTCGTCGTCGATCTTTTCGAGACCCTCGAGAAGCTCGTCGCAAATATGGCAATTTTGTTTGTCTTGAAAAATCGTCAAATTTCTCACTTTTATTGTTAAGTCGCCAAAAATGTTCTCAGCCTTCAGATCATATCGCCAAGTTACTGCGACTTGACTCACTAAACTTTTTATACGTTTTTGTAGTCACGGTGATATTTTTTTTCGATTTTTTTCTCAAAATATGTCCAAAGCTTTTCTCTGATCGAAAAATGGCATTTCTGGGAACTGTTTAGAAAACTTCACTTAAAGTTAGTTTGATTTTTTAAATTATTGTAGTCAGCTGGATATCTTCGAACGGTGTTCCTGATTATCTAGCGCTTTAATTGCACAATAATAATCCACGCAATTCAATTTTAATGTAATTTGCAATGGTTCCGGTTACTATGTTAACGTCCAGATTGCTCTGTTTCGCTGAAATTATGTACTCAACCTTTTTAAAATAAATTCAACGTTTTTCAAGTATGCCGAACCGTTGAATTTTTTCACTCGCCCGGAGCGTTCATTTGCAAAAGTGGACGATTTTTTAATGCAATATTTTGCGAAAACCAGAATTATGTTTTCTGCAAAATACTGCATTTTTACTTTTTTCCCCGACATGTGGGGGATAATTTTTATAACTTTTGAAAAAATGATTCTTTGCGTTCAACTATTGCTTATTCACAATCCAAGAAAGCGAGTTTCTCTAAAATTCACGACCGAACAATAAGTTTTGCTTCGATTGGGTTCCGAGCGAAATATTCGTGATCAGCGGATGATTTTGCATCGAATAGAATCTGAAGTCCACCGAATTTAAGTAATTATCGAAGTTCAACTAATTTAATGAATTATAAAAGTATTCCGACTGGATTTTATTATTTTTTCCGTTTTTTATTATTCCTCGAAGATCTTATAGTCGGGAAAATCGCACATGTTTCATAAATAATATTTGATCAATATACAGTATGCAAATATGATTTTTAAGATAATATTCAAATTCGTTAAAAAATGTATAGATAATATTAATATTTTAATTGTTTCCAATATTAATATTATCTGAATATTAATATTAAAATTGTTTTTAATATTAATATTATTTAAAGATTAATATTAAAACGATTTTGCATTGAACAGGATCTTACCCAACCAATTCAACGAATAATAATAGTGCTCCGGCTATTTAGCTATAAAAACGGTCCCGCTGAATTTACGCCTGTCAATTTTCAAGACCGTTTGTCACTCTTCACTCGAGATCTTGTCCCGAAACTCGTACGCGTCTTATGAGTAATATTCGATTAATATACAGCAACCAAAGATGATTTTTCAAATAATATTACAACGGTGTTCATAACTTATTATAGTAATATTAATAACAATATTAACATTTTATAGACAATATTAAAACCGGGATATTTTTTCTTACAATTTGCAAATACGCAAAGTGGAGAAATTAAAAAAATACTTACAAAAATAAACTGCGAGGTATTGAGTATCCTCGACCGAAGATTCAAGCATAACTCGTGAAATGAGCTCGATACGATCTTCCGTTCTTTGCATTATTAGCCATTGCAGTACTTCTTCCTCCTCGGATAATTCACCCTCGAAAATGTTTGGAATCTGCTCCTCGAAATATACGAGAACTGGGAAATCGGTCACTCCGTAATCTTCGGCGATCTTGTAATCCTAGAGAAGAATAAATAGCTAAATATTTTTTTAACAAACACGACGATGTAATGATAGGCATAATTTTTTTTTCATCAGGTATCGTAATATTAGATTCACTTAAGGGTGTGCAGTATATGTAATAACGTTCAGAACAATTTGGCTCAATGAGAATTCCTAATGTGAAGAGTGGGAGGGTCAATGTAAAACAACAGAAAGTACTGCGCATTACATATTTGTTGGAATTTTTTTCGGTAAAGTGTAATTCCTCTCTCCGAATACACAGAAGCTTGACGCTTGACAAAAGTCGTTTTTGATTTTGTTAGTCGTTAAGGAGTTTCGGGACAATTGACTATAAAAGTTTCTATAAAAGTTTCTATAAAACTTACCATTGCAAAAAAAAAACACTTTTTAACATAGGGTATTTAACATTAAGACACTGATAACGAAATTGTCATAATGTACTGAGTGATCCGATTTTTTCATAACATTTTTAACATTTTTTCACACTATTTCGTGCGTAAAAGTGCCATTTAGCGATGAGCGTAGGCATTTTCCTATGTTAAATAGTGATTTTTTTTTCAAGTGTCAATTTGTAGGGGCATTCAGTATATGGCAAAGAATTTACTGTATAAATTTGAATCAAATAGTAACACTTCACCAATTGCCCCGAAACTGCTTACTTGAATATTTGTAGGAGAGGTCCTACACGTAACTTGCGAATAATCTAAAGTGTGGAACCCAAAGTAGGAATTGAAAAAAAAATGTTTTTTTTAGCTTTAAACGATAGTAGTACTTCTAAAGAAGATACCGATTTTTTTTAAAGCAACAGCCAAAGTATTTTCCTGATCAGCTGATGGTAGCGGTGAGTTACCAAAACTATGCGTTTTTCGTACGTTAAAAATTGAATAATTTTTTTCTTCTCAAAATCACTTTGTTCAGACTGACGAAAAAAATTAAGCAAAACTGTTTGACGGCTCGATTTTGACCGAGAATTTTGTATTAGATTATAACTAACTGCTCTACTCGAATTAGGAAATGAAAGTTTAATACTTTATTTCTATTTTTTTTTTCGTACACCACCATCGATTTTTTATTCCGTTATAGTTCCTTTTTGTTCAGACATCGTTACTTTTGTATTTTTATACTTTTTTCGACTTTTGTTCAGTTTGTATAGAACAAAGTATTATTCGAATTGAAAATCTGTTCGAGTTTTTTTATTTAACTAAAAACTGCAGGCTGCCAAATCCCTGGTAATAAGGCCTAGATGAATTTGTTAGGGTTTGTTTGGCAAACTCAAATTTTTCAAAACGGTCACACCCACAAACCCAAAAAATCGCGCATAATTTTATTCTCAACAATGATAATATTTCGAAAAAAAACCATTATTTCGCATACTTCAAATTCCTCCAGTTTTCAAGCTGATTGGCTTTCTAATAGTCTCGAAAACAATTCCAAAAAATTCCCGATTTTTCAGCAGCGTACTCCGGGTGCTCCCCTTAAACTTTTCAAAATGCACGCACGGCTTCCGAACGTTGAAGAAAAAAAAATACCAAATTTAATATTTGGTTGCAATATTTCGTTCAATTGAATTTTGTCGAGGGAATAACAAATTCTAAAGGCGCAAAGAAAATATATTCTTAAGGGAGGACACCACTGTAAAATTTTCGAAAAACCGTTTTTTTTTTGGAAACACTTTTTAAAAATCCTTTGAACTTTCAAAAGTATGATGCATATTCGTTTAAAGTTGAAAACAAAAAACAGTTTTAAAGTGGTTTTCGAGCAATTTTTTAGGGGTCTCCGAGCGCTGAAAAGCGCCTTCGGTGATGCCACGCCGGTAGGCGCAGTTCTCGACTCTTGTAAGCCTCTTATCTTTGGGGAAGAAGTTACCGACCGAAAATAGTTTTATTTTCTACCAATAGGTGGCATTAGATTACGCAAAAAAAATCATCAGCTGTAACGTCTATAAAACTATTGACTTCAAACATGTTTTTCTCAAAACCATGTTTTTGAAATCGGCACGCAACAGAACTCGAACAATTTTCGTCCAGTCGACTTGAATTTTTAACTGTAGCTTCTTAGATTGCTTTAAAGGCGGGATATACATTCAGACAGGAAAAAAATAAGCAATATTGAAGGACTTTTTAAACTAAGAAATAATTATTCTACAATTATCAAACTTTAGGTATACTTCGATAGTATATTTAAGTATACAAAACAATTTTTTAAAAATTAATTCATCATCAAAATTGCGAAGCCGTGGCACAGTGTTACAGCAAGGTCGCCGCGGGAGTTGCGAATCGGTGTGCAGTCCAGCTTCCCGTAGACTTTGATTTGCAAAAAAGTTCAAACATTTTTTCAGTTACAACATGTATAGTTTCTATGTGACGGTAATTCAAATGAAGAAAATGCCAATTTAAGGGGTTACCCCCACTTGCGATTTTGAAAAAATCGATTTTTTTATTGCATAGATGACTAGATGACTCTATGTAAGTTTACAAAAAAAATATTTTCTTCGTGAAAACTGAAATTGAAACTTTAAACGCGTTTTTCTCAAAATGGCATTTCTGAAGTCGGTGACCAAGATTACTCGAACACTAATGAACCGATCTTCTTGAAATTTTGCAGGCTTATTTAATACATAAAAATGTAGTCGTTAATCGTTCGATTTTTTTTCGTTAAAATCGAAACATTAACTTTGACTGTCCGCCATTTTGTGAAAAATGAATATTTTTTAAAATCCTTCGATTAAAGACTAGTTTATACTTATATTTGACTAAATCCATCCGCATTTTTTTTCAGATGATCCACTTCGCCGCAATGTTGGTCACCGCAAACCGTGTATATAAAAACATTATTTCATTGACGGCCATTTGCCACTAAACAATGTAATATTTTTCAATAAAAAAATTACTGAAAGTTCTTCAAGATGTGTTCTTTAAGATGGTATATTGATCGATTAAAAAAGTTTTGTAGTTTTCTTTAAAAAAATTCATGAAAAAGGCCTTTTTTGCGCTACAAGTGGGGGTAACGCCTTAAGAAAATGGCACGCATTTACAAAAGAAAATTAACATTTCTGTAAAATGGGGATTAAAAAGGTCGTTTTTTTAAATTTTTCAAAAACAATTTTCGTTAAGTAGAAGGTACCAATATTATCAATATTTCTTCCAAGTTTCAAGTCAATCGGCTTAATAATTATTGAGTAATCCTGCACGCCAATCTCTATAATACAGTTTTGAGAAAAACGCGTTTGACGTTCACGCCTGCTCCGAATCCGAGCGGTGAGGCACAGCGTTGACGGGCTGTAACGTTTGAAGTTTTTCGAATTTTGCTTTGAAACTTTCGGAAAATATTCTACATATATAGTTCTATCGTTTAATGAAAAAAAAAAGAAATTGATTTTTTGATCGTTGTAAATGTATATCCCGCCTTAACAGTCAAGTACGAGCGCTTTTTTCGATTAATTGAACATGGTAAAAAATATATCACTATTCATATGAAAATTATGGTCGAAAAAACAAACTTTTTTTCAAACTCGTCTCTATATTTTTTTTTCATTATTTTTTAATTTCCCCCTGCTTGACTGCTAAAACTAATATAATGAACGAAAATATTTTACTTTTAGTTCCAGGATTAAATTTATGGCTGTTCTACTGCGTGCCTTGACTGGCTGGCTGAAAACCAGTAGTACTATAGCGACTCGTGCGCCGCCATGTTTCATTCTTTTGACAAATACATTTTCTACATGCTTCAATATATACCTAATAAAGCCTAAAAGTTCTTTTGACCGCGTATTTTATTGCTTTCTTTAAAAAAATCCAAAGAAAACAGTCGACAATGCGCAGCTACAGTGGTGTCTGCCCTCAAAACATGGACACGCTAAAAAGTGTATATCGAACCTGAGTTTTGACGAACGTGATGCCGTGTCGATCGCAGTCGTCGTCGATGTTCTCCAACTCCTCGAGAATACCGGCGCATTGCGCGCACTCGTCGCTGTCTGTGGAGGAGCTTGTGTATGAAAAAAAGCCACGGACAGGCGCGAGAGGGAAAGGAAATAAACAAATTTGAAAAAGACAAGAGTGGAACCGGAAAAATTCATAGGCGATATTTAAATGAAGGGAAACGAAAGATAACGTAGCCAAGACAACAAAAGCGGACGCTACACTACGCTTCAACGTTTCAGTGTTTGTGTCACGCATTGAGAAGTACATGAATAACGACAAAAAACAAACATACGATTGGCACAGTGGTCGAAAAATTAACAGAAAAAAAGATAGTCTTCTTCCTCTCGATTTTCTTGTACGTTATCGAGTTTAATCTCGATGCTTTCGAAAGTGTATTTATTAAGTGTAACAACTTTTGTATCAATATCTATAATATAAACCTATAAAAAAATGCATGAAAATAGCTTTTTTAGCATGTAAAGTGAGATGGCCCCTTAAAGTATTTTTCATCTCTAATGTTTTGTGGTGGAAAAATTTCAAACATGTGCAAAGTCTCCGTATAGTCTGCACAATATATATATATATATATATATATATATATATATATATATATATATATATATATATATATATATATATATATATATATATATATATATATATATTTTAAATCTTGGATTGTGGATAATGGTCCAACCTCCTTAAGGCCATGTATCACACGCCCCGACCGCTTCGAAATTTTGAACCTTACTTTCGACTAAACGATAAAATCAATTGAGATGACATTTTTTGTATACATGCGATATTGCTGTAGAAAGAGCCTCATCAACATTTTTCCAAATTTTGAAAAAAAAAAAACTTTACGTACTGTAGTTACTATAGGATGAGTTGTGAATTCTCAATCGATGCACCGAATTCATGCACATTTCCACACCGTTAGGATCTTGACAGTGAAAAAACACATTTTAAGCGTTGTGTCAACTGATTTTATGGAAAAATGATGAAGAAATTAGGGTTTAGATTTTTTTAACATAAAACTAGCAAAGTTGTACCAACGATGCTCAAAATATTATCCACAATCCTGAAAGTCTAGTGCATCAGTTTTCCCACTGGCGGCGATCCCGCATGGTGAACGTGCACACATATACACACATTAAACACAGATTTGCAGCAACCGTCGCCTATTGGGCCTCCGCTCTTTGCTGTAGTGTGAGTGGTAGATGGTTGCTGCGTCATCTGGCGGTAGCTTGCGGCGGCTCGTAGCCAAAAACTACGAATTTTGCAAAACCGTCGTGACCGCATCGAAATTTCGCAGCGTGTGATACATGTCCTTAAATGAATAGGTCGATCGTAATGGCTGTTCATTGCCGATAATAAGAATCGATCGTTTATCTTCTTGCCTACTTTTTTTCTTCCTGTAAGCATATATTAATTACTGATGAAGATTCGTAAAATCTCGTTCGCCGGGTAGAATAATATTTTCCATATCGATACACACAATTATTTCCATTTTAGCTGCTCACCCCAAATAAAACGCGACCATAAACTTGAATCAGAAAGCGTTTCCAACGATTTACGGTTTCGAGGGGGACAATCGATGGCGATAATTAACATTTTTTTCGTCGACCCGATTACGAGATCTCGCAGTAAGCTTCGTTATTGTAACTGTAACACTACTGCTTCCATTTCTTGCAAAATACTATTTTTTGAAACGAATATACCGAAAATTTTTTTTTGCACACTGTACGTATAGAAAGTAGAGTTCCGTAGTCATTTCGCGATGTATTTTGGGGCGTGCAATTTCAGGACACCTCGTATACCTGAGGGTGTATAGAGTAGGGTGGCACAATTTTGAGCTCTATTTTTTGTCTGTTTCTCACCATCCAATTATCTTTTTTAAAGAAAAAAAAATTGTCGCGAAAGTTGTGAGCGGCGAAAAAGTATTTAGAGGTCGCTCCCAAAAAAAAATTGTCGCGAAAGTTGTGAGCGGCGAAAAAGTATTTAGAGGTCGCTCCCCAAAAAAAATTGTCGCGAAAGTTGTGAGCGGCGAAAAAGTATTTAGAGGTCCCCTCCCAAACTTCAAATTTTCATTAAAAAATTGTTTTTTTTTCGTCCACTTCTCAGCCATGAATTTCAGGCTTTATCATTTTTAAAGTGACCGCGTGAAAGCTCTAGGCGGCCAATGAATATTTAGGGGTCGCTCAAGAGCTCCGAAATGTCCATTCTTGACCATTTTTTCAACTCTTTTCACTCATAAATTTGACGTATTGTATAATTTTCAAAACAATTTATCGTTTTTTTTTTCAGAAACCGATTTTTCAAATTTCCCTCACATTTCTAACCCAAGAATTATAATCTTCGTTCTTATAAACAATTCTTTGAAGCTCTTGTTCGTAAGCAAAATTGTAGGTCGTTTAATTGGTGTTTGTTAAAAACTATTATAATAAATTATTCAGAAAATGTAACACTGCGCTGTTTATTTTGTTTTTATGCTACAAGTGCATGCGAGATTAATTTTTTGGCAGAAATTTTAAATTTCGAAAACCTTGCGCGACCACTAAATATTCATTGGCCGGCCAGAGCTCTCGCGACGTTATTTAAAAAATTTTAGAGCATATAATTCATGGGTGAGAAGTGGACGAAAAAATCGATTTTTTAATGATAATTTGAATTTTTGGAAAGCTTGAGTGATCTCTAAATATTTTTTGACCGCTCGCAGCTTCGGCGCCAATTTTTTTTTTCTTTAACTAAGATAACACCTAGACGGTCGAGGTCGAGGTTTCAGAAGCTATGAACATTCCGTCGACCGTAGACGACCTACACTATGGGCTTGGTATCGATGATTCCATGTAAGTTGACAAATTTCATGATTTATTCATTCCCAAATTTTCAAACGCGTTTTTCTCAAAACCACGTTTTTCAAATCGGTACCCAAAATTTCTCGAAAACCAATCAACCGATTGCCTTGAGGTTTTTTGTGGTTATTCTATACACCATTATCTAGTACTTGTCACAGAATTTTTTTTCCCGTTACTTAGTTTTTGTTTTATTTATTTATGTTTTGTTATATTTATGTTCAAACGTCCGCCATTTTGTCATAAATCGATATTTTCAAAATCGGCTATGACAAGAACTAGATTATAGAATCTAATTTAATAATCTTTTTGGTTTTTTTTTCAGGTGATTTTTAAAGAAACGCCAGTGGGTACCGTATACGCAGATTTTTTTACGACGCTCCAAGGATCATACAATATCCTTGTATATTTTTGATATTTTTAAATAAAGAAAATTGAACATATTTTTGAATGTATATACTTTTAGATAATTAAAACCCCAATCCGAAATTTCAAACAGTTTTCCTTGAAAAATTCACAAAAATGACCTTTTTGCGGCTCCTAGGTGTATATCTCCCCTTAAATAAGATAATTGGATGGTGAGAAGAAGAGAAAAAAATAGAGTTCAAAATTGTGCCACCCTAGTATACATGGCCCGATAGATCCGCCGTTTTTACAGACTGCCCAACCTGTTACTGTTTTTCTTTTTAGCGAGATGAGAAGCACCTGCGTCACTATTGAAAAAAGTTTTCCCAAGTTAAAAATAGGTGCTCCGCGTGCCCAATAATTAGTGCATTCTCAGCTGTTTTTGCATTAATCGGTCGAGTAGAATATATAGCGAAAAATAGAGAGACAGACAGAGAGAGAAAGAGCCGGAGACAAAACGAGACAGAGAAATAAAATATTTGAAAATAGTCTCGTGCGTGTCCAGAAGCTGCTGAAGAACCTCTCAGTGTCCTATGGTACGGCTATTCGTGGCTGTTCAAGAATAGTGAATGAGACAAAAATTCATTTTAAAAAAAGCGAAAAAAGTGTTTCTCCTGTAAAGCGTGGTCCAAGCGCTGGGGATTGCGGCAAAAACGAGTGCAACGATACAATGAAAAGCGTTTAGCGATCAGGGTTGCCAGTGCCAAGGGATCTATTCAAATGTTTTTTTTTCTTTTTTTTAATCAAAGTATTTGGGTTTGCTTTGTTTGGTTTTTTTTTCTTTGAAATGGTACCGTCGCCTTCTTCGACCGCTTCCCCTTCGACGGTCGTCTTCTGTTCCTGCTTGTGACGCATCTGCTTGCGAAACGCCTTCGATTGGCACATGTCGCAAAGCGTTCTGTTCCCTACGGCAGCATTAGTTTTTTTCACGTCAAAACGGACGAGAGATAAGATTTGATTGGAAGAAAGATCATTAAATTAGCATTTTTCGCGAACGGGGTAGAGGACGGGAGAATAAATGAGACTGAGAAGGAAGACAGAGAGAGAGAGAGAGAGAGAGAGAGAGAAAGAGCGATGAATGGAGCAGGAGGGGAGATAGTGATGACACGAGTGATATAAAGAGTGGCTTTTTATTATCACATTTTAGACGCGATTTTTTTAGCTGCATTATGCGGCAAGCAAAAGCATTCGATTATGAGTTTGCGAAGTTATTTTTATCGCGGCAAATATTTTTCTTTATAGTGATTCTTTCGAAATGTATTTTTATTTAAGTAGTTTCGAAAGTTTGAGAAGAAAACAAGTCTATCCCCGATCCCAACGTACCCGAAAGTCCTTCGACTAAATGTATTACTAAATTAAACGAAATACAATACGTTGATTAAACATACAGGTTTATGCATATTTTAATACATGTAATATTATCAAGTATATTATAATGATAAAATATCTTAAGTATAATATCATTCACTCATTATGCACATAGATGGCAAGTATAATTGAAACATGAAAATACTCAGTTGCAAACTTCGCGGAAAAGTTTGTTGGGTAAATGAAAACTTACAGAAATAGACGGCCAGTCCTGGCGATTCTCGAATAAGGTGAAGAAGTTCCTCCCCCTCGAGGTCCTCGATCATATCGCCCGATGGATCTTTTTGTGTCATGAGCCACTGGAGGATTTGGTTCTCGTCGTAAAGATCACCTGTCGATGGATCGATTCAAATTGCAATTCGGTCAAAATCGGATTACGTACATTTTTCGAAGAAGATTGAGGGATGCATCTAGTTGAAATTTTTGGAAATATCGATTTTTGGCTTTCGACGGATTCTCAGAATATAACATTTCAACAATATTCTCGGAAAATTTCAATTTCACCACGATATCTCAAAAATCACTGCGCCGATCAAATTCAAACCTTACAAGCTTCTTTTGCATATCAAAAAGCTGTGCTTGAACGCAGGATTTTTTTTCGGTGCATAGTCTTTTGTTATCAACCAAAATCAATACTTTCACTTTGGACTGCGGGAATTTTTTCAAAAATCAATATTTTAGTAAATCCTTTGTTTAAGGACTAGATAATTTCATGCAAAAACTAAATGCGTTTGATTTTCTATTTCGAAATGATTTGTATTTAATGGGCCGTATTTTGTGGGGGCATAAGGAGGGCCCTTTTGAATCACTGGTGCATTAGATTAATAAAAACAAGCCACAATCGATTATTATACCGAACAATGAAGTGGGATAAATAATTTCGCGCGAATTTAGTAGATTTAGACACTTTTACGGTTTCTCTGAAAAGTCGCGGCTACGAAAATTCTTCCGCTAGTTACATTTTTCTAAGTTTTATCATTAATATTTTCTTCAAACATTTCGTGAACCCCTGTTTTTATTGTCGTTACAGACCGTTAAATGGGGTTAAATTGACATTAAGGGTAACTTTGACAGTTTTTGGGGCTACTTTATCAAAGAAAGGCGTATCACCCCTTAATATTTTTAAAAATTATTCTATAGTGGATTTGGTAAATGGTTACAAAATAACCTCCACCTCGGAGGGGGGTGGGAGGTGGGGGGATTTATAGAAAATGACCCCCTGAACACGATGGTGGAGAGAAATCGCGACGGTCACCCCCCCCCCCCCTCCCCATAAAAAGTTATGGGGTTTTGAAGTTTGAAAAAATGCGTCACAGAATAGCGGCCCCGTAGACGGGGGAGGGGTCCAGAGGGGGTCCAGGGGAGTGAGACCCCCCCTGGCATGGTCAAGGGGCAGAGCCCCTTGTGGGGGTGGCGGAGGCGAATCCCATCGACGGGGCGGAGCTCCATCAATGCAGAAAAAACTAGATTTTAAGGAGATACACCAGCTTCATACAATGTTGCCATGCTAAACCATGGTCAAATTTCAAAATGGTGATAGATCAATAAAATTTGGTGAGTATATTCTTTAGTATTATATATGTCAATACAATTTTTTTCAGATTTTTTCATTGTGCCGTTATCGAATAATTGAACATTGAAGTTCACGTGTATAAGCATAGGGTTTTTATAGATATAGGTATATATTCCGGGTATAAGAATAAACGCTTGTGAATTATTTGTAACAAAACGGCACAACCAAAAAATCTGAAAAAATTTGTATCTACATGAATAATACTAAAGAATATATTCACCAAATTTTATTGATCTATCACCATTTTGCTGAAGCTAGTGTACCTCCTTAAATGAATAAAAATAACACACACCCACCCACACACATGCACTCTTTGTAGCAAAACCATATGTACATGTGCTTACTTCGGTTCGAGCACCTCTGATACATTCGTAGAAACCGAAATACCAATCACAACACAACAACAACACACACATGCACCCAAGCGAACCCACACAGACACTATTATGTCCGATTTCCAGTCTCGTCTTTGTAATTATACATTTTGAAAAACTTTCAGGACAGGGGAGGGACCCCCATAGAAATTTATATACGCAAAAATATACTGCAAATTTATTTTATTAATAATTGTAATACATGTGAAATGTATGCCATATATTGAAAATATATGTTGCATATATGTGCCAAATTCTAATTTTCGCAACGTTTTTATATATGAGATGCATAATGCGTGGTATTACTGTATATCAATGGATCATATATCAATGATATGTGTAGCATTTACCCTGCATATATACCATATATATTTAGCATATATGTTGCATACACACTGCGTACATACCACATATATACTGCATAAATGGTACATACGAGGGGGGACCCATAAGTTCCGGGAATTATGCTGTGGTGGGGAGGGAGAGTGGGGGAACCTATTCTTTGACCACATGTCCGTTAGTGTCACGCCACCTGCGTCAGTGTGCAAAGTTGTGTCGCTGTGAGTGCATCGGTTCGGCTGTAAGATTTTTTTAAGTAAAATAACTGTTTACATTTCGGCGAAAACGTACGAACTCGAACAACGCGCGGCTGTGAAATTTTGTTTCCTGTTGGGGAAATCGGCCGCGGAAACTATTGTTTCCGCCGCCATGACACCGATTGTCCACCCCCCATACTCACCGGATCTAGCCCCCTGTGACTTCTTTTTGTTCCCCAGACTCAAAAGGAATATGAAAGGAAAGCGTTTTGCCACTGTGGAGGAGGTGAAACAAAAATCGCTGGAAGGCTTAAAGGACATCCCGATGAGTGAATTTAAAAACTGTTTTGAACAATGGAAGAATCGTTTGGAGAAGTGCGTTGTGGTCAATGGCGAATACTTTGAAGGTGATCAAAATTTGGTGTAAAAGTATTAAGAAATAATGAAGTTATGACGAAATTCCCGTTTTTTTTGGTTCCCCCCTCGTATATGCCACAAATATACAGATATGCGTAGCATATCTGTATATAGTGTTTATATGTAATAGCGTACTTTAACTGTAAGTTAAGTTTTTTTAAGTTTAAGTTTTAAGTTTTATTAAGTTTAACTGTAATAGTGTTTATACACAGCATATATTTTTTGTAAGGAATATTTATCAAAAATGTATGCGTCATATATGACGCATAAATGACACATATATGAGTCATATATGACGCATAAATGACACATATATGAGTCATATATGACGCATACATTTTTGATATATTTTTCTGACAAAAAAATAGATTGAAAATATATCGAAAATATATGCGTCGTATATGCCTCATATATGCATCATATATAGTGTTTATACGTAGCATATATGTTTTGGTCAGAAAAATATATGGGTCATATATGCGTCATATATTTGGTGCATATATACTGAATATATGCGTATTATTCTATTTTTCGTCACTATATATACGACCGATATATATATATATATATATATATATGTAGCATATATTTTCTGCATATATTTTATATATATAAATTTCCATGGGGGGAGGGAAGTGACCGCGACGTTTTTTCTTCGGCATCGTGCTCAGGAGAGCTTTTTTGACAAATCCCCCTACCTCCCACTTTCAGAGTGCATGTGTGTGTGTGTGTGAGTGGGTGTGTGTTATTTTGATTAATTTAAAATCTAGTTTTTTCTGCATTGGTGGGGCTTCGCCTCCTCCACCCCCACAAGGGGCTCTGCCCCTTGACCACGCCCGGGGGGTTTCACCCCCTCTGGACCGCTCCCCGGTCTTCGGGTCCGCTATTCTGCGACGCATTTTTTCAAACTTCAAAACCTCATAACTTTTTAGGGGGGCGTGGCCGCCGCGATTTTTCTTCACCATCGTGTTCAGGAGGTCATTTTCTATAAATCCCCCAACCCTAGAGGGGGTGGGGGCTGGGGGTTATTTTGTAAACATTTACCGTGGATTTTTTATCGCTTTACATTTGAAGAATTTTGGTGTTTGTATCATTCAGATCGGTGGACTGCTTGTGGGTGAAACTGCAAAACCACCCCTCGACGAGCCTTTCTTTGAGGGGTGGTTTCCCCCCTTAAAACCGTCTTTCCGCAGGTAAAAAAATACGTCTCTAATAGTTTCCAATGCTCTATTACATATATGAGTTTCAACAAAATCGACAGCAGACACTCAAATGATTTTCCTTGTGAGAAATGCTCTTTCAGCTACCCGAGTAGAAATATTGTCAGGCTGGCCTGATATTTGATCTGCGCCTGATCAGCTTGTAGTACGAAGGCCTTACTTAAGTTTGCCTTAATTTGCCTGATCAAGCTGGGGTCAGGCGGTGGTCGAGCAACCGGACTTACGGCTTACTTCAATTCGCCTGACCCGGCTAGCTTCAGGCGATGTCAAGCAACTGGACTTACGGCTTACTTCAATTCGCCTGATCCGGCTAACTTCAAGCAATCATCATGTAACTGGACTTCTACAGTTTGGCGCTAAAAACGAGCCTAACCTCATCTTGTCAAATGATACACAGACACGAGAGAAGCACGAGACATATTATTAATGACTTTATACATTTTTACATATAACGTGTACGTTGTGAATAAGATGGACAAACACAATCGGAAGAAGATTGCGCAACGACTGTGTCTGCGTGAATAGCGGGCTCTAAATAAGGGAAAAAACGAAGAAATAATACAGCAGCAGGTTAGTATAACAATTAATTTTTTTCAAAGACTTACAATTCTTAAATCTATAAATATAAATTGGATTAAATCTGACTGTAAATTAACCATACGCCAAATTATATATGCATTGGTTGAAATATTTATTATGATACATTTGACAGATCCGGAACAGATCCTCTCAGCGAGGAACAACTCGAAATTCCTGAGGATTGGCATGTGTTGGCGCTACCACTGTGTAAGTAGATTTATATTTGTTTTGTGTATGGCTTTTATTTTTCTTTACTTGGTCCGTCTCCTTTGTCAGAGGAGAAAAAGAGACAGCGTAGGCCAACCAAATAATGGTAAGCTGACAGCGTAGTTCAATCTGGTAAATGTTTTGCTATCGGTGCTGATTAGCCCGGACAGCATAGGCTAACCGAATAATGATAAGTTAACTGCGCAGTTCAGTTAAGTGAAAGTAATTCCATCGGTGCAAGTTAGCCCATAAGAAATGCACTTCGGATGGACATTACATTCACTGAACTGACTACGCTGTCAACTTACCATTATTTGGTTGGCCTTCGCTGTGCGGGCCCGGACAGCGTAGGCTAACCAAATAATGACAAGTTGACTGCGTAGTTCAGTTAAGTGAAAGTAAGTCCATCGGTGCAAGTTAGCCCATTAGAAATGCACTTCCGATGGACATTACATCCACTGAACTGCACTACGCTGTCAACTTACTATTATTTGGTTAGCCTTCGCTACAGGCCCGGACAGTGTAGGCTAACCGAATAATGATAAGTTGACTGCGTACTTCAGTTAAGTGAAAGTATTTCCATCGGTGCAAGTTAGCCCATAAGAAATGCACTTCGGATGGACATTACATTCACTGAACTGCACTACGCTGTCAACTCACCATTATTTGGTTGGTCTTCGCTGTACGGGCTCTCCTGCTTCAATTCTAATTTTCGTTAAAAAATGACCGCTCGCAGCTTTTGCAACAATTTTTTTTCTTCTTTAAAGTAGATAATTGGATGGTGAGAAAAAGGAAAAAAAAATAGAGCTCAAATTTGTGCCACTCTAATAAAATAATGTGCATACCTTATATAGATATATATGTAGACATTGAATTCTAAGTGGGATACACATTTTCGTATTTTTCAGTGGCTGTCATTTCGAAATATAGGGAACACGGAATAGAAGTTCTTTCGAAGCAAATTGGACAAGCTGTTGGAGCGGTATCAAGGCCTGATTAATTCAGCAAAAGACTGGGACAAGTTTCGAGCGTCGCGTAAAAAAAACGAACAGAACGCCCAATGTAACGTTTCCTAGAAACGTCTGGTCATAAAAACGTTGAGCTCTGTTTATTTTATTCACGAAGTTTCTCAAGTTTTTGTTTAAAAAATATATTAGTTTATTTCGGGATGATAAGTGGAATATAATACAGTGATATATCTTAGTTTATTTCGAGTTTTTGTTCTATTGCAAATACAAGAAAAATGATGTTTGTTTTCCACATAGATATATGTGAAAAATATATGTAATAAATTTTATATTAAGATTAAAAAATAAACGATCAGCCCTATTTATAAAGTGGTACCTTTTTCTCTTTTGTGTATGCGTTGTATTTTTTATTTCAGGAAAAAATCGGTCATCCTGAGCCGTGAAAAATCATATGATTTTTCATTTTGATCAAGCCGTGAAAAATTAAGCTCTTATCAGGCCTTAATTTTTTACGCTGATCAGGCCTTGATCTTTCACACTGACCAGGCCTTGATTTTTTACCCTGATCAGGCCTTGATAGTTTACCCTGATCAGGCCTTGATTTTTTACCCTGATCAGACGGAAGTCAGGGATTGTGTTTCAAAAATGATCAGGGCTTGATAAAAAATTCTGATCAAGGCTGGAAAAAGAAGTCAGGATGCCTGATCAGGTGTTTATTGTAGCTGGAGCAAGATTTCTACTCGGGTATCTCTCCCGTACTCGTATATGCTACGTGGTATTTCATTCAGCCTGCCCTAGTGTGATTCAATGATATTGTTTCGTTTCGGGCTTCAAAACGGGACGGGGCTGGGTTGACATTCCGGACTTTGAATGCTGCGATGGTTTAAAAGTCGGTTTAATGTTTCGAAATTCAAGATAATTCGGCTATGGAAGTTTTAAAAGTTTCAAAACTTTCAATAAATCGACGAGTTATTTCAAGAATTTTTTTTTATTGAGTACTGATTTTGCGTTAATTTTGAAATTTGTCTAGACAATGTTATACGTTCTACATCATTTACAGTCAACTGTGTAGACTTTCGCTGGCATGATCTTGACATGCGAGCCGGGTTGAAATTTCGAACTTTCAATGCGCCGACGGTTTGAAATTCCTAATTTGAATGTTCCGAAAACCCAAACAAACCCAAACAAGGTTCGTCAAGATCATGCCAGCGAAAGTCTACACAGTTGCCTGTAAATGATGCAGAACGTACAACATTGTCTAGACAAATTTCAAAATTGAGGCAAAATCACTTCTTAATAAAAAAAAATCTTGGAATAATTCGTCGATTTATTGAAAATTTTGAAACTTTCAAAACTTCCATAGCTGAATTATTTTGACGGTATTCAGATTTTCGTATAATATTCTTTCGGAGCTTTGATCTTTCGGGGTAGTATTCTTTCGGAGTTTTGAGCGTTCTGATCATTCAAAGTTCGGAATTGCAACCCGACCCCAACGGGACAATCGTCCTACAGGACATTCTTTGTTGTAGGACCTTTTTAGTTCGAATTTTTCTGTCGTGCTTTTTTCTGGATCTTTTTCGGAATACATACATGACTGGTACGAACCAAAGCAACCAAGCATCAGGATACATATTTCGATAGAAAAAAGAACCGCATTGCAAGTTGTCACACTCATGACCTTTCCTCATTTTTAAATAACGAAAAAAAATAACTAGTCGTCAAATTCTCTTTCCCAAAATTCTTTAGGCGTGATGTCTTGGTCACGACAGAAAGCGAACTAACACGTGGGTCATTATGAAATGGACTTCGTTGAGTATCTTCCCCAGATTCAATCAATTTCTTACCTGCATAAATGACCGGTTCCTTTGAGCCCATCCGGAAAAACAATATGCCCGGAAGTGCGAAAACCCCGTAATCCTTAGCCAATTGTTTATCGTCGATCTTGACGAAATTTATTCCGGCACTGTCCGCCTCGTCGTCAATGTGCTCGATCTCCGACAAAACACGGCTGCACTGCTTGCAATCTTTGCTGTCTAACGAAATTTCAAGCGCGCATCAAGTGTCACGCCATTTTTGCAATTTTTTTCATCGTACGATTACGACAATGAGAAGAAGAAAAAAACTTCTTCGTTACGTATTTGGAGGAAAGACTCACAGAAAAATACAGCGACGTAATCCGAAGTTTGGCGAATCTTGTGGAACATTTTACGATTGATTCGCTCGATGTGATCGGTGAGTTCCATGTTCTCAGGATTCGTCAACCAGTCGAGAATCTCCTCCTCGTCATCCATATCACCGTCGTAATTGATGTACTTTCCCTTGCGGAAGTACGTGATACCCGGTGGATTTCTGAAGCCATACTTCTTCGCCATCAGACGATCGCTAATCTTAACGATCTTAATTCCGTACTCGGACGCCTCGTCGTCTATCAGCTCGATGTGACGAATGATACGCGGACTCTCCGGGTCCTCGTCATTGTCTGGGAACATTTCGTTGACGTGAAGAATCTCATCGAGTTTTGTCGATGATTTACTCCGGCAATTTTTATCATTTTGCCGTCAGGATCGTTGCAACGAACGAAAAACACATTTAAACGATTCTCCCCGGCAATCAAGGTGGCGTAAAACGCTGCACCGGGGCAACAAGGGTACATTTCCTAAAACATACTTCCGAGTATATGTTTTTTTAATCGTAATTTGGATGTTGCATAAGTATTGTTTCTTCGGAATTCAGAAGTTTCGGGACAACTGTAGGCAACGATCTATTGACAGTCATTTCTCATTGTGACAAGCAGGATGATGAGTTTTTGAAACTAATGATAACTCGCAGTAACGATCCATTAAGAGGCTTTCGTAATTATGACAAGCAGAAAATGAGTTGTTGAAACTAATGAAAGAAACGATTGAATTTTAGTAAAATCTTATTAGTTTCAAAGACATTTGGACATTTCCTACGAAAAGTGAGTTTCGGTGAGAATTTTGAGTATTTTGCGATAACATTAAAATCTGAAAAAAATCAACCGTATTGAAGATGCTAAGACCATTTGTTTTGAATAATAAGAATGCCAGAAATCTATGAATAAATTGTTCAAACAAAAATTTGTACAAAGCTAAAGTTACAAAGAATTATGGTATTTTTCTGAATACATATGATTTTTCAAAGAAGTTCTCTCTATTTCCAAATACCCGTTTTTGTAATTTTTCGGAGGCTGTACCTATGACACTGTTCGTTCAATACCCCGGACACTTCTTGGATTTAATATGGAACATTGCTCCGAAAACATATTGAAAAATTGTGACTCTTCATTCATTTTTTTTTATTAAAAAAATGAAAATAGAAAGAAAATTCTTTAAATGTTCATAGTTATTCAGAAATCTCTACGAATTCATTTTATAATATAAAAAAGTAGTTCACCGGACATTTGTTGAACATTTTTTTTTTCAATAATTCGCTTACCACTTTTTGCATTATTATTATCGGAAATTAATGTTCTTAGCATCTTCAATGTGATTGATTTCACGAAAAATCTAGTTAACTCAAATTAAAAAAAAATAGACGTGGTTAGTTAATATGAATAGAATTTTTCTGTCAGTGTACTCACAGAAAATGACGGCTAGAAACTCTTTGGTCTCGATGTACTTGTTCAAAAGTTCTCGATCAATTTTCTCGATGCTCGCGTCGTTCCTCTGCTTCACCATCCAGTCAAGGACTTCCGCCTCGTCCAGCAGGTTACCTGCGCATCGATCGGCACGAAAGTGAAGAAAAGAAAAATCGTTTTCCTATTCTCAGGCAAAATGTACATGTTCCTTTGTTCGTTAAGGGGCCACGATAGAAATATGTGTAAAAAAATCATATCAACAATTCTTGACGATCGTCGGAGTCGTTTCGAAAAGTATTGTGACGAATTTTTATGCCGATTCGAAAAGATCGGCCAGTGCAATTTTTCCCGAAATGAGGCTGACAAACGAAATATCGCAAATGTTGTTCTGTAATGCTTTTTTTTACACGAATAGCTGTTCGGACAAAATGCCGACTAGAATTTGAGGTACATTTCTCTTGCAATTTAAAAGAAAATGCACGTTTTTGCTGACTTTTGAACTGCTGTGGATTAAGGCCAATGATAAAGGGATTCAACAAGATTCATTTACGTTTATACATACAGGTCGTGCTGTTAATTGATTTTTTTTGTTGTACTTCACGTTATCGGTCACACAAACGCTGTCTCGTTAATCTACAAGAAAAGTAATTAATTGATCCGTCGATTGATTCACCCACCAATCGAATGCTTCTTCGATCATTTAATTAACTTTCTTTTCTAAAAAAAGCTTCGAGAGTCACGGTCTCGACGCCAATTCGTGGCAAAAGAATTCCATCGACGTCAAAGTTGAGCGTCGTGAACGTACATTCGATTTATTCTTGTTGTTGTGTAAATGAGAATAAAAAAGAACAGAATTTTCATTGCTTACAATAATTAATCGTCTCGATCGTGCCTAGTCTGATGGAGCACGATGACAATAAAACATAATGTACAAACCACAGTGATCATAAATATTTATACGTATGAGCATATACATATATATGTATTTGCATCTATATCATATATATATATGTATATAATATACCACACAGTTGAAATATTGGCGGCGGGACCGTTCTGGAATGGCTACGAGCAAGGCAAGTAGAATTATTTTGACGTTTCTGGTACGTACCCCTGAAAAAATGAAATCTTCCGAGTGCACTCGTTCCCGGTAAACGACCCTGCCCAAACTCAACGTGTCACTGTCTCTCCTAGTACGATGATTTATCAAATCGTGTGTGTCGATGTCCTCGAGATTTTTCAGTATGATTATTTTTCGAACTTTAGTACGGACCATATGATAATAATAACAAAAAAAGGAAGATATTTTGAACTGAAAGGAAAATATCATTAAGCGTCTTTAAAATTGACAATATTTTGCTTTTAGTTTATTTTCGATTGATGCTTTGATTTATTTGTAATCTGTCCAAATGTGTGTAAGGATAATTAAAAAAAAATTAAGAACGGAAATATATTCAACGATACAAAAAACGAACCGTGATGGAAAAATTATAGCTTTAAAAAAAATCTTTATCCAGTCGTTCGGTTTGATCGAATTTTTCGATCATTTCGACTGGATTTAATGAGAATTTCGCTTCAGTTGGGTCGGGAATATGTATCAAATAAAAGTGTAGTAGGAAACGTATATTTATTTCATCGTAATGTTGGCATATTCTTTTTTTCTTCTTATCCGTACATGAGATTGCTCTACGGCGCTGTACATTTAATATCGGCTCTGTGACATATACGTATGTATTTGCAACAATGAACACAGGAGTTGCCTACAATGCAGGAGAATCCTCACCGCTCAGCCGAATATAAATATCCAAGCGAGGAGGCTTACATCCTTTTTTCCGCCTTCTCAATTTAAACGCGCGATCGTGCCCGTATAATAGTTATAATAATCGTGATAATAATGAAGAACGCATTGTTCGCCTAATATCGTTGCTATATCGCGATAATGATCGCTATACGGTTTCGATGGCTCTTTCCATTTATTTAACATTCTATTATATGCCCCGGGCACGCCTTAGGTCGCTGGTATGAGAGGCTTCTCTGAAATAATATGTACGGTTCTTAGCGAGAATGAATTAAACGAAAAAGAGAATTATTGTGTTAGAACGTATTTGAGATACGGAGAGATAAATTAATGTTAATTGCAGAGAGAATCAGACAGAGAGAGAGAGAGCTGATGAAGAGAATGAGAATGAGAGTGCGAGATTGTAATTTCATACAGCCTTATAGCGTAGACATAGAACGAATGTTTGATGCGAGTGGGATTGATAAGAGAAATTAAAAGTTAGTAATAACAGTGATAAACGATAGCGTTGAAGTTTGCATCGTTGCAATGCAACGAAAGTTTTTTCAATATTTTTATTTCTTCATTTTTGTTACAATTTACAATTTTTCATAGATTAAGGCCTTAGGCCACTCTACAGGCCGAAAAATCGGCTTTTTGGGGATTTTTTTCTCAGAAAAACTACAAAATAAATCGAGATTACAAAAAAGGGTGTTTATCATACATATCAGTGAATTTATACAATCATTTTTTTTAAGCGATTGGTTTCAAAATGGCGGCTGTGCAGCGTTTGTCTCAAAACTGAATTTTTTAAGTTGGCTGGAAACATAACTCAGACAATTTTCAACCGATTCACTTGAAATGTTGAATATATCTTGAAAAATACATTGTTTATGGAAGTACGTAGGATTTTTTTTTTATATTCCATAGTTCATTTGTTATTAACAACTATCTGACGATTTTTTAGGCAAATTTTTGAAAAGTAAGAAAATCGCCTGAAAAATCGTCAGATAATTGTTAATAACAAACGAACTATGCAAAATAAAAAAAAATCCTACGTACTTCCATAGACAATGTATTTTTCAAGATATATTCAATATTTTAAGTGAATCGCTTGAAAATTGTCTGAGTTATGTTTTCGGTCAGCTTAAAAAATGCAGTTTTCGGATAAACGCTGCACAGCCGCCATTTTTAAATTAATCGCTCCAAAAAAATTATTGTATCCAGTCACTGATATGTATGATGAACACCCTTTTTTGTAATATCGATTTACTTTGTAGTTTTTCTGAAGAAAAAAATCCCCAAAAAGCCTATTTTTTCGGCCTCTAGAGTGGCCTGACCCCTTAGGATCGCGCATCTGTCATGAGGATAAGAAAAACCGTTCGAGTGATTTTCGTACCCTGAATCGGCAGAAAAATCTGAGCAATAGAAGAAAAAATAACTTTCGTTGCATTCCAACGATGCAAACTTCATTCAACGTGGCTTAAAGATTTTGCATAAATGTTCGATGTCTGTAAAATGCTGGATAATCCTCCTTGACAATTCGTTACTTCGACAATTTTCGAAAATCGATATGATTTCGCTTTTTTCTGCCATTATCTCGAGTAATATTGAATTCGAGCTTGGAAGATATTTCAGAATAGGGGTCATTTTTTTAAAATTGTTTGGAAAAAAAGCAACGAACTATGGTAGATTGAATCCTTAAGACGATAACCCCCACTCTCCGGTCTACCGTGCCGATGCCTTTCCCCCACCCTAGCGCTTACTCGGTTTCGTTTCGGAAGGGGACGGTCTGATTAACTGCACCGAAAAAATTTGCAACGGCCTCACTATTCGAGACAGCTTTAAATAGTTTCTCGCAAAGATAACTATACGAGTAAATAGATTTTTTTATTCATAAATAAAATTCAATTAGCTATCTATCTACTATATAGCTATATATATTAGGACAGGTAGAATTAATCTTCAGCTGGTTGCATTTGAACTCATTCGGTATGGACCTTTTAAAACATGGGGGCTGCGGTCAGAAATAATCTGAGAGTGAAAAATAAATGAGATTTGGTAACTTTGTCGCCACGATTGCAACAATGTTGTAGGATAAACGACAAATCAACTTTTTCTTTAGCTCAAGTCGGTTTTCGACAATGATTGAATGGACTGTTTTTTTTATTCTTTTATGACGATAACACAAAAAATCAATGCACTGGCTGGATATGGAAAAAAAGTTGAAAAAGATCCATGTTTTAGGCCGTGGCAGACTTTTCATCCCTTTGAGTATTAATGACGTTAATGTGTGTGGGTCTAAAATGAAAAGGGCAAAAATTAGGAAATTGACAATCCCGGCCTGGCACGAAAACACGTGTGGTAATAAAATGCGGAAACGGAAATGCGGTCTCGCGAAGATATTTTTAGATAAGATGAAAAATCGTTAAAATATTGCTCGCTTCAGTAAGGGATAAGCGCGTGGCGCAATGAGTAGATAATCTTTCGCGTGTTACGTACCAGACAGAATCGATTAGTAATCAACCGAACGAATCAATCGATTGATGCATCGATTAATTAGTAGGATCCTGTGTCAGCAAAAATTGTTTCGGCCAAAATTGTCTTCGATAAATCTAGGGTTTTCGAAGTTAACTTTTGGGAGAAACGAGTTTGGCTGAAACTACTTTAGAGCACTACCAATAATTTGATCGATCGACCAGTCGATAGATTTATTTATCGAGTGAAGAATAAATTATGTTTTCATGAAACTCATCGAGGAGCTGCGATTGGCAGTAATGACATTTTTTTTGTTTTGAAAAATATTCCGTTCATTTACTCTTTATCAGTTTGTTTCATAAAAAAAAACAACGAAGATGGTTTCTTCATTGTACGCGAGAGACTCGACGTTTAATTGTGGTTGTAAAAAAGAAAACCCACGCTTCTGATTCGAAAAACTGGCAAGTATTTCGAAAATAAATGTCATCTAATGCAATTTACTCTATTTTCACGGTTTCTGTTTAGAAAATGACGAACATTTTTTAAAAGACTTCAAGTAGTCGTGCTTCCTCCAAATTGCAATTTCAATTACTCAAAAATGTCATCTAGTAAATTTCATTTATGCATTGTTGACCTGAAAACTACAATTACTATGATATTCGGATTCCTTTGAATAAAAATACAACAATTTGATGTTTTTTCATGATTTTTAGCGACATGCGTTACAAATGCAATGATAGGTGCTTTTTATTTGGCCGTCTGAATTGCAGATTAAAAGTTATGCTTCTTTTTAATAGGCATCACAAATGCAGTGGTAAGTTTTCAATAGTCATTTGAAATTTGTATCTCGGTGAGACACGAGGATGTCAAATGGGAGAGCACGTATTGACATGTACACCCAATTATTGTAATTCCGTTTTTCGAATAAATTTCATAATTTTCAGACATACTATTCCATGTATACGGTGTTGAAGTTTGCATCTTTGGAATGCAACAAAAATTCATTTTTCTTCTTCTATCCTCATCATTATCGGAAATATTCTTTTGCCAACTTATGTTGCAGATTTTTAATAAGGATCCTGAAAAACGTTTTAGTGATTTTCGCAGCCCAAGTTACGAAAACAAACGCTTCGGCAATGCAAAGAAAATTAATTTTCGTTGCGTTCCAACGATGCAAAGTTCAACACCATCCATATACCCAAATAAATGAATTAAATAAATAAGCTTCTCCCAGCAAACGCGTTTTCCTTCCTTTCTTCTACAGTCGTGAAATAACGTCGTCCTAATTATTGCTTCGTTCGAGCGAGAAATCATTCGGTGGGATCCGTGGCGAGAACGATGGCTACGACGATTACAAAAAAAAAACTAAATTTAAGAAAGCGATGTCGACTAATCGTTATCTTTTTTTCACTTTCGATGATGATGACGACATAGCCCCCTTTTTCGGAGATTTCAATTGAGCATCGTTACTTTAGCCCTGACCCCCCCCCCCCCTTTCGCCAAAAAATATATTACAGCGCTTGGGTTTCTCTGGGTGTATGTGTGTAACGTCGTAAATTCTCGGGATCCCTCTTCGGTCGTGAATTCTCGTACGACCCGATGATCCGTTGATTGATCATCGTCATTAATCAGACCTTCATTAGGTAGGGAATCCCGGCGACAACTGCAACACCCCACAATCGCGAGCTGAATTTCATTCTTTGATTTTATTCTTCATATATTATTATCGCTTCGTTCTCTTCACTTCGAATATCTCTTACGTTCCCTCTGCTCATTTTCTCTCTCTCTCTCTCTCTCTCTCTCTCTCTCTCTCTCTCTCTCTCTCTCTCTCTCCCTCTCTCTCTCTCTCTCCATTTATTTCGCGCCCACACTCATCCACCCACCCTTTCATACTCTTTCGTTCTTTTCGAAATCACTGCAAGCACTATAGGGAACGGATGTGACCCAACGATGAGAATATTCGATCATTTCCTTCGGACGATGCTAAAGTCTGCATCGTCAGAATACAGCGGAAATTCATTTTGATTCAATCACCCGAATTTATTGTCAGATTCAGGCTGCGAAAATCACGCAAATGGTTATTGACAATCCTTATTGGAGATCGACCACTTAAGGAGTTCCGGGACAACTGACGATATGTTACCATTTGGTTTAAATTTATCCAGTACATTCTTTGCCATATACTGAAAGCACCCTCCAAATTTTTAATCGAACGTCTACACCGTATCAAATTTACAATTCAAGAAACACTTTTTAACATGGGGAGATGCCTAAATGTCAATGTAGAGGAAGACACAATTGTCATAATGTACTGAGTGATTCGACAGTTTTTCACTCACAAGGAACATCAGTTAAGTGTCCGCCTCCGATTTTGTTGAAGCTCATATATGTGACAAAGCATTGAAAACTATTAGACACGTATTTTTTTTTATCTGCGGAAAAACGTTTTTAAGGGGGGAAACGACCCTTCAAAGACAGGCGTGTCACCCCTTAATTTCATTTTTTTTCAATTATTCTATAGTGGATTTTTCATCGCTTTCCATTAGAAGAATTTTGGTTTTTGTTTTATGCAGATCGGTGGACTGCTTGGAGGTGAAACTGCAAAACCAGCCCTCGACACGCCTTTCTTTGAGGGGTGGTTTTCTCCCTTAAAACCGCTTTTCCGCAGATAAAAAAATACGTGTCTGATAGTTTTCAATGCTTCATCATATACATGAGTTTCAACAAAATCGACGGCGGACAAGTGATGCTCTTTGTCAGTACATCATGACAATTTCGTTATCAGTGTCATAATGTGCTGGGTGATTTGACAGTTTTTCATAACAAATAAAAAAAAATTCACACCATTTTGTGCGTAAAACTGCCGTTCAGCGATGAGCGTTGGCATCCCCTTATATTAAATAGTGTTTCTTCAATTGTAAATGTTATGGAAACGGTGCAGACGATCGATTTCACCTTTGGAGGGTGCATTCAGTATATGACAAAGAATTTACTGTATGAATTTGAATCAAATGGTAACGTATTGTCAATTATTCCGAAACTCCTCAAATCAGCAAAAAGCATATTGGATATCAATGAAAATAAAGAGATGAAGAAAAATGTCAAATGGATTTCGTTGCATTCCAACGATGCAAACTTCACCGTTAATTGGGCCCGCAATTTCAAATTTTGTTTTGTTTTGTGTTCCATCTCGTGGATAAATCCGATTGTTGTCTGGCAGTGATTTTCTTTAAAAGACGATTTATTCATTACTCTTTCTCTCTCTCTCACTCTCTCTCGTTTTGTGGTATTGTTAGAAAATATTTACCGCTTCCGAAAAATCCCTTCTTGCCCTTGGTCGGTTTGACCGGATTGTCGGCTTTGTTCGCTGCCTTTCCCTTGTTCCCTACCGTTCTGCCTGAACTTCCGGTCGTATCGACGACGGTAGCGAACTTTTTGCTGTCCTTAGCCGTTAGCTTGTTTATAGGCTTGAGCGAGGGTATTACGTTTGACGACGACGACGAAGACGACGACGACGAGCTAGATGACGTCGTCGAGGATGCTTTTCCGACGTTAGACTTGGCCGTACTTAGCTTGGACGTAAGACCGATGTTGCTCAGCCTGGCGCCACTAGAAGTACCCTTTTGCGAGGCCGTAACACGGCTGACTTTGGCAACCCTCGTTGCTTGGTTCAGCTTCGCGGGACAGCACTGGTAGGGCTCATAGGAGGGAACCGTGGGTTTCGCGCTTTTACCACCCATCCCGATGTAGAAACAGCCGTCGCCTGCGGTAAGCAAATACACAACGTGTCAGACAACAATCGGTTAAGTTCTTTCGCATTCTTTTTCTTGATTATTCTCTTTTCTTTATTACGTGTTTTTTCTTTCTTGGACTTTGGCTGATTCTCGCACGAGTTAAGGCGCACAGGGGATTGAGGGATGTGGGTCCTCGTCGTTAGTATCCGGATAATTAGCCTTTTTGTCGTCTACGTCGTCTCGATTGTCACCCTACGATCGCGCATCTTGCACGGACCAAAATCTGTGCTCTATGCTTCGATTTCTAGTCCTAACGTCGATTAGAAACATAATCGATTCCTTTGCATCAGATTGTTCAGAGTGATGATATTCCGTTTTTTCCTGTTAGACTTGCCTCATTGACGAAAGTCAATTTGTTTTTTTTTTGTTGTACGTTTATAATTCTCTGCGAGATAATTTTTTTTTCGAACACCCGAGATGCTGACTACGCGGCTAACACCCAGACTAACCTAAACAAAGCCAGCCCTACTCCCCCGGATTATAACTCTAGGAAATAACAGCTCTAACAGGGTACTTGGGTTTGCAAAGAAATCTACCGCAAAAAAGCTCTGTCAGTCAAATTTATAAACTGGAGAAATTGTCTCTAGCGCAGACACCGCTCAAAAAATTGCCCGCAGCACAAATGTTCATCAGAGAGGTAGAAAAAGTATTTTGGAAATGAGGAACAATCGATTCTGAGTCGAGTTAAAAACGCGTCGATTTTTTTTCTCATATACTTGCGAAAACTTCTTTTTCTGATTAGTTATTCTTACAAAAAGTTGTCCCCGACGAGCTGCTCTCCAAATGGTCGGGAAAATTTGCAAATGTACTTTTTTGGCTTTTCCATGCGGAGACTGCGTTTTAATACAACGTAATCATTTGATACAATGATAAATATTGTTTTGCTCAATCGCAATATAGAAAAAAAAACAGGTTGACGCTGACCTACACTTTTATGCCAAATTGGTACTCTCTGGCTTGGAAAATACTTTATGGTTAAGTCACAGCGAAATGCTCAAGAATATCCAGCGATTTATACATACCATACGATTTATACATATCGCAAGATTATCGAATTAACTTTAGGTATGAGAGAATACCGATATAGTTTTTACCTGCTCCTAGGCCTCTGGCGGTGAGCGAGAGCAAAACTACGACACGACTAAAAGGCCAATTATCCATTTTTTTATGATAGCGAAAGAGAGGGGGAAGGAGAGAGACAGAGAGAGAGAACTGAAGAATTAAGAAATAAGACGTGCCCGAACTACAGGATAAGTTCACTTCAATGCCTCAGTGGCCAAAAATTCAAACGTGCAAACTTCAAGGAAAAACCACCTCAAGGTGTCGAATCAAGTTTTCTCGGATATGGCCTGTGGAAATCGATGGAATTTGAAAAATAACTCGATCACTGTAGCACAAGACCGACGGATTTTTTCCTTTCAGTTGCAAGAATTACAAAACACTTTTTCTAAATATTTTTTCCATCGATACACCGTCCCATAATTTTTTCCGGAAGTTTCTATTATCGCTCGTCATTTCATGCAAAAATATTGCACTGCAATTTAATTCCGACATTTTCGAGAAAACTTGGGTTGTAAATGTCAGGATTATGTCGACTGAAACACCGAGAAAAATTAATTTCTGTAAAGATTTTGAAAAAATTGTTGTGTGAAACAAAATATTCTGTTGACTCGGACAATATTCAATCGTAATGACAAATTGGTTGATTTCGTCCACAGTGTCAAACCCCATTATCGAATAACTTAATTCTTTTCGGTGTACAGACAATGTTAATATATGTTACTTTTTTTAATTGATGCTCTTCGAAATCGGTCGACGTCGTTGTCATCGTACATCGACAATAAATCAGTACCAACGCCGATACCAGCAATTATAAAAAAACAATAACAACACGAAATTACGCAATTGCCATTGTAAATTCGCGATGCAAACGCGCTTGTTTTACTAACGATTTTCATTTTGTTCTCGTCTTTTACACGACGACAAGATTTTCCAAATAATTCCAAACAATAGCCTGATGCTTAAAAGAAAACCGATATTACCACGCGGAAAAACGGTTTTTCCTTGTGGACGCCGGGACAATACGGAACAAGAGAGAAGAGGAAAAGAACAATTTCAAATAATACGAAGCGAGAGTTAGGGCATGAGATCACTGGGTCATACAAAATCAATTGTATCGAAGTGAAACGATACAGTGCTCGGTCGATAAAGAATCACTGGCTACTTTCGGCAGTGCTTATGAATTATTATATTCCAAGTGATTACGAACGTTTCGTCGTCTCGTCACAACCAGAGTGATACCGATCTAGATTACGCCCCTGAAAAACAAGCGTCTTCAACTAACTCTCGGTGCTTTCGATGCTTTCGCATCTCTACTGTACACGATGAAATCATTCGTTTGCAGTTTTGTCCACGGCTCGATCGATCACGAAAGCATTAGCGAAATTCACTCGCGAGTCATTCAGCACGATCGTGTGCCTCCAATATCCGCCATCGTGATATTGAAAACTTTGTCAGCAAACGATGTCAACAACAATGATCGATGAGAT
>OX101783.1:35158385-35423385 GCA_944452715.1 Ophion slaviceki
TTGAAACGCACCCTCGAAAATTTGGGTGTTTTTCGTCGATAACGTTTTAAAGGTACGAGATATGAAAAAATTACAAATTGCAACAATGTTTATTTTTTTGTGTAATATACATTGGAGACGAGAACGATAACGTTATCGACGAAAAACGAAAAACACCCCTATTTTCGAGGGTGTGTTTCACCCCTTAAAAATCGAGTTCCGCGGATATAAAAAAATACGTGTCGCCTATTTTCGCCCATTCTACGAGCATGCCATATTTCAGCGAAATCGGAGAGATCGACCTCGCAACCTTTCCGTGTAAGAATGCATAGTTATAAGAGCGATTTCTATATAAGCTAGACCTAAAAAATGCTACTTTTACTCAAAGAAACACCCACTATAGCGATAATTACAGAACCGTTTTTTCCATCGTAATTTCATCGATAGCTACATGCGCGGTGGGCATTTTCAAAAGTGGCTACTTGCGTGAAAAATCTGTCATTTGAACGGTTTGTCAAAAAAAAGACGGTCTTCAGAGGTTTGCTCGCAGTTCGGCGGCGACCGGTTGGAACGATTATTGAAAATAAATGACGGTACACATCAAGGCCAGTTAATGAGTACGACACGGAGAATAATAAAAAAAAAAATAATGTCAAAATCGGTTTTACACTCGGTAGGAAGAGGAATTTTTGTATAGTGGGCAACGCTACCTGTGCTGAGCTTGGGATTAGTCGAGTCGTCGAGAAGATCGATGTGTGCTCCGCGCGTCAAATCGTCTCCGCAAATACGTATCTTACAAACAACTAATTTCTTTTTTCACTCGTATGCGAGCTGCTTCTCATTTGTTTGATTTTAGGAACACTGACCGCACGCGAAGTGACAAAAACAGTTCGATCTCTACGTTATGTTATCATGATGCTATTTGGCATTGGGAAACTATTTTCTTTTCAGCCTCAACGCAGAAGCGTAAAGAAATAACGTATGAACCGATAAATAGAGTAGCGAACGAATAAATAATTGAGAAAATGATAGAAATGATGATAAATAAATAAATACACGTATCTGTTTAACTCTGAACGGTAGGATTTTTAGTGATTTGTGACGCGATTTTTTTTCACGAGTCCTGGACGGTACTGGCACGTTTAGGGGCTATATCAGTGTGACGTTTTTTTATTCACTCGACTTTTTTTGCCTTTTTCAACAGTTGATACTTTCAAGGATGTCATTATCATTTATAATAATATCATTTTATCTTGCAAAAATCGATAGTTAAATCTTTAAACGTGTTTTTCTCGAAATGAGATTTTTCAAATTTGCTGACATTGTAACTCAAAGAGCAATTATCCGATTGACTTGAAATTTGAACTGAGTACCCTTGAATATATTCACTCTACAATGACGTAGGATATTTTTGATTGGATGAAAATTGACGATTTGGCATTGAAAAAAACGACCATTTTATAGGCAAGAAAACAGACTTTTTTTCATAACTACGCCATTTTGTTAGATTTTGATATTTTTCGAAAATCCTACGTCATTGTATAGGAAATACTTTCCAGATCAACGACATTTTTTTCCTTTTTCGGTTTCAGCTACTCAATCGGCCGGAATCATGTCAGCAGTGGAGGAACTTTTTTTGGCGCCTCCAAAGGCAGCGCATAAGTCGCTTGCATTTCAATATTTTTCCATAAAAAAATTATGCAATATAGGTCAAATATAGCCAAATATATTCTTAATTGACCGAAACATTTAATTGAGTACTTTTCTTCCAAAAAATTCTCGTAAATCACCCAAATTTGCAGCGTTTACACTGGAATAGCCCCTTAATCAAAGTGACAATAGTGTGCGAGCGAAAAATACAGAGCGAGAGCGAGAGTAATATATATGTATGTATATGTAGAGAGAAAAAAAAACGAGTTTTCCGATTTTTAACCATTGAATAATTCAATTGGATTAAAAAAAAAAAGAAAATAGAGATCAGTGCGATCGCGAACACGAGGGCACGATCGTGACGGCGCGTGCGCGTTGGTACTTGTGGTAAGCCGGCGTTGTATCAGTCACGATTGATATTAAAGTCACAAAGAACAGTACACCCGTAATTATTATCATCATTCTAGATGTTTCCTTACTTTTCTGTTCGATTAGCCATTCCAGAACTTTGTCCTCGTTCTTAAGATTACCTACAAAAGTCAGACACACGCACACATATATATATATAGCATATAATGGTCTATTTCCAACGATAAAAGAAAACTTATGTCTACGCGATGTTTCATCGATCGATGGAGAAATTCAAGAAAAGCATTGAAGAATGCGCGCAAAAGAATTTAAGGTATTCCTTTCACGAACCCGAATATTTAACAATCGATTTTCGTCTATAATCAAGTAAAAATACATCCCAGTATACTGGCAAAATTCCAAGCCAAGTTATCGAATTTTTAACGAAAAATTACAACTACAAAAATCGTGTCATTTATACGGCACTTTATGGAGATGACACGCGGCCACATTTCTATCTAATAATTTGTACACTAAATAACTCTGGATGCCTGATATAAACGGGTTAACGCGTGCAAAAAATCGAATGATTTCGTTACGAAAATAAAAACAGGGCTCGTTGAATTTTTAAAGAAAATATTAATGATGGAACTTAGAGAAATGTGACCAGCAGAAAAATTTTCGTAGCTGCGACTTTTCAAAGGAAATGTAAAAATGTCTCAATCTACAAATTCGCCCAAAATTTCTTGCTCCAGTTTATCGTTGGCTATAATAATTGGTAATTCTTTAGATAAGTGACTTTCCCGAAAAATGAGCCTAAATTTTTTTGCTGTTTTCCCATTTATTGGATTATAAATGATGATATTCAGTCGGAGGAAGCTGAAATCCCCCCATAAAAAGTTATGGGGCTCTGAAGTTCGAGGAGACACGTGATAAAATAGGGCATTTTTGAACATTTCGACGCCTATATTTGGTTTGTTCGGGTTCGTTAGTTTGGGTTTGTTTGGGTCCCGAACCCAAACAATTATAATTATTTTTTGCTCGTAATAATTATTCGTCGAAAAGTCACTTATCTCAAGAATTACCTAATAATTTATTGTGACTTACTTTTATTCAGCACCATTGTAATTTACCATCAATTCATAAGGGCCGTGCTTATGCTCCCACAAAATACGACCCTTCGCAAAAGGAATACCTTAATTGCCAGTCACCGGTTGGCGGTTCACGGGAAGAATTTATTAAAACTTGCTTCTTCGCGAGCTAGGCTGTCAATATATCGATCGAATTGTGATCTACCCTCGCAAAAAGTGTACAGGCATACGATCGTTTATTTTTTTACAAAAAATTGATCTGCGATCGACAGCTCAATATGGAGATGATTCGTTCAATATTAGAGCAAGATGGAATTTAGCTAGGGATTGAAAAACCTCCTATATGAAAATGGATTATAAGACATCGGATATATTCTTCCTATCTCGAAAAAAAAATTTGCAAGACGCTTTAATTTACCAAGGAACAGTACCTACATTAATTTAATTCGATATTTCTCGAAGTGAAAAAAAAGCGCGAATTCGACTCTTCTATCAAGTTTGCTGCAGATTCGAAACTATATTAACAAGAGTATATGAAGTGCGATGATTTTTCGTTATGCGATAAAAATATCATTTCGTGCAAGAGATTTTATGAGAATATCTGACGTAACAAAAGTATGGGCTACAATTGATTTTTCGTTCTGCAAATTATCGATATCTGTATGGTTGTGGTTCGCTGTCACTGACGTGTAAAAAAACGAAAGAGTTTTTTCACATAAAGTAAACATGATGTCAATCGTGAGAACTCTCGTGACTCTTACCGTCATACATGATGGGCACACCGGTCTCGTAATAGACGAGCGCCGGAAACGAGAAGATTCCGATTTCGGCGGCGAGTTTTGCGTCGTTGGATTTTACGAACTGTATACCGTGCTTGTCCGTGTCGTCATCGATTGTTTCCAATTCCTCGAGAATCTCGCGACACGTGTCGCATTTCTCGTCGTCGGCATCTCCAGAAATAAAAAACAAACAAAAATACAGTTTTTCCATTTTTTACCCATTTCGAGTAACATTTTCCAAATTTTTCTTGTTTATTCTTGGCTTCCTTAACGAATGTGCGTATTTTTAGGTATAGTGGAGCTTCATTTTACATTATTAGGAATTTCATGATGGGCGTAATACGATTTATTCTACGCCCTCGATTGATGGCTCTTCATTTCAAATATATTCCATACGCCAAGATTTATCAAAATATGCAATCGATGAAATAAAGTTCAACGGCGAACTACTTGTGAAATTGTAAGGAGCTTTGCCGTCGCTAATTCGAGATATTTGATATCAAAGTTAGCAACTTTTCACACATCAAGATATTTGACATCAAAATTAGCAACTTTCACAGTGTACAGATGGGGTAACAAAAAATATATTATCGTCCCTTCTGTTTTCGAAATCCAATCACGAAATCGTAAAATTTGAACTAAGGTTAGCCACGTTAAGTTATACGATCATCTCTCAGGAAAATGGTTTATAGTATCCCGTGTGGAAAATAGTCCGGGAAACCCAAAGAATATACAGGTCCCGTTACGGCTTCGAAGTGGAATCCCTGACAGGGATTTCCAGAATACTGCCAAAAACGGTCCTAGAAAGGTACTCATTAGTTTCCATGATACAAAATAACAGGGGTACGATGGATGCACCAATGAAGGCCCCGACCAGGTGCTGTCAGGGCACTGGCTAATTTTTACAATGAGTTTAATCGGGTCTTGACCAGGCAGACTAATGTGGGCCCAGTGTGGTTCAGTCACAATTTCCATCATGAAATAAATTACGGTTTCATTTGGTTCACCAGTAAAAAGCCTGGTCAAATATAGTCAGGGATCATCACAAAGATCAATTAAAGTTATAATATTAATAAGCGACAAAAATTAATAGTAATTTATCAGTGTTTTATAACTGCCTCATGCAAATATCTCACTCACTTAACAATTCGCTTATCATTTTCAATGAATTTGAAAGAAAAGAAGAAAACGTTAGAACTTAATAATATATACATTTTTATTTAAGTAATCACTTATACATGAAGCAATGTCAGGGCATAAGTATTGAGTTTTCCGTTTGGTTCTAGGGACAATCGCAATGTTACCAATTTTCTCTTGATGCTGGCCAATGTGTAAACTGCATCGTTTAAAGTTTGTTCTGGGATTCTCCATGCTCCAATACTGGATGATTTACGTGGATAATTGTACATGTCAACTTTATAATAGTTGTAGTTATAACTCTCTCATGTTATTAATTTCACCGTTCGTAAGAGGCGTGCACCACAACACTGAGACATATATATAAATAAATAAATATATATATATATATATATTTATAAATCTTTTCGGAAAATATGCATCTTTTTTATTACAGGGAAATACAGGGAAATCATAGGGATCTGACGGGGTGAACGTGGGGACTTAACAGGGCTAATTGCAGGGGTATAGTAGGGACGAAATTGGCTAATTCAGGCGCAATCAGGGAATCTAGTATGGCCCCGAATAGATGTCCACTAAAGGGCCCGATTTCAAAAGCGGGACAATCCTATAAAGGTACCAGTCGGAATCCAAACCAGGCCCTGGATAAAATTGGGGACAATTGGTTGGGTCCTTTAGACATCCCGGAAAATATTTCCACACGGGATGCGATTGTGTAGGCGAAGACAATTTCTTCATGTGTAGCAGCGATTCAAGAATGGTCGCAATCGAAAGAATGTCGCGTATTTTACGAGGAATACTTTTTCACCCTATTACAGGACGAGAACTACGTCAAGACCTTTGACAATAAGATTTTCAATTCAATTAAGAAGTTTCGGGACAACTGACGATACGGTACCATTTGATTCAAATGTATACAGTAAATTCTTTGTTATACAGGGTGGACCATTTAACGTGACCACCCCAAATATCTCCGTTACCTTTAGAGTGACGAAAAAATGTCAGGAGATAATTTGATTGATTTCGAAGGGGTGATACAGAGGTGAAAAATTCATTTTTGTCAAGGTCATAGTTTTTGCGTTCTCGAAGCCATCATTGGTTTTTCAAATGGGAACATGTTTTTTTTATTGAGACGTTGTAGCTGATATTCAGACGAATCACACGACCTATGATATCATGACCTTGAAATTATTTTTCACCAAAACATTTGACCAAAATATTTTTTACACGTGTATTTTGGTGAAAAAACATTTCAAGGTTACGATATCATAGGTCGTTGGATTCGTCTGAATATCAGCTACGTCTTAAAAAAAAACATGTTCCCATTTGAAAAACCATTGATGACCTTGAGAACGCAAAAACGATGACCTTGACAAAAATGAATTTTTCACCACTGTTTCAACCCTTCGTCCCCTTGGTCACGTTAAATGGTCCACCTTGTATACTGAATGCACCCTCAAAATTTTCGATCGATCGTCTGCACCATTTCTATAAAATTAAAAATTAAAGAAACACTTTTTAACATAGGTTGACAGTTTTTCACAACATTGAAAATATATTTTTACAGTATTTCGTGCGTAAAACTGCCATTCAGCGATGGCTCAGCTTAAACAACTGACTCATTAAACGTCAAAGCTTGTTTTAGTTTGCAACTTACAAAAAAATACAGCAAGGTGTTCGACATCGTTGATGAGGACCTGCAGCGTCTTGCGATCGACGCTCTCGATGACGTCCGGCGTCGAACGGCGGAGCTCAAGAACCCAATCGAGAATCTGCTCCTCGTGCATCATATCGCCGTTGTAGATGTTACGGAATTTATGACGATAGAACGCGAGGGCAGGAAGTCCAGGCAAGTCGTACTCTTTCTCAATTCCTTCATCCGATATTTTTACGAAATCTATGTCCTTCTCCTCGCACTCGTCGTCTATGTTCTCCAACTCTTGAAGAATCTTTTGACTCTTTTTGTCGCCCTCTTTATCTGCGAATTACGGCGTCGAAAAACTGTTTAGCGCAGAACAGTCGAACAAACGAGAAGCATCGTTAAGGGATCATCACAGTGTCAAATTTTCAGAAAATCGATTATTTCTTTGCGTTATCCGATGGTATAGACGGTTATAAACATGGACCTGGCATCGCCGATTGAACGTAAGTAGACAATTTATATGAAAATTCCGCACTCACTACTTTAAGGGGAAGGTAGGGGTTTGCACTTTTTAAAAATCGATTTTTTTTGTCTTTTCTTATAGTTAAACATTTCAAGAATATAATCCCAAAATTTCAAGTTAATCAGAGAAAATCTCTTGAAGTTATTGACTATTTAGTCCCACTCCTCTAACACTGTAGCTCCGACTTCTCCAAACTTCAAACGCATTTTTCTCGCAACCACGTTTTTCAAAGTCCGTGTTCATTGACATTTGAAAACTACATGACCGATGTATTTCAAACTTGGTACACACTTTCTACATATAAAATACCGCCCCTCGACGGTTAGTTTGAGATTTTTTTTTACATTGAGGGGGTTTTCCACCCCCTAAATGGCGGAATTTTTCGTGAAAAATAGTATTTTTCACTTTACATGACCACCAAAAATTTAGAAATGAAAAAAAAAATTATCAAAGACCGTTGGAGAGAGGATTTGATGATACTTTGACTAAATTTTAATGGTACTTGATTTCAGATAATTTCTAGCTGAGATACAGTGAGCACCGCAAATCGTGTTTTTCCAAAGGCATTGTTGGAAAACCTTTGTCACCAGCTTGTTTGTGGACATTTTCGCGTACAAATTTCACGGAATGTTCTTAAAATGACACTTAACAATGTACAAAAGGTTTTAATAAATTTACTCTATCCATATAGATGAAAAAAATTCTCAAAAAAGTGTTTTGTTTTCAGCCGAAACCCCTACCCTCCCGTTAAACGCGTTTTTCTCGAAATGTTGTTTTTCAAAACGGTGTACACTCTCAAAGGAAGAGTTTTCAAGTTATCCGTCTCAAATTTTGACACAACATTCTTCACGCCATTCTTTATTTTGCTATCGCAGCTTTTTTTAATCTTCATATTTTTTTAACGACAAACTGTCGAAAAAATAGGCTAAATTCGATACTTTTTTTCGAACCGCCGCCATTTTGTCAATTTTGATTTTTAAAAAACCTCCTTAGCAATAAGATAGCGACTTTTACACTGATCAATAATCTTTGTACAAATTTTGTTTCAGATCATATTTACGGCCACAAGCGTGTACACCGTGAGGACCCCTTTTTTCAAAACCATTTTCAACCGTTAAAAAAGTTCAAATAAAGGTTTAAAAATATATTTTCTGTTGTTCATGAGTGCTTTGATTTGGCATAAAAAAAATCAGAGTGATTAACGTATTTTAACCTTCGAATAAAAATCGCGAAAATCAGCTATTTTCCGACCCGTTATACCGTGATGATACCTTTAAAAACCGAGTAATCAGACTGATTCGTTAATTTCGTACTATACTTAGATATTGGTACATAAAATAAAAGAAATATTGCATGATAGAGACAAGTGTAACATTTAGAAATTATGAGTTTTCGGAAATCGGATAGTTTCGACTACTTTGAAAATAATGTTGTCATGTATCACACCCAGCCCCGGATCTGAGGGGGGGGGGGGGAGGGGCAAACCGGGGTACCTGTCCCGGGCGGCAATTAAGGGGGTGCCACATTGATGTGTGTGAAAAAAAATTGTTTCGCTAAAGCGTCTAGCATCCAGGGCGCTTTAGTGAATTTCAATGGCCTCGTGATCCTAGCAATCGAAAATAAAACTGCCTATGAGACGAACTTTGATGAGTTATTCCTTCAGGCGTCTTTTGAAAAACTGATGGTGTTATAGCTCAACAGGTTATTGATCGATCTGGCTGAAATTTTGGTAGGTTTCTCACTATAAGATTATTGGAAGGATATACCTAAAGTTTAAAAATTATCGCCAAAATAAATTACTTCTTAGGGGTAAAAATTGTCGTGAAAATGGTCAAAAATATGAAAGTTTGATTACAAAGCCTACTTCATTTTTGATTTTATACTTTTTCATATTTTTGTACGTATATCCTTCCAGTAATGTTATAGTGAAAAATTTCCTAAAATTTCAGTTAGATCGATCAATAACTTTTTGAGTTATAACATGAGTAGTTTTTCAAAAGACGCTTTAAGGAATACCTTATAACGCCGCCGTTTTGTTTTGTAAAAAAAAAATTCTACACTCGAAAGTTGTAATGAGATAATGTCGAAATTTTAAAATGATGCGATTATTTTATAGCCTTTAAGTAAATCGATGAAAAATGACTCATTTTCGGGCGTCTAAAGAGATTTCCCCCCTTAATCTGGAATGCTGGAGGGGAAGGGCGTCAATGTCAAGTTTTTGCCGCGGCTCGGAAAAATCGTAGATTAGGGGCTGATTACACCTGACATTAATTAATTGTAATATTCAATGACTATGAATATTATCAATATTTTTTAAACTTAAACTTATGTAAACTTCAATAATATTAGTAATATTCAAGATAAACTTTGAATATTACTCATATTTGAAGGCTTGATTATTTTTTTGATACCTACAATTGTTCCAATTTTTTGAAAACTTACAAATCAAACCTTGTCATATTTAATACAATTTTTCTTTCTTTTCCGAAACGATCTACTTTTACAATAATCGCCATTATTCAACTTGAACGCCTTATGCATTCGTGTAGCCTTTGAAGACCCTCGTGATTAATCGCTGAGGGCCTAGAATTGTTCAAGCTCGAGAAATCATTCAAGAGAAATCATTTCAAAAAATCAAACAGTTCAGTATAATAACAATCCAAATTTCCTGTTCTCAAAATTATCGAATCTTAATTTTTACGGGTGGGGGTAAAAATGTCGAATGACCAAATATAGAACGACAAAGATTTCGAAACGACAGAATTATGAACTCTCAAAATAACGAAGGTTAAATTATTCGAAATTTTATCTTTCGACTGATAAAAAAATCGAATGACTATAAATCGAACCATTATTTATTGGAGAGGTAATTTATTCGAAAACGAATGTTCAGATATGCTGCAATTCGGAACATAAAAATACAGAATGGAAAAATGTAGAATACCCATATCTCCGAAACAGAAAATAGCAAGTGCCTAATATGCGTAATACCGTCTATGGCGGAAAGCAATATATCGAAACGCAAAATGTCGGGTGGGGGGAAAAATGTCGAACGATCGATATGCCGATGGGCCAAAATGTCGAATTCGAAAATGACGAATGTTCGAATATAGATAGATCAATCTTACTAGAGCCTGTGAAGTCGAAAATAACAATTACGAATATGAACATCTCGGAAGTTGATATATAGCGAAAAACAAAAATCAGATTTAATAAAATATCGAAAAACATAAAATCGATGGGCCTGTATGCATAACACCAAATAATTCGAGACGACAATTCTCCGAATTAAAAAAATGGCGATAGTTCACAATGCAGAAAATCATTAAAGCGAACGGCCAAAAAGTCGAGTGGTTGAAATCGCGGAGGGTCAAAATGTAGAACGGCCCGAATGGCGAATCGAGCAATACGTCACTTGCGCCTCAGAGTGAAGCTGCGAGATGGCGCTGGCGGTCTGTAGGCTAAAATATCATAAGACAGTCATCCCACGTGACGGGCCCCACCACGTTCGCCATTTTGGCCGTTCGACCTTTCGGCGTTCTACATTTCGGGCCATCGACATTTTGCGTTTCGATATATTGCTTTTCGCCATAGACGGTATTACGCATATTAGGCACTCGCTATTTTCTGTTTCGGAGATATGGGTGTTCTACATTTTTCGATTCTGTATTTTTATGTTCCGAATTTCAGACAATCTGAATATTCGTTTTCGAATAAATTACCTCTCCAATAAATAATCGTTCGATTTATAGTCATTCGATTTTTTTATCAGTCGAAAGATAAAATTTCGAATGATTTAACCTTCGTTATTTTGAGAGTTCATAATTCTGTCGTTTCGAAATGTGTGTCGTTCTATATTTGGTCATTCGACATTTTTACCCCCACCCGTGGGATGACTGTCTTACGATATTTTAGCCGACAGACCGCCAGCGCCATCTCGCAGCTTCACTTTGAGGCGCAAGTAACGTATTGCTCGATTCGCCATTCGGGCCGTTCTACATTTTGACCCTCCGCGATTTCAACCACTTGACTTTTTGGCCGTTCGCTTTAATGATTTTCTGCATTGTGAACCATCGCTATTTTCTTAATTCGGAGAATTGTCGTCTCGCATTATTTGGTGTTATGCATACAGTCCCATCGATTTTATGTTTTTCGATATTTTATTAAATCTGATTTTTGTTTTTCGCTATATTTCAACTTCCGAGATATTCATATTCGTAATTGTTATTTTCGACTTCACAGACTCTAGTAAGATTGATCTATCTATATTCGAACATTCGTCATTTTCGAATTCGACATTTCGGCCCATCCGCATTTCGATCGTTCTACATTTTTCCCCCCACCCGTTGAATTTAGGACAAATCAAATTGCAACAATGAATTCAATGTTGAAAGAGAAATACGCCTACAAGATACATCAGACATACAAAAATGTCACATATTTTTATTGTTGTAAAAAAAATGTAGTCGAGCATTTTTTCTGTACTCACAAAAAAAGACGACAACGTGATCATTCTCGTCCAAAATATTCTCCAACATTCTCGCGTTGACCTCCTCAATTTTGCCAGGTATCTCGAGTGTATTCTCGTCCGTTAGCCACGAGAGAACTTCGTCTTCGTCCTCAACGTCACCCTTATAAATCAGTGGCTCCTTATTGCGGAAGAACGCGAGAATGGGAAAATTTTTGATTCCGTGCTTTTTCGCGATACCGGTGTCTTCAGTTGTTACGAATATTATTCCAGTCTCGTCGAGCTCGTCATCGATATTTTCCAATTCTTTGAGGACGGTTTCGCACTCGTCACCCTCTTCGCAGCGACCACCTGATATTAGAGTTTGCAACAAACAAATGGAGTAAAAAATCAGAAATGGTCAAAAATGGAAGAAACGCTTGACGTTTCGCAAAATATTCATTCTTCGAGAATCAAGTTTTTTTTCACGATAACATTTATAGTATAGTAGTGCTGTATTTTGAAATCGGATATAAAATAGAAGAAGGCTAGTCTTTTGACAGATGATTTCGTAGGTGCCGCGGGTGCAAAATCCCAGTTTGCCTAAAAATCTGGGTGTAGAGTTTTTTTAAGGTGATGAACGGGGGTGGGGGTGGATTAATGCCAAACTACAACCCCTACAAGGTCGGCGCCGGGAGACAAAATGTTCAGAAAAACCCGGGCTCCACTTTTGTCCACAGCGCCGAAGTCGTGGAAGTTCATTTTGGGGGTGAAAAGGTGGGGTGAAATTTTGAAAAATCAGTTTTAATTCGATAACTCTTTAGGAAAAATTGATACAATTTTTGTTCAAATAAGAAAGTCGTAGCCCTTGAAAAGACGCGTCGATCGGGTATTTGATCGTCCCTCTCCGATAATATCTTCACCCCTAAAAAAATTGTTGAAATATAAAAAAAAATTGTTTATTGAATGACTCAAAAACAATCGATTTTTCGGGGATGGTTGTGAAGTACGAAATGTAGAGAATAATTTTCTCTATTTTTTCGGTCCTATGAACCACCCTCGAATTTTGCTTTAGCCAACCCCTTCCAGGGCTTGAAAATTCAAAATGATATTCTGGGAAAACTATTGATCGAAAATAAAGAGATACGAGTTTGGCACTGTGGACGAAAATATAGCTGATGGTTCAAGATAAAAATTGTTCCACGGCGGCGAATTCGTGCAGTCAATAGTTTTTCCAGAATTTCATTTTTTATTTTCAACCCCCGAGAGGGGTTGGAAAAAGCAAAATTCAAGGGTGGTCCATAGAAACGAAAATATAGAGAAAATTATTCTCTACATTTCGTACATTCAAACCATACCCTAAAAATCGATTGTTTTTGAGTTAATCAATAAACAATTTTTTTTGGTATTTCAACAATTCTTTTGTCGGTGAAGACATTATTGAAGAGTAATGATAAAATACTCGATTGACGCGTCTTTTCAAGGACTACAACGTTCCCATTTGAACAAAAATTGTACGAATTTATCCTAAGAAGTTATTGAATGAAAATTGATCTTCCAAAATTTCACCCCACTTTTTCACCCCAAAATGAACTACCACGATTTCGACGCTGTGGGCAAAACTAAAGCCCGAATTTTTATGAACATTTTGTCTTACGGCACCGACCTCGTAGAGGTTGTAGTTTGGCATCAATCCACCCTCATCCCCCTTCATCCCCTAAAAAAGAACCTTGTACCCCGATTTTTTAGGCAAACTTGGATTGAGCACCCACGGCACCTACATAATCACCTGTCAAAAAACTGGCTTTCTAATTTGTTCCGATTACGGGGTTTTTCAGCGACATCACTATCATACAGCGATAGTACTATTACATTCGAGCAATCGGGTTTTTTTCGGTCGTTTCTTCGAGCGATCCCCGGGAAAATATGATAAAATTTCATTTTTAAATGAATGCCAAAGATATACAGTTTTTTTTGTTTATACATGTCGAAAAACCTACTGAAGTAAACGACGACGTATTCGTGTTCATCGATAAGGCCCGAGAGAATTTCGTCCGTAACTTCCTCGATCGTTGCTGAATTTTTTTGCTCTATAAGCCACTCAAGCACCTCGTCCTCATTGAGCAAATCGCCCTCGTAGATTGCCGGTATTTTGTCTTCGAAGTAAACGAGGGTTGGCAAATGATCGATGCCGTAATCCTTCGCCTCTGCCGCGTTGTCCAGCCGTATCATCACGATGTTCTCCCTCTCGAGATCGTCGTCGATGTTCTCGAGCTCGTTCAGAATTCTCATGTTCTGCTTGTCATCTTTGTCGTCTGCAAATCCGTAAAGTTGCAATTCGTCAATTAACGAATACGAACGAACCATTCCCTTGCAAATCACGATATGCTTCAATTGAACAGTCATTCGATATTTGACCCGCCGATCTGTTCTATTCGGTGTACAACGGAAATTTGATCGTTTAAGGGGTAACACCACTGTAGAATTGTCAAAAAATTGATATAAAAAAATTGGCTTAAGGAGGCTGCTCAGGGTCTTTGCGGGGCAGGCGGCAAGAGGGGAACGCATATGCTTAAGGGGTTAGGCCACTCTAGAGGCCGAAAAAATAGGCTTGTTGGGGATTTTTTTTTCAGAAAAACTACAAAATAAATCTAGATTACAAAAAAGGGTGTTTATCATACATATCAGTGATTGTATACAATCATTTTTTTGAAGCGATTAATTTCAAAATTTCGGCTGTGCAGCGTTTATCTCAAAACTGCATTTTTTAAGTTGGCCGGAATCATAACTCAGACAATTTTCAACCGATTCACTTGAAATGTTGAATATATCTTGAAAAATACATTGTCTATGGAAGTACGTAGGATTTTTTTTTATATTGCATAGTTCATTTGTTATTAACAATTATCTGACGAAATTTTTCACTTTGCAAAAATTTGCCTACGAAATCGTCAGATAATTGTTAATAACAAATGAACTATGCAATATAAAAAAAAATCCTACGTACTTCCATAGACAATGTATTTTTCAAGATATAGTCAACATTTCAAGTGAATCGGTTGAAAATTGTCTGAGTTATGTTTCCGGCCAACTTAAAAAATGCAGTTTTGAGATAAACGCTGCACAGCCGCCATTTTGAAATTAATCGCTTCAAAGAAATTATTGTATACAGTCACTGACATGTATGATAAACATTTTTTTTTGTAATCTCGATTTATTTTGTAGTTTTACTGAAGAAAAAAATCCCCAAAAGCCTATTTTTTCGGCCTCTAGAGTGGCCTAAAGGCCTTAAACACGGGCGCCTGTAACGGCTGCCAACCCCGAATAATCAAATTTTCGGTTACGTAAAATAAATCAATTTCAGCTAATAAACATGTGAAATGCATGTAACTGCCCGAGCAGAAATCTAATCAGGCTGCCTGAGGATCCATCAGGGCCGGATCAGGGATCAATAAGGCGCCCTGATCAGGCACGCCTTTTTTGAGCCAGACAGGGGCCTGAACAGGGACCAATAAAACGCCCTGATCAGGCACGCCTGATTTGCGCCGGATAGGAGCCTTATCAGGCATTAATAAGGCGCCCTGATCAGGCACCCCTGATTTGCGCCGGACAAGCTAAAATATTGGCAATAAAATGATAAAATAGAGATTACTATTAGTTTGAAGAACAATTTAATCAATTTTTTACGATTGATTGTAATGCACAACCATACAGTCGGTCTAGAAATGCATTTTTTAAAATATATACGTATTTTTATTCTCTTAAATTTTATATTTTGTAATATATTTAATGCGAAACGAAGCTCGTATTTTTTTTCTGTTATCAGTGGAGAAGAGACATCACCCAGATCTTTTCTTCCGTGTCGTTGTTGCTCGTATCCAAACACACCATTTTCCGATCGACAGATACCAATGAGCATGTTTTAATTGTTTCCGTTTTTTTACTCGCCACATGTTGAACGTTGCCGACTCGCATGGATAAGTATACATAGATTTCGTAATCCGCAACAAGATAAGTTGCTTGATCCGGGCCTGATGAAGCGCCTGATCAGAGCCTGATAAGGTGCCTGATCCGGACCTGAATTTGCAAAAGCGTTACATCCCTGATCAGGGCCGGACTAAATTTGACTGACCCGGCTCGGATTTGCTATTGTGGCAGCCTGATCCGGTCCGAATTTCACCCTGAACAAATTTCTGCTCGGGTGACTGTTTAGAAATGTTATCAATCTTTTTTGTTTATTTACATCGCGAACAAGTTATTAACCAAGTTGAAATATGGCAAATGCGCAATTTAGTTCTCAGTAACTGGTATCACTGAGCTTGGATACGAACGCCACATCGTGAGCGCGTAGCTGTCAAACATCCTTCGCGAATTCCGTTTTTTGTTCGGCGAAAATGAAAAGATAGAAGGGAAAAATGCAAACCGAAAAAACAGTACAATCGACGGTTGCAGCAAGTACAACCTGGAAAGAATGCGCAGTCGAGGGACGATGCGTAATTGATTTGAAGGTTATGTCGAAACACATGCACTGCAGCTTCTGTAAACAATGATTCAAAATATTTAAAACTCTTTATGAAACCGCGGTAAGAAATTTATGGAAAGGAAGCAATAGTTTGTGCGTTTCAAATTTTAGCGCCTATTCAAAATGGCCGACTGGACAGCAGTGTTGCCACGTGCCGTAGAGCGCTTTATCGTTTCACGCGAATGAGCTGAAATGTCCTGTTTTATTTCACGAATATCTCGATGACGAGACAGACAAAACGCTGTAGTCTTCGTTGAAATTATTTAGAAAAATCTCAAGAATTTTTTCCGCCTATTTCCATTCAATTCCTACTATTTTTTTTTATTGGTTTTTTCCTTAGGTACACGCTTTTCGCGTTTGTTACCTATTCTTTTCCCATCATTAGCCGTTCTTTCCTCTACTGTTTACTTCTTTTTTTTCTCCATCTTTCTCCCTGTTCCCCCCTCTTGCGGCCGCAGCCGACTTCCCCCTCTGTATTATATTCATCATGACATTTCTGTCATGGGTATAGAGAAACTGCGGAAAACCTATACCAATACAGCCGGTCATCGAGTTCACCCCCCAGTCGTGGAACTAGTCTTATTTCGCCGCGAAATGCCGAAGAAAAACATTTCACGACGAAATGTACGCGACTGGGATTCGAACCCGGGACCTCCCGGTCCGCTGGTTTAGTGGCGAGCACGCTAACCACTAGACCATCGCACCGGTTCATTCAATTCCTACTATTTTTATTATGTTGCGACAGACGTATTGGAGTTTTCACGAAGCTTTTGCTACGTCGCCCGTGTATAAGAGCCTAACTTCAATAATTAATTGCTCAACAATTATGCAGACGAAGTACTTGAAATTGTACACGGTGTGGTAAGACATGTTCGCAAATACTCTCAATAAATTTCAGCAAATTCTTACTATTTCGCGCTAGCTGAGCAACTTCCTTAAGAGATGCTCTGAACCATCTAGAACAGGGGGGACAAAGTTTGGTACCGGTAAAACAAAGGTCTGCAGGCCCGTGTGGGTCTGCGGTGGCAGTGGCTGGCCCGTGTGAGGGATGTTGACCGTTTTTCTCGAAACACGACTTTTCAAAACGGCACGTAGCATAACTCCAACAATTTTCATTCTTTTCACTCCAAATTTCGAGCACATGTTTAAAATAACATTCCGAAGCAAAATACGTACGAGATTTTTCATGAGTTAATTATGACATTAGTTATTAACAAATGATTGTCCTTTTTTTATCGAAAATTGAATTTTTACTTTAAATGCTTGCCAATTATACAAAAAATCATATTTTCAAAATCTCCTACGTATTTCTCTAGCTATACTCATGTAAATTGATAGAAATTTAAAATTTTTTTTCCAAATTCAAATTTGTGTCAGTTATACTGCGTGCCGCAGAGCGTCTCAAATTCAACATGCCTCGTGAGAATGGCGCCAGCTTCACCATTTTGTATAATTTTTTAATATACCTTTTTTTCCGTTCACTTCAAGATACGACTAATAATATCCTTGAATATCATAATCCTCTTACTTGTCCTTCCACTCAAAAAAAAAATCGCGAAAAATCACTTAATTTTAGACGTTGACAGCGGTGTAAGCCCTTAAGGGGAGGTACCTGAGTAAACGGTGAGAAAAACAGGTAACCTTCGGGAATTTTTATCTCAAAAACTAATGTTTCGATTGGATCCGGTTTTTTTTTTATTGGAAAATGTATACATTGAGGTATGTTTAGGAATTTGTTAAAATAAATTCGTTGACTGGAAGCGATTCAAACGCGATTGTCTCGAAACATGTTTTTCAAAGTTGGTGCCAGATGTATCTCGAAAACGGCTTGTCCGATTTTGTCTAAATTTGGATCCAATGTTCTTTGATAGTTTTTCTCGTTCGCCACGTAGGATTTTTTTGCAATTTTCATTTTTGACGGAATTGCGACCGTTTTAATTTGACATTCGTTTTCCGTTCGCAATTTCCGACGATTTTGGATTGCATACACATTGCATAAAAAAGCAATGGTTCAATCAAATGAAAAACCCCAATTAAAAAATTGGCGTTCCAATTTAAATAAAACCCGGATCTAATCGAAACATTAGTTTTTGAGATAAAAATTCCCGAAATTAACCTGTTTTTCTCGCCGTTTACTCAGGTACCTCCCCTTGGAGTTTCAACGAAGGATAACGAACTTTCCGAAGAAGCAAATGGAAAGGTGGATGATTTTGCTTTCGGTATGAATAATCTCAGCGTCGAAAGGACTTACATTGGATTACTTACAAAACAGTACAGCAAGGTATGGGGTTTTCTCGATAAGTTTCTCCATCATCTCGTCCGTTACTTCCGGAATTTCGCGATGTTTCTTCTGGTGTATCAGCCAGCCGAGCAATTGATCCTCGTTCATCAGATCTCCTAGGAATTCAACGAGCTTGTTATATTCACCACCATCGTTATTTTGACATCACTTGTCTGTTGAAATTGCAACGGGATATTTTCTTCTACAAGATCCAAATTACCATCGTAAATGTGTGGTATTCCACGTTCAAAGAATACCAGTGTCGGTAAATCGTCAATTCCATACTCCTTTGCCTCGTCCTCGTCATCGATCTTGACGAACGCAATGTCGTGTTGATCGCAATCGTCGTCGATATTTTCCAACTCTACGAGAATCTTCTGGCTCTTTTTCTGATCTTTATCATCTATGAAGGAACGAAAAATGAATAGTTGACTTTCCCATGAATAAAGTCGTATCTTGAATTACTGATGTTCCACGTCATTAAAAAAAAAACGTCAAATTAATTTCTAGTTCGCAAAGATGTGCCAAAAAAACTCCTAACATCATCTGAATAATTGCAGACAGCAAATTGTGAAAGCTTGTAGTGCAGAATTTTCGATGAAGTTTTCGAATATGCGAAATTAATTAGGAACCACAGGTGTTTGATTCGGCTTATGATGAAAAAATACTCACAAAACAACACTGCCACATAGGGCATTTTCTCGATAACCATGTCCAACATTTCATTGGTAATGTCCTCAATCTGATCGCTCTTTTGTTGCTGTTCAAGCCACTTGAGAACCTTCTCCTCGTCCTCGAGATTTCCCTCGTAAAGGGTCGGTATGCCTTTCTCAAAGTATATCAAATTCGGCATTTTTTCGATACCGTACTCCTTGGCTTCATCGGCGTTGTCGATTTTCACGAATATCACACCCAACTGATCGCACTCGTCGTCAATGTTCTCTAGCTCGTTGAGCACTCTCTGTGACTTTCGGTCGTTGTTGTCGTCTGAATCATTTATTTGTTTCGGCGTAAAATTAAACGGTGGCGAATCATAGAAACGCAGTATATGCGTGTGTAAACGCGAAATAACAATTGCATATCTGCTTCCGCACTACTTTCAAACAAACCCAAGAATTTTGGGTATTCTTTTTTTACCCCGAAGATACATCAAGTCAAGACAGAGGAGCTTCCATTTTCACCACTTTTTAGAGCCTTGCTATGCAAAAAAAATGACTTACAAAAGAGTACTGCTATAGTTTTTCCTTCCTTCACGAGACGATCGAGCATTTCGTCCGTGACATCCTCGATTTCGTCCTTCTCCAATTGAGATAGCAACCATTCGAGAATTTCGTCCTCATTCTCGAGGTCACCTTTAGATGGTGAAAAAAAACGAAAATCAATTTGTCAATTAATTAAGGTCTTAGGCCACTCTAGAGGCCGAAAAAATAGGCTTTTTGGGGATTTTTTTTCAGAAAAACTACAAAATAAATCGAGATTACAAAAAGGGTGTTTATTATACATATCAGTGACTGTATACACTAATTTTTTTAAGCGATTAATTTCAAAATGGCGGCTGTGCAGCGTTTATCTCAAAACTCCATTTTTTAAGTTGGCCGGAAACATAATTCAAACAATTTTCAACCGATTCACTTGAAATCTTGAATATACCTTGAAAAATACATTGTCTATGGAAGTACGTAGGATTTGCTTTTATATTGCATAGTTCATTTGTCATTAACGATTTTTTAGGCAAATTTTTGGAAAGTGAAAAATTTGCCTAAAAAATCGTCAGATAATTGTTAATAACAAATGAACTAAGCAATATAAAAAAATCCTACGTACTTCCATAGACAATGTATTTCAATGAGACAATGAGTTATGTTTCAGTTTTGAGATAACCTCTTAAGGGGGGAAATCACAGTAGCACACAAAAAAATAGGCATATTTTCGGGAATTAATTTTGGCTGAATAAAAGTATCAATCGAAAATATGTAAAGTAGGTTTTGTAGCAATACTAAAAAAGTACAAAATGTAATTTTTTCAATAAAAAATATTTAAAAATATTTTGAGCTCGCCGAAGACATACCTCGAGCAAATTTTTACCGATCGACTTGAAATTTTGACAGTAGCTTCGAAACATCTTTCTCCACGGAGCTACGTAGGATTTTTTCGATATATTGATTTTTCGCAAAATGGTGCATGTTTGAAAATAAAGTTAAATTTTTAACAAAAAAAATTCCATAAAATCGTCGATAAAAAAAAGTAAGATAAAGTAAGTAAGAGAAAGATGTTTCGAAGCTACTGTCAAAATTTCAAGTCGATCGGTAAAAATTTGCTCGAGTTATGTCTTCGGCGAGCTCAAAAAAGGCGCCTTGGGGCATATGCTGCGCAGCCGCCATTTTAAAATATTTTTTATTGAAAAAATTACATTTTGTACTTTTTTAGTATTGCTATAAAACCTACTTTACAGATTTTCGATTGATACTTTTATTCAGCCAAAATTAATTCCCGAAAATATGCCTATTTTTTGTGTGCTACTGTGATTTCCCCCCTTAAACGTGGTATTTGCTAAACCTCTTGAAAGTAAATCAAATGGTTATTTTAGCCTTTCAAATGTAATGGATCAATTGGTCTTTTTGGATATTACCGAACAGGTGGTTCATTCTTTTCGAATCTTATGGTTTTTTTCTTATAGCATTTTCACCCTGGAATTCCTACCGTCAAATACATTGGGTATTTGTCTTTCAAAATACACAATTGCAGGTATGGAATCGATGCCAAAATCTTTCGCTGCTCTCTCATCGTCGATCTTAACAAATTGTATTCCGTGCTTGTCACAATCATCGTCGATCTTCTCGAGCCCGTTGAGAACCTGCATCGAGTCGTCGTCGCCATGGTCGTCTACATTTTTTTTCGAATTAGAGGAAAATATGATACAATTATGTACAATTATCGAAAGAATATTGAGATCGAACATAACATTACGTACAGAAAAGTACAACGAGATTATCCAAGTTGCCGATTAGCGTGTTCAGAGTTTTGGCAGTTACGTCCTCAATTACGTCCTCCTCGTCACCGGTACTCTTATTCGATACTAACCATTCCAGGACATCCTCTTCTTTGCTCAGCTCGTCTGTGAAGTTAATCAACTCTGTGACACTCCTTCTTAATCGCAACATTACGAGAGTATCGAAGTATTTCTCCTCGTAAATTGTTCGTTCAATCAAACGATCAATTCAATAATTGTGAAATGATTTTTGGGTTACGTAAGTTTAAATTTCAATCGTGGTTTTGGGGATGAATCATATTCCTTGTCAATTAGTTGTGGAAAATTATTTCTTCTCCTCGGTATTACAATCCTCATTGTAAGGGATACCACCACTCTAGGATTTTGGAAGAATCGTTTTTTTTTACTTAAAAAATCCTTTGGGGACATAAAAACAATATGCAATTGGCCCTGTAGCGATTTTTTTTAAAGGTTGAATTATCGATTTTGCCGCAGCGCCTCGGACTTCTTTCAGGCGCCTCGTACAACTTTAAACGCGTTTTTCTCGAAACCACTTTTTTCAAACTGGGAGGACGGATTAGTCGAACACCTTTGCTACATCGATTTGAAATTTTGATACTAGCTTCACAATTACGTTCTCAATAGGAGTACGTAACCGTTTTTTGATTAAATGTAAATTTTTTTTATAAACAATTTACTCCTTATTTTTTGGGCAAAAAATCGGTTTATTTCTTTCAAAGTAGGCCATTTTTTCAAAATTTGATGAAAGAATCCCTACGTAGACCCATAGCTAATAATATATAGATTATTTTTTTTTTTTGGTTTTTGTTCCGAGAAAACCGTCCTCCCATGAAGCTATTTGTAGAAAATCCCATTTTGTATGAAAATTATAATAACATTTTTTTTAATACTTTAATATCTGTTAAATAAACCCTCTTAAAAGAAATCCTTTTCTTTTTTTCATACTCTCAAAATAAATTGTCAAAGTTAGGCCTTGTTTTCTGCCGCTAGAGTATAACATGGACCGGCGCACGAGTAGATCCGCGGTCGCGGGGCAGCAATCTAATCTATGCCGCATGTGTTCGTGATATGATCAATCTAGAGATTACTGCCTTTTCAACCAAAATGCTTATGACCTTTCTGTTATTACATAAAAAAAGTAATAAAAAGCTTCGAAATGGATATGCTTGCAAAATAGCCCGAAATCCGAAAAATATCATTTTTTCAACTGTTTATGATTCGATTTCTCATCAAGAGGCTTGGTTTTGGCAGTCTTCCAACAATCTTTTTACCGGTGGCCAAAAATGGCATTTCTTCTCGATATGTTAACGTCATCGGTTTGAAAGAATACTCCGAAAAGCACAAAAATCTGTTCTCGAGGATGTGCATGAAAATCGTGACAACCGATGGTCCAATTTTGAACCTCCATGCGGAATCAAAGAAACATCGTAGTTGGATTATTTAAACGGCAACTTGGAGGCCGACTACAGGCTATAAAAATGAGCTCAAACTCGATCCCTGACTTTAAAAAGGAAAAAAGGGATACGGCTGGAATCGCAGCCGGATCAGCCGCGAAAGAGTCAAGAAAATTTGATTTTGCATCTGTAGGTCTTTTTCTCCATCAAAATTCTTTTTCTTTCGACAAATCGCCGTTCGTAACGTTTAAGGGGTAACACCACTGTAGAATTCTCAAAAATTGATTTTTTTTGATAGGCTTAAAAGATGCTTTGAATCATCGAGAATGAGGGGGCAAAAGTTTGGTGCGTGTAAAATAAAGCCTCGTGTGGATCTGCGGTGGCAGTGCCTGGCGTGTGCGAGACGTCGACCATTTTTCTCGGAATACTATTTTTCAAAACGGCACGCAGCATAACTCCAACAAGTTTTATTCTATTCACTACAAAATTTGAGCACATCTTTAAAATAACATTCCGAATAACGAGATTTTCCATGAGTTAATTGTAGCATTATTTATTAATAAATGATTGTCCTTTTTTTCTGTCAAAAATTGAGTTTTTACTTTAAATGCTTGACATTTATACAAACATTAATGTTTTTAAAATCCCCTACATATTTCTCTAGCTATACTCATGTAAATTAATAGAATGACATTTTTTCCACATTCAAATTTGCGTCAGTTATATTGCGTGCCGCAGAGCGTCTCAAATACAACATGCCTCACGAGAATGGCTCCAGCGTCACCGTTTTGTATGATTTTTTAATATACATTTTTTTTTGTTCCCTTGAAGATATGACAAATAACATCCTTGACTATTATTATCGTCTTACTTTTCCTTCCACCAAAAAAAAAATCGCTTAATTTTGTACGTTACAGTAGTGTAAGCCCTAAATCGATCTGCTGAGCACTCGATCATAATTACGTGGCAATCGTTTATCAGAAGTTTTTTTTCCTTTTCGCCGACATTTTCCAATACTGAACAAAATGTTTATTTTATAGAATATCGTTTACCCATTTTAAAAAACCACGTTGAAGTTGTCAACTTTTTATAAACGTTTCGTCAACTTACGTTCGTAAATAATTGGAATTTGATGACGATAGTAGACGAGAGCCGGGAGAGGTCCGAGGTTGTATTCCTCGGCGAGTTCCTCGTCCGCGATTTTTACGAAACCAATGCCAAGCTGATCAGCCTCGTCGTCAATATTCTCCAGTTCCTGAAGTGCTTTCGCGCACTTTTTGCAGTCCGGTTTGTCTGTCCCATTTGAAATGAATGAATTTTTGTATTATTTCTCGTCCGATTTCGGTTCTGTTATCCTTTTCGTTTTTTTTTTTCGTTCGACACTGACGAGCGTTGAATCCCCGAACTCCACGAATTAACATTACGGGTAAGAGGAGTAAAAAAATTTTATTTACAAAAAAATGCACAAATCGCGATCAAGGAGTCTGCTTCCTTGATCTACAGATAAAGTGATAAATACATTAAAAACAATTGACAAAATGCTCTCATGCGATCCGAAATTTCGAGGTTGTTTCGTGTACGTTTCTGTAATTTTTTTTCGTCGCTATATTCGACACGTGTTCAGAAAAGCCGTCGGTATTCGTTGATTTAATGTGGTACTTGCACAACTCCAATGCGATCTGCCGACCCGCTTCGTCATGAACATTTTAAATTATTGTCAATCGAAAGCAGTGAGAACTTTTAGGTTTTGTGTTGAATAAAATTCATAATGTTCTAAAAAGAGTTTTGTATTAATTGATTACCATGTCGCGACGTTATAATTATTGAGGGTTATTTTATTATTTGATATTCATTTTTTACTGCCCATACAGGAAACTTTCCTCGTTTTATTATCACACTGAGATTAGAGAACATTATTAATACACAAATCGTGCAACTAAGTTATCGTGTTTAAAAAAAAATTGAGAGACGTCGAAACTACGAATGACTAGGGATGAAATTATATCTGTCTAGTCAGAAATGGGTATCGTTCGAATAAACCAACGATCATTATTTTCCATTCGAATAATCACGTATCGATCTTTAAGGCGAGACATACATTTACTACGATCAAAAAATCGATTTTTTTTTCATTAAACGATAGAACTATGTATGTAGAATATTTTCCTACAGTTTCAAAGCGAAATTCGAAAAACTTCAAACGTTACAGCCCGTCAACGCTGTGCCTCACCGCTCGGATTCGGAGCGGGCGTGAACTTCAAACGCGTTTTTCTCAAAACTGCATTATCGAAATTGGCGTGCAGGATTACTCAAAACTATTAAGCCGGTTGAGTTGAAACTTGGTAGAAATATTGATAATATTGGTACTTTCTACTTGAAGAGAATTGTTTTTGAAAAATTGGAAAAAAAAACTACTTTTTTAATCCACATTTTACAGAAATGTTGCGTAAAATGTTGATTTTTTTTGTAAATGCGTGCCATTTTCTTAAATTTGCATCTTCTTCATTTCAATTATCGTCACATAGAACTGTACATGTTCTAACTGAAAAAATGTTTGAACTTATTTGAAAATCGAAGTCTACGGGAAGATAGACTGCACGCCGATTCGCAACTCCGCGGCGACCTTGCTGTAACACTCTGCCACAGCTCCGCCATTTTGATGATAAATAAATAAAAAATTGTTTTGTATACTTGAATATACTATTAAAGTATACCTAAAGTTTGATAATTGTAGAATAATCATTTCTTAATTTATAAAATCCCTCAACATTGCTAATTCTTTCCCCGTCTAAATGTATATCCCGCCTTAATATTCTGAATTCCCAAAGGAGTTTAATAAGTTTGAAGACTTAACGCAGTCATGTTTTTTTTCCTTTCACGATAGTAAGTAATTGAGTAGAAATTGCGGTCAGGGGTTTTCATTTGCTTATTCAGATAGACGATGCGTTCATGGCGTAGAATTCCAAAAAAATGCTGAGTAAAATATTATAGAATCCTTAGTCCATTTTGTTTTTCAAATACACCACCAGTTTTTTCCCAAATAACTGAGAGCATGACGGGTGCATTTACACTACAACTTTCATTTCTTTAAAAATATGTGTATTTAAAAAATTGTTCCGACAATTTTTTTCGAAACGATCTCCATGATGGGACTTGCTACACCGGACCAAATGTATTGTATTTATCATTTGCCATGCACCATAAGCGTCAACAGTTTAAAAAAAGGATATATTAAAGGAAAGCCTACAGTGTTTCAAATTATGATAAATTTTCAATAGAAAATCTAATGGTCGTTACATGTAAATTTTATAAATTAGTTCATCAAATTCGTTTTTCTTTTATTTTTCATAAATAGAGCACCACTTTCCAACAATGGGGGCATGAAAAATGTTTTGAAATATTTAGTTTTTCACTAATTTTCGTATTTGAAAAGCAGCTTGAGTGTTTAAATAATTAAGATGGTATGATATCTGTCTCAGCGAAATCTTTCAATTATTTGCAATTAGTATGGTCAACATGAAAAATGTAAATAGAAGCCTAACAGTACAAATTGATCGGTGGAAATATCGAACTAAATGTACAATTTTTAGCAATAACGTAAGCAATTGCTACTTGACTCGAAAGTTGTCAGTTATTTCGTGTCCCTGCCATAATGCAGATTGCTTCTTATACCGGATTCCTACGATCATATGCGTGATAATTATTTCCGGCTATAAGTAGAAAAAAAACGATAACATTTTCTAATTTCACTCGAAGATCTAGAAAAAGTCTACTCTATAAATCTATGTATAAGAAAAATCGAATTATCATTGATTACTGAAAAAAGAAGAAAACTATGTTGATATTATGTTGGCCGGGGGGTGGGGTGGGGGGGGGGTGGATTTTACGTAAGAGTGTACTTACTAGAGCCGGCGCCAGTACACCGCTCCGTGTTCGGACCTACCCACACCAACACACACCAGAAAAATGTTCATCTATATTAGATACACGTTATTATTAATATTATTATTATTTACGCATTTGTTTAAATGTGCGCCAGGCACACGAGCGCCCGAATGCAACGTTCGATTATTTACATACTCCTGAAAAATAAAACCTGGATGAGTCATTCGATTTGGAGACATACAGGAGGTATGTAAGTCTGAGTTACGTGATTTTTTTTTTCAAACAATTTATTTTTTACATCGCCTGTAGGAGCCGCGTTGAAATTCCGAACTTTGAATGATCAGAATGCTCAAAACTCCTAAAGAATACTAGCCCGAATGATCAGAACTCCGAAACAATTTACACGAAAGACCAAAACTCCGAAAATCTTAATACCGTCAAAAAAATTCGGCTATGGACGTTTTAAAAGTTTCAAAATTTTCAATAAACCGACGAATTATTTCAGGAATTTGCTTTTATTGAGAAATGATTTTACGTCAATTTTGACTTTCGCTGGTATGATGTTGACGAAGCTTGTAATTTCGGAACGTTAAAATTAGGAATTTTAAATCGTCGGCGCATTTGAAGTTCGGAATTTCAACTCGGCCCCCGCCTGTACAAGTAAAAATTAATAATTTAGGCGGAAAAAAATTCTCGAATTGTCAAGTAGATATGCCAATTTTGTTTTGTTCGCCTTATAACATGTGGCTCGAAAAGTGCAACTAAAAAATCGCATGTATTCATAGAGTTCAAAAATATCGGTTAACAATTAAAAATAATTTTTCTCTCAAACCCAATAAACAAGTGTGCCAAGTTTTTTGTGAGCAATGTTTGATGTTCGATTTCCCCCATAATTCTTTCTTAGAGAATTACTTCGACTGCAATAATGATTAAGGCGTTAATGTAATTACGATCTGACGCGATTGTACCTCCCGTACTTCCTTGACAATATTATTCATCCGCGTAAGCTGCTTTCTCATTATTGTGTACGTTTATATCATAATTGGAACACTCGTGCCGTGTCCAAACTTTCATCGATCCAAAAAGAAAATAATTTTGAAAAAAATCATAACTGCAATAATGCAATATTATTTTTTGTCATGCCAATTCCTGAACTGAAAGAGGATATATGTGTTATGGGAGGCTACTCCGTGCGGTGGAAAGTGAGACATTTGACTTTGTCAATTTTCTCATGTTTAAAAACAATAATTTGCATATCCTCATCAATCGTGATTGAGCCGTGTCAATGAAATCTTAAAAATTACGAGTGTATCGGCGAAGTTAATAAAAATCAATATTAGTTTACGATTATTTAAGTCTGTTATATATCGTATACTTGTTAAAAAAATGTTATCAATTATTTATCTTCTTTCGTTTACCATCCCTTTAAAAAATGCATCTTTCGCGTGAAGAACCATTTATGCGGCAGTCATATAGATATAAATCGACATTGATGAAAAAAAAAGATCGCCCCGTATGGCTAGACGAGCAAAGCTTCGGTCATTGAACTTTCTCGTATTGCTCATACTTTTGGCCAACAAGCACAACATGTGACGCTTTGCATAGATCATATATATATATACACACAAATATAATACGCAAAATGTCGTCCAAGCCAGCATTAATCATAATAAAAATCATATCACGTCGATATATATATACATATATACACATATGCGTTAGGTTCGCCCAACGCAAACTCATCACGCGGACTTCACGTCATAAACACTCTAACATTTACACTGACATTTACAACATTTACATAATACACATTGCCGTCCCGTGTCTCTTGGCGTCGTTGAAAAAAAATCAAACAAATGAGAAAAAGACAGGCGACGAAAAGATTCTGCGAAAAATTCTGTAGAAAAGTTAAGTAATTAATCAAGGCATTACTATGAGCCATTTAGCTTATTAATATTTTCCATCAGCGCAATATTTATTTTGTTGAAAGATTTTCGAAAATTTTAAAATCTTCCCGGCTTTCTTCTCGATCTCATACAGTAGGTGAATAATAATTATTTCAAAACGCATCCGAGCAAACGAGAAAGCTCATTATTCAGAGAAAATCCATTGATTATTATTTGTCGAAGTTATTCAAATTTTTAGCTCGAGCATTCAGATTAAAATCATTGATTCTAGCCTTATCGTGGATGCTGTAAAGTAAGTGCTTTCTTCCACTAAATTATATGAATCTACATTGAAAATATAATTGTTTCCAGAAACGTTTTTGAGTAGCTTGTAGATTCACCACACTGTTGTCACGGTTATATTTTTTAAATATAATCCGAATGATTGAAGATTGAAACAGTTTTTAAGAATCCAAACAAATGGACGATTCGTATGACTTACAGAAGAGAACGGCCACGAATTCCGTATCCTCGACTATTTTACCGAGGATTTTCGAATTTACTTCTTCGATTCTGTCGGGCAGGTCCATGGCCTCGAGACTCGTCAAGAATTCCAGCACATTCTCTTCGTCCATTAGGTCACCTAGATTATTTTATTGAAACTTTATTCATTCTATATTTATTGTGAATATAATGTATAGTACACGATAATCATACACAAACAGACACCGTAATAAAAACATATATTATACATACACTAATTAAAACTTGAGACTCATTCAAATCATCACCGCACGTACATATACTAGTGGAATTAATTCTTATACTAATAAGACCTATCAAATTATTAAAAAATTCGCATTCTACTGTTCCTTTTTACTTTATAATCATTTGTGTTTGATATTCTTATCAAAGCAAGCTTATTAAGGCAAATGTCAAGTAAAAATATTATAGATTAAAATAAAAACATGAGGCCTTTTTTAGATCCACTAAATAAAATGTTATAAACTAACGAAATTTTAAAAACGAATATTTTACATACACTAACTAAAACTTGATACTCATTCAAATCCTCACCGTATGTACATATACTAGTGGAACTAATTCTTATACTGGTAAGACCTTTCAAATTATTAAAAATTTCGCATTAACTGATCCGTTTACTTTATGATCATTTGTGTTTGATATTCTTATCAAAGTAGGATTATTAAGGCAAATATTGAGTAGAAACATAAGATTAAAATTAAAAGATAAGATCATTTCGGCGTGGCAGAATATATATTTTCTGCGTGAATGTAAAAAAGGTAATTTCTATTGAGGGCGTATACCTTTGGAAACAAAAAAATTAAGGTTTTTTTATTGCCTTGAATGATGTATGAACTCCCCGAAAAAATATATGTTCCGGAGAAAAATGCTTTTGAAACTTTAAACGCGTTTTTCTGGAAACCATGTCTTTAAAATCAGGCGGACTCGTAGCTCCTACAATTTTTAACCGATTGACTTCGAATTTCAACTTTAGCTTCTTAGATATATTTTCTAGCGAAGTACACATTATTTTTACGGTCGACTAACAATGACGGATTCTATGAACGAATTAAGGCTGTTTTTTCAGTCGAAAAAGCGACTTTTTTTATCTCAAAATGGTGCCAAATTTACAAAAATTAATATTATGTAGTAATTGTGTGGACATCGCTAGCGAAATTCACGTAGATTACGAAAAAAAAAGTTATTTTTTGGTTAGATGCTCATGTGCGTCTCCAACGAGGCCGCCCGTGGAGGGCTTCAAATAGGCGTTCTCTTTCCACCGGCTACTCAGGCGCTATTATGTATTTTTTTTCGGAAAATAAAAAATTGCCTTGAGTTCCTGCAGATATGTAAAACGAACCTTTCAAATCTGATTTTGATTGACTTATTAGTATAAACAAATCCTGAAAAAGCCTTGTTTTCCACCCATCTAAAGGTATATTGAGGCGCTATTTTGTATTTTTTTCGGAACAAAAAAAATGCCTTCAGTTCCTGCAGATATGTAAAACAAATCTTCCAAATCTGATTTTGATTGATTTATTAGTATAAAAAATCCTGAAAAAAGCCTTGTCTCCGATCATCCAAAGGTATATAAGGCCTCAAAGGTGCCCAGAGTGAATTCCACTAGTATATATTCATGGGTTTATACGATATATATCGGTACGTAACGTATCACATTACACATTGAAGAATGACGAGACCGCTACCGGCATGTGGAAATCAATACGATCAATGCACTCATCTGCTTCTGCGGTTTTGATATAACTCACAGTCGATAATAAAAAATGCCAATTCAATTCAAACTGAGACCAATATTAAAAAAAGGATCAAAGTATTTTTTCCTCTCCTTTAAATTCCACTCTTTTTATTTTTCGAATTCATTATTGTTCTTTGGGTTACGTAACACATTTGGTTGGAATCTTTCGAATGTTTGAAATCCAAATGAGAAAAAAATGTCTAGAGTTTTTATCGGAGGGCGTTTAATAAGCTTGGCACTTGACGTGCAATTTTATTGCGTCGTTGAAGATTTATGTTCTTTCAAGGCCACCGCTGATCCAAGAACAAATAAAACATACTTGATGAATTGTAAACTGCACCGCGTCTTTATTTTGACGTACAACTCGGATTACAAAATATACTCATTGTAATAATAGACTTCAGCGAAGGGCTGTTTTATGAGAAAAGAGAGACACATGCGTAAATGTTGGACGTATAGATATAGCCTAACTATCTGACAATAAAAAGAGCCACTTTTTTATAATATTTTTAACAAAATTCTTCGATTGATCATTGGATATTTTCAATAAATAAAAAAGAACAATAATGAAGAAATAAAGTCAACAATTTGTAACGAAATAAGTTGCAACATATTTCCAATGTTTGCAGGCAAAAGTCGAGTATCCTTATGCAGGTGATAGTGCATTTTAGTACAGCAGTCGTACGGAATCTCGTGGAACATTCGACAAAGTTCATCTCGTTGCTGGTAATGTGCAGGGTGCACGAGTACATCGAGATTGGAACGATAGAGAATTGTGGGTCAAATGCTATTGCCTCAACCTCGAGCTTTTCTCACTCCTCTAGCAAGGTCGTAAGTTTCGGCATTATTCCAATAAAAGTTTTTGGCGGAGGCGCGCTGTGCCACCGCCCCCGCGAATCTCATGAACGAGACCCGATGTTATGTGTACTTGTGTTCAGGGGAAAAATAAACAAAGGTGCAAGAACAATGAAAAATAATCTTCTGGTCTCGCATAACTGTGACACGGCTTTATCTTTATCTTAAGGGGGGAGATACCTTTAGGCGAGGAAAAAATTTGCTGATTTTCATTTTTTTTTTCAAAATAACGATTTCTCCACTATTTTTGAGACTTGGGGTATTTTTTATTACTACCTTTGGCTATTACATGGCATTTTTAAAAAATTATTCTTCAAAAATGGCGTAGGTATGGCAAGGTCTACTAAACTGCATTTTCAAAACTGGCGTGACATGTAGCTAAAAATCTAATTGACTGATTCTGATGAAATTTCGTATAAATATTTTTTACCTTATTGTCTAAAACATGACCGTAAATGTGTTTGAAAATTTAGAAAAAAAAGTATTTTTATTGCAAAAGGTAGCCATTTTTTCGGAAAATTCAATGATTTTCAACATTTTTCAGTTTTTATTGGTTCATGTTTTGCGAATAACCCGTTAAGAAGACCTGACTCCACCATTTTTATAGATAAAAAAATACCATATAACAGCCAAAAGTAGTAATAAAACTACCCTAAGTCTCGAAAATGGTGAAGAAATCTTTCCTGTAAAAAAAATGAAAATCAGCAATTTTTTCCTCGCCTAAAGGTATCTCCCCCCTCAAGATATATCTTGGATTCAAAAGAATCCACAACGATCTTGCGTCCAGTGGTGAATATGTGCTCTTGTATTCGTTTATTTTTTAGATGTTGCAGTCGTAAATATAATAATCTTGGACCCAATTGGCTAATTGAAACTTGTCCTCGACATTATTCAATATTGCAGCAAAACCACTTTAGTCTTCCGCTAGGAAGGGTCTCATGGTGGCGCTTATCCTTCCGTCGAAACACTGGGTCATTTTGAACCGGACACATTTTACATGAAAAGCGCATTTTTCCAAAATTGAAATTTTTCAAAAAATGTTTGCAACATTTTAATTTTTAATTTTTCGAATTTCAATAGTGCATAAATATTAAAACGTGTTAAAAAAGGTATTATTTTTTTTCAAATACAAACCGACCGAAGAATCCAACTTATTACCGTTGAAAAAAAAAATTATCATTTTTTTAATTATCTTAAATTATGTATAAATATCCCAAGAATGATACGATCCGGGGAAAAATTGTTTTAAAAACTGTAAGCGTGGTTCTCTTCAACACCATTTTTCCAAAATCGGCCGGACTCGTAGCTCCGACAATTTTCAACCAATTGACTTCAAATTTCAACTGTAGTGTCTTAGATAGATTTTTTAGCGAAGTACACGCGATTTTTACGATCGATTAATAATTACGATTTTTATAAACAAATTAAGGCCGTTTTTTTAGTCGAGTATGCGACTTTTTTTCGAAATGGTGCCAATTCTAGAATAATCAATATTTTGTAACAATCGTATGTACTTCGCTAGCAAAACTCATGTAGATTACGAGAAAGAATATTTTTTTGTTCTGCGTGCTCATACGCGTCTCCAACGAGTCCGCCCGTGGAGCCCAAAAAAGGCGTTCTCTTCCTACCGGCCACTGAGGCGCAGTTTTGTTTTTTGTAAAAAATAAAAACATTATTTGAGTACTTACAGATATGTGAAATAAACTCTCCAAGCTTAATTTTGATTGCTTTATGAGTGTAAAAAAAATTCAAAAGAGCCTTGTTTTCTGACCGTCCAAGGATATATAAGGTGGATGAAGTACCATCCGGCTCAAATTGACCCAGTGTGTCTAAATCATCGCCAGAGACAAGTGTGTCAACGGAAGGTTAATCGCGAGATATGCTCACCATCGTAGATGATCGGCTCTTTTTCCCGGAAATACGTGAGTGCCGGAAAATTTTTGATTCCATATTGCTTGGCGAGTCTCTTGTCGTTAATCTTGACGAAGTCGACTCCAAAAGTGTCCGCGTCATCGTCGATCTTCTCGAGCTCGGACAAGACTTTGTCGCACGTCGTGCAGCTCCTTGCGTCTGTAACATCGAAACATCTACGGGTTTATACATCGTCACCTTGCGGTTGCAGCAATCCTTAAAAAAACATAAAGGCGCAACCTTCGTCCCTATACGAGTCAACCCTTCGTTTGTATCATCGTTTTGGTTATGTACAGGTTCTAGGGTCATTTAAATTCGTTTAATTATTCACGAATGTTACGATGAGTGAGGAGCTTCAAGGCGGGATATGAAGGGTGTCTCAAAATTACCTGACATTTTAAATTGCGCGCCATTTTTTTTTGTGGCGAATGTAGAGTTCTAATCTTTGACAACTGGCATCAGGAAGTATTGAGATTTTACAAGGAACATCACTTTGGTGTCCTCCATCGATTTTGTTGAAATTTTTTTATGTGGAAGAGTATCAAAAACTAAAAGACACGTATTCTTTTTATCGTCGGAAAAACGGTTTCAAGGGGTGAATCGCACCCTCAAAAATGGCGATGTTTGTCGTTTTTCGTCGATAACGTTTTAACGGTACGAGATATAAAAAAATCAAATTCCCATAATGTTTATTTTTTTGTGTACTATACATTGGAGATTAGAACGATAACATTATCGACGAAAAACGAAAAACACCCCTATTTTTGAGGGTGCGTTTCATCCCTTAAAACCGTTTTTCCGTCGAAAAAAAAATACGTCTCATAGTTTTTGATACTCTTCCACATAAAAAAGTTTCAACAAAATCGGAGGACACCAAAGTGATGTTCCTTGTTAGTCATGGAGAATTACACGATCAATCAACGCATAGAAATTGTTATTTGCTGCATTGTATATTCGTCTGCATAGTTATTGCAGACGAAGTTTCATGGTCGTGTTATCTCGGGCCACGGCGATGTGAATTGGCTACCAAGATCGTGCGATTTGACGCCATTGGACTTGTTTATTTAGGCTTTTCTGAAAGGAAAAGTGCATGCCAATGATCCACAGACCGTTCCGGAGCTCAAGGAAGCAATTGGACGCACCATTAATTAAATTAGTCCGCTATTATGCCAAAATGTTATTGAAAATTTCGTCAAAAGAGTGAACGTTTTCAAACAGGGACAAGGCGGCCATTTATCGGATATTGGGTTCCACACATAACCTCCATGTTTGCACCTTATATTAAAATAAAAATATTCGTACTTTTCAAATGAATAATACGTTTTATTAATCGACTAAAATATCAGCTCATTTTGAAACACCCTATAGTGACTACACCTCGATTGAGGATACATATATACCACACTAGTGCGATTTGAGATTCTGCATTTTCAAACTACTATTACTTTCGTACAAATAATCCAAAAATATTCGATAACCAGTGTTTCTTGGGGTAAAAATGTCCCAGAAATCCAATGGTGATGATTTCGAATGCAAAAAATAGTATTTATTAGCTGAAACTTCGTAAAAATCAAAACAAACATTTACCGAGTCACGAACGAGACATTTTAGGTCCTGCAAATTTGCACCTGTGTGGTAACCACGGGTTACAACGATTAAAAAATCGATTTTTTTTAGACGATAGGACTATATATGGAGAATATTTTTCCAAAGTTTCAGAGCGAAATCCGAAAAACTTTAAACGTTACAGCCCGTCAACGCTGTGCCTCACTGCTCGAATTTGGAGTGCGCGCCGGAGGTAGAAGCGAGAGCGTAGAGGGCCAGGCAAAGATGGTCAAAAAGAATATTAATAATATTGCTAACTTCTAGTTGACGAGAATTGTTTTTGATAAATTCGAAAAAAAAACTACTTTTTTAATCCAAATTTTACAGAAATTTTGATTTTTTTTAAGGGCGTGCCATTCTCTTAGATTTGCTTTTTCTTAATTTTAATTACTGGTAAATACAAACTATACACGCCCTAGCTGGATTTTTTTAGAACTTTCTTGAAAATAAAAGCTAGACTGCACGCCGATTCGCAACTCCCGCGGCAACCTTGCCGTAACACTCTGCCACGGCTCCGCCATTTTGATGATAAATTAATCAAAAATATTGTTCTGTATACTTAAATATACTATTAAAGTATGCCTACAGTTTGATAAATGTAGAATACTTAAATCTTATTTTTAAAAATCCCTCAAAACTACTGAATTTTTTCTCGTCTGAATGTTTGCCTGCCTCAAGCTAAATTACTGTGTTTGCTGTAGAAATAAATGGGTTGCGGAAAAAATAATAAAAATGGTATTTCATTTGACAAGCTTCTCTATTTCGGCAAGTTTTTGATGATATTAGAAAAAAATGACTCGACAAAAAGGCTTGTTATCATTATCACTACGAAGTATTCGTATTATACTGACATCCGTTTGCGCCGGGGGTAAGGGGGGACTTCGTAGCAATAATATTTAGCCTAAATCCCGGTAATTCGAAATCCGAATGATCATAATATTTTTCTATATGTGCACGCACGAACATTGAATCCATAAGCGTGCGTAACATGCACGTGGCTCTCGTATAAAAGCGCGAAAATATATTCTCGTTTCTGCTTCGCGTCGAGTGCCATGTGCATCAAAAGACGATAAAACGAGAAATGAACAAATAAATACCATATGCATATTCTGGTGGTGAATGCAAAGTGCTTTATATTCATGATGTGTGTGTATATGTGTGCATATTTATATATGTACATAGACACATTTGGATACACGTCAAAACGAGACATTTTTAAAACAAAAAGTATGTAAAAGAAAATATTTGAATGAATCGATTATTTGTTGATCACGACATATTTTTTTACCGCACTGACGTAAGGATCTTTCGGCAAGTTCACTTCGAGCAACCTGCTTTTTCGGTAACTTTACCTTCCGATCGATTTTTGCAATAACACAAGTCAATAAACAAAAATTCTTGCTGCCGGAAAATTCGTATGTTTTTTTGTCAAGTGACTACTGGTGTAAACCTGGCCTCAGCCAACCTATATTTCAAGTTACTACACAAGGTTTTCGAATGAATTTAAATTTCATAGTGAGGGTCGTTAGCAGTTCATTTGAGATTTTTTTCGTTGTTTTTTCAATTATGTGCTGTTATAAATTAATCCAGTGATATGTCGATGGCAAAGCGAAGATAAGCTTGTTCGAACGACCCTAATGCAGTTTGTTATATATGCGGAGAGTATATGTTATACAAAAATTTAGAAAAACGATTACAGATTTATACAAAAGTGCTATTTTTCTTATTTAGGGATAGAAATAAAGGATCCAGATAAGTTAGCAGAAAATCTTAACTTATTTAGTGAAAAGCAAGGAGAATGCTTCCATCAAGACGTAAAAATTATGGAATGGCTGATTACGTTTGGAATTTAATGCCTTGATAGGTCTCACTCAAGAAAATCACGAAAAAGAACTTGACTCCATGTAAAAATATTTAATTAAACTTAAATTAGATTTTAAATGAATAATTGTCTATTTTCGTGTCCTTACGTAGAATATCAATATTAAGTGTTAAAATAGAATCAGTATAGAGATACTTAAGATTCCAAAAAAAATATACAGTTTTGCGTCACCAAATCAGCTGTTGAGCTGTTTGATCAACAGGTAATCCGGGATCAAGCCTCTTTCTGACATCTTACGTGTTTTAATAACTATATCATGCCTACACGTGTGTATTGAGAGGAAGGATTTCCAAAGGAAGAAAAAGAAAACGACTCGAAATATTCATTACGACCTGTCACATTCATTAATACAATCCGAAAAATGTTTAATTGCAAATAAATATCAATTGTGGTAGATGTATTGAAGAAAAATAATGAAACTCGCCGGAATAGTAGAAAGGGGGATGAAAACAAAAGTGGACCAAGAAATCCAACAGGATTGGAATAAAATAAAATTGAATAAAGATAATCGACGAAACAAAAGAAACTTGGGCGAGACTGAGATGTGGGAGTGTGGGGAAGGAATGAAATAAGGGGTATAGTGATAACAAATGCAGGGTTTGTAAAAAGGAAGTAGAAAACTTAGTGCATATATGTACTGCGATAAAGCCAAGGAAAAAATAAAAATATAAATAGTAGAAGATCTGGAAAAAGTGGATCGGGGATAAACAAGGAGAGCAAATCGATAGAAAGATACAGACGGAGCTAAAAATCGAACCTGTAACTGAACTATGTATGTACATTAGGGTGGCACAAATTTGAGCTATATTTTTTTTCGTTTTTCTCACCATCCAAATATCTTCTTTAAAGAAAAAAAAAATTGTCACGAAAGCTGCGAGCGGTCAAAAAATATTTAGAGGTCGCTCAAGAGCTTCGAAATTTCCAGTGTTTAAACTCTTCACTCATAGATTTGACGCTTTGTGAAATGTTCAAAACAATTAATCGATTTAATTCGCGACCTTGATTTAAAAATTATAAAGCGTAACATTCACGGGTGAGAAGTGAACGAAGAAAAAAAAACGATTTTTATGTACTTAAAACACTTCGAGAAACTGATTGGGAAAATAGTAAACGAGGAAGCGAATGCGAGACGAAACGAAAGGCAAAACCGACAATAGAGTATAAGTTAGAAATAAGAAAATTTTGTATGGGGAAACGCGTATGTAGGGGGTCTTCTATGCATATAAACACCCTGAAGGGGTATGCCTGAAATAATAAATACTGCTACTATACCACTACTAATTAGACTCGCAGGCACGCGAGTAAGAATTGAAATAAAATTGATATTACACACTCTTCAAATGATGAAACCTTATTTCCTATGGATTATTCGGTGCAGTGTCAATACACATTCATCACGCTGAAAATATATTGATAGTATTCTTTTTTTGTGAAAATGGTAACAAAAACATTCATTCAGCAATCGTGCCTCGTGGATGATTCATTTATCCGAGATGAACATTGGTATACACGTGGTAAGTTGAAGAGAGTCACGCTTCAGACCGAGGAGAGACACGAGCGGGTTTATCGGAACGACGTGCTCGCACTAGACCGCGTGATCTAATTAGTCGTCGACGACGATGAGCGCTGAGAAACTATATAATCTTGGGCATCTCTATACACCCTGAGAAATAAGGTGTAGTATGAGATATGGTTCAGAATATACGACACGCTGTCTAGGCGAATTTCTCGCGCGTGAAAAAAAAAACACTGTCATAACCAGACCCAGATGAACCGTAATTTGGCTTCATACTTTTTTAATCCGCAGTCATTAAGACGCGCTTCGAACATAACATTAATTTGATTATAATGTACCAAGATTCGCATTAGGCGCCATTTTTCAACTTTCCGGACATAGCAGTCAAACTATTGAGAACAGTTTTCGTTCTCAAGTTTGCAATAAATTTATAGCGATGAGTCCGATGAATGGATCAATTTAAGGGGGGAAATACCTTTAGGCAAGAAAAAAATGACTGATTTTTTTTTTCAAGGAGACATTTCTTCACCCTTTTGGAGACTCAGGGTATGTTTTATTACTCCGTTTGACTGTAACATGGTATTTATTTATATTTATTAATCTTTAAAAATAGCGAACGTATGGCATGGTTTTGTAAACGGGTCGCAGCGGATGTTGTCAGAGGACGTGACACGTAGCGATGGCAGGATGAATCGGAAAAAAATCATCGAAGATTGTTCTTTCATTGACACTCGTTCGCAGAATATGGACCAAGAAAAAGTGAGAAATGTTGAAAATCGATGAAATGGTACGCTTTGAAACAAAAAGAATGAATTGTCTGAAAAAAAACTGACTACATTTTGCAATAAAAAATATATTTTTTTCAAAAATATTTAAGGTCATATTTTAGACACTAAGGTTAGAAAAATGTATGCCAAATTTCATAAATATCGGTCGATTAGTTTTTCAGCTGTACGTCACGCCAGTTTGGAAATGCAGTTTAGAAGACCTTGCCATAAACGCGCTATTTTTAAAGATTAATAATATCTAAAAATACCATGTAACAGACAAAAGTAGTGATAAAAGATACCCTAAGTCTAAAAAAAGCGAGAAAATCTTTCCTTAAAAAAACATGAAAATCAGCAAATTTTTCCTCCCCCCTTATCTCCCCCCTTAAGCGGATAAAAAGGCGGAATTTTCCACCTCGGTCTGACAACAAAAGGTGTCTTTCATTTTTTGCTGAGAATGATGGCGTTTCCAGTCCTGGTATGAAGAATAAGCGATGACATAAAGCTTGTGCTCCCATTCTGATGTCGTTTATCAAGGCTTTATAAAAACTTTGCTCGTATTCAGCTGTCTATGATCAAGACACTTATGTAGGGTTGTGCTCAATGTTCGAAGCCTGACACTGGAAAAAGATACGTGAACAGTACTATAAAAGAAAACAAAAAAAAAGCAATTCCATTGGATTTTAACGATACGAATTTTTGTTGTGAAAAAAAAGAAGTGCAAACCACATGTCATAGGCGAGTAGCTTTCAAGTCTAATCATCATTCACGTTAGTTTTTCGGACAACTGCAGTTTTTTTCGCGTGCGATTGACGTTCTGACAAATCTGGTAAAAACAATTCTTCGTACAATTAAATTATAATTAGACCTTGTACAATTAAATAAAAACTAGACTTTGTATAATTAAATTATAATTCGACCTTGTCTAATTACATTATTTAGAGCGCTTTTGTGGTTTGTAAGCAACGACAAATGCACTGAGAAGAGGAGGGGTATCGGATGATGGAGATCTTATAAAAATATGTTGGAATAAAATTTAAGAGTAGGCAGTGGCTTTGTGAGAGTTTTTAGCTCCAGGGCTACGTTCCCCTCGATACATCTATAGATATCTACATATCATCGTGCAAAAAAAAATATATATCTTCACCAATGAAACTTGCCTCGAGTCTTCTTTCTTTCCCTCATTTCAATAAAATTTATCGTTCTCGTTTTTTTTTATTCTCGGAGGCGATTATACGGAGACATCGTGAAAGCAATCGAGCGCGGTTTCGTCTTATAAATAGATTACGCATATAAATTTATATTTTTTTTTTCAATCGTTCAAATATTTGTATACCCGGGAGGAGGTTAAGTGACTCGAAAAACGGAAATCCTCCACACAGATACGAGTAATGAGCTTCTATTCTGCGAAAACGTATGAGGAGCAGATTGGTTGACGAACGTTAAGGGGGGGATACCTTAAGGCGACGAAAAAATTTGCTGATTTACATGATATTTTTTTAAAGCAAAGTTTTCTTCTCCATTTTAGCGACTTAGGGTATGTTTTATTACCACTTTTGACTGTTACATGATTTTTTGAATGAATCTCTAACAATGGCGTAGGTATGACGCAGTCTTCTAAATTGCATTTTCAAAACTGGCGTGAGGTATAGCTAAAAAACTAATCAACCGATTCTGATTAAACTACGTATAAATCTGTCTAACCTTATTGCCTAAATTATTTCGGAAAATTCAATGTTTTTGTTTCTAAGCGTACCATTTCATCGATTTTCAACATTTCTCATTTTTTCTTGGTTCATATTCTGCGTACGAGTGTTAATGGAAGAAAAATCTTCGGTGGTTTTTTTTCTTCAGATTAAGGGGGGAAATCCCTTTAGACGCCCGAAAATGTCATTTTTCATGAATTTTTTTTCAAGTGATAAAAGAATCGCATCATTTTCAAATTTTTACATGATCTATTACAGCTTTGGAGTGTTAAAGCTTTTTTCTTTTTTGAACAAAATAAAATGGCGACGTTATAAGGTATTCCTTTAGGTATCTTTTGAAAAACTGCTCATGTTATAGCTCAAAAAGTTATTGATCGATCTGGTTGAAATTTTGGGAGGTTTCTCACTCTAACTTCATTGGAAGAATATACCCCTAAAAATATAAAAAAGTATAAAAGTAAAAATTAAGTAGGCTTTGCAATCAAATTTTCATATTTTTGACTATTTTCTCGGCAATTTTTACCCCAAAAAAGTATTTTATTTGCGCGAAAATTAAAACTTTAGGTATATCTTTCCAATAATGTTGTAGTGAGAAACCTCCCGAACTTTTAGCCAGATCGACTAATAACTTTTAAAGCTATAACATGAGTTTAAAGAAAACATTTTGTTTTGTTTAATAAAGAAAAAAAATGTTGACACTTGAAAGTTGTCATAAGATAATATCAAAATTTTGAAATAATGCGATTATTGTATCACCTTTAAAAAAATGCATGAAAAATGATACATTTTCGGGCGTCTAAAGAGATTTCCCCCCTTAATCCCGCTGACAATACGTGTCACGCCGTCTGACAACATCCGCCGCAACCCGTTTAGCAGACCGTACCATACATCCGCCATTTTTAAAGAATAATAAATAAATAAAATCCTACGCAACAGCCAAAAGTAAAACCGAACCTATGGTAAAAAAAATTTGGTAAAAAAACCTATGGTATAAACCTAATGAAATGAAACCTAATGAACCTATGGTATAACTATGAACCTAATGAACCTACGGTACCTATGGTATGAAACCTAATGAACCTATGGTAAACCTATGGTATGAAATGAAACCTAATGAACCTATGGTAAAAAAAAAGTAAAACCGAACCTATGGTAAAAAAAATTTGTCCTTAAAAAAAAAATGAAAATCAGCAATTTCTTTCTCGTCTAAAGGTATCACTCCCCTTAATTTGCACGGGACCCAATCAATATGTTTCTTCGTAAAAAGGCATTCTAAAATCAGAGAAATTATACATAGGACCTCATTCACTAGGGCTGATTTTTGGTGACCTCGAGGCAATTTGGGAATGTAGGAAATACCTGAAGAGCAATGACAATCGAGAGATCGGATTATTTTTGACCGTTCGGCAACGGAGAAAGACGCGGGTAGAGATCGAATCTCTTTCGAGATATTATTTTCAACGTTCGCGCGACCATTTTAGAAGATACGAGCCCTGGGAATAGAGCGAGGACAGAAAAAAGCAAAGCTCGCTGGAGTAGGGGATATACGAGGTGAGAGAAAATACGGATAGCTGGCTCCGAAAAATATAAAAGCTGAACGAAATATAAAAGCGCGTAGAGGCTTTAAAAAATGTCTCCCGCTCCGAAGTTCCGAGCGTTCAATATTTCGCGCGATCCCTCGTCGTTCTCGCACCTGATAATCGTGAATCACTCTCATTCACGTATTTACGGTGCATATTATCCAGCCCCGATGCTTTTTACCGTACCCACGTAGGGGTCGGCAGCTATATAGCTGCGGCGCAAATTTGCGAACCGCACGAACAAAAAAATCGAAACTGCTTTCCATCGAATATTTTTATTCCAACGGTCCGAATTTTTCGACGCGTAGATATCAGGATTGAGAGCAAATTCTTTTAATCGCCATCAATATCGTACAGAGGCAATATTTCGATCTATCTTATTTTCTTTTTCGCAAATATGAATTTTATTTAATTGCATAGCGGTGATATTGTTAATACAAATGTCCACCGAAAAATCAGCCGGTTGACGTATTTTACAAAAGTGACAGTTTTGAAGTTTGGAGTTGAAGTTTGCACCGTTGGAATGCAATGAAAGATACTTTTTATATTTTAATTTCCTTATTTTTATTGTTATGCAAAATCAATTTTTGCATATCTACATCGTAGATGTCTAAATATGTGTCTTGAACATTAATAAAGGGATTTTTGCAGGCATAATTTGCTGAAAGAAATTCATAAGTATTCATTTTCATTGCATGCCAACGATGCGAACTTCAATCTCACGACAGTCACAGTTCTTTTTATTGTCCACGACTTTTCTTTAATCCTTATTAATAATGTAAAATGTTAGTCACCAATAATCTATCTGCGACGACTTACTTTAAAAAACTATCCGACAACGACTCAGTTCAATTTCTTTATTTCAATAAACCTTTTATTGACACTCCTTTTTTTTACTATCCAGAGCACGACTTTCCTTTGATTCTCGTTTGATTTGTTTATTTGATTTATTTATTTGACTAAACCTTCTATTTATTCACTTACTAAAACCCATCGTCTTAAGGTATTCCTTTCGCGGAGGGCCGTATTTTGTAGCGGCATAAGCAGGGCCCTTCTGAATCATCGATAAACTACAGTGGCTCTTAATAAAAAATAAGTTACAATCAATTATTATACCTAATGATAAACTGAAATAAAAAATTCTCTGCAAAGTCGCGGCCACGAAAATTCTTATGCTAGTCACATTTTTCTAAATTCTATCATTAATTTTTCTTTGAACATTCGGTGACCCCCATTTTTTTGTCATTATGGAATCTTTAGTTTTTTTTTACAGGCGTGAGCAGTTTATATCAGGCATCTAGAGTTATTTAGTGTATAAATTATCAGATAGAAATGTGGTCAGTGTGTGATCTCCGTAAAGCGCCGTATAAATGAGACGATTTTTAGAGTCATCATTTTTCATTATCAGTGTACTGAGATGTATTTTCACTTGATCATAGACGAAAATAAGTTGATTGTTAAATATTTGGGTTCGTAAAAAGTATACCTTTATTTTGTAAATTAATTATTATCATCGTGTCAATTTCCAATGGGGCTGGATGAAATGAGGGGATAGCCCCAAAATACTTCCTTTTAGCTGTTCGACTATTCCTACGGCAACAATTAAGGCGCGTTATTATATCTTTGCGTTATTATAACGAGTTGTCGAAACTGGTCTTGTTCATGTTCTTCGCGGGCCTCTTCTTCTTCCTGGCCGTTTTCGACGGAAAGACGTCTATATATATGCTGTCACTGACAGATACGTATAGGGACACGCTCCGTTGACAAACACCCCCGCACGTATATGGTGTGTGTACACACACACACACACACACACACACACACACACACACACACACACACACACACACACACACACACACACACACACACACACACACACACACACACACACACACACACACACACACACACATGCGTGCATGCATGGTGAGAGGGAGGGGATGAAATTATAGCAATTCGGTCAGTCGCGACGATTACGAGATGCTCTCTTACCAAATTTACGTATACGTGCATATGTGTGTATATGAGCGCGCATTTGCGTATATATATACGCACTTAACAGACGCGCTAAAGTCGAAATATTAATTAATAAATAAAATAAGCGTGAATATTGAATTTCATCAGTATATAAAAACAATTTTAAAATTCATATTAAAAATCGACAAAGTATTATTTCTAACTATTTTCAGCGGACAAATGATTTTCCTTTTAGAATTGTAGAAGGTTCACTGCAATTCACAAACCATCAGTTTGTTGCAGGATAATTACGACTATTTTCATTTCACTACAAATAATAATCCTCATTATTCCCGATTGTTAATTATAACACTTTTATGGCGAGGGAATATATTTTCCGGTTGTTAAATTTTTGGAGACCAGCGGAAATATGACCTGCATTTATTCGCGAATCTACAGCCGAGTGCGTGACGTTTTTTTTCCTCACGAAAATATTACACAATATTTGGTCGTAATTTGGCTGATTCCGATCGTGGCTCGTTTGAAAAACTTTTAGTTACGTTTAAACCTCGGAGCTGGCAGTAAGGTGCATTTAGCGAGTCCTCCGCGCTGCCTTTGACCGCGAAAACGATCCGGACGCTACTCTCCCTCTCTCGCTCTCTCCGTCTCATTCTCAAGTACACTTAATGCCGAACGAGCAATTATACATCTCGATCCCGAACGTATATAGGGTGGTTTATGCACACGAATGCATTTTCCAACGGCGAGTGTGCCAGCTTTGGCTTATAGATTTTTATTCACTTACTTTTGTGCACAACACACACACACACACGTGCAGGTGCACAAACACTCGTTGGTCCGTTATACCAGCAATATCCGCGACACCCACGCAATGTCCCAAATCGCGAGCTTGCGCGTTTGAAAGCTCGTGTCTTTTTCGTGCCCCGCAGAGGCCATTACTGAGCCGAGAAGAAACGCGAATAAATCGTGCAACAAGTAACATTATGCCTTGTTAAAAATTTATTTAAAAAAAAGGAAAACATCAACTAACTTTTTTGACGGTCTAACTTTTTTATCGTCCGGCCAATTCGATTGGAGCGCAACGCACCTGGGGAGAAAGAAATTCAGGAGGAGGAAAGGAAGAAACATAAAAATCTTACGAAGCTATGTGCCACGATTGAAAATTGTGCGAACGAATTGTCGCTTCCTTCGAGGCTAATTAATCGTCCGTTGTACAGTGGCGACTCAATTGAAAGTGAGAGAAAAAGAAAAACGGAGAATCGAGGAGAAGAAAAGAGTCGTTTCGGTACCTGCAGCTTGCCCACTCTGGCACACAACAGTTTTAGCATTCGCTCGTGCTCTCGAGCTCCCACACACCGGCGACGAAAAAGCTATCCGTCGTATATTTCGCATACGTATAGTCATACGCCGAGTCGGGAGTATCTCTCGAAAGCTCAGAACCTCCCCAGTACCCATACGAAGCAACACGAGACCCTCTACACCCGTAATTCGAAACCTCCGAGATTTTTTCATCTTTTCGACTAAATAAACGTAACTGGAAGCCAAAACGAATATCCATTGCCCAATAACTATTATGGATTTCTCTTCGAATGAGATAGCTGTGCGAAAAACTTCACAATTTCTCAGAATTAATATTTATAATTAAAAAAAACTATTTGGAGTATTTTTCAATGACTCCTGGACTTATTGGAAAGGCATCCCTGATTTTGTTCATCAATTTCTGCGTTTCGGCGTATTGTGAATTTGATATTTTTTCGTATCGAATATACACGAGGGTGCATGACGTCCTCAGTGACGTCGTTGCAAGAATGAGAAAACTATGCACGCACGCACATACGTGTGGGAAGGGGCTACATGTTGATATATATATCGTGTAGTATATACCCAACGGCTGGCTAATTTACGCGAGAGGCTACGGAAGAAGAAGAAGAATAAGAAGAAGAAGAAGAGGCTCGACTCTGGAAATAGTATCGGCCAGCGAGCTCGACAAAGATCTAACGCCGAGCACCACGGAACCTCGAGTGTTGTCTTATATATACGTATACATAAGAGCGCCAACATTTTTCCTCCATACGAAAACCCTTTTTTTACGTCAAATAAAACTTTTTTTTTCGTACCTAGTCGTTTTTGAATGGCCCTGCATCAAGATTTCACCTTTATCGATTTGTTGCAACTATTTCCTTCTGATTCCCAGTTTTTTTCAATATTTTTGAGGTTTTTTGGATCATAGGAAAATGCGTCGATACCCAGTGATTGTTGTAACGCGTTATGTACCCTGAACAATTAATTTCAAAAATTCTTGTGCCCTATAAAAATCCTGAGGATTCTGACGTAGAATATCGAAAGATATTTTTTACAGCATCATTTTCGTAACAGATCGCACTACATTGGCAAACGTGATTTAATTTGGTCAATTTAAGGAAAAGTTAAAGGGAATTAGTCGCGAATCGTTACAGGACGTAACTACGTCAGCTCCAAATCCTACGGAATTCGATTTTTTGTCTGGTGGTAGTCATTCAGAGAATCCTGAAATTCTGTGAGAAACTCGAACGTCATTCGGCTCTAAATTGTTAATACCTACCCGAAGGTTGCCCACATTCAATGGGAAAAGTACACGGTGCACATTTATAGTTGCGTTGAGTTAAGGTGTCTTCTCACTTTAGACGCTCAAAGAAGGCTGATTTCGTGCATTTTTTTGATAGGTTTATATTATAGATATTGATATAAAAGTTATTACACTCAATAAATACACTTTCGAAATACACAAAAAAAAATTTTTTGTTTTTATGTATTCCAAACTAACTGTAAACGCGTTTTTTCTCGAGACAACTGGACAACTTGTTGATAAAATCTGCGAAACTACTGAACCGATCCTTATGAAATTTTAACTACATATTCTTTACAACTATAGCTATGGCGCATGTCAAGGATTTTTTTAAATGTTGATATTTACTATTTTTTTTGTCAGAAACGGTGAAAAAAACACTTTTTCTCGAAAAATGTCCGCCATATTGTTATTTTTGCATATATAAAAAATCGTATGATATGCGCTATAGTGATTGACATACTGAATCTAAAACCGTTTGATTTTTTTGTTTCGGATTATCCATCTCCGAGATTTCATCAACAGCGCAGACCAACAATTTTTTTAGCACATTTTTTTTACTACCATTTTCGTCTATAAATAGTCACTTAAATAAATAATTTTTTTAAATGTATCTTGAAAGTGTATTTATTAAGCGTAACAACTTTTATATCAATATCTATAAATTATACCTATCAAAAAAATTCATGAAAATAGCCTTTTTTAGCGTCTAAAGTGAGAAGACCCCTTAAATCCATGTTTTTTCTCCTCAATACGCTCGATATCTAGGGACTTTTAGCATTCCGTGGATATTTTCTACTGATCATCAAATGCAAATGATGGTGGGATATGCTTTTTCGTTCTCACCAGCGAACTTCTTCCCGGCAATTTCAACATATAGGGAATCTAATTATCAACGACTCAACCTTCAATTCCGTTAATCGTAAAATACCCAACCGCAGAATTTAACGTTACTCCCCAGGATGCGGTACACCTGCAGACAATTTTGACATTTTATAGAAAACTTAGACGCTAGTTTATTTCATTTTAGTTACATTTTTAATGTGAATGGTTGAATTTGTAATATTTCCCTAGCAGGAGGGCGGGTTTTCCGCTAGTAGGCAGAGTGATGTTTGCATCAGTTGACTTGCTGGTATACGGTGTAATCAATCTAGATATTATCCGGAGATTTTAAACATCAATCATTATGATCGTGCTATCATCGTTTTTCTCGACATATATACGTCGTCCAAGAGATGTATTTGGATAAAGCGATATATAGAAACGTGTGCCCGTCGAGTCTAGATCCGTAGGAACTTATCTTTTGGTCGTCTTGCCGCGCTGGGTCGGTATATAGTACAACAGGCAAAAAGCAGGAACGGGGCGACGCGCGCGCGCGCAACAGTGCCAAAATAACTTGGTACGCATTCTAAAAGCGTTACAGGCCACCGAGGGAGCGCCGTCGCGATCGACGGCTACCTCCTGGTCGGCCGGCCTTGCGGCCACCACACCGATTCGCCCGAATCTCTCGCTCTGTCTCTGGTCGAAATCTCTTTCCTCTCATTCTCTTATTTCTTTAACCTCTTCTTCGCACCGTCATCCACCTCCACCGCGGAGCGTCTAAAACGAACGTTTTCTCGAGTACGAATGATTTTTCATCCGCGGGCGAAGAGTCATCGAGGCTTTTACGATATTTGCCCGCTATAGGTTTTTCTTTTTCGGTAGCCCATGTAGCTAGTAACGCGACGCGGCCTTGGGAGACCTCGACCTCTTTCCTCCGAACATGACGAAAATCAAAATATACCATCCGGGTAAACCGGAAATCGTCTTTTCTCACTGGGCTAGAGGACATCTGTCGATGATTTTCGCCTGACATTTTGGTGCGTGCTTTCGTTCATTTTGAATTTCGCCGCCGTGCGCATGCAACGCGACGAAGCACGGAGATGGCGGACGCGCGTCGTCCCTCACCTCGCAAATTCGCGCTGTCCGCGTGCACCTGCTTTTCACTTTTTCGCGGTTATTTTTGCGGGAGATTCTTCTTAGCCAGTGAACGTTTGCTGGGATCACAAATTTCAACGATTTTTGTATTTGTTTTTTGAAAAGTTGTAGGTTATGGTGTAATCGGAGTTGTCGCCACAGGAGGTCAGGGTCGGCGCTCGAGTACTTTTTGGGCGCGGGGGAACGCGGTACGTGTCAGTTGAAAATTGCAATTGAAAGACTCGAACCTATGGCACGTGGTTTGTCTACATTTGGAGGCACATGTGGAGCTAATTTCTCAAAAGTAGGTCATAAACGTAGAATGCGACGTGTGCAGTTTTTAAAATCTGATCTCGAAACTAAACGAGGCCCAGGAGTTTCTTTACCCAGTGCACTTATGTAACTTGATGAAAGAATTTATGAAAATTGTCATATTCGTGGTCTCGGATTTCGTAAAAATCGGCGGTGATAGACAGCGACGGAAACATGGAGATTTCTCACTGACAACTCGCGAAAATTCCTCGAGTTGATTTATTGGCAAGATTCTATGATTATATTTCGCTAGAGAAACTACGTTGCGTCAACACCTCGTTGCACACTGCAGTGTAAACAATGTTACAACATTCCAACGTAATAGCATGGCTGAAGTAGCTCTATACCGTGCTTGAGGATATATTAAACGTACAGTCGTGTACAAAAAATAGCAAATACATTTTTTTAATCACGTCCTCTGCAATGATTCGAAATTTGCTTCAATGGAAACCTGCCTGATAATCGAATAATCGCTCTTCAAAATAACAATCGTTGAGGTGTCAAGTAAATTCCTAACAGACGTAATTTCATTCAACCTGTTTCAAAAAAATCCATTCTCCGTACACCAATGTGCGTAACGAAGAAACAAAAAAAACTAACGGCTTGAATTTGCAAAGATCCTTTCATCGAATAAAAGAAGCTAAGGAAGAACCCGTTAAATTAAAAACGATCAGTAAAAGCTCGTGGAAAACTAAACGAAATAAAATACACCTCAGAGTCAGTGATTTAAGGTATTTTTTACGGCCTTTTCGCGGAGTATTTTGTGGGGGCATAAGCAAGGCCCTCCTGAATCATCGGTAAATTCCGGTGGCGTAAATAAAAAATTTCGAGCAAATTTAGTAGATTTGGACATTTTTACGTTTTTTCTGAAAAGTCGCGGCTATAAAAATTCTTCTGCTAGTCACATTTTTCCAAATTTTATCATGAATATATTCTTTAAACATGCGACGACCCCGTTTTTATTGTCATTTGGGAAACTTTAGAATTTTTTACAAGCGTAGAGCAGTAATCTAGAGTTATTTAGTGTATAAATTAATACATAGAAATGTGGCCAGCGTGTCATCTCCATAAAGTGTCGTATAAATGAGACGATTTTTAGAGTTGTATTTTTTTGTTAAAAGTTCGGTAACTCGGCTTGAAAGTTTACCAGTATACTGAGATGTATTTTTACTTCATCATGGACGAAAATCAATCAATCGTTAAATATTCGGGCGCTTGAAAGGAATACCTTAAATAAATAATATTTTCTCTTTTGGGTATTGCACTTATGCGCTTACTCTTATAAGTATTGCACTTATGTACAAGAACGTATAGCACATAAGTGCAGTTTATGTGTGATTACTGTAGAGTCAAAATAAAAAAAGTGATCTTGACTACCACCAAAATCGTTAATTACGTCAACCTAATGATCTTCAAACTATAATCATTCATCAAGCTGACGAACAATCGAATAACTTATTTTCTCTGGTCTCTAACCAGGAAGCCTGATACCTGGCAAGTATGTATCATGTTGACATTTTTACTGTTTTACTCAATTTCTTTTTAACCACTACAGATTGGCAATAATTTATCTATTTCCGTGTCAATTTGTAGTTCCTTTGATCTCCGAGTAAGCTGCAACGAGGCAATGTGGCCAGGCCACCATGAAAAGCCACAAAAAAAAAGAATTACGAAAAAAAATGCTCTCGTTTTTTGGAGGTGACTGTACAGGCAAGTACGTCCCGAAAAACTTGGCGTATTCGGTTCTCGTTCGTCGGGCATCGACTCGTCACGAAGAAGCTCTCTTCCCAGCCCCCGTATGGTGGTGTGAAAAGCTGTACCCGCGCTCGCGTGAAGGGAACAGAGGCTGTCCTCATCTACCCATTACGCAATAACGACCACCCTCTCCCTCTCACATTTGCCATCACGTGTTGGTAATCCAAACGCGTTAACTTCTTCACGCATTTGTATATAGAACGCTCCTACGTCATCGAAAATATCGCGCATTCATAAATCCACATAAAACAGGTAAATCGCTTTTGCGCATGCTTCATCTTATTTCCAAGAATTCGAATTCGAGACAAAAAAAGCTATCAATATCAATTTCGAAAAATAATGATAATGTGGATAAAATAATTTTAAAAAAATGTCGTAAATAATAAATAAAATTTGTTGAATATTTTAAAATTAAGTAGAATTGTCATTATTTTTTTATCAAAATAAAAAAGGAAAAAATGTCATCCATCAAGTGAGGAAAATTCTATTTATAATTTGAATAATGGGTTAATTTGTAAAATTATTGAGCTGGACTTCTACTCAGTTTTTCATCCGCAAGCTCAATGATTTACACTCGCCACGAATGCACGCTGTCATCATATGAAGAATTGATTGTCTCCCATGAAGATTGTGCTACCTCTCTCTTTTTGACTTGCATTTTCATTGGCCATAACGTTGGAATGAGTGGATATAATAATCGAACTTACACCAATAAACGGCGACAAAGTCCTTCTCGTTGAGTAAACGTTCGAGTTGTTTGGCGTTAACTTCTTCGATGACGGGCTCCGCTTCTTTGCCGTGATGATGATGGGTCGGGGATGAAGCTCCGGTGTTTTTCGCCGATGCTGAACCGGCACGAGTAGCACTACCAGCGTCATCGGCACGAGTTCTCGCGGCCGCATCACCGTAACCACCGTAACAACTTGCCGTTATCAATACGAGAAAACCAACGAGTAGTATACTCGAGAATCGGGGCATCATTAAACACGAGATTACACCACGTTTATTCCCGTTCTTAACCGTCCAACATTCCCGGCACCGAGCCGAACCGTCGTTCGTCGTCGACATCGCCGCACTAACTGCCACGGTTATTTTTGATTTTCCACGTCCTACACACCGCCCGTCTTGAATCGTAGGTAAATGTAAGCTTCGCACACCAACACAGCCACGCACTTTGGGCAAAAAAAGCACACGCGAGCGCTCTCTCTCTCCCTCAGTCGATCTCTCGTCAGCATGAACCACTCGCAGCCAGGAAAGCTCGGGATGAAGGAGAACGAAGAAGATGCGACGAGACGATGTGATTCAAGCTGCTTGAGCCTCGAGGACGGACGAAGAACAAGCCACCCCAGCCCTCGCAGTGACATACAACGATAGTGCCTCTAAATCGCGATTGAAACTTATCTACTTGATCTACTAACGGATGCTCTTTCATGTGTCAGACGAGGAATCATGAGGAGGCGAGGAAAAATCACATCTTCTCATTGGGATTCCAGATTTTTGTTGGTCACTTAGCTTGGGAATGACAGAAAGTGAAAGTAGAATTATTGATCCGATAGAAAATTAAGACTACTGTGACAATGACGAATACCCGCTCGACGTTTGAGGCAACTCAAATTGAAGAGGAAAGTCCTATGTATGGTGCAGAAATCAAAGATTGAAGATTGAAATTCCATTAACTTATGGTTACGACAGAACTGCTGGTAAAAATTTGAACGGGTTTTTCTCGAAACTATGTTTTTCAAAACTGTGTACACGATTTCTCGGTTTCTAATGAACGGAATGACCTGAAATTTGATGCACTATTCAGTGTAATAGTCTTGACGGGTGTAGTTCCAAAAAGGGCATACCTCCGATTAAATTGGAATTTCGTGTACCCATGTCGTGTAACTACTCGCTGATTACGAATATGATAGTTAAAATACCCGCAAATTTGATTTTCAAGGTCAAAACCTCGCAAAAACGGATTTTTTTCAAGTTTTTCTACTTTACTTTAATAAATGTTGATCTTAGAGGAAAATGTTCTGCACAAAAGTTGTAGCGTATAAAAAGAGTGATCTGTTATATTCTATACAGTTTTTGTCTAAAACGATTCTGTTTCAGGAAAAATGGGATAATGTTCCAATAAGTACATTTTGCTAAACTCCATTAGTTTCGATATTATCTACTTGCGCACTTCACCGCGGGAAGGTTGGAGCTTGTTTCGTTTTGTTTGTTGTGTTGTTTTGTTTGAGTTTTTCTTGTTGCGTAGTGTGTTTGGTTTTGTTAGGCTTTGTTTGTTGTGTTGTTTGTTGTTTAGGTATGCGTGTAGTGTTAGAGATCAAACTGCAACCTTCCCGCGGTAAAGTGCGTGAGTAGATAATATCGAAACTAATGGAGTTTAGCAAAATGTACTTATTGGAGCATTATCCCATTTTTCTCGAAACAGAATGGTTTTAGACAAAAACTGTATAAAACATAAAAGATCAATATTTTTATAGGCTACAACTTTTCCAATGAACATTTTTCTCTAAGATCAACATTTATTACAATAAAATAGAAAAACTTTTAAAAAATCAGTTTATGTGAGTGTTAACCTTGAAAATCAAATTTGCGGATATTTTCACTAGCACATTCGTGATCAGCGAGTAAAAATACTGGGTACACACAATTCCAAATTAATCGGAGGTATGTCCTTTTCGGAACTTCACACGTCTTGACGGCCGTTTTTTTCTTTAACATTATTTTTCACTAGTTTTGAGCAATAATAATTTCCTATTTCCTCAAAAAATCCAACATTTTTTTCGATGATTGAAACGTGATAACAAAAAAAATCTTGGTCAAATCTTAGCCAATATTATCTTTTGTACGAAAAAAAAAAAATTTTTTTTAGTTTCAGATCAACCGGGTGGCCAAAGTCAAGTACACCGTTCAGCCCCTCACGTTAAAAGGTCCTTCACGAGGTTGTTTATAACTTCTTTAACCCTACGCCGACACACCGGGTCATTTCGACCTGGACGAATTTTAAATAAATACTCATCTTTACCAAAACGAAAATTTTCAATATTTTTTTGCAACGAATTAATTTGATAATTTCCCAATGTCAATTATGCAGACGTATTAAGAAATGGTTAAAGTGTATTCCTGATTTTTGTCAATAAAAACCAATCGGAGGGTTCTTAAGCGCAGGTGGATGAACTACTGTCCAGGTTAAATTGACCCATCGTGTAACAATGGTGGCCAAATATAAGTGTGTCAAGGAAGGGTTAATATAAATATTTTTTAATGACATTTGGTACACAGCTCCGTGAATGTACGTACAAACAAGTATCCAAACGATTTTTCAAACACCTTACTTATTCGTCCAAAATTGATTTTTTTCAATAACCCTGATTTTCAGGTCATCGCAGTAGCCTAACCCCTTAATTGTGGGTAGGCGAGGAAAGTCAGTTTCAAACAACTGGATACTAATAAGGTTTTGGATTCAATGGAAAGCATTTCAGTTACCTTAGAGCTGGGGAAAATTCCCTGTCGTTGATTGTCATCAAATGTGCACCAATTCTTTTGTATACGAATATAACATTGTTGTTTATTGCAGGAAACAGCAATAAAGTTCGACAACAAATTGTTTACATAGGAATGTTGTAAAAAATATGCAAACAATTCGACCTTCGTTTTCCTCAACTAAAATCGTAGCCAAGTTGCTGTGAGCGAGTAATGAGGCAAAACGCTGACGACTTCACTGCACCAACGTGAAACTTGGATGCATCGTGCTAATAAAAATCCACCGTAAAAAACTACAACAATACTGAGCGATACTCAGTGGTCAAAGCGATGGTCAAACGCCGAAAGCCCAGAAAACGAAATCCAAAATAGTCTCAAACCTATAGATACACTATCGAAACGCACGCGAATATCCTTCACCTCCACACATTTTCAAAAGCTATTACATTCTCGAAAATGTTTGTTATTACGTATTCGTATTATTTTGGCAATATCGTCGATACGCCCAACCCACATAGAGACACGCTCGTGTCTCGATTCCTATATCGAACCTACAAACACGCAGACTTTTCAGCATAGTGATCGACAGTTATGTGTCTGGTTTTACTATTCGAACGATCTTGTTTTAGCACAATCTATTACGCATGGGCTCGCGGCTGCTTACACGTCGACGATGTTAATCGTTTCCTGTATATTCCAAAAGCAACGCGCACTTCATGGAGGGGGGGGGGGATTAAAAGACTATTGTGATTTTGCGATCAGGGCCGTAGGAACCGAAACGAGAAAAAATATAGACTCATCAGTGCGGTGTTCTCAAATGTCTATTTTGGCATTGATCCAGTAGTTTATCCAACTTGTGCCGATATTCAATGTCGAGACAACGACTGACATGTGTATAGAACCAGCAGTTGAATAGTTATATTTCGGGTTAAGCGTTGGCGAACGCCAATACTTGCATGGGTGGCCGCCTATCCCGCTCTGGCTTACCGACTATCAAGCGGGAGGCAGTTTTACTGTGAGTTTCCGATAATGGCACGATGGAAAGTCATTGCGGCCAATCCTTCTCTTTATAGGCACACGCTTTTCATAGTTTCTCTGTGCCCTCGTGAAAATACGGTACAGTGGTGGTTGGTAGCGCATTGAGAAAACATGTGGTGGATGAAAGTAACCAGGGTGGAAAAGTAAACGAGCAGCCCATACGTGCATTTGAAGGAACATTTTAACTAGAAGAAGAAAAAACTACTTGATTTGGTTGGAAATTTGGCATAGGGTAGTTCCGGGGGAGTTGGCCATAAGGAGATGGCCAATAGAAATGTTTCGTCGAACCGCGCGTTAGATTTCACCTGTTACCGCTCAATTCGCTTCGCGTCGTGCGCAGGTATAAGTGTACGAGCAAAAGTTTGGCAAAAAATGTTAAGGTAGTACGAGCGCGCAATCTGGATTTCTATAGATTCTGTTCAAATTTTAACCAGTTCATATCATTATGCATGTTTGAGTGAAATTTCAGAACAGCCGCCCCCATGGAAATTTAAATACGCAAAAATATACTGCGAATTTATTTTATTAATAATTGTAATATATGTGAAATGTATGCCATATATTGAGAATATATGTTGCATATATGTGCCAAATTCTAATTTTCGTAACGGTTTTATACAGGGTGTCCCATTTTAATCTTACACCTGAATTTTCTCGAAAAATATTGCTCGAACGAAATATTGTGTGGAACAAAACTTCTAGGGATTGAAGGGGGACGTTTGAAAAAAATTTATTTGAGGAGCCAAAATTCAAAATGGCGGCATTACAAAGGCTGACATGTTTTTTTTCAAACGGAAACACAACTTTTTTTTATTGCCAAAAAAATTGTCAGCTGAAAACTAAAAACTTTTGTTGAAAAAATTTTTTGATAAAGTTCATAGTTTTCAAGTGAGAACATCATTTTCAATTATTTCAGATGTATCCAAGATTTGTGTGTGTGTGTGTGTGTGTGTGTGTGTGTGTGTGTGTGTGTGTGTGTGTGTGTGTGTGTTTTTCTACCCATCGTGATCAAAGTTCGTCAAGGATTTAAAGAAACACGTTTTTGGGCCTGAAAATGGCACAAACGCTATTAAAATGGAAAAAAAAACTATTTTTCATCGATTTTCCACCAAAATTTTCTCATGAAATATCGTCCAAATTTGAAAACAAAAAAAACAAAAAAAACACACACGCACGCGCGCCCACACACACACACACGCACACACACGCGCGCGCACGCACGCACACACACACACACACACACACAAATCCTGGATACATCTGAAATAATTGAAAATGATGTTCTCACTTGAAAACTATGAACTTCATCAAAAAATTTTTTCAACAAAAGTTTTTAGTTTTTAGCTGACAAATTTTTTGGCAATAAAAAAGTTATGTTTCCGTTTGAAAAAAACATGTCAGCCTTTTAACGCCGCCATTTTGAATTTTGGCTCCTCAAATAGATTTTTTTCAAACGCCCCCCTTCAATCCCTAGAAGTTTTGTTCCACACAATAGTTCGTCCGAGCAATATTTTTCGAGAAAATTCAGGTGTAAGATTAAAATGGGACACCCTGTATATGAGATGTATATGCGTGGTACTACTGTATATCAATGTATCATCTATCAATGATATATGTAGCATTAACCCTGCATATATACCACATATATTTAGCATATATGTTGCATACACACTGCATGCATACCACATATATACTGCACAAATGGTACATATATGCCACATATATACAGATATCCGTAGCATATTGGTATATAGTGTTTATATGTAACAGTGTACTTTAACTGTAAGTTAAGTTTTTTTAAGTTTAAGTTTTAAGTTTTATTAAGTTTAACTTTAATAGTGTTTATACACAGCATATATATCTTGTCTATATATGCGTCGTATATGCCTCATACATGCATCATATATAGTGTTTATACGTAGCATATATTTTTTTGGTCAGAAAAATACATCGAAAATATATGGGTCATTTATGTGCCATATATTTGGTGCATACACTGTAAAAAAAGTCATTAAATTTACTATACTTTTATAATTGAAAATTTCTAAACTCGGAATATGAAAGGCAAATTCGCACTTCAGTAATGGAAACTTCAGAAATGTAAATGAATTTTCATAGATGCGTATACATTTTAATATATGGGACATTGAAAATTAGTATGCTGCGTATGAGTTTTTCAACGCGCATCATAATAATGCGAATATTCGTTTGATTAATGCAACAAACGTATACGATTTAATTATTTACACAAAAAGTATTAAAATCGCAATATGACTATTATTTTTAACTTCATTCTGTTGAAAAGTACAATACCTTGTACATTGAATAGTACAAAACGCTGTTTAAAGAAATATGAAATTTAAAATACTTTTACAATACTATGGCAAATGAAATTTCAAAACTTAGTATATGAATGAATATTTAGGCTTCAGTGTTGTAAAATTCAATACCGGACCTACATTTCATACGGTTTTACATTTCGTAATACGTACGAATTGAATATTAGTACACTATCTACAATTTTTCAAGGCGTCTAATAGAAAAATAAATATTCTTAGTTGAAAAATACAACAAGCGTTTTGAATATATACAATGTAGACGAAGTAAGAAAATTACAAACTGACTCTTAATTTTTACAATACTTGATTCAGGAATATACATTTTTTTGTGCACTGAATATTATGATAGACTGAAGAATATTTAGAAATGAATAGGTCATTTACAATACGAAGGCACTTACATTTTCTGATTTACAAGGAGACGGCTGAGCCTGGATGTCGCGAATCGGGTTCTCCTTTCGCGTGGTGAAAGTTGAAGACCGCCGAATTAACGTCGTTTTTTATTTTCGTTCCAATAGGTCTTAGTTGCTGAGATATCGCGATTTGAAAATTTAGGAATTTCGGACGGAGCCAAGCCGGTTTCGGCTCGCGCGTAGAGTACGTTGAGCGTTGATATTTGAGATAAGAGCGGTTGTAGCTAATACGGTAAGACGACGGACTGGCACTCTGAAAGTTCACCGTTCGCGTCCCCGTGCTTTTTTTTTCTTTCTAATCTCTCATAACACTTTGCATGTGCAGGTAAATAAGAAAATTCGAAAATATGTATTACTAGTTTTATTTATCTATTATATTAAAATAATTAATCTAATAATCAAGTCACAATTACAAAGCAAAATAATATGGTATAGAAAATAAATAATTAATCTAATTCACACTTGCAAATTTCGCGGCAGGTAATTATTCTGATTCTTCTTCTATCAGATCGGTATGCTGACAAATTGGAGGGTGGAAACCATCGTAAAAGCAAGGGAAGCACAAAGGCTTACGACACCACGAACATAAGATGAACGCAATACCACCGCAACCACATTAATTATTTTAATATAATAGATAAATAAAACTAGCAATACATATTTTCGAATTTTCTTATTTACCTGCAAATGCAAAGTCATGAGAGATTATAAAATAAAATAAAAATTGAATTAAAAAAAGAACGGGGACGCGAACCGTGAACTTTCAACTGCCAGCCCGTCGTCTTACCGTTGTAGCTACGGCCGCTCTTGTCTCAAGCATCAACGCTCAACGTACTCTACGCGCCAGCCGAAACTGATTGGCCCCATCCGAAACTCCCAAATTTTCAAATCGCGATATCTCAGCAACTAAGGCCTATTGGAACAAAGATAAAAAACGACGTTTATTCGGAGGTCTTCAACTTTCACCACGCGAAAAGAGAAACCGATTCGCGACATCCAGGCTCTGCCTTCTCCTTGTTAGTATGTGTTTATTCGGATAGTCTGATTTAATATATAATTCAGTGCAGAAAACTTGAAATTCGTGCTTTCGACTAACACCAAATCTAAAGTAGATGATGAACACCCGGTGCGATGGTCTAGTGGTTAGCGTGCTCGCCACTAAGCCAGCGGACGGAAGGTCCCGGGTTCGAAATAAGAATTATAGTCATGATGAATATAATACAGAGGGGGGGAAGTCGGCCGCGGCCGCAAAGGGGGAACAGGGAGAAAAAAGGAGAACACTAGAGGAGAGAAACGGGTCACAATGAGGGGAGAAGGATGGTAACAAACACGAAAAGCTAAGGAGAAAACAAATAAGTAAGTGGTGATTAACCGAACAAGCCACGTGTAATTAAACCAAAATAAAATCTATTCGCATTGATTTTTATATATCCACAACTGATACTTTTGAAGAGGTATATCATTTTTCCAGGACTTCGGTATTACAGTATTCCTACACATTACTTAGCCATTCAAAACGTAGTGTATTAATTTTAAAATAACGATTATTAGTTTTCGCAGACTGAATCAGTAAAAGAATTCCGGAATTTGTATATTAACATTCATACAGAGTTTATTAAAGACGCAGAAAGTAAATAATAAGAATTACACTAACCTAACACCGTAAAATTAATATACTTTTCTATGCCAAATTTAGTTTTTTTTTTAAATTCAAAAATGCAATCCGTGCGTATTAATTTTAATACGCTTATAATAGATACCTTGCAATACGTATATGATTTTTCAAGTACTGAAGTGTTGCGATATTACTAAACGATTATTAGACATTCGAAAAGCAGTGCATTGATTTTCAAACGACAATATTAAACTTCATAAACGGTATCTGTAAAAAGACTTCCTACACTTTTATATTAATTTTAATACAGATTTTTTTTACAGTGTTTATACTGAATATATACGTATTATTCTATTTTTCGTCACTACATATGCGACCGATATATATACAGGGTGTCCCAGAAGTAACGTAAGCCCTTCTAGCATCTGGTAGGAAAAAAAATTGTGAGACGAAAAGTCCTTAGTGATTTTTTGATCAGACGCATAGATAATTAATTACGAATTAAAATAAATAGCCAATCAGGTGCGCGCTACAGCGGAAAGACTACGCTGCCTTTCTATTGCGTGCGCCTGAAAATGTGTGTGGAGGGAAAATTCCGAAAGCATGTGGGCAAGTGCACACACACACACACGCGTGTGCGCATGTACACAAACTAGGACACACACACTTGCAGACACACACACACACATACACACAATCTCACACACACTTGCACACATGCTTTCGGAATTTTCCCTCCGCACACATTTTCAGGCGCACGGAATTACAACGCATTCCCCTATCCCTCCCCTCTGCGCTGCCTTTCCGCTGTAGCGCGCACCTGATTGGCTGTTTATTTTAATTCATAATTAATTATCTATGCGTCTGATCAAAAAATTACTGAGGACTTTTCGTCTTAGAATTTGTTTTCCTACCTGATGCTAGAAGAGCGTAAGTTACTTCTGGGACACCCTGTATATGTAGCATATATCAGGTTGATAAAAAAGTTTTGTCGCAATAATTTCAATATAATTTATTTATTTATATATCTTATACAAAACATTTCTAATCAACAATATATTCGCCATCGGTTTCTATGACACTCGACCATCTAGTTGGCAACTCATTTATTCCCTTTGCCCAAAACTGCGGCGGCTGGAACTCAAAGAAATTTGAAATATCCCTTCTGAGATCGTCGACGTTTTCGAAAGTTTTGTTTCTCAAATATGCCTTCAAATGTCTGAACAAATGGTAGTCAGATGGCGCGATGTCGGGAGAGTATGGTGGATGAGGAACGGTATTCCAGTGAAGCTCAGTGATTGTTTTGTGGGTTTCCTTTGCGACATGGGGTCTCGCGTTGTCGTGGAGAAGGTGCACAGTCGCGCGTCTTGGCCGTTTTTTTCTTATAGCTTTTGCCAATTCCTGGAGATTTTCGATGTATCGTGTAGAGGAGATCGTCTTACCTACAGGGAGAAAATTGTGAAACAGCATTCCCTTTGCGCCCCAGAAACAGCACAACAAAACCTTTTGTGAGTGACGATCAGATTTCGGTTGGTGTGGCGGTTTTTCTCCGATAGGAAGCCAGTAGGCTAAACGCGTTCTGTTATCATACAAGACCCAGCTTTCATCTCCCGTCACAAGATCTAAAAACTCCTTGCGATGGTGGCGAAGCAGGAGAGACTGGCAGATGGTCACGCGACAGTCCTTATTGTCGTCGGTGAGACGGTGTGGTATCCATTGAGCTAGAACCTTCCTGTATCTCAAGTTGTGTGATGGATTGTTGACGGTTGGGTGCAGCCAAGTTCTCTTGCTAGCTCGTGCGTACTTGCTTCCGGTTTTTCTTTGATGCAGCGGAGTAATGCTTCATCATCGATGGTCGACGGTCGTCCGGAACGTTCCTTATCTTCAAGGCTTGTGTCTCCAGATTTAAAACGATTGAACCAACGCTGGACTGTTCGATGAGAACCTACGTTCTCGCTGAATGCATCCTGTATATTTTTAGCAGTTGTGCTTGCGTTCGTGCCGCGCCGCCACTCGTAAAAAATGATCGCTCGAAGTTGCTCCTGCGAGATCGAAGCCATTTCTGTCCACTAGAACGCGCGCTCGCCCTTTTATACCCTGTCACGCGGAAGAGTGGAAAACATTCTAGAATATTCTCGACATAGCTCGATGTCATATTGCGTCAATACGTAAAAAGACATTTTTAAAATTTTTGCGACAAAACTTTTTTATCAACCTGACACTTTCTGCATATATTTTACATACATAAATTTCGATGGGGGCGACTATGTAGATTGGGAGATAATGGGTTTTGAAATTGCAACTTTTACCACTGCAGGGTGTGTTTTGAAATTGAGACAGATTAATTTTGCGTAAAAAATATTTGTCCCCTATAATAAGAAGACATATGGCAACACCGCATCGTTCCACGTATCCAATGACGTGAGTTTGCGCGGCATATTTCAAATAATACTGCAACACAAATTTTTATTCGGAAGTAACTTTTAATAAAAAAAAGTTGTTAATTAGTTATGAATGAACCAACACTTTTATTTGTTAATGAAGATACAATAAACAATATAAAATATTAATATTTATTATGCAAATATCTATTTATGAGAAGATTTTTAACTTTAGGAACACGATAAGTATTTTTTTCTCGAAATATTGAACAATACTGTTCTGTGGTGTTGCCATATGCCTTCTTATAATCGGGGAGAAATATTTTTTACGAATAACTATTCTGTCTTTCCTGAACATTTTTAGCAAACCTGAATAGTAAAGGTATGGAATAGGTCGCGAATGGAATATGGAATGGAATGGAATATAGACGCGAATGGAATTTGGAATAGAATGGAATATGGACACAAGTGGAATATGGAATGGAATGGAATATGGAATGAAATGGAATATCGAATGGAATGGAGTATGGACGCGAATGGAATCTGGAATGGAATGGAATATAGATGCGAATGGAATTCGGAATAGAATGGAATATGGACGCAAGTGGAATATGGAATGGAATGGAATATGGACGCGAATGGAATATGGAATGGAATGGAACATCGAATGGAATGGAATATGGAATGGAATAGAATATGGAATGGAATGGAATATGGAATGTAATGGAATATGGAATGGAATGGAATATGGAATGGAATGGAATATGGAATGGAATGAAATATGGAATGGAATGAAATATAGAATTGAATGGAATATGGAATGGAATGGAATATGGAATGGAATGGAATATGGAATGGAATGAAATATAGAATTGAATGGAATATGGAATGGAATGGAATATGGAATGGAATGGAATATGGAATGGAATGGAATATAGAATTGAGTGGAATATGGAATGGAATGGAATATAGAATTGAATGGAATATGGAATGGAATGGAATATGGAATGGAATGGAATATGGAATGGAATGGAATATGGAATGGAATGGAATATGGAATGGAATGGAATGGAATATGGAATGGAATGGAATATGGAATGCAATGGAATATGGAATGGAATGGAATATGGAATGGAATGGAATATGGAATGGAATGGAATATGGAATGGAATGGAATATGGAATGAAATGGAATATGGAATGGAATGAAATATGGAATGGGATGGAATATTGAACGGAATGGAAAATGGAATGGGATGGAATATTGAACGGAATGGAAAATGGAATGGAGAGGAATATGGACGCGAATGGAATATGAAATGAAATAGAATATGGACGCGAATGGAATATGAAATGGAATGGAATGGAATATGGAATGGAATGGAATATGGAATGGAATGGAATATGGAATGGAATGGAATGGAATATGGAATGGAATGGAATATGGAATGGAATGGAATATGGAATGGAATGGAATATGGAATGGAATGGAATATGGAATGGAATGGAATATGGAATGGAATGGAATATGGAATGGAATGGAATATGGAATGGAATGGAATATGGAAAGGAATATGGAATATGGAATGGAATATGGAATGGAATATGGAATGGAATGGAATATGGAATGGAATGGAATATGGAATAAAATGGAAAATGGACGCGAATGGAATATGGAATGGAATGGAATATGGAATGGAATGGAATATGGAATAAAATGGAAAATGGACGCGAATGGAATATGGAATGGAATGGAATTTGGAATGGAAAGGAATATGGAATGGAATGGAATATGGAATGGAATGGAATATGGAATGGAATGTAATATGGAATGGAATGGAATATGGAATGGAATGTAATATGGAATGGAATGGAATATAGAATGGAAAGGGATATGGAATGGAATGGAATATGGAATGGAGTATGGAATGGAATATGGAATGGAATATGGAATGGAATATGGAATGGAATATGGAATGGAATGGAATATGGAATGGAATATGGAATGGAATGGAATATGGAATGGAATATGGATGCGAACGGAATATGGAATGCAATGGAATATGGAATGGAATGGAATATGGAATGGAATGGAATATGGAATGGAATGGAATATGGAATGGAATGGAATATGGAATGGAATGGAATATGGAATGGAATGGAATATGGAATGGAATGGAATATGGAATGGAATGGAATATGGAATGGAATGGAATATGGAATGGAATGGAATATGGAATGGAATGGAATATGGAATGGAATGGAATATGGAATGGAATGGAATATGGAATGGAATGGAATATGGAATGGAATGGAATATGGAATGGAATGGAATATGGAATGGAATGGAATATGGAATGGAATGGAATATGGAATGGAATGGAATATGGAATGGAATGGAATATGGAATGGAATGGAATATGGAATGGAATGGAATATGGAATGGAATATGGAATGGAATGGAACATGGAATGGAATGGAATATGGAATGGAATGGAATATGGAATGGAATGGAATATGGAATGGAATGGAATATGGAATGGAATGGAATATGGAATGGAATGGAATATGGAATGGAATGGAATATGGAATGGAATGGAATATGGAATGGAATGGAATATGGAATGGAATGGAATATGGAATGGAATGGAATATGGAATGGAATGGAATATGGAATGGAATGGAATATGGAATGGAATGGAATATGGAATGGAATGGAATATGGAATGGAATGGAATATGGAATGGAATGGAATATGGAATGGAATGGAATATGGAATGGAATGGAATATGGAATGGAATGGAATATGGAATGGAATGGAATATGGAATGGAATGGAATATGGAATGGAATGGAATATGGAATGGAATGGAATATGGAATGGAATGGAATATGGAATGGAATGGAATATGGAATGGAATGGAATATGGAATGGAATGGAATATGGAATGGAATGGTATATGGAATGGAATGGAATATGGAATGGAATGGAATATGGAATGGAATGGAATATGGAATGGAATGGAATATGGAATGGAATGGAATATGGAATGGAATGGAATATGGAATGGAATGGAATGGAATATGGAATGGAATGGAATATGGAATGGAATGGAATATGGAATGGAATGGAATATGGAATGGAATGGAATATGGAATGGAATGGAATATGGAATGGAATGGAATATGGAATGGAATGGAATATGGAATGGAATGGAATATGGAATGGAATGGAATATGGAATGGAATATGGAATGGAATATGGAATGGAATGGAATATGGAATGGAATGGAATATGGAATGGAATGGAATATGGAATGGAATGGAATATGGAATGGAATGGAATATGGAATGGAATGGAATATGGAATGGAATGGAATATGGAATGGAATGGAATATGGAATGGAATATGGAATGGAATGGAATATGGAATGGAATGGAATATGGAATGGAATGGAATATGGAATGGAATGGAATATGGAATAGAATGGAATATGGAATGGAATGGAATATGGAGCGGCATGAAATATGGACGCGAATGGAATATAAAATGGAATCGAGTATGGAATTGAATGGCATGGAATGGAATATAGAGCGGCATGAAATATGGACGCGAATGGAATATAAAATGGAATCGAGTATGGAATTGAATGGAATGGAATATGGGATGGAATCGAGTATGGAATGGAATGGAATGGAATGAAATATGGAATGGAATGGAATATGGAATGGAATATGGAACGGAATGGAATATGAAATGGAATGGAATACGGAATGGAATGGAATATGGAATGGAATATGGAATGGAATATGGAATGGAATATGGAATAGAATATGGAATGGAATATGGAATGGAATATGGAATGGAATATGGAATAGAATATGGAATAGAATATGGAATGGAATATGGAATGGAATATGGAATGGAATATGGAATGGAATGGAATATGGAATGGAATGGAATATGGAATGGAATGGAATATGGAATGGAATGGAATATGGAATGGAATGGAATATGGAATGGAATGAAATATGGAATGGAATGGAATATGGAATGGAATGGAATATGGAATGGGATGGAATATGGAATGGAATGGAATATGGAATGGAATGGAATATGGAATGGAATGGAATATGGAATGGAATGGAATATGGAATGGAATGAAATATGGAATGGAATGGAATATGGAATGGAATGGAATATGGAATGGGATGGAATATGGAATGGAATGGAATATGGAATGGAATGGAATATGGAATGGAATGGAATATGGAATGGAATGGAATATGGAATGGAATGGAATATGGAATGGAATGGAATATGGAATGGAATGGAATATGGAATGGAATGGAATATGGAATGGAATGGAATATGGAATGGAATGGAATATGGAATGGAATGGAATATGGAATGGAATGGAATATGGAATGGAATGGAATGGAATGGAATATGGAATGGAATAGAATATGGAATGGAATGGAATATGGAATATGGAATGGAATATGGAATGGAATATGGAATGGAATGGAATATGGAATGGAATGGAATATGGAATGGAATGGAATATGGAATATGGAATGGAATGGAATATGGAATGGAATGGAATATGGAATGGAATGGAATATGGAATGGAATGGAATATGGAATGGAATGGAATATGGAATGGAATGGAATATGGAATGGAATGGAATATGGAATGGAATGGAATATGGAATGGAATGGAATATGGAATGGAATGGAATATGGAATGGAATGGAATATGGAATGGAATGGAATATGGAATGGAATGGAATATGGAATGGAATGGAATATGGAATGGAATGGAATATGGAATGGAATGGAATATGGAATGGAATGGAATATGGAATGGAATGGAATATGGAATGGAATGGAATATGGAATGGAATGGAATATGGAATGGAATGGAATGGAATATGGAATGGAATGGAATATGGAATGGAATGGAATATGGAAGGGAATGGAATATGGAATGGAATGGAATATGGAATGGAAAGGAATATGGAATGGAATGGAATATGGAATGGAATGGAATATGGAATGGAATGGAATATGGAATGGAATGGAATATGGAATGGAATGGAATATGGAATGGAATGGAATATGGAATGGAATGGAATATGGAATGAAATATGGAATGGAATATGGAATGGAATGGAATATGGAATGGAATGGAATATGGAATGGAATGGAATATGGAATGGAATGGAATACGGAATGGAATGGAATATGGAATGGAATGGAATGGAATACGGAATGGAATGGAATACGGAATGGAATGGAATACGGAATGGAATGGAATACGGAATGGAATGGAATACGGAATGGAATGGAATATGGAATGGAATGGAATATGGAATGGAATGGAATATGGAATGGAATGGAATATGGAATGGAATGGAATATGGAACGGAATGGAATATGGAATGGAATGGAATGGAATATAGAATGGAATACGGAATGGAATGGAATACGGAATGGAATGGAATACGGAATGGAATGGAATACGGAATGGAATGGAATATGGATTGGTATGGAATATGGAATGGAATGGAATATGGAATGGAATATGGAATGGAATGGAATACGGAATGGAATATGGAATGGAATGGAATGGAATATGGGATGGAATATGGAATGGAATGGAATATGGAATGGAATGGAATATGGAATGGAATGGAATATGGAATGGAATGAAATATGGAATGGAATGGAATATGGAATGGAATGGAATATGGAATGGGATGGAATATGGAATGGAATGGAATATGGAATGGAATGGAATATGGAATGGAATGGAATATGGAATGGAATGGAATATGGAATGGAATGGAATATGGAATGGAATGGAATATGGAATGGAATGGAATATGGAATGGAATGGAATATGGAATGGAATGGAATATGGAATGGAATGGAATATGGAATGGAATGGAATATGGAATGGAATGGAACGGAATGGAATATGGAATGGAATAGAATATGGAATGGAATGGAATATGGAATATGGAATGGAATATGGAATGGAATATGGAATGGAATGGAATATGGAATGGAATGGAATATGGAATGGAATGGAATATGGAATGGAATGGAATATGGAATGGAATGGAATATGGAATGGAATGGAATATGGAATGGAATGGAATATGGAATGGAATGGAATATGGAATGGAATGGAATATGGAATATGGAATGGAATGGAATATGGAATGGAATGGAATATGGAATGGAATGGAATATGGAATGGAATGGAATATGGAATGGAATGGAATATGGAATGGAATGGAATATGGAATGGAATGGAATATGGAATGGAATGGAATATGGGATGGAATGGAATATGGAATGGAATGGAATATGGAATGGAATGGAATATGGAATGGAATGGAATATGGAATGGAATGGAATATGGAATGGAATGGAATGGAATATGGAATGGAATGGAATATGGAATGGAATGGAATATGGAATGGAATGGAATATGGAATGGAATGGAATATGGAATGGAATGGAATATGGAATGGAATGGAATATGGAATGGAATGGAATATGGAATGGAATGGAATATGGAATGAAATATGGAATGGAATATGGAATGGAATGGAATATGGAATGGAATGGAATATGGAATGGAATGGAATATGGAATGGAATGGAATACGGAATGGAATGGAATATGGAATGGAATGGAATATGGAATGGAATGGAATGGAATACGGAATGGAATGGAATACGGAATGGAATGGAATACGGAATGGAATGGAATACGGAATGGAATGGAATACGGAATGGAATGGAATATGGAATGGAATGGAATATGGAATGGAATGGAATATGGAATGGAATGGAATATGGAATGGAATGGAATATGGAATGGAATGGAATGGAATATAGAATGGAATACGGAATGGAATGGAATACGGAATGGAATGGAATACGGAATGGAATGGAATACGGAATGGAATGGAATATGGATTGGTATGGAATATGGAATGGAATGGAATATGGAATGGAATATGGAATGGAATGGAATACGGAATGGAATATGGAATGGAATGGAATGGAATATGGAATGGAATATGGAATGGAATGGAATATGGAATGGAATGGAATATGGAATGGAATGGAATATGGAATGGAATGGAATATGGAATGGAATGGAATATGGAATGGAATGGAATATGGAATGGAATGGAATATGGAATGGAATGGAATATGGAATGGAATGGAATATGGAATGGAATGGAATATGGAATGGAATGGAATATGGAATGGAATGGAATATGGAATGGAATGGAATATGGAATGGAATGGAATAAGGAATGGAATATGGAATGGAATATGGAATGGAATGGAATAAGGAATGGAATGGAATATGGAATGGAATAAGGAATGGAATGGAATATGGAATGGAATGGAATATGCAATGGAATGTGGAATGGAATGGAATTGTGTCAGTCAGTATGTATTTTGTGATTAAACCGTATGAATCGTGGTACTCGCTCGTTTTGGCCGTCACTGAATAAGAATCTGTCTAGTAATGCGGAGATTCACATTGCCGAATACAATATAGTCGAAAATATGCGTCATATGACTGACATCATATAAGATAGTTGATAAGGAATGTGTGATATTTGATTACAAGCATAATGGAATGTACCAATCGATCCGTTCATGTCATTTTTTACACGTACGCAAAGGAGCTATCGCATTCGCAGCTTTTATCTCTGCTTACATGATCCACTCTCCCGATCGAGAACGAGATGAAATCAACGACAAACTCGACGGGATGGTTTCGAGAATGTGATATGGATACTAGAAGAATGATTGAGAAAATCGATTTCGCCTCTGTTCGCTAGAAACTGAGTGGCAATCGGCCGAGCTCCGTTTCGGCGACAGACCATCCACGTCTTCGGCATCGTTTACTGAACGAGAGATGAAATCGATGCAGCTCATAACGAGTATGACGGGGTTATGGCGACAACTACCCGAATGTATCAACCGAGCTGTTGATTTCAGCATTAACACGTGCTCAAAGGAGCTATCGTTGTATTCGCATCTTTTACCTCTGCTTACATGATTCCCTCTCCCGATCAGGACCGAGATGAAACCAATGACAAACTCGACGGGACGGTTTCGAGTATGTCCTATGGATGCTAGGAAAATGACCGAGAGAATCGATTTCATCTCTGTTCCCTAAGCACTGGGCGCCGATAGTCCAAACCTACAACGCCTACAACTGTCATGCAAGTCGTCGATTTCAAAGGTATCCTCTCGCTTTGAGGGGAACTAAGCGAAAAGGGAATGTATAAATCGACGAATGATTTCAGAAATGTTCGACCGAGGGTCCAGGGATCATACGGCGCGCTGTTTGCTGTTTTGCTCACTTAAAAGCTCGCAGTCGCATGAACCAGATGTGGCTACTTGGGTTTAATCTTTGTTATTTGTATAAGTTTGAAATATCGTATTTTCCCAAAATTAGGGTACTCGTCAGCTGGATAATTCGGATATTCAGAATACCGGTAACATGAATCGAAATCATTTATATGTAAGAGAACAATTTTTTAACGAGCTTTCACTTAATATGCTAAAAAGTAGAAAATATTATTTTTACCAAGTCACCCATATGCGACTATAAATGAAAGCTTGTGTCACATTTTAGTTGCATGTTTGCAAAATTTCAGAGCTCGAAAAAGTTGAAAAGTGGATAAAGTACCGATTTTCCATTTTGCATTCAACAGAACGTCGTAATTTAAAAAAGAAATGTATTTTTTTAAGTCGAATCATGCGCTGTCACGTCTGGGATACATGTTTGCAAAATTTCAGAGCTCTAAGTAATTGGAAAGTGGGTGTAATATCGATTTTCCGTTTCGCATCTAACACCAAGTCAAGTTAAATAAAAGCTTGTAAAAAACTAAACAAAAAAAACGTACTGTACCTCGGTACTTGAAACTCCAGACATATTGGATTGGTTCCGAATCTGTTAATTTTTATTCATTGAGATAACAATCATAACAGAAACTCTCATTGAATAATATCATCGGGCGTGATAATTGATATCACTGCCGCAACAACTAAGAATGGAAAATTTGATCAAAGTCGTAATGAAAATTAAACAATTTTTTCGTGATTCGATATGGAAACGTCTGCGTCGAGTCTTCACGATAACGGCAATACGAAAAAAAAAATATTCGCTCATTCCCTCCAAATTTGAAAAACACCAAATTATTGACCGTTCTGTGCTTTATTTCTCTCAAAAATAAAGATTACGAATGCATTGAACAATCTTATTTCCTATCATCATCGCTCGCGGGTAGAATTACAAGTCTTCTGAATGTCGGCAACCTTCACGCCTCGGCCCGGACTCACGGAGCGGCAGTAGACGAAGCGGGAAATGTCACATCCGTTGGCCTGTCACGCCGACGCGAATGATACGCAAAACGTCAAATCATCCGTGCCGTCATCTGTCAAACGGTGCGTTCCTCAAGCCATGCAGGTTCAATTACACATTACTGGGATAATCTACCAGGTGTGTAAGTATGAAACCGGAATTTGCCCATAGGTGGCGCTAGATGTCGATGCAGTTACCGACACATCACGTCAGCGGTGTCTTGTTATTGTATTGATATCCGACAAAGATTTTCAACTCACAATAACACGAGTTTCATTCAGTAGCATTAGTTTATTAGAGATAAACATGTCGAGTTTTGTGCCAACAAATTACGATTTGCGGACAGCACTACTTTTCTGTTTTCATCTGAAGAAAACCGCAGCCGAATCGCATCGAATGCTTGTGGAGGCGTTTGGTGAGCATGCTCTCGGTAAAACACAGTGTTTCGAGTGGTTCAAACGGTTCAAAAGTGGCGATTTTGACGTGAGGAACGAAGAACGTGGAAGACCACCGAAAAAGTTTGAACACGCTGACCTGCAAGCCTTGTTGGACGAAGACGACGCTCAAACACAACAACAACTGGCGGATCAGTTAAAGGTGACCCGAGAAGCCATCTCCCTTCGGTTGAAAGCCATGGGAAAGATACAAAAGGTGGGGAAATGGGTTCCACATGAACTCAACGAAAGACAGCAGGAAAACCGCAAAACATCATGCGAAATGCTGCTCGCCAGGTTCAAAAGAAAGTCATTTCTCCATCGAATTGTGACTGGCGATGAAAAGTGGATATATTTCGAGAATCCTAAGTGCAAAAATTCATGGGTTACTCCGGGTGAACCATCAACATCGACGGCAAGACCAAACCGCTACGGACAAAAGACAATGCTGTGTGTTTGGTGGGATCAGAAGGGCGTAATCTACTACCAGCTGCTGAAACCTGGGGAAACTGTCAATACTCAACGCTACCGACAACAAATGACCGATTTGGATCGAGTTTTGCGTGAAAAACGACCAGAATACCAACAAAGACAACACAAGGTGATTTTGCTGCATGACAATGCACCAGCACACAAAGCAAAACAGGTCCAGGAAACGATAGAGTCGTTCCGTTGGGAGATTCTTCAGCACCAGCCTTACTCACCGGACCTTGCCCCATCCGATTACTACTTGTTTGCATCGATGGGACACGCACTTGCTGAGCAGCTCTTTACTTCTTACGAAGATGTACGAAAATGGCTCGATGACTGGTTTCCCTCAAAAGAGCAACAGTTCTTTTGGCGCGGAATCCACAAATTGCCAGAAAGATGGGAAAACTGTATAGATAGCGACGGACAATACTTTGAATAAGTTACTTTGTATCATATCATTACAATAAACGTGTTTTTTTCTGTACAAAAATTCCGGTTTCATACTTACACACCTGGTATAATTGAATTTTATTCGATTACATTATTGCCCATCTCTGGTACCTTGAAGCTAGTCTGATGATGGACGTGGGAAGTGGGCAATGCAACTCGTTAATAGCATATACTAGGACAGTCGAGTCTGTGCTCATTTGTTTTGTTACTATACGCACAATTCATTACACACGATGACGAGAGTCTGATGATGGCGGTGGGAGGTGGACACTGGAGGTCCATATTGATATTTGTTAGGACAGCAGAGTTTGTGCTCAGTTGATTCGTTATTACGAGCACATTTCATTACACATGACAACGAGAGTCTGATAATAGTGGTGGGCGGTGGGAACTCAAATTTCCGAATGGCCAATGGTAGGACAATCGAGTCTGGGCTCATTCACTTTGTTGATCTGAGCACTATTTATAATTACTCTATCATAAAGTTTCTCGCCAAACCTTAATAACCTAAGGCACGGTTTTTTATTACACCGATGTCTGAATGTCATGGGGGTCTCCCATGGCCAATAAATAAACAAATTCTAATACTAAAAAGTATAAAACAAACTGAACGTAAAAAATCTTTTCAACCATGCTTTTATTTATAAACTATCGAACTAAGAAGGAAAAAATAACATTTAGTGTATGAAGTTAAATAGGGAAGCTACAGAAAAACCCCATCTTTGGTCAGTGATCAAAGGCGCAGGCAGTACATACTTAATAAAACTTACATAAACGTAGAACTTAAAAAATTTTAAATATTGTTTTAAAAGCTTGAGGCATGAAACGGCATTATACTTGAAATAAAGCCTCAAGCATTTAAGAGAATATTTAATTTTTTAAAAGTTCTACCTTTATGTAAGTTTTATGTAGTATGTACTGCCTGTGCCTTTGATCATTAACAAAGGATGGGATTCTTTTGTAGCTTTACTATTTAATTTCATACACTAAATAGTTTTTTACTTTTTAGTTCAATAGTCTATAAACAAAAACTTGTTTAAAAGAAGATTTTTTACATTTAGTTTTTTTATTTTTCCCCAGTTCATTTTTTTTTGAGGTGTAATAGATTTCTGCGGTTCATTTATTAGCTTTGAATATGTTTGGGATTTGAATATTTTGTTTTGTTTTTCTAAATTCCGATTTTTTTGTTTATTTCAATTATTAATATTTTTAATGACACAAATTTGTACACAAATTTGTTAATGTAGATACAAATAAAGGTCCGAACGATTTTTCCATCTTACTTATTCCTTAAACATTAATTTTTCTAAATAACCCTGATTTTCGGGTCCTCACAGTAGCCTAACCCCTTAATGACATAAAAACTGCAGGCACTCCCACTATGGCAAAAAAAATAGATTTCTTGGTTTTATTACGAAGGGAGCAGGCGGGATTTTTACAACTGGGTTGAAATCCAAGTGTATTATTCATAATGATTTATTTAAAACGATCGACGCTAATAATATAAAAAATACAATGGTATTATATAGTATATGTTTGGAGAAGATAGTATGTACAACAGAATCTATATGTATATGTCAATATATACATATTTCTTAAATGTATTACATATATATATATATATGTATATCAATTAGTATAACGACATTCGTTATAACATACAAACGTGTCCGTGACGTTAACCCTTCGACTGCACACTGAGTCGTCTTAACCCCATTTTCTTCTTCGTGAAAGTGCGTATTTTTCAACGCATCTCCTACTTTAAACAAATGTTTGGGCACAAAATTTTTGTTTTTTTTTTTTAATAAATTTTCCGCCACAAAATAAGGATCATTGACTACAAAAAACGTTGCTACAAAAAAAATGCATATTTACCGAAATACAACGATCTGAAAAACGTCTGGGGTCCGATCGACCCCACATGCCGTCAGAGGTTCGTGGCAGTCCCGGATTTATACTTTTCTTGAGTATAGGTCACTTGACTTTGTGCCGCCCCTCCTATCTTAATCACTTGTATTTACCTAGAACTTTTTAGGTGCTTTTAAAATCCGCCGCCCTCTAAAGTCTGCCGGCCCTAGGCAGCTTTCCATTACAGCCTATTGGCAGATGCAGGACTGGTACGTGGCGGAAGTGAGCAGTCGCAGGGTTAAGTATAATTTCGAACGTGTTCGATATATATATAGCACATATACTTCGAGGTACGGAGATTGTATTAGTTCTCTCATATAACGCCCGCCGACACTTTTTTCCCCGTTTTATTATACAACGGAGCTAGAAAAACATTCACAAGCGCGGCAGCTCTTCTCGGATAAACGCATCATTGTTCGCTAACGAAAAAAAAAGAAATATATATATATATATATAAATTTGAGTTGACGGACTGGTATCCCTTCCGTAACATCGTTGGTGGAGCCTGCGCGAACCCCAAGAAAGTAGCGTACAGCCGACAAAGTCTCGCTGATTATTCGTCCTGCTCGCTCTCATTCCGCGCGAGATAATATACCATTGCTCTCCGCATCTCTTTCATGGCTCCGCGATATATCGGAATACGCTACACACGAGCAGCGACGAAAACAAACAACAGCAAGCACCCAATACACAATTCTCAAGCGAGTTTTTTTTTGCTTCCTTTGTCTCCCTCTCGTTCGGCGCAAAGCTGCGATAAGCCGGACAACGTTGCGCGTCGAATGGGGCGACGTACGGATCGAAAACAGGCACGCACGCAAAAAAAAAGAACAGTAACGAAGATTGTGAAAACGTTCGCATCGTCAACGCGCTACAAAAAATGCTCACGTTTCGAACGTACACTCGCGTTTACGCGTGTCCATAAACGTTTCGAATCTGACTGTGCAAAAACATCACCTCCCATCTCTCTCGTTCCACGATCGCTTTGTCGTAGGATCGAAACATTTTCGTAGCGCGATTAAAAGCCAAGATAAGGTACAATTTCCAACATACGTTTCTCGGCTGTTCAATATTGGCACGAAAATAGATCGTTCGAAAGAACGACGCTGAAAAAACGCGATGCTTTGGGGCTAAAGAACAATGATGTACTCGGATATATAAGCGGAGCAATTGCGTCGATGTTCTTTTTGAATCGTTTCTACGAAGGAAAGAAAATACTATAGGTGTATATATATATATATATATATATATATATATATATATATATATATTGCGTATAACAAAGATATAAATAAATAGAAGACTAAGTGGGCTCGAGGGGGAAGGATTGGGGCGTTAGCTGTTCCTTGGTACAAGCAATGCACGAATGAAAAATCTCTAGAAATTGGTGCATTAAAAACGTGCTCGCGCAGCACCAAAGTAGCGAAGTATAAGCTAAACGTGATCACGACGTCTTATGGCTCGCACTTCGCTCAATCCCGTACGATCTTTGCTACACTTAGTTCGTCTTCGACAATTTCCTTAATCGATTATACTTTCTCCGGAGTTTTTGTTTCTGTCCGGTATCGAATAAACGTTTTTTTTTTCTCGTCTTCTTCGAGTGTGCGAAATATGGAAAGAGCGATTGCCTTTGACGATCGAGGTCATGAAATTTATTTATACGTAGATTGGTATGTTTTCTCCTTTGATACTCCTTCGATACTCTCGTTGAGTATCCGAGAGATAATAAAAATTGTCATATATTATTTGGCAACAACGAATTCCACAAGTCTTGAGAGGGCGGGGGAGGGGCAGAGGCGAAGGCCCAAGGGAGAGGAGAGGGTAGGATTTAAAAGCGAGATTCCCAACGTCCAGTATCTCTGAGCGCTTTCTTCCGACGTTTTTTTTTAACCATTTTGCTGGACGATTACGGATCTCGAGTCTACAACGAGTCGAAGTTTGAATCGCGATCGCTGGTCTGTAAAAGAAAAAAAATCACGGTGTTAGCTTATTGACTCTCGTGAGGAATAACAGGCTTACGCTATTTTGCTCTTGATCGAAGTTTCTTTCATGTATTTTTTTTACCAGCTTTTATTTGCACTTCCCGAGTACTTAGAGCTCTGAATTTTTTCAAACATGCATTCAAGGGGTGACAACGCATGATTCAACTTAAAAAAAACCGACTTTCTGTGAGATGCAAAGCGGAAGATCGATATTTCACCCACTTCCCGACAACTTAGAGCTTAGAAATTTTGCAAACATGAAAAGATGACGCAACTATGCAACTATGCAACTATGATGTGACGCAACGATGCAACTACGCAGCTGCGAGATGACGCAACTATGCAACTACGCAACTATGAGGTGACGCAACTATGCAACTATGAGGTTACGCAACTATGCAACTATGAGGTGATGCAACTATGCAACTATGAGGTGACGCAACTATGCAACTATGAGGTGACGATACATGCAAAGTGTATGAGAACGTATGAATTGGCTCTAACAAGGAAAGGTCGCGAGGTCGAACTCTCCAATTTCGACGAAATTTAGCATGTTTGTAGAATGGGTAAAAATAGGTGACACGTATCTTTTTATATCTGCGGAACCCGATTTTTAAGAGGTGAAACGCACTCTCGAAAATAGGGGTGTTTTTCGTTTGAAATGTATTGTCATCTGCATCGTTCTTATCTCTAATGTATAGTACACGGAAAAATAAACGTTGTTGCAATTTGATTTTTTTTCCATATCTCGTACTGTTGAAACGCTATCGACGAAAACCGAAAAACTCCCCTATTTTCGAGGATTCGTTTCACCCCTTAAAAATCGGGTTCTGCAGATATAAAAAATACCTTTCGCCTATTTTTACCGATTCTACAAATATGCAAAATTTGTCGAAATCGAAGAGTTCGACCTCACGACCTTTCCTTGTAAGTGCTCTCGATCGCACATTCGTTAAAAGCGTCCGATAGGTGAAATAGGTTAAAAGACAAGGTCCAATAGGCGGTGAGCCAACATCTATGATAGATGCCACCTATCATAGTTCTCCAGGATTTTTCCTGACAATCAATCGATAACAACACCGGTTCGTTTGGACGAATTAATCTCTCTTTGCAAAAATTTCAGAGCTCTAGTAAAATCAACTGAATACTAAAAAGAAGAAAATAATTGATATGTAAAAAGATTTTATTTAAACAAGCTTTTATTGAATGTACTACAAAGTAGAAATTTTTTTTACTAAGTCATATGTCACTACAGTAGAACCTCGTTTATCCGACCTTCGATTAACCGACGTTCCGCATTATCCGAGACACCTAACTCATCCGAGTCCTCCGCATTATCCGAGGTGTACCCTCGGATAATACGGAGGATCTCGGATAAAATGGAAAAATCTGCTATGCCTATGCGTGGAGTAGTCCTATATTGCTACTGTTTTTCGTATTATCCGAGATTTCACTTATCCGAGGTACCCTCTTCCCATATTACCTCGGATAAGCGAGGTTCTACTGTATAAAGAAAAGCTTGGGGCGCTCAAAATGTAGATATATAATCTTTAATTTACATAAATCCGTTAACATATCAACTGTATTTAATTTACTGTAAAACAACCTTAGATTTCTTAAATAAATATCCTACAACTGAGTATAATCGTGTGGTAATATTTTCTCTAATTACTATTGTGCCAAATTAAACACGGTTAATGAAACTGAATTGATCAAATCTATCAAACATTTAAAAAGTTGAGCGCCACAAGCTTTTATTTATAGTCACATATATGTGACTTGGTAAAACAATTATTTTCTACTTTTTAGTACATTAAACAAAAGCTTGTTAAATTTTTTTTCACACATTCTTTCTACATCTGAAGAACGTTATCTGGACATTTCAAGCCGAATAGGGCAAACCGACCAGCTGATAGACGGAAACCGGCGAATGGACGAACGCTGATTTATATTTTAAATAAGTGATCGATGAAAACTCGAATTACTATAATTTAGGAGAGAAATCGCAGGTGTCGTTAAAACCGATTTCTTAATTTAATATCCAATTTTTACACCACACGAAATGTTTCTAGTTTCTGGTTCTTGTACACTGCGCAAATTAATTACGATACGGCTAAGCACAGTAGTTGTTCTCAAGGCGAAAACAATAGTTTTTTATGAGTTTTGAAGATAAGTGTTGTTTTCATTACTTGAGATAGAATCAATCTTCATTTTTTTGCAAAATTTCTAAATAAATTCGTAATAATAGGTCAGAATTAGACATGTTTATTCCCTGGTGTATTCTATTCTATGCTTATTCCATGTTTATTCTATTCTAACCTGTCTCCGGTGAATGGACATATGGGCTCTGTTCTGATAATTCTCAAAGCAGAGTAAAACATTGAGCTCGTTTGCTGAAAATTGCTTAAATAATTACTGTTAAGAGATGACAATGTACATTTCATTAGATTCGTTTTTTTTTAATTTCGACAAAATTTGATTTTCTATTCCTCTGAAACAAACTTTGGTAGTTTTTTGAAAATGTCACGTTAAGATGCAGAAAAGCTTTGTGTATTTTCTACGCAATCATAATAACAACTATGATACTCATATGTATAAAAATGTTATATTTTTTTGTGCAACCCTGTGATCTCCAAATGTAAATAGTATTTAATAAAAATAAATAATAAATCGTTACAGCGTTCATCTACTAATCTACCAACCTACTAATTTTTCATTATTTTGAGATCCTCTGAACATATATGTATTTATATTAAGGGGGAGATCCCTTTATAACGTGAAGAAGCGCTTATGGCGCGGAAATAATTACCACAAGGAGACCGAGAGTCTATTTTATGGCTCCGGTAAGTCATTTAGTAAATTTCGTACATTTAAACCATCTCCGAAAAATCGATTTTTTTCAGTTATTCAATAAACAATTTTTTAAAATACTTTAACAAATCTTTTGGGGGGAAGATATCATTGGAGAGGGATGATCAAATACTCGATCGACGCGTTTTTTCAAGGGCTACGATATTTCCATTTGAACGAAAAGTGTATGAATTTTTTTCTAAAGAGTTATCGAATGAAAACTGATTTTTCAAAATTTCACCCCACTTTTTCACCCCCAAAATGAACTTCCACGACTTCGGCGCTGTGGACAAAAATAAAGCCGGGATTTTTCGGAACATTTTGTCTCCCAGTGCCGACCTCGTAGGGGTTGTAGTTTAGCAATAATCCACTCCCCATCCCTAATTCATGCCCTAAAGAAACCCTACACCCCGATGTTTAGGCAAACTTATATTTAGCACCCGCCGCACCTACAAAATCACCTGTCAAAAAATTAGCGTTCTTCTAATTTTTTCCGATTCGAATATACAGTACGACTGTACTAACAAGTCCTTCGCGAGCGTATTTTTCACAAAACGATTTTTTTCAAACCGGTGCACTCGATGGTCGTCAAAATGATAACGCGATTTGGCCAATTTTATATATTTAGGAATAATAAGAGCATTCTTACTCTGTCGGGCTTGAATAACGTCGGATGTTGAGAGGTCAATCTGAGAGTGCTACCGAGATCCCTCTCCATCGTCAGGTGACCCTCGCTGCCGCTGTCCCTCGCGTCCCTCGTGTCTTTCGAGTCGCTTCTCCGGCTCTGTGCGATCTTCGTCGACGTATGTACGGTCGTCGTGTCCCCGCAGGATTTCGCCAACGTCGAGCCCGACGAATCGCCGAAGTCGAGACGTAGCAGCTTCGTCGAAGTGGACGTTTCGCCGCACGAGCGCGCTAGGGTCGATCCAACGTCGCCTTGCAGGTCCGAACTTCTCGCTGTTTTTGTGGACGGCTCGACTTGCGCCGTCTCGGCGCACGAACGAGCTAGCGTCGATTCGGCGTCGCCGGTTCTCGTCACCGTTGCCGAAACCTTATTTTCAAATAAAACAAATTTCATCTCTCTCTCTCTCTCGCACGGACCTTCGAATGGATGGAATAAAAAAGTGAAATGAAAATTCGACGACAAACAGGCATACGGGGTGACATTTTTTCAATAGGGTATTATACCCTTTTTTGAAAGGTGTCTCAATTTGATCCTTTGGTGGTAATAAATTACTAGAATTTTTATTTCCATTTTATGATATCGATAAGTGCCATAAAAATGCAATTAAGCGGAGGTACCTGAGTGAACAGCGAGAAAAACAGGTAAACTTCGGGAATTTTTATCTAAAAAACTAATGTTTCGATTGGATCCGGGTTTTTTATAATTGGAAAATATGTACATTGAGGTATGTTTAGGAATTTTTTAAAATAAATTCGTTGACTGGAAGCGATTCAAACGCGATTATCTCGGAACATAGTTTTCAAAGTCGGTGCCAGATGTATGTCGAAAACGGCTTGTCCGATTTTGTCCAAATTTGGATACAATATTCTTCGATAGTTTTTCTCATTCGCCACGTAGGTTTTTTTTTAATTTTCATTTTTGACGGTATTGCGACCGTTTTAATTTAACATTCGTTTTTTGTTCGCAATTTCCGACGATTTTGGATTGCATACACATTGCATAAAAAAGCAATGGGTCAATCAAATGAAAAACCCCTACGTGGCGAACGAGAAAAACTATCGAAGAATATTGTATCCAAATTTCGACAAAATCGGACAAGCCGTTTTCGAGATACATCTGGCACCGACTTTAAAAACTATGTTTCGAGATAATCGCGTTTGAATCGCTTCCTGTCAACGAATTTATTTTAGAAAATTCCTAAACATATCTAAATATACATATTTTCCAATAAAAAAATCCGGATCCAATCGTAACATTACTTTTTGAGATAAAAATTCCCGAAGTCTACCTGTTTTTCTCGTCGTTTACTCAGGTACCTCCCCTTAAATTTTACATTTCAAATTCCCGCGCGGAAACGCTAGCCGCTATGCTGCTTCAGTTTGTGACGTCACTTGCATAGTAAACATCGATTCTGCGCTGATTGCGAGTACGTAAATGTTTTTAATCAACAGTGAGTTACGATCCCTATCATTGGTGTATTGTTCCCAAATGTAAGAATACTAGTGTAAAAACATCGGCAAAGTTGTGGATTTAAATGCCAAGTCATATAAATATGAGGAAGACTTGGTTAAAACTTGCGAGAATTGATCCAAAGTCATTGTCCGAACAAACTCATCTGTACTTTTGTGAAGTATCGATAACTGGTTGAAAATTTGCAATTAACTATGACAAACGTGAATGTATAGTTGTTGACGCTTTCTTTCACAGATTAGAGAGTAATACATCTACCGCTTTATTTGTTTACTATGCCAATGACCTCACATCCATTGTGGCGGCTAGCGTTTCACATATTCGTTACACAGATAAAAAAAATATATTAAAAAATGAATGATAACATTTATTTTGTGTTTTTATAAATTAAAACCAACATTCTTCGATTGTTTATTGCGAAAACGACCTTACTTATACATTCTTAGTATTTTTCTTACATAAAGTGAAATACCCTATTGTCACTTTTCGATCTTTTAGAACCCTCTGAACATTTATGTATTTACGGGGGGAGATCCCTTTATAACGTAAAGAAGAGCTCATGACCGAGAACTCCGCGAGGAAGCTGAGGGACTATTTTATGGCCCCCGTAAGTGATTTAGTCACAACATTTTTGGGTTGTGAGACTTTGAGGAGGTTGGAGCGGTCCAGCTGAGTCAAATAACGGTTTATGAAAAAAAGAATTCACCGAACCTCAAAAAAATGCCTACTAGGCATAGATTTATTACGTAGATGCTAATTATAATATAGAATTATAGGGCTTTATTATGCATTTTTATATTTTTATCACGTAAAAAAAACTTTTGTGTCACTACCAACTTGAAAAAGTATAACATTATCGATGATTATTATGAAAAAGCTGAGTCTGCAAATATTTTATACAACTCTGTATGAAATTTTGAGTAATTTATAATTAGGCCTATTTATATTTATGTCACGAGATTATTTATTATTTAATGAAGTGTTGATGAAATACGGTAAAATCGTGGACATTGAGGTTGGCAGCAATGCTCGTCATTCGCCAACCACGACCCGTAATCTTTCATCAAACCTCGATGATTCAAAATTGAACATATATGGTTTACGATAGGCAAGATGGAGGTTTTTTTCTCAATATTTACAAAGGTTTAGTTTGCGTTAGTCCGTTAGTAGAAATGGTTTATCTTATTGCCAAATAGCCAAAAAATACAGCACCCGTAGCGCGCTGTAATTTTTTTCTGGTGTTTTGGGGTGAAAAAACTTTAAAAGAATCGTAGACTCAGTATAGTCTAGGCAATCAAATATATTTTTTTTTGTTTTAATTCAATCTTGGATTATGGCTAACGCTCCAACCTCCAAACGCGTTTTCCTACAAACTACTCCTTCGTGAACCTCGTATAAGATAACTCAAAAACTTTCTGATCTATTAGGAGTACAACTTTGCAGTGACCGTTTTACTTAGAGAGCCACTGCAGCCGAAGTAGTGGCCCTAGCTCAATAAAAAAGTGGCATTTTAAACTAGAGGCTCTGCCAATGTAAACAATTAAAAAAAGCTAACGGATACGTGTATGCATTATAAAGTTATAGGCACTCAAACATGGCAACCTACGAACCGAATTCTTAGCATTTGCGGGAGGTTATGATTTACTTCTTCAACATCAAGAAATCTGCGGCTGAGGCCCACCGTTTGCTTGTAGATGCTTACGGGGAGGATTCTATTAGTGAGAAAACGTGTCGGCGGTGGTTTCAACGCTTGAAAAGTGGAGATTTTGAGGTCGAGAACAAGCATGGTGGCGGAAGGCAGAAAGTTTTTGAAGACGCAGAATTGGAGACCTTGCTGGACCAGGATTCGTGCCAAACTCAAGAGGAACTCGTCGAGACGTTAGGAGTAACCCAGCAAGCGGTTTCAAAACGTCTCCGGGATATGGGTATGATCCAAAAGCAAGGAAACTGGGTCCCGCATGAGTTGAAGCCGAGAGACATCGAGCGCCGATTTTTCACCTGTGAACAACTGCTCCAAAGACAACAAAGGAAGGAAGGAATGGGATGTTTTATCCAACCCGCCGTACTCTCCAGACATTGCCCCTTCCGACTATCACTTGTTCCGGTCAATGGCACACGATTTGGCTGACCAGCACTTCAGTACTTACGAAGAAGTCAAAAATTGGGTCGATTTCTGGATTGCCTCCAAGGACCAAGACTTTTATCGACGCGGGATTCGAATGCTACCTGAAAGATGGGCCGAGGTCGTAGCTAGCGACGGGCAGTACTTTGATTAAAAAATATGTAGCCATTTTTTTATAATAAAGCCTTAAACTTTTGAAAAAAACGGTCACTGCAAAGTTGTACTCCTTATATTAGTGAGAAAACGTGTCGGCGGTGGTTTCAACGCTTCAAAAGTGGAGATTTTGAGGTCGAGAACAAGCATGGTGGCGGAAGGCAGAAAGTTTTTGAAGACGGGCTGACAGCTGGGCGCTGTGTACTATGAGCTGCTCAAACCATCCGAAACCATCACAGGGGAACTCTACCGACGTCAGTTGATGCGCTTGAGTAAGGCACTCAAAGAGAAACGGCCACAATTCAACGAAAGACATGACAAGGTGATACTGCAGCATGACAATGCCCGACCCCATGTTGCAAATGTCGTGAAAAAGTACTTGGAAACGCTGAAATGGGAGGTTTTGTCCCACCCGCCGTACTCTCCAGACATTGCCCCTTTTGACTATCACTTGTTCCGGTCAATGGCACACGATTTGGCTGACCAGCACTTCAGTACTTACGAAGAAGTCAAAAATTGGGTCGATTTCTGGATTGCCTCCAAGGACCAAGACTTTTATCGACGCGGGATTCGAATGCTACCTGAAAGATGGGCCGAGGTCGTAGCTAGCGACGGGCAGTACTTTGATTAAAAAATATGTAGCCATTTTTTTATAATAAAGCCTTAAACTTTTGAAAAAAACGGTCACTGCAAAGTTGTACTCCTTATATTAGTGAGAAAACGTGTCGGCGGTGGTTTCAACGCTTCAAAAGTGGAGATTTTGAGGTCGAGAACAAGCATGGTGGCGGAAGGCAGAAAGTTTTTGAAGACGGGCTGACAGCTGGGCGCTGTGTACTATGAGCTGCTCAAACCATCCGAAACCATCACAGGGGAACTCTACCGACGTCAGTTGATGCGCTTGAGTAAGGCACTCAAAGAGAAACGGCCACAATTCAACGAAAGACATGACAAGGTGATACTGCAGCATGACAATGCCCGACCCCATGTTGCAAATGTCGTGAAAAAGTACTTGGAAACGCTGAAATGGGAGGTTTTGTCCCACCCGCCGTACTCTCCAGACATTGCCCCTTTTGACTATCACTTGTTCCGGTCAATGGCACACGATTTGGCTGACCAGCACTTCGGTACTTACGAAGAAGTCAAAAATTGGGTCGATTCCTGGATTGCCTCCAAGGACCAAGACTTTTATCGACGCGGGATTCGAATGCTACCTGAAAGATGGGCCGAGGTCGTAGCTAGCGACGGGCAGTACTTTGATTAAAAAATATGTAGCCACTTTTTTATAATAAAGCCTTAAACTTTTGAAAAAAACGGTCACTGCAAAGTTGTACTCCTTATATCATTTTGAAATTTTGCACACTTTTAGATAACATAATTACCGTCTATGTGAACCTTAAGTTTGTCGAAAATTATCCGAAAAAACGACTTTTTATCAACCAAAACTATAAGAAAAAATGCATAAAATATAGAACCTTTTTTTACCACGTACGATTTTTCGAATTTGCCCCTTTCTTTAGATTTTTTAGGTTCACATAGAGCGTGTGGGTCTTGAAAATTTTTAACTTCTTGGCTCTGATGTTTCAGATCAATGCACCAGACGCTAAGTTGTACGCCGTGGAACAACTCAGGCGACAACCGTCTCTGAAGCAAGCGTCGTGAAGCCGCCAATTTTAAATACTAAAAACAAACTTGAAACACCGAAGTATGTGAATAATATGTACATAACATTTTAATTATGAAGAATAAATAGATTCGACACAAAAAAGATCTCGAAAATTCGCTTATTTTTACTTCCCAAAGGAATCTCCCCGCTTAAAATCGCCAAAAAGTAGAAGTTACTTGGCCGAAACGTGCCCGAAGAGGGTAAGCAAAATTACGTCGTAAAATCGAAAAATGAAGAATTCACCTGAAATCCGGCACTGACAAGAGCTCCGCTCGTCGCTCCGGCGCCTCTCGTAACATGTGCTCCCGAATCGTCATAGCTCTTGACAAAGTCCTTGGCTCCGGCTGCCATACTTTGCTTTCGAATACCCGGCTGAGCACCTCCCTCGAGATAACTCAGCAACTTGTGCTCGTCGGCAGCAAAAGTGCTCATTGCCGGTTTGTAATTTTGCGGTGTCTGGGGTGTCGAGCGATACTTTGCCCGCGGTATCATCACGGTGAGGGAACGATCGCAGTGTTCCTCGTGGCTCACACCTACGAATCGTATTCACAATATTTTATACTCGTGTACATCCTGTCAAATTTCCCCCCCGACCCACTTGTGACTCGTGACAAGCATATTTATGATGAAAATCAAACCTAAACAAAATGTTTTTTTTTGGATTCTTATCCGATTTGAAATTGTAGCCGGCGTCAAAAATGGAGAAATAACTAAACTTTTCGAACTTTAAGATCAGTGCCTTAAGGAAAAAAAATGATTTTTTTTGCATTTTCTTAAAGTATAGACTCTTAAGAATATGTACATAAAATGAATTTTCGGAATTCCCAATATGTAGTACAAAGTTATACCAATTCGAATACTCCCGGATTGACACCACGGTCTTCGTACATCAGTCTATGGACCAGTGTCTACTTACAATTGTCTACCTACGGTGAATTTGACAGGAATGGCCGATGATTATTATTTTTTTTTATAAAGTAAAATAAAATAAAATAATAAAATGAAAAAAAAGAGTATACCGGTATACCACTTAGATAGATGCAGTTGTCTAAAATTGTACTCAAAACTTTGAACGCGTTTTTCTCGAATCTACTTTTTTCAACCGGTTCGACATGAAATCTCGAGTTCTATTCAACCGATTGACTTCAAATTTGGAATGGACCTTCAGTATATATTAGTATTATTCCGTATAATATATATAATAATATATAATATGAATAATATATAAATATTATTCAGTATAATATATGTAATAATGTAAAATATGAATAATATATTAATATTATTCAGTATAATATTAATACGATTTGAAAAAAATGTTATACATTGAGAAAAATAAGGCGAAAAATTAACCTTTTTTCAGACAGTAACCATAAATTTTGTTGTCTCTTTGGTACCTGCCGTAGCGACATTTTTATTGATTATGAAAATTGGTTGTATTTCTGTTTCAGGTGAACGGGAGCTTTGGAATCATGTCAACCGCCTCAATCCTTTTATCACGGCCATATTTCGAAGCCGATAACATTTCTAATTTTTATGTTTTTGGCACAAACATTTTTTTGTGAGTTCTTGAAACCTCAATAAAAAGACTAAAAAGAAAGTGGAAATATATATTGGAGTTCGGAACTCCCCCCCCCCCCCCGATCGAGCTGAAATTTTCCACAAACTTCCTTCTAATATTTTAAGACAACCCCTAAAGGGATTTTTGGCGACTCCCAATAGTTTTCGAGATATTGAATTTTAAAGTTTTTTTAACGCGCGCCGACTATATCTATATCTGTTACGTCTCCGTTCATACATATATACGTTATCGCGCTCTCCGTTTTGACCAAACAAAAACACCCAAACAAACCTAAACAAACCTAAACAACCCCAAAAACTATTGCGCGTCGCCAAAAATCCCTTTAGGGGTTGTCTTAAAATATTAAAAGGAAGGTCTCTGCAAACTTTCAGCTCGATCGAGGAGGGGGGGGGGGGGATTTCGGAACCTTACCAATATATTGGGATGTTGAATAAGTTGTCGCTGTTTTTTTCGTGGAAATTAATGCTATCTTTTAAAAAATCATTCCTAATGCTTTTAAACGTTTCGAAACTGTTGTGTGATGCACTCCTAATGATTCTGCCAGTTCAGCTAGCGTCTGACATGAGTCTCCATGAAGTAATGCCTCCAATTCAGAACATCAAAATAACTATTTTTAAAGCTCCTAAACCAATCTCTGGATGCTGTTTCCAGAGCATGGTCACCGTAAGTCTCAACAACAATTCTGTGTGCTACAGCTGCAGATAAAAAAAAATAAAGTAGTGGAGTAAAATTCCCCGTAAATACTCTTTTTTCGGCACGAAATTTGACATGTTCAACACTATGAAAAAAAAGATATTTACACTTCGGCGAAATGACATACACTGAATTTCAAGCTTGTTTATAGTACTTCTATATAAATGCGTTACAATCTGAAACTACAAGCACGCAGTTCTGGTAACGCCATCTGTTGAAAAACAGCGAGAACTTATTCAACGTCCTATTATATATTTTATCGAGGCCGAAAAACGCCCGAAATTTAGGCCTCTAGACTCGAATATCCCGTAAACCCTAGGACCCCACAGTATTTGTACGAAACAAATAACCTACACCGAGGCACACCCCAGCACTTTAAGGGGTGAGAAGAAGAAGAAGTATTTTGAAACTTCAGTCAGAAGTTTCAAAATATCGATTTTTTTACACTTTCTTGAAGTATGATGTTTCGAAAATATTCCCTGAAAATTTAAAGTCAATCCGATGAATAGTTTCCGGGATATCCCACAATTAGTGAACGAGCGTCGGGTCCCCATGGCAGGTAGCGGCTGACAAACACGCAAACGATAATACCCGGGAAGGCAGAATGCTTCGAAGACAACAAATTGATATTTTGGAAGCGTCCACATCGGCAGAAGCCCTATTGTATGGCCCAGGAATTGATGATTCGATGTAAGTAATTTAATTAGTATTTCTATACATAAATCAAGTGTAACATTGGAAAACTCTTTCAGAAATTTTCAAAAATTTATTACTCGAAAACTATGAACTTAAGCAAAATTTTATAAAGAATACTATCGTTTTAAAATTGCCCAAAATGTTTAAAACCCATAATTTATCCCGAAAAACTTTAATTTTTTGAAAAATTGTTTTAACAATTGGCTATAAGCAATCGAATGCCCGACTTTTCGGCAAAAAATTGTGATATTCGGATTCAGCGGATCAAAATACGTAACAAAAGTTTAGCTTCATCCATAGAGTTCAAAATATTACAAACATAAAATACCGTATCCACATCGAAAAACTTTAAACGCGTTTTTCTCGAAACTATGTTTTTCAAGTCGCCGACCACTATAATTCAAAAACCACTCGATGGATTTTGATGAAATTTGGTGTGCTTATTGATAGCATTGAAAACTAGTCCTTAATCGAAGGATTTTCATTTTTTTGAAAATTTACATTTTTTTTAACACTAAACGAGCGATTTTTTGGTCGAAAATCGAATGTTATCTGTTGAACGCCGCCATTTTGTTAATTAAAAAAAAAGCTTCGATTAAGGACTAGATTTATTATTAAACTAATGATTTTTTTTTTATTTCAGATGATCCAGTAAAATGATGGTCACCGCAAAGCACTACATGCCGAAAGGGGTCCGACAAAGATGGCGATATTTTTAATAAATAATCAATATTTTTCTTTGAAAATTTGTACAAGTCAAGTTGAAATATAACATAAAAAGTCTGTGTAACCACTTTTGTCAAACAAACTTAACTACTATAAAAAAAAAAATTATTGAAAATGCTCGTTTTTTCACGCCTTTGACTGCATCTCACCCTTTGAATCAACGCTGCTAACGAACTGTTTGCGGCAGAGAGATTTTTTTTTAATCAACCTCTCGAGAACTGACTCCGAGAAAAACCTAATATAAATGTATCACCGTGAAAAATGCGATTGAACAAAGCAAGAAAAATGATGTTAGCATTTCTCACTAATAATGTGGGGTTTGCGGTACCCACGTGTAGGGTCCTAGAGTTGACCCTTCTACATTTTTTTTCGCTTCACCTCGCCGCGTGCAGCTGATAAAAAAAAAACGACGGATAAGTCTCGTGGAAGAAAGGTTACCGGTAGCGACGGAAGCTTTTCTTGGCGAGCGAGACCGTTTGTCATTGGGGGTGATTTTTCTGGCAGGTCGTTTGGCTGGTGGCGCGGGTGCGATCGTTCTCGGAGGTGGCGGTAAAATGTGAGGTACGTGATGCGGTATAGCGAGATCGGTGACGCTACCTTCGCTACTGGTGTCACCAGCGGTGCCAGGTATCATTGCTCGTCGATCCGCGGATTTGCCGCGCCGTCCCGGATGCCGGAAACAGGCGAGACCGAGACACACCGCGAGTAGGCCGAGTAAGATGGCTCCGGTCGTCACGAGAGCTATCAACAATACTGGAGAAATATGGAAGCAGAAAAACGCGAAATATTAGATACAGATTTCGTTAAATGTCGTGGACCTTATTCTGTTTTGTTGTTTTTTCTCTGTCTCTATTCGTGCAATTATGGATTTCAGGGGAGAAAAGTCGTGCGAATGGAAATGCCCACTTCTTCCTCATTGTAATTTCGTTCGCAAAGTTTCCCTCATCGGAGAGTCGCTGATTATTTACGGTAGCTTTCTCGTAAAAGATGCTCGTTTTAGGGGTCCAATTGGATTCCCACACTTGTCCCTATTGTCTGATAGGGATCCGATGGGTCATCGCATTGGATCCCTATACTAAAACGTCACGCTCGTACATTGGATTCTAATCGGGATTTCTCATTGGAATCCAATACACGAATCTTATTCGAATCCTTTAGGATTCCTACATTATTAAACAGAATCCAATACGATTTTTTTATGAATTCCATCGCGTTCTGTATGTTGTATTTTCTAAAGAAAATATATAGATTTACAAAATCAGTGGATCTTAAAGAAGTATAAATCTTATCGTAAAAAAGTATAAATTGCTAAAAAAAGTATATCTCAAAAATCAGATTGCATTACGTTACTGAAAATCCACTTTAACTATTGTTTGTCATTTATTTTACTGCACTTTGACTTAAGGATGTATGGCATCTAAGTTATTTACTACTGTTCGAATTGAAACTCACTGATATTGTAAAGGAAAATATCGAGAACTTTTTGAGATTAAAAAAACAAAATTTGCCCACGTGAATGCTGAGATAAACGAATTCAAAGTTGGGTCATTTAACACGGGGAACATAGGACTGTACGTCCAAAATTCCCTTTACATTGGCAAAAAAGGTATTTCCGGAGTACTCTTTTGTAAAAAAAACTTTTGTGCGGTATCGCTGTAATATGCATGATACGTTAAAAAAAAATCAACATGTCCCATATATTTTGCGAGATATTGCGAGTTAAATGGGACCGTTTTCGTATTTCTTTAGCTCGTATGTCGTAACCACGACAACGTCAGGGAAAACGTACATCAAATCAGCAACTAAATTTGCAGTTAAAAATTGAAAATTCTTCTTTCTGTACCGCATGTTTTACTTTGAGCTGTGGTAAATCTCCGTTTTAGCTTCAATGAATACTACAATTATTTTATTTAGTCTTTAAATGCGATTTTTGCAAATTGCATAATCAGTTCTGTAACGACTCTGCAGTAGCTGCCATACATCCTTAAGGGGTCTTCTAAGTTTAGACGCTAAAAAAGGCTATTTTCATAACGTTTTTTATAGGTTTATGTGATAGACATTGATATAAAAGTTGTTACTTTTAATAAATACACATTCAACATATATTTAAAAAAAAAATGTTATGTATTTATGCAACCCAAACAAACTTTAAACGCGTTGTCTCGAAACAACGTTTTCCGACGGCTTCCGACGAATGTTGAATATATCTTGAAAAATACATTGTCTATGGTAGTACGTGGGATTTTTTTTATATTGCATAGTTCATTCGTTATTAACAATTATCTGACGATTTTTTAGGCAAATTTTTGGAAAGTGAAAAATTTCGTCAGATAATTGTTAATAACAAATGAGCTATGTAATATAAAAAAAATCCTACGTACTTCCATAGACAATGTATTTTTCAAGATATATTCAACATTTCAAGTGAATCGGTTGAAAATTGTCTGAGTTATGTTTCCGGCCAACTTAAAAAATGCAGTTTTGAGATAAACGCTGCACAGTCGCCATTTTTAAATTAATCGCTTTAAACAAATTATTGTATACAGTCACAGATATGCATGATAAACACCCTTTTTGTAATCACGATTTATTGTGTAGTTTTTCCGAGAAAAAATCCCCAAAAAGCCTGTTTTTCGGCCTCTAGAGTGACCTAACCCCTTAACGGAACCTCCCCGTTGCTCCCCGATCGCACGGTCATATTCACCGATCATTATTTCGTTGCACAAGATACGACTGCGGGCCTTCGCGTATTACCTTTTAGATTGACCTGACATCTCTGGCCACTGTGCCACGGGAAACATTCGCAAACTTCGTGACCGTGGGTGTTGGTCGTGCAATGTCCCTTGTTGTTGCAGGCGGCGCAACCCAACGGCGCCTGCGAACACACGCGTCCAGGATAGGCAGGATTTTCCGAAAGATCAGCCCAGCCTTCCTTGCAAGAGCACTGATAAGATCCGCGGAGATTGAAACAAGCCGCGTGTGGTGAACAGTCGTGATGGGGACCACCTTCCTGGCTCGAACACTCGTCAAAGTCTCGTGCCTCGATCTGTGAAACAAAAATCCAGTATATGAAAAAATAATCAAGTATCTTAAAAATCATTAGGTACCAAAGATTCGTCGATCGACTTTTGCTGCATCATAAAAAATATCACGTGCCTCGAACCATGAAAGAAAATTCAATGTATGGAACAATAATCAAGTGGAGGAACTCAGGGCAAGATGAATATGCGGAGTAAGATGAATCATAAGCCTAGCTACTATACAGTGTACGCGAGCACAATGCTTCCGTTTGAGTTTGAAGAGCCGGTGGGGAGGTGAATGAGTGTGGAAGTATCGACTGTGGCGGAAGCACGCGTCTCGAGTGAGAAAACAACATCGATTTTTTGAGAAAACGATCTATCTTTTGATAAAGTTTACCATCGTTTCAATTCATTTGTGTTGCTGAAACTGATTGGAGACGGGTAGGTAAACACAATGAAAGTACTAATTATTAGTATAATAAGAACGGTTTGTCAGTAATTTTCAAGGTTATTGCGTGATTTTTCGTTAATTCCCCGTGAAAAACTGGACATATTTAAACATATATAATTATTTATACTCATATATAACATTATATACAATTATATATGCCTTAACATGACATCATGAATTATCATATATGTAGATATATTACCATGTATAGTATTTATGTTTTCTAGGTGTGGACCATATATGCCTACATATGATCATGTATATTCAAAAGTTGGTACTCTGAACTCATATATGATACAACATGTACTCCATATTATCATACATAATTGCATTTGCCCCCCAAAACCCATATACAAGCGAATATAATTGTATATGAGACCATGTATATGAACCTATATATGATCTACAAACTATTTTGGTGTCATGTATGATCACATGTGTAATCGTAATTATCCGCAACAACCATATTTGAACGTATATAATAACGAAAACATATAGGACATATATTATCCCATATATAATACGACTACAGACTATTTTGATATCATGTAGGATCATGTATACTGCGTGTCATTTTTCATATAATACTGTCTATAAGCAGCAAAGTCAGCATGTGATGCTGATAATATTTTATTGTTTTATTATAAACGTACTAAAATGGCGATTTAAATAATTGTTAATATATATACAAATTATAAATATTTTTTTTCGGTATTATTTATTTTCCAGCATGATATCACAGATAGGTCAACACATATTGTACTTCTTCATATAATCATATTTTACACTTGTATTATAATAAAAAGTGTTTATACATTTGTATCTGTAGACCCGGGAAAAATGGACATATATAAACATAAATAATCATGTATGATCTTGTCATAAATGATCATGAACGAAATTTGTCTCTATATAATCATATATAGTAATATATAGCCATATATGATCACTTGTAATCATATATGATTATATATGTCCATTTTTTCCCGGGTCGTTAACCTTCTAATGGGGCAAGATGAATACAAGCTATGGCAAACTGCACTATTTTACAACGTACCACTATTTACGTTAGAAAGGGTGAAATGAAATTAGCAAAGCCTTTGGTTCCTCTTTAGCCGGTGTTTCTACCAGGGGAAGAAAAAGAACTTACAAATGATTGAAATGATATGGAAGCAAGATTATTCGGACTAAATACTACAGAACTTCGACGATTGGCTTATCAAATTGCTGGTATTGAGAATAAAACCACTTTTATATGCGAAAGATGCCAATAATTCGTGTCCCACCATTCTCTCAGCGCTGTTTCATCTTGCCCCGCATACGGGGTGAGATGGGAAAAATTAAAGTTTAATTAAAAATGTATATTGTATGGTAACAGTCCGAAATACTGATTTTTTTGCTTCCGAAATTAAGAGATTAATAAATGTTGATCAGTTTAAAAGAACCATGAAAGTTGACTGACTCATATATGTATTGTTTTGTTTAAACATGACCTTAGCATTATCATCTTGCCCCTACTTCCCCTATGTCAAAAATAATTGCCAAAGATTCGTCGATTGACTTTGGATTAATAATAAAAGTATTCGGCAGAAGTTGGGTCGATCGAAAAATATATTGGAGGAAGGAATAGTTGGGAGGATAGCTTCGAATAATTATTCTTCGACTCGAATATCCTCACAATTGATGTTATCACTAAAATACGTTTCAGGCAAAAGCTAAATGGAGGGCCCTATTGAAACGCTCGCTCGTATCTGGAAACGGTAGATTGTCGACGTTTTCGCAAAGACCCTCCACCCGTTTGTAAGGCGGGTCACCACTGTGACGGGTAAAAACACTATTTTTTGCATTTTCTCAAAGTATACGTATTCAGGAATGTAAGAAAACAATGTCAGGTTGAAATATTGAAAGTTGACTAAGTTAAGGGGTTACCCCCACTTGCGATTTTGAAAAAATCGATTCTTTTTTATTGCATTTTTTTGAAGTACAAGTATCCGGGCCCATACGGAAGTATGGGCCCGGAATAGATGACTCTATGTAAGTTTACAAAAAAAAATATTTTCTTCGTGTAAACTGAAATTGAAACTTTAAACGCGTTTTTCTCAAAATGGCATTTCTGAAGTCGGTGACCAAGATTACTCGAACACTAATGAACCGATCTTCTTGAAGTTATGCAGGCTTATTTAATACATAAAAATGTAGTCTTTAATCGTTCGATTTTTTTCGTTAAAATCGAACCATTAACTTTGACTGTCCGCCATTTTGTGAAAAATGAATATTTTTTAAAATCCTTCGATTAAAGACTAGTTTATACTTATATTTGACTAAATCCATCCGCATTTTTTTTTCAGATGATCCACTTCGCCGCAGTGTTGGTCACCGCAAACCGTGTATATAAAAACATTATTTCATTGACGGCCATTTGCCACTAAACAATGTAATATTTTTCAATAAAAAAATTACTGAAAGTTCTTCAAGATGTGTTCTTTAAGAATGTATGGCAACTAAGTTATTTACTACTGTTCGAATTGAAACTCACTGATATTGTAAAGGAAAATATCGAGAACTTTTTGAGATTAAAAAAACAAAATTTGCCCACGTGAATGCTGAGATAAACGAATTCAAAGTTGGGCAATTTAACACGGGGAACATAGGACTGTACGTCCAAAATTCCCTTTACATTGGCAAAAAAGGTATTTCCGGAGTACTCTTTTGTAAAAAAAACTTTTGTGCGGTATCGCTGTAATATGCATGATACGTTAAAAAAAAATCGACATGTGCCCATATATTTTGCGAGATATTGCGAGTTAAATGGGACCGTTTTCGTATTTCTTTAGCTCGTATGTCGTAACCACGACAACGTCAGGGAAAAAGTACATCAAATCAGCAACTAAATTTGCAGTTAAAAATTGAAAATTCTTCTTTCTGTACCGCATGTTTTACTTTGAGCTGTGGTAAATCTCCTTTTTAGCTTCAATGAATACTACAATTATTTTATTTAGTCTTTAAATGCGATTTTTGCAAATTGCATAATCAGTTCTATAACGACTCTGCAGTAGCTGCCATACATCCTTAAGATGGTATATTGATCGATTAAAAAAGTTTTGTAGTTTTCTTTTAAAAAAATCATGAAAAAGGCCTTTTTTTGCGCTACACGTGGGGATAACGCCTTAAAGATGATTTGGTAGGAGCGGGTAGCGCACCGATTTACGTATATTGAAACTTTCAATTGCGTTTTTCTCGAAACGACTTTTCTCGACCTGGCCAGAACCCTAACTCTAGCTACAAATGTCCGACTTTCAATTTAAAGAAACCAAAATTTCCGTAATTGTAGTAGCTATCGTTGTATGTAGCCGATTTTTTTGTTTCAAATTTGGTAATTTTTAAGCACCCGAATATAAATCAAAAATTTGCCAGTTACACTTTTTTTGACCACTCCCTATTGTGCGAGTTTTTTTCTCGAAAAACGGCTACGTGCAAGGAGAACTACATTTATATAGATTATGAAACTTTTTTATTTTTCAGACCAGCCATTGTCAAGTTATCGATCCGGCCGTTGGACCACATTTTTTATACAGAGGCTCTATCATACCTTAATAATGTTGTTGATCTTTAAATATTTAAACAAATTTTACTCGAAATAAGTTCAATGTATGCTTAATGACATACCTTTTTTCAAATCCCAAATAAATAATCTAGTAGATAAAAAAATCGGAAAAAACTACCATTTTTCGGTCCATCACAGTGGAGTCCTCCCTTACCATAAACTTCAAAAATCTAACTAACATTATAAAATTGTCGTGTCTGCAGATTAGTTTGACTCAGGCTGGAATTAGGTTGATAGGGTTACAATACGTTACTTACAAGGAAAGGTCGCGAGCTCGAACTCTCTGATTTTGACGAAATTTGGCATGTTTGTAGAATGGGTTAAAATAGGCAACACGTATTTTTTCATATCTGCGGAACCCGATTTTTAAGGGGTAAAATGCACCCTCGAGAATAGGGGTGTTTGTTTGGGTTTGTTTTTTATCGATAACGTTATCGTTCTCATCTCCAACATATAGTGTACGAAAAAATAAACATTGTTGCAATTTGAAATTTTTTCATATCTCATACCGTTAAAACGTTATCGACGAAAAACGTAAAACACCCCAATGTCCGAGGGTGCGTTTCAGCCCTTAAAAATCGGGTTCCGCAGAAATAAAAAAAATACGTGTCGCCTATTTTTGCCCATTCTACAAGCGTGCCAAATGTCATCGAAATCGGAGAGATCGACCTCGCAACCTTTCCTTGTAGGACGAGATCTATCACTTTTAACCCTCAGTAGACACACTATAATTTGCGCATCTCTCTAGACACACATGGGTCTACTGTTTCCTACCGTTTTTTACCATACTTGAACTCCTTTATAAAATCTGAAGAATTTCAGGAGAGTATTTCGAGATCTATAGAAAGAGAGCGTGCATTAGGTGATGAATAAAAATGGATCTTTATTATTGTTATTTCATGGACTAACCGTTGGGTCCTATCAATTTCCAGAAACGGCCGGATACCACAGACCCATGTGTGTCTACTGAGGGTTAAAAATGTTGTCCATCTGTGGTGTTGAAGCGCGCACAGTTGGAATGCAAAAAAAGTTTTTCGATGACATTTTCCTCCCCTATTTTTATTGTTATACAGAATCTCCTATTTATATTGCATTTTCCTCATTTTCCTCCCCTATTTATATTGCATTTTCCTCTCCTATTTATATTGCAGGTTTCTAAATATCATAAAGAATATTTCCGGGTTTTTTGCGCACAAAATCTGCAGAAATTCAGTCGATTCCGAAATATTAATTTTTATATTATTCCAACGATGCAAATTACGATCTCGCGTCTATACGTCTGTCCGATTGGGCAAAGTCACGAGAAACAGCTGCCACGGTACGAGATGTTCGGTAAGTAATTGTCATCGATCCTCCGCGGCAGTTTTTCCTAATTTATATTTTATCTCAACATAGTTCGTCATACTGCTTACCGCTTCGAGATCTCTCGCCGCGTAGACTTCGGTACCACCGAGACTGTAATTGCTACCGATGAGGTATTTTCGAAGGACGTCCTTGAGACGCGTCTCGTTGGCGTTGTCGGTCAATTGTACGTGAAACTCGACCTGCGTCGGATTTGGCAAGAACCCGGCTACATCGAGGTTTCTGTAAATGTCCCGAAGATCGCTCTGCATCATCGTACGATCGAGAGCCTCTTTGGCGGGCACGGCTAGTCTTCTGAATGACGTTGAACTCGTGTCGTTGAGAGCAGCTTCGTAAAATATCGGCTCGCGACCCATTCGCTCGAGGCCGACACGAACGGTGTACGTGTACGTGGCTGATAATGATAATTATCCATTGAAATATAAGAAAAATGAATGAATGGTTTTCAACCATATTTTAAATATATTGTATATTTGCCTGAGGCGATAATACAATTTTAGAAACAGAAAAAGAAGAATGGTCTTTAACTGTGGTTGAAAACTATATTTCATATTTCCCTGAGGGAACAATACAATTTAATAATCACAATTACTGCCAAAAATATAGTACTGCTTATTGATATTTTAACAATTGCACCAATTATGAATATCTCTTAATCGCAACAACCAACCATACAAGCATACGTTGATTGTTCAATGCTATGTAATATAGCAGGTTTTTTTATAAAATGGATATTCCCTGACACTCAAGAACCCGAGTAGAAATATTGTCAGGCTGGCCTGATATTTGATCTGCGCCTGATCAGCTTGTAGTACGAAGGCCTTACTTAAGTTTGCCTTAATTTGCCTGATCAAGCTGGGGTCAGGCGGTGGTCGAGCAACCGGACTTACGGCTTACTTCAATTCGCCTGACCCGGCTAGCTTCAGGCGATGTCAAGCAACTGGACTTACGGGTTACTTCAATTCGCCTGATCCAGCTAATTTCAAGCAATCATCATGTAACTGGACTTCTACAGTTTGGCGCTAAAAACGTGCCTAACCTCATCTTGTCAAATGATACACAGACACGAGAGAAGCACGAGACATATTATTAATCACTTTATACATTTTTACATATAACGTGTACGTTGTGAATAAGATGGACAAACACAATCGGAAGAAGATTGCGCAACGACTGTGTCTGCGTGAATAGCGGGCTCTAAATAAGGGAAAAGACGAAGAAATAATACAGCAGCAGGTTAGTATAACAATTAATTTTTTTCAAAGACTTACAATTCTTAAATCTATAAATGTAAATTGAATTAAATCTGACTGTAAATTAACCATACGCCAAATTATATATGCGTTGGTTGAAATATTTATTGTGATACATTTGACAGATCCGGAACAGATCCTCTCAGCGAGGAACAACTCGAAATTCCTGAGGATTGGCATGTGTTGGCGCTACCACTATGTAAGTAGATTTATATTTGTTTTGTGTATCGCTTTTATGTTTCTTTACTTGGTCCGTCTCCTTTGTCAGAGGAGAAGAAGAGACAGCGTAGGCCAACCAAATAATGGTAAGCTGACAGCGTAGTTCAATCTGGTAAATGTTTTGCCATCGGTGCTGATTAGCCTGGACAGCGCAGGCTAACCGAATAATAATAAGTTAACTGCGCAGTTCAGTCAAGTGAAAGTAATTCTATCGGTGCAAGTTAGCCCATAAGAAATGCACTTCGGATGGACATTACATTCACTGAACTGACTACGCTGTCAACTTACCATTATTTGGTTGGCCTTCGCTGTACGGCCCCGGACAGCGTAGGCTAACCGAACAATGACAAGTTGACTGCGTAGTTCAGTTAAGTGGAAGTAAGTCCATCGGTGCAAGTTAGCCCATTAGAAATGCACTTCGGATGGACATTACATTCACTGAACCGCACTACGCTGTTAACTTACCATTATTTGGTTAGTCTTCGCTACAGGCCCGGACAGTGTAGGCTAATCGAATAATGATAAGTTGACTGCGTAGTTCAGTTAAGTGAAAGTATTTCCATCGGTGCAAGTTAGCCCATAAGAAATGCACTTCGGATGGACATTACATTCACTGAACTGCACTACGCTGTCAACTCACCATTATTTGGTTGGTCTTCGCTGTACGGGCTCTCCTGCTTCGATTCTAATTTTCGTTAAAAAATGACCGCTGGCAGCTTTTGCAACAATTTTTTTTCTTCTTTAAAGTAGATAATTGGATGGTGAGAAAAAGGAAAAAAAAATAGAGCTCAATTTTGTGCCACCCTAATAAAATAATGTGCATACCTTATATAGATATTTATGTAGACATTGAATTCTAAGTGGGATGAACATTTTCGTATTTTTCAGTGGCTGTCACTTCGAAATATAGGGAACACGGAATAGAAGTTCTTTCGAAGCAAATTGGACAAGCTGTTGGAGCGGTATCAAGGCCTGATTAATGCAGCAAAAGACTGGGACAAGTTTCGAGCGTCGCGTAAAAAAACGAACAGAACGCCCAATATAACGTTTCCTAGAAACGTCTGGTCATAAAAACGTTGAGCTCTGTTTACTTTATTCACGAAGTTTCTTAAGTTTTTGTTTGAAAAATATATTAGTTTATTTCGGGATGATAAGTGGAATATAATACAGTGATATATCTTAGTTTATTTCGAGTTTTTGTTCTATTACAAATACAAGAAAAATGATGTTTGTTTTCCATATAGATATATGTGAAAAATATATGTGATAAATTTTATATTAAGATTAAAAAATAAACGATCAGCGTTATTTATAAAGGGGTACCTTTTTCTCTTTTGTGTATGCGTTGTATTTTTTATTTCAGGAAAAAATCGGTCATCCTGAGCCGTGAAAAATCATATGATTTTTCATTTTTATCAAGCCGTGAAAAATTAAGCCCTTATCAGGCCTTAATTTTTTACGCTGATCAGGCCTTGATCTTTTACACTGACCAGGCCTTGATTTTTTACCCTGATCAGGCCTTGATAGTTTACCCTGATCAGGCCTTGATTTTTTACCCTGATCAGACGGAAGTCAGGGATTGTGTTTCAAAAATGATCAGGGCTTGATAAAAAATTCTGATCAAGGCTGGAAAAAGAAGTCAGGATGCCTGATCAGGTGCTTATTGTAGCTGGAGCAAGATTTCTACTCGGGAATTAACTCCTCCAAGAGCCTAACGGTGAGCGGGATTAAAATATACAATCATTAATTAAAAATGTTGCTCCATATTATAAGATACGACCTGCCATATGCGTATTTGGTGTATTTTCCGACTATTTTTTATACACTGCATGCGTGTTGGTTCAAGGCGTCAATGCCCATCTTCTAAATATTGGGAGTACAAATAAGTCACCACCGTTTGACAAAAGATGGCCCCACCAGCAGGTCATGGTTGAAACTGTCAGATGTTAAACGTCATATCCTATGGTTAGACATCTGACCCGGCCATAACTTTGAAATATTAGTGATTTTGTATCAGCATCACATAATTTTTTTCGTGCGAAAACGTCGAGTTTTGAGCCGAATAAGCGTCATTTGCGGGAACTTTATAACTCTTCTTTACTTCTTTAAGAAGAAATCTGCAGCTGAGGGGCATCGATTGCTTGTAGAGTCGTAATTTTTTGTTAAAAGTTCGGTAACTCGGCTTGAAACTTTACCAGTAAACTAGAATGTATTTTTACTTGATTACAGACGAAAATCAGTTAATTGTTGAATATTCAGGCTCGTGAAAGGAATACCTTAAATACGCCCCCAAAATCGCATGTTCAGATATACTTTTCGCTTATAGTTGCGTTAACTAAATTATGAATGCCGTGTCAATAAACTGTAAGGAACTTTACTATCTCCTCTTTCACCATGGGTGTTTCTTGTAAATACCATGGAATGCAATGCTAAGCGGATTAGCCAAAAGCCAGTCATAAAAAGTGCTGTCTCAAGATGGCCGGCATGATGCACTTCCATCGTGGTTTCGCCCAAGCCCCGAATGATTATAAGCGCCGTCTACCGGCAATTGTTACAGTCTACATGATACGTTGACGTGAAACGCGGAATGTAAGTGAAGCGCTCAAAAAATCGCCAAAGAGATAAAAGAAAAAACAACTCAGTGCATTGCCAGGCTCTTGCAACAACAAAAGCAGCTAAAAATGAACAGTTACTCCCACTATCTCCGTCGAGCTGCAATGTCGAAAAATGATTTAAATTGGGCGCCAGTGAGGCCATCTTGAGGCGGCACTTCCCACTACTGGACTTTCGTCTACTTCGCCTAGCGTAACATGCACCTTCCTGGTTCTCTTTATTATTCGGTACAACGCGATGGCGGTACTCACGTTTGCAAGGACGATCGAGGAACATTCTCGCGAATCCCGGACGGCAAATGCATCTCGCTTCGTTGCCAACTTCCGAGCAGACCTCGGCTTTCGAAGCCTTGCACTCAGGTTGGCAATGATGGATCGGAGGTCTCATCGGCGCGACCGGCGCGCCGAGTATCCCGCCTGCGAGCACTCGGTGAATTTCATTTCCGGCTGGCTCTTGCTCGTCCCTGGATACTTCGTCCTCTCCATACTCGGCCTCGACCTGAATTAACGTATGTACGTTATTGAAGAATTATTTTCTCGTTCGCACGAATAGCTAGATTAAATATATTTATCTTCAATTTCACATCTTGTGACTTGAGAAAACATTGCTTCCAATCCAAATTAAGGAGTTAGACCACAGTAACGGGTATAAAATCATGTGCGAATTTAACAATTTTTTTCGTATGAAAAAGTGATTCACTCATCAAATTAATTACACATCTATTTAGTATGAATATCAAGCTGTTAGAAAATGTATTTTTTTTTCGATGTACAAAATGGCCGACCACTCGAAACTTCTCTAAACAGCTTTTTTCCAATTGGCGTGACAAATAACTTTAATCATTTTCACTCGATTTACTTCAAATTTGAAAGTTATGTTCCTAATTTCATTGCGCAGAGGAGTACGTACGAAAATTAATCGAAAACTTTTCATTTTATAAGCAGTTTATGAGCAGTTATGACGAAATTTTTCACTGAAAATTCATTTCTTAAGTTCAAATACCTACAACTTTTGAATAAAATAATATTTTTTCAATTCCGTACGTACCTGTCTAGGTATTCGAATGTATATTGACAAGAATTTTTGTTTTTTGTTCTAGGTAAAAAATTGTGGATGCTAAATGTCACGCCGCGGCGCGCCTAAAAAAGATAACAAATGAAAATATTAGTAGTCGGCCATTTTGTCCAACGACAAAGAAAAATATATTTTTTCTAACAGCTTGATATTCATACTAGATAGATGTGTAATTAACTTTATGAGTGAATCACTTTTTCATACGAAAAAAAATTGTTAAATTCGCACATGATTTTATACCCGTTACTGTGGCCTAAGGCCTTAAGGTCATGTATCACACGCTCCGAGCACTTCGCAATTTTGAACCCTAATTTTGACCAAACGACACAACCAATTGAGATGGAATGTATTGTGCACATGCGATAATGATGTAAAAAAGCCCGACGGTCGTCATTTTTCCAGATTTTGGAAAAAAACTTTACAGATTGTAGTTACCATAGGATAAATTGTGAATTACTAACTGATGCACCGAATTCATGCACACTTCAAGACTGTTGGGCTCTCGAAAGTGAAAAAGCACATTTTGAGCGTTGTTTCAACTTATTTTATGGAAAAATGACGGAGAATTGGGTTTTAGAGGTTCATTGATATGACTAGCAAAATTGTACTATCGAAGCTCAAAACTTTATCGACAATCCCGAAAATCTAGTGCATCAGTTTTCCCACTGGCGGCGATCCCGCATGGTAAACGTTCACACATATACACGCATCACACGCGGGCTTGCAGCAGCCGTAGCCCATTGGCCTCTGCTCTTTGCTGCAGTGTGAGCAGCACACGGATGGTGCGACATCTGGCGGTAGTTTGCGGTAGCCAAAATCTACGAATTCTGCAATACCATTGTGACCGTCGAATTTTCGCAGCGTGCGATAAATGACCTTCAAAAATAACAAGATCGCGCAAAGAACTCGGCCACGGGAATCTAAGAACATCGAACTTGAGTGCATGCTTGGTTGAGCAATGAAAGTCCTTGCCTCTTCGGCGCCTGGTGCAGGTGGATTCTGATCGCTCATCACAACAAAGATCGAGTCGTTGTCTACGGCGTTGTCGTAGGAATTCGGCAGACGCGTTACTGGCTGTAATACGGTCGAGGTCACGGTGGCTACAACGCTCGTCGGGCGAAGCAGTGTTTCCGTTACAGTTTCGATGATGGTGGAGGTCAAGGTGTGCGTCAACAAGAGGGTTCTGGTCGTCGGTGGTGATCCTAGGACCGAAGTCTCGGTTCTCGTTACTGTCAGGGTTCTAAAATGCGTTACCTGTTGAAAAGCACAAGGTCATCGTTAAAACTTCGTCTTCTGGTTAGTTGTCTGTATCGCGATCTGAATATAGACTTATATCAAAAGGACAACGCTGAGCGTCTCAACTGGCCGTATATTGGCGATTTTCACTTCCTAGAGGTGGCGCAGCGATATTTCAAAATGGCCGATCAAAGTATAACCTCAAACGTAAACAATTTCTTCGTTCTTGATTTCCTGTGAGTTGGCTATTGCATTGACCTCTATGGTAGATTGCAAAGAAGCTACTGCAGTAAATAATTTATTTTCCGCTCTTTTTTAGCTCCCTCAGCTCTGCATTTAGATTTTTTAAGGTTATGAGAGTCACTGGCAGGTTTCGAGAAGAAGTGGTTCTGTTTTCAGAGCATACTTTTTACAAGGGACGTCTTAAATTATATTTATACATTGTATATAACAGAAATAATTCTTAATGTTGGCCGATTTATTATTTATGTCAAATAGAAGCTTGGAAAGAAAAAAATCTTGTCATTTTCCGAGTCAACAACCACTATTTTTTAAAGGCTCTATTTTTAGGTGGCTTTATGGAACGATAATCCACATTGATTATCCGTCTTACACCCTGGAACACAGCAGAATCTCGAATAATTTTCCGTTTTTTAAATGTTGTCCATTGTTATCAATGTATTTTGACAAAGTTTACTATACTATACGATAAAGAGCTTCTGCCTTAGGCCGCGAGGGGCTCCAAGACTTTTCGGGAACGCGAATTTGATCTTGTATTGCAAGGAAGACTTTCGCTATTATAGCGTGAATATGAAACGGAAACTGACCGCTTTCGGCTTCATTTCCACGGTGGCGGTTGTTCCGTTATTGACGACTTCGTGAAGCACGGTGCCCGAAATATCCTTGGTCTTCGAGAATTTGTCCCGTCGGGGTACAAAAGTGTTGGTGGTCCTGGTGATGGAGCTGTGCACTCTGGTCACTATGGTTGGTCTATCTTGAGAGTTGCTCTTCGTGTACTTTTGCGTTCGCGTGCTGTGGTAATGGGATCCTTTGACTTTGTTCGTTTGTCGAATCAACGATTGGGTCGCTTCGACTTTCATCGATGGCTCGGTCTGCTGCCTGCTCGGTTCCAAGAAGACCGGATTTTCGGGTGTCTTCGAAGGTTTGCGTGGGCCATCGTGAGGCGCCAGTTTCGTCGGCACGGTACCGATGGACGGGCCAGTAACGGTCTCGACGTGGCCGATTTGCGGACTTCGCAATTTTGTCGGCATTATCAGGTTCGACGTGATTATCGTTGTCGGCTGAACTGACACTCTGAGGAACGTCGAGCAATGTCAGTCCGCAGTTTCGACTTGGGTGCATTCGGTAAACGACGAAATTTATATGTACGAACGAGAAAAGTTGTTCTTACCTCGAGATGGGACGCGTTTCGAACGGTCGAACGGTGTAGACGCTCACATGTTCCAATCTGTCGGTTTGCAAAGGTTTCATTATGTCCGATACGTCCATAACGACCGGAAGATCGACGGTTCCATGAATGATCGGTATCTTCGACTCGGTATCTTGCATAACCGGTATGTGGGACGCGGCGACTGCCGTCGCGATTTGAATGGAACCGGAAACTGCGATTGCTGGTCTAACCGTTGCAATCTCAATGGTGGGCCTTGAAGTTTCAATCACCAGAGGTGGAGGCACCATATCCTGTGGAAAGTCGATCGTTTTTAATCACCGTGTTCTTCGCTATTCAACTACATTTGCATATTTTTCTATTTTATTTCCAGGGGTTGTAATACTAAGGAACATCACTTAAGTGTCCGCCGTCGATTTTGTTCAAACTCATGTATGTGATAAGCCGTTGAAAACTATTAAACACGTTTTTTTTATCTGCGGTAAAACGATTTTAAGAGAGGAGACCAGCTCTCAAAGCTAGGCGGGTCGAAGGGGGGTTTTGTAGTTAAACCCACAAGCAGTCCAGCGATCCAAATGAAACAAAAACAAAAATTCTTCTAACCTAAAGCGATGAAAAAGCCACTATAGAATAAATGGAGAAAAATGTTACTAGGGGGTGACACGCTCTCCTTTGAGGGGTTGTTTCCCCCCTTAAAAACTTTTTTTCGCCGATAAAAAAAATACGTGTCTAATAGTTTTCAATGCTTAATCACATATGTGAGTTTCAACAAAATCTGAGGCGGACACTTAAGTGATGTTCCTTGTGAGTGAAAATCATCAAAATTGATCATGTGTGAGAGGTCAGGTGATCGCCCCCGTTGATACACGCAAGAAATACAATTTTCCATTCAAACTTTTACACCCCACTTCACGCTCTTAGGAGTTCATTTTCGAAAAATCCTTTCTCAGTGCGCCTCTACACTTTCTAACGAACACATCTTCCAAATTTGATGTTTTTATCTTCAGCGGTTTAGGCTGTGCGTTGTCTATATGTCGGTCAATCATTTAGTCAGTCAGTCAGTCACGGAACTGTTTAACATGTATAGATTTCGTAGAAATCAATCAATTAATTTGATCAAAACCCTTAGAAACGTTTCGAAGATGGCGAAATCGGCGATGATTGAGTGCTCGATTTAATTATCAAGTGTCGTATTCTTAATACGTTTAAATGCGTTTGTGTGTGTGGGTCGAGGGGCCTTCCTAATTTACCTGCGAAAGTAGATCAACGAGGAAGGGCCTTGCCAACGTTGGCCTCGGACTGGGAGGTACCATTTTCGTGCTGGGTGGTGGTGGTGGTGGTGGTGTGACAGCACCGGCCGATTCTTTCAATGGTATATACTTGGGTGGTGGTCTCAAACCCGTCTCGTCCTCATCGGTGAATGGGAATTGATCCTCCTTGGGTCTGTCGGTAGAAGTGATGGCAACAGGAGGTGGTGATAATCCGACGACATCCGAAGGGGGCGGTGGAGGTTTCAAGGCAACCTTGTCCAATTTTTCGGTGTTATCGTGAATTTTCGTCAAAGGCGGTGGCATCATGTTCTGAGATGGTACCCGTGGATTTCCATTGGCGACGACATTTGTCTTCTGTTTCTTCGTTTCTGTTGGTTTTTCGTAAACTCGAATTTCGTGTTTCTTCGAGTTTTCGTTGTCCCTATCGTGGCTCGCGAAATTCGTTTGGGAAGCGGTCTGGAGGGTTTCTTGCTTCTGCTTTTTGTTTTTTTGACTGTGTGCAGTGATAAGCATGCTCGGTGGTCTCTCGGTCTGAGTCTTGCTGCCTTTCTCCTCGCCGGTCGCATCAATAGGCAATGAAAATTGAATTTTCGGTCTGTCACTGATGGCATCCGGTCTCCGGGAGTTTGACGTTATCGTTATCGGTCCTGGCACGCGGGGTCTTGGCTTCGTAAGTATGTGAGGATACGCCGGGTGAACTCTGGTACCGGACGTTTGTGCGATGATCGATGGTCGATTGGTTCTGTCATTCGCTGGGACTTCCTCGACATTAGACGGGAAGTAAGAACCGGCTGGATTTGGTTCGTTGCTCGTCTGATTTCGCTTCTCGTTACGATTGCTGTCGACATTTTTGACGTTTGCAAAGTCATCCATGTGCTCTTTACGGGGTGGACTCTGCGACGGTAAGTTTTCCGATGTCTGTGAATTTTGTGGCCACTGGTAACTTTGAGTAGGATTTTGCTGGTTACTTTGCGAATTTCCAGGTCTTCTATGAGATTCATTGACGGTGGTTATTGGACGACTGTTGGATTGGTCTCTGATCACTGACGGACGGTTTTCGTTCGTCTCTGGTCGCGGATGAGTTATCGGTCTAATTTCCAGTCTGGTGTTGCTCTGGGGCCTTGAAAGTGGTCTTCCAGGGTGCTCGGCTGCGCCATTGAATTGGGGTATTGCCGCAGGTGGCGTCAGATCCATCGTATCGTCACGATCATACGGCCGCGGCATTATCGGCCTCTGTTCCTCATTCGTTTTCTGGTTAGCGTAGTGAGAAAAAGGAGTTCCTTGAATGACTTCGTAATTTGGACGTTCGTTTTCCTCCTGATGTTGGTTGTACGGCCTCTTGAGATCGATTTGATCGTAAATACCATAGGGCTTACCTCGCACAATCGGATTGTCATACGTATCACCGTTTTGAGATTCCTGGCCGGGTGAGCGGCTTGGTTGACGATCAAACTCGGCAGGATTTTTATTTTGATTCTCGTAACCGATGCTCTGTTCGCTATTTAGCGGTCTTCCGACAACCGCATCAACTGAGCCTACCGTATCGTATGTACTCGCGGAGTGACCTCCGTTTGTTTCGCTTTCCATTGATACGTTTGGCGATGAAAAAGACTGCTTCATGTTGAGTTCGACATCCTGTTTGTCGATATGCTCGTGATGCTGTTGGCCATGCTCGTGAGAATCATTGTGCAGTGGTACATCGTCGGAGGCCTCGCTGATCGAATCGTCGGACGTTCTTTCCGTTTGCGTGTCCACTTTCCACGGAATTTCGCGTTCGTCCTCCGGATGCGGCAAAATTTCACCGAAGCTTTGAATCTCCGGCTTCACCGTAGGCAATTGGGGATAGTACTTGGTGTCGATTGGCTTGATTTGTGGATCGTTCGATGGATTGTAATATCCAATCGCCCCGGTGGGTACGTTCTCGGAAGGTGTTATTTCGTGGCCGACGTTCAATGGCCGGGAAATCGGCTCGTGAGCGTGGGACTGATAAGGCCTTGCCTGATTGCCAGGTTTTTTCGATGACTCGTAAGAGGTTTGGAAATGACGGTTGGGGTTGCCGGAGGGAAAGTGGCCGGAACCTGGAAGATGTGGCCTCGAGGCTGGCAGGGGGTATTGAGCCTTTCGCACCGGATAAGATCCAGGCCTTTCGAAAGTAGGATAACTGTGCGTGACTGGCGTATGAGGTCTGGTCGGTGGCCTCTCCGGACGACGTTCAGGGCGACCGATCGACGGATTGCGGTGGTGTTTTCTGTCGAATTTCCAAGTCTGCTTTACATTGCTGGTCGCTTCGTTGCCAGGTTTATTATCCAGATATATGTACTGGTGTGGGTTGTCCGTTGGCCCCGATACGACTTCACTTCTTCGGGGAGGCGGCTGCTCGGTCGGCCTCGCATATGTGTTCGCATAGTCGCGTCTCGGTGGCTCGTCCTGATAAATTCGGTGCGAATGACTCGACGCGTGGGGAAGGGTCTGCGGTCGAACGTTGACGCTTTCAGGTCGATGGTGAACGAGAATTTCCGTATGGACGTGGCCCTGACCGCTCGTTTGGCCGTGATTGTCGGGACGTTGAATCAACAATACTTCCGACGGTCTCTTCTCCAGTCTCGTGCTCGTCGTAATCTCGGAATTGTCCTGAGGTCTTTCCAGATTGAAATGGTTCTGAGAATGGGGCGGTGGGAGCGTTTGGGGATGATCACGATTGTTCGAGTGTTGCGGTAGCGGCTTGAAGCTTATCGGTGGAGCTGGTGGTACCATGTAATCAGCTGGATCATTTTCGACCTGCCAGATTAAAATTGCATCTAACCGGTTGTGATGATGTTCAGTGAGATAATATTTCTATTGAAGCGCCTATGTGGCTACGGTGTAAGTTTGAACGCGCGGCCATGAGTTTCTTACCGGAAAAATTGATCTTGAAAACAAGTATAAGTATAAGTATAAGCATTTATACCTTACATATGTATGACATATAATTGATTTATTTTACAGTATTTATGAGTATAAGTACTGCTATAAGTATTTTTCTAATAACAAAACAGTCAATAGGTTGTACCTATTGACTTGTTTTTATTTTTCTATCGTTCATTCGTTACACGATAAAATATAATAGATGGATGTCGAGATTGCACAGTGAAGGTCTTGTGACTACCGACCTTTTCGACGCCGACGAATCCGGGCCCGACCTCGGGCTCTGGATAGGGTGAAGGGTCGTCAAAGTATTGGCCACTTATGTGAGGCTCGCTCGTGTCACCGAATATCAGAGCTTGTGTTCCGCCTTGAGGTATCACTACATTGGCGACTTGGCTAGGCTGAATATTAACGAGCAGGGGTTGTCCCGTGGAACGATCGATAACGTGCGGTACTTGATGAATTATTGGCTCTGAGGGGCGAGGTTTAGTCTCGGAACTTTCGAGGACTACACTCTTTTCCCCTTGCACAGGATCTTTCTGCGCCCAAGAAGGACGTTTTTGTACTTCGGTCGGTGCGCGATTTGGCCAAGGGCTATTTTCTTGCAAAGTCTCCGTTTGCATCTGGAAAAAAAGTGTATATTTCTTTCGTGAAGATAAAACGAATGCGTAAGGTGGTCGGCCCAGTGGTCGTCAGGGTCCTAGTTATCGTCATGTTTACGTTTTACACAAGTATGAGTCGTTCGTGCAGGTCTCTGATATATTAGCGTCTAGGGCGTATTTACTGTATTGTATTTTATGTCACATTCGTATTCTACAATAATCAAATCAAACATATTCAACTACGGCTTCTGGCTACGATTTTGGCCGCATTCTTCATTTGGAGGCTGGAGTGAACCGTGTCACACCTCGGGTGATATGAGAATGCCTGGGGGCTTGCGTGAGGCAAGTTTGTCTTCAAGTTACAAATAAGAATCTCAGTTTTGCGTTTGGCATAGAAAATTATAGTTTTACGCTGATTCAACGAGCTTTGGTATATGACGATTACCAGTTTAGCAATGTTTAGAACTCTGCCGATTAATCGCTACGGCTGTCGATAACTGGGACAAGGTTGAGAATAAAAAGATCTTATGAATCGAATAGTAATATATAGAAAATCATAAAATAAATATTGGGTCTGTAATTAGCATTTTCTGAAGAATCCACGGACCAGTAATCGCCATACACATATGATCGATAGAAAAAGGATATACATATAAATAAATGTTGTCGATAACTGGGTCCGTCTCAAACACAGGTGAACAATACTCAATTGAAAAAATTAAAAAAAAATTATTTTGTGATAAAATAGTTGTGTACAATTATTGAAAATGAATGAAATTATAATTCCGACGTAATAGCCATAATCAGTTTTTTTTTTTTCTAAATGAATAAAGTTGTATGTAAGAGAAATTTATGTCTTGAACTGTTTGTCGAATGTTTTAATATCAAAACCAATTAGTTTGTGATTGAGTGACTAAAAATGATTCTGCAGTCCTATATGCAGACACAATCGAGTTAACAAAAGCCTACGGCCCTTTGCATAATTCGTTAAAGCAGTTTTTATACATGTGACGATTAGTGAGACGTTCACATGACGATTACTAGACCAACCGTTATAGCGGGATGACGATGACCCGTACAAATGCGTCTTATTACATTTACGAAATATTTTCACGAAAATTGTTCCGGGCACGAGATCTTCACAATGACGTTCTTCTTCGTAATAAAAAAACTCTTTAAGGCGGTCCTCTAGTTTCTCGGGTCGAAAAAATCGATTTTTTTTTCATAAATCACATCTACAACATGTGTAGAAAATGTCTGCCGAAGGATTTTTCGATATTCGAAGTGGTTCACAAATTACGGCCCTGGACCGGAGCAGGTATACGGAGCAGGTATACTTTCAAACGCGTTTTTCTCGAAACACCATTTTTCGAAACGGTGACCACGATATTTCAGAAACTACTGCAACGATCTTGTTCAAATTTATGCAGCATCTTTAATATGTTATAAGCCAGCGATTGAACTAGGATTATCATGATTGCTTCCATAGTTTTTTTTGTACGAGCGAAAAACTTAAGAAAAAATGAGTAAAAAATAGAATGTAATTTTCAAAAGTGTATAAAAAAGTCAATTTTTGTAATTTAGAATTCACTCTAGTTCAATGGCTAGTCTAAATATGAAGATTAAAATGCCGTTTGGTTTTTTGATTTCAGATAAGCAGAACAGCCGCACTCTTGGTCACCGTCAAGCACCTCTTTTACTTGATGTCTTCCTGTCGGCCACTATAACTTTTATTCTATTATATATTTTGACTTCAAAAAATTTGTAAAGCTTATTTAAATGTTAATAAAGATTATGCAAAAACAATGAGATTGATTATTTCGATGCTTGGCCCGTAAAAAATTATTGAAAAAGCCGTAAAAAACAGCCGAGAAACTAGAGGACCGCGTTAAGAATGACTTGGAATAACTTCTATTCACTTTCTAAGCTGCGCTATATAAATTTTCAAAATCAAGCGATCTGCTCAAGGCGGGATATACATTTAGACAGGAAAAAAAGCTATATTGAGTGATTTTTTAAATTAAGAAATAATTGTTCTACACTTATCAAACTTTGGGTATACTTTAATAGTATATTTAAGTATACAAAACAATTTTTTTTAATTAATTCATCATCAAAATGGCGGAGCTGTGGCAGAGTGTTACAGCAAGGTCGCCGCAGGAGTTGCGAATCGGCGTGCAGTCTAGCTTTCCGTAGACTTTGGTTTGCAAAAAAGTTCAAACATTTTTTCAGTCAGAACATGTATAGTTTCTATGTGACGGTAATTAAAATGAAGAAAATGGTACGCATTTACAAAAAAATCACCATTTCGCGCAACATTTCTGTAACATGTGGATTAAAAAGTAGTTTTTTTTTTCAATTTTTCAAAAACAATTCTCATCACGTAGAAGGTACCAATGTTATCAATATTTCTACCACGTTTCAACTCAATCGGCTTAATAGTTTTTGAGTAATCTTGCACGCCAATTTCGATAATGCATTTTTGAGAAAAACGCGTTTGAAGTTGACGCCCGCTCCGAATCCGATCGGTGAGGCACAGCGTTGACAGGCTGCAGCGTTTGGAGTTTTTGGAATTTCGCTTTGAAACTTTGGGAAAATATTCTACATATACAGTTCTATCGTTTAAAGAAAAACAAAGGAATTGATTTTTTGATCGTTGCAAATGTATATCCCGCCTTAAGATGACGATTACTGGGCCAACTACTTGATACGAATTTTGCCCATGGATCATAATTTGCGAAGGAAATATCATTTACCGTGTCATATTTTTGTGGCAGAGGTGGTGTCAGAGGATCCTTAGCGCTCCAGGGTCTCCTAAATCGTTCTCTGTTCCACTCGATGTCCTTCGCATTGGTATTCGGGTTCGCGTATTGTTCCACGTTTGGTCTGATCGGTGGTATCAGAAGTGGATCATTTTCCAGATGATCCTGTTTATTGGCCACCTGTCTGAGAGGCGATCCAGACGCAATGTGCGAGGGCCTCTTCTGTGCCGTTGAATCCGGGTTAGACCCTGGTAATACGGATGGGCCAGGAATCTTCAAGTGTTTCTCGTAAATCTGGTGTGCCGAGAGTATTTGAATCTGAGTGTTGCGATGGCTCTGAACGGATGGTTGAGCCTGCAAGTCAGTTTCGTCGTCGCGCACTACTTCTAGAACAGGGTGTACGGGTATGTTGGGTACAGGAACCGGTGGTGGTTTCATGCCGATGTGCTCCGACCCTTTCGAATGCGGTGGCCTGGGCGCCAATTTGCCAGGTTTGCCGATAATAACGTCACTGTTCGCGGTGATAACTTCACCAGGTGAGATGGGTATGCCGTCGGCCAAACTGGCAGCCACTTTGTGACGAGTTTCCGGGATATAATTCGGACCGGGATTTGCCAAGTGGGCAGCTGAAATTCCGTAACATTATATTATAGAAGTGACTCGTAGGAGTTATCAAACTTGAACGCACTAAGGGGTAATATGGGATGACATTGAAGTTTGCATCGCTGGAATGCAACGACACTGATTCCTTTTCATTTCCTAAATTTCTCTCTGCAGATTGGAGCTACCAAAATCACACTAACATTTTTTAGGATCCCTACATAGCGCTCTACAACCTGAATCTGCGAAAGGGATTTTAGATAACGACGAAAATAAGAAATTTTTAGGACGTTGATTACGTTCTCGCTGTTTTACAACCGATGGCGTTACCAGAACTGCGTGCGTGTAGTTTAAGGGGATATACCAGTGTGACACTTTGAAAAAATCGGTTTTTTGCCTTTTTCGACAGTTTATACTTTTAAGAATATCATTATCATTTATATCATTTATATCAATATCATTATATCTTGAAAAAATCGATAGTTAAATCTTTAAACGCGTTTTTCTCGAAATGAGATTTTTCAAATTTGCTGACATTGTAACTCAAAGAGCAATTATCCGATTGACTTGAAATTTGAACTGAGTACCCTTGAAAATATTTACTCTACAATGACGTAGGATATTTTTAATTGGATGAAAATTGACGATTTAGCATTGAAAAAAACGACCATTTTATAGGCAAGAAAACAGAATTTTTTTCATAACTAACGCCATTTTGTTAGATTTTGATAATTTTCGAAAATCCTACGTCGTTGTACAGGACATACCTTCCGGTTTAACGACATTTTTTCCTTTTTCGGTTTCAGCTACTCAATCGGCCGGAATCATGTCAACAGTAGAGGAACTTTTTTTTGCGCCTCCGAAGGCAGTGCATAAGTCGCTTGGATCTCAATATCTTTGTATGCAAAAATTATGTAATATAGGTCAAATACAGCCAAATATATTCTTAATTTTCCGAAATATTTAATCGAGTACTTTTCTTCCAAAAAATTCCCGAAAATCACCTAAATTTTCAGTGTTCACACTGGCATAACCCCTTAAGATGGTAACGCATTCATAAAAAAGTACTATTTCAAGCAAGCTTGAAATTCAGTGTATGTCATTTCGCCGAAGTATAAACAACTTTTTTTTCATAGTGTTAAACATGTCAAATTTCGTGCCAAAACGAGTATTTGCGGAGAATTTTCCCGCATTACTTTCTTCAAAAAAATCTGCAGCTGAAGCACATCGAATTCTTATTGAGACTTACGGCGACCATGCTCTGTCGGAAAAAACGTACAGAGATTGGTTTAGACGCTTCAGAAATAATGTTTTTGATGTGATGAATTGGAGGCATTACTTCATAAAGACTCACGTCAGACGCTAGCTGAACTTGCAGAACCACGAGGAGTTGATCACACAACAGTTTCGAAACGTTTGAAACCATTAGGAATGATTTTCTCAAATAAAGCATTAATTTTCACGAAAAAAACAGCAAGAACTTATTCAACCCCGAATCTTCGTTATATTCAAACGATGGAAACTTCAACCCCATTGATATGGGGATGAAATCTAGTACCGATATTTTGACTCTCGGCTGTCTCGATGTCACCGTCCGCGAACTCCGCGACTGGTATGTAAATGGGTGATCTTTGAGTGGTGACCTCTTGAGCCTCGATCGGTGGTGCAGTGTCATTTCTTCGAGTCGCCGTAGACTTTGACTGCAGCAAACCTGCCATTCCTGCCATTGCCGTGATCACGGGTCCCAGAGCTGATAAGCTGTTTATTCCCAGCGAGCCGAGGCTAAGCAAATTACTGACTTGTAGATCACCCCCACTGCCAGTTGTTGCGGATGGCCTCTTGTTCTCGGCATCGTCCGACGACGACGTAGAGTTCGTCTCCTGCAAATCGTTAAAAAAACAACGCGTTAAAGGAAATCCAAAGGCTGCATACGCGGATGGCTTCTTCGCCTCGTATACTTACGGGGTCGTTTGAAACGGCCGGTTGGTCAGCAGCCAATTGTGCCTCCGCGCTGCTCACTTCCGCCGGAGGATTGGCCGGCACGGGTTCTGGGGTACTTTCGGGAAGCTTGTCACTGGCCTCCATCACGGGCGACGTCGTTGACGTGGAAAGTGAACTGCTCGTCGTTGTGGGATCGATTTGATCCTCTTCGTCAAAAAATATAATCGTCGAACCGGTAACGACGTTCTTCACGGAGTCGGAATGATGAGACGTCGTCAGCAGGGCGTTCATGTAACCAGCGTCCAGTAGACTGGGCGCTATCGACTCGGTCACAACGTTCTCCACAATGTGTGACCTCGATGATATGGTAGTCGAAGTCTCGCCATCCACCCCTGCCTGACAGGTGCACACGTTAATGTAAATCAATCGTGCCCTCCAATCTTCGGATCGTGATACTTATCCGAGGTGCAATTTACCTGAAGCAACGTGGTGAAGTACGTGAATGTCGTTAGATAGGTCTTGGTGGCGAATATTTGAATGGGCTCGGGAGTTGGTGTAGCCGATACCGATTGAACTGTGCTTTTCTTAGCGGGACCTTTTTCCAACACAACATCCGTTGACGTTGCGATATTCGTGTGAATAACCGTGCTGCCCTTTTCCAAGTAGGTATTCAAATACGTATACGTGATGAAGTAGGTCTTCGTGATGTCTGTCATCGACTCGTCCATTTTGTCCAAAGCCGTCAGGGTCGTCGTGACGCTTGTAGGTCTTGGCGGTGGAGGTGCCGATTCCGTGATTATCAGCTGGAAATATATCGCACGTTCAGATGCAATAGGATCTTTCACAAGAGGCCTTGCGCGTCCACTCGTCGGAAAGTAGTCAAGAGGTGTCCGGCAAGAATGGAAAGATGGCACTTTTGATAACTAACCTGCGTGATCGTGTCACTGCTAGTCTCGATCCTCGTTCTTCCGTCTTCCATATATGTCTTCTCGAGCAGCCTCGTACTCAAGTACGTATTCGTCTCTGGTTGACTCGCTTCCGAGGGCTCCAGCAAGTCCAAATAATGTTGAGGTGCGGTGACTGTGTTCGTGATGACCTTCATGCTACTTCCAAGAGCGTTGTTCGCATCGGGATGATCGGTGTTCAGGGTCAAATACGTGTAAGTTGTTTTGAATACTTCGGTACGCAATGTCGGCGAAGCCTTTAGAGTGACGCTTGCCGATTCGGTACCCGTTTTTCTGTGGCGCTCTTCGGTAGCTGTATTTGCCACCACCTTGACAACATGATCAGTTGTGAAATTTGAGTATTATTGAAATGACTTGCTATTTATTTTGAAAACGGGGGATATAATTTGCTGCCGGTTCGAGGGATGAGTGAGACTACTTTTACTTAGGATATACCGATATTGAGCTGAAATCTAGACACAGAAAAAAGTCACTTGAATCGAAACGAAATTCGTTCACAAGGTGGCTAACGGAATAATAAGATGGACTAAAATGTTTGATTGTTTCGAGAATTCGTTATTTTTATGGAATAAATCATTCTTAAGTGACCTGATACTAAATTTCTTTCAGAAAATAATTCTTCGGCTTAGTCATTTCGGCAAGTCATTTTTTTCAGTGTAAGTAGATGGTATTGAAGTTCGCATCGTTGGAATGCAACGGAAATATACTTTTTTCGTATTGCCGTATGTTTTTAGTCCATTTAAGCTACGAAAATCACAGAATTATTTTTGAGATACCTTATTAACAATTAATAACCAAAACCTGCAAAAAACGATTTTAGGTGATAATGAAGAAAAAAAAATTAAAAATTCAGGACGAATTGTCATTGCGTTTGAACGATGGAAACTTCAGCAACGTGTACTCTGCTGAAAGGTGGTAGATTTAGCCTTTAATCGATTTTTGCCAAAAACCACAATTTCGATCATTCGGAACACAATGAAAAAAAAAATCGCAGGTGTTTAAACTTTTAAAGGCTTTTTTAGGATACTTTGAGGTCATAAAAAAACCGAAATTTTTTTTGATCTATTCAATATTGGCAAAATAATCCTTAGTTAAAAGAATATTCTCGAATATGCCATTTTTCACGTTTTTTTTAAATCCATTTTCCCGCATAAAAAAATCTTGATAAAAAAATGATAAAAGCATCTTATAGAGAATACTTCAAAGTTTCCAAAACCCTCTGGTTTTTTTCTGTGCGACCATTAGTCTCCGAGTATCAGTCATCAAAGTCAAAGTGTCATTTTTTATTTGAACATCGATAACTCAGCGAGAAAAAATCGTACAGAGCTCTCCCACCGCTCAATTTAAAGAGGAAAAATCCAGCTAGACGGTCATTTTAATTCGATCATTCAAAAAAATTTATTAAAGTCCGTGCAGACTGTGAAAGATGAGCAAACATTTTGAATTTTTTTTAACTTTGGTTTTTTGATGGCTACTAAAAATTGGCTGATGCGAAAAATTTTTGAGGTCAAGATCTCAAAACTAGAGATTCACACGTTCAATCTGCTTTTTTTTCTGTACGACCATTTTTCGAGGAGTTACAGCTATTTGAAAATGACCCCAAAATTGGCGGACTTTTTCAATATCCTTTAATTCTTTGGCCTAGTGTATATTTCTTAATATTTTTGTACAAAAAAATTCTTTGCAACTAAAGAAACAGACGAATCTTTGAAATTAAAGCCTCAGACGGCAGATCAACATTTTTATTCACAATGAAGGATATACCTATTCGGGTTTCGGTTTGTTTAGGTATCTGCGATTCTGGGCTAATTTAGAACGGTTTGTATCCTCGATGCCCCACGAGCAACTGTTCAAATAAATTTTTGCACAATCACCTGTTGATCAGTTGACACGATCGTAGCACCGTCTTTGGTAATCGTATTGAGATAGGTGAACGTCGTTGTACACGTTTTCGTAACAAATTCATTAGGATCCTCTTGTGGCATGAGCATCACCACGGTATCGGAGAGTGTCAAAGTCGGTTGCGGATTGGAATTCTCCCACCTAAGAGCAGGCGTTGGTCCCGCCACTATGACCTCTACTCCATTCGACATGATCCTCGTTGCGAGATTAAATCTCCGACCTTCTTCCTCTTCTTTGATCTCGGACTCTGTTATCGGCAATGCAAGATTTAAAACCGAAACAAGCGCTTATTTCGGTTGTAGGAACCGAATCATTCATCCCAGCTCCGTGAGACGACGGATCGTGACATTTAAAAAATACAAGGTCGGTATAATTACTCAGAAAATCCTACGAAAATGTATGTACATGGTGTAATACGGGTAGTATAGTAATAATTATAATAAATTTACAATATGTACATCGCGGGTAATTTTCTTGTCTTTTATCCCAGTGGAAGGAAAAAAATGCATATACACGGATCTAGTATACCGAAAGGCCAATCGAGGAGGAAATTTGAAAGATTTTGTACAGTCGCGTAGTCGCGTGTGTAGGTATTCTTCCGATTAGGGAAACGTGAAAGTCCGTCAAGAAGAAAGAGCTGTTTCTCACTGGAAACTCGTGTCATTTATGGTTTCAGAAAACATTACCGTCGTGAGCTCAATTATCAATTAAGCCTGCAAGTGGCCTCGAACAAAGAATTCCGAGCAAGCCTTCGCCCTTAAAAAGGAAAGGTATTTATTTATTTGAAATCCTTACTGTCCTGTACGTTATCTCTATGAGTATTATGATAAGCACTCCACTCGAGTAAAATCGCTAAACCATAAATACATCGTATCTTCAATCAAAGTGCAATTTATTCCCGAAAAATTTCCCATTTTCTGGAATCTAATAAAACAAGGAACATTCAGAAACAGCTATGAACACAAAGAAAATGTTACCAGAGACAGTAAAACCGAAACGTAAACCTGTGCTAATTGGTATTTGGGAAAACATATTAGGAAGAAATTTCTGACTACGGTCAATGGCCGCACTTATAGAGTAAGTTTACTTTTAAGGGTAAGGTGAGTCCATTATTTAACATGCACATAGTATTCGGCAATCATTTGCACTCTAGTAAAATTTGTAAATATGTTTCGATTACGTACTTTTTTCAATTGTATATAAAAAAATAATTATGCCGAGTTACGATGGTGTATAATGGATTCACCGGACAAAGAACGTCAACCGGTCGATGGGATTGTGTTACTCACCGGCAACGGATACTGGACTATACACAGGTGCAACGACAACAGTGTTGTGTGCTGACGAATCCAGGGTCGGGGAGATGGTCACCGTCACGGGCACCGTCAACGTCAGTGTTGTTACACGGGGTCGCACGGTCGTCGATGATGTGACCTCAGTCTCAAGTCCGTTAAGTTTTGTCACGACGTATGTGTATGTTCGTAATTTTGTCGAAGTTACAACGGTCTCGGTGTAATAAACGCTCGTGCTCAGTTCCGGTGTGGGAACAACGTTATCGTAATTCGTTAATTTATGGTCGCTATAATCGATCGATTTTGAGGGTAATATTTCCGGAAAGTCGGGACGTGAGAGGGACAGATAAAGATCGTCGGCAAGGCCTGCTTCGATGTCTTCAGTTGTCGGTGAACCGTAGCTCGTCGTTACAGTTGCGGATGTATGCAAGTCGGCAACATTATTTACAGACACGATCGTTGCATCGGCTTCAAGAGGAATGACGCTCGGTACATCGCTATCATTTATCGCAAAGTAATTGTTCTCTTGAGGATTTTCCGTTTTTTGTGGACTCTGAGATCCGACTAAACTTGGCCGAATATCGAAAGTACTGACAACGGGCTCAAAAGAGCTCTCCAACGGTTTTCCGTAAGATTCTAACGGTACCACGCTGAGGTCTTCTTCATCAATTTCACTTGGGTTTACTATTGCGGAATCTTCCGCTTCTGTAACTGGGGATTCGGAACTTGTATGAGAAACGTCAGATTCAATGAGCGACGATTCAGTAAGACTGATCGTTGAAGTTTGTTCATCGGTCACTTCTCCAGGAATAATTGTAACTTCCGCGGCTGCTGGCTCATTTGACTCAACATTGGTTTTTTCTGGCTCGACATTGATCGTCAATGATTTCGTCGTTGTTTCGGGAGTCACATCCCCCATTCCTTCCTCGATGTAAATCGTTACAGGTTTCTTGGTAGTTTTGGGAGTTACATCTTCGACTGCTTGCTCGGTGTATATCGTTACAGGTACCTCCGTAGCTTCAGGAGTCACAGCTTTGACTGCTTCGTCGTTGTAAATCGTTACGTGTTGCTCCGTAGTTTCAGGATACATAGTGGATTCTCGTTCTGTCGAATCGTCATCATTTGTTGGATCATACGTCGTCGCATCTTGCGCCGTCGTCGAGTCCGTCTCATTCACGTCAGTAGTAGGGACCGTCGAGGGTTCTGTATACTCTGTCACTTGTTCTTCAATCATTTCCGTTGTTTGTGGGTCAACCTCCGTCGTCACTTCTGGAACTTGGGTCGTAGCCTGAGGCGTCGTTTCCGACATATCTTCGTTCATATCTTGTGAAGTTTCATCAGCGAGATGCTTCGATTCTGATCCTTCGGTAGATACTGATTCATTTTTGTCAACGCTCGTTGTCGTTTCGTAATAATAATCATCGCCGTCTTCTCCGTCGTCTGTTCCTTCATCGTCGTCATCGGCGTCCGATGCGGGGAAAAAGAAATTATCAGTTATAATAACGGGCTCATCTTCGACTTTGGTGGATGTTTCTGGAATGTCATGATCGAGCTTTGATGTCTCGTCTTCATCAGACTCGTCAAATTCATCCTGGGGTTTGCTGTCGATGTCATTGGGGCTCTCTTCCAAATTTGGTGTTTTCTCCAACGTTTCAAAAACTGCTGCTTCCTCCAACATTCTGCTGGCTGGAAGTTCTTCCTCGACGGAATCTTCGGTCTCATAGTCCTCGTCCGAGGGAGCGCTGTAGAAACCAGTAGTGATGATGGAAAATGTAGGCGTGGGCTGTACAATGGGACGGATGTGAAGCAACTTCTTTCTCGTGACTCTAGGTCTTTGGGTCGTCTCGACGATTTTCGTCGGTTGAATTTTGCGTCTTCGGGTTACAGTGACTCTGTGACGAGTTGCGCTAGACGCGTGAGGAGGGTCGGTATCGCGAAGCTCCTTTGACATCGTAACCAACTGATTGGCAGGTCCACGTGGCCGTACTCTCGTTACAACGATTCTTCGGGCAGTTGGCGAAGAGACAACGACGGGTAGAGCAGGTTTGACGTATGATACAAGCGGCCTACGCCTCACTACCGTATACTTGTGCTGCTTTTCCGTTCTGCTTCGCACCACCGGTACTCTAACGCGTATCACCTTCCGCGGTGTCATTTCCGTATCCGGCCGCCTTGCGGCCGGTGAGTGCGCGTTATCATTATCACCATATTCATATTCGTATTCGTCATCCTCGACACGTTTTCTCCGAAAATCGATATCACGTGGCTTTTTCTGACCAAAAGCCTCAAAGTCTGCGTCGAAATGCTCATCTGAAATGACGATTCTCCTGTTTTCCATCCTTTTGCTTTTTTTCATTTCTATGCGTGTGTGTGTTGTGTATGCGGGGTTCTTTTGTTTTGTATTTCTTGTTTTGATGAGAGTGAGGTGACCGTATGAACCACCCGGAGGCGCCTCTCCGTGACCAAGCTTAGTGCAGCGATAAAGCGGTTTTCGTTTCATTCTTTGCCCATTCGTTCCTATTCAGTCTTTGTTTTTCGTTTTGTCGCTAGTACCGAGTTACGCTCGGTTAGAGTCAAATGAGTCAAGGTTTTTCGAATCAACATCTTACCGTCTCGGAAAGTGCGCTTTGCTTTGCGAAATATTGAATTTCCGTGTCGTCGATGCTAGTCCAACGACGCGCGAGGATATATCGTCGTGTGGGCGCGCGCGTGCGGCGGCTGTTAGTACGAAGGGGTCTCGAGAGTTTTTGGATATTGATCGTGGAAAGATAAGTATCGTAGAGAGGAAGTATAGAAGGAAGAGCTAGCGGGGCGCTTGATGCTTCGAGGGATATTTCGTAAGCGACCTTTGGCGGTCCTTGCTACAGGTGTCTTCGATCGAAAGCTGAAGATTGTCATGTACAATAGAGACGCTCGATACGTGTATGTTGCCAATACATTGGTTCATCATCAATGTGCTAGCATTAACAATATTGTGAGCGCCACGCGATGTCTCGTATAGCCGATACGCCACACGAGACATTCTCCATTAAACGTTTATTTATTTCTTACTGAAATAATGGGGAAATATTTATATATATTAAAACTAGCATCTGACTCGTTCAGCTCCGGTAGTTAAGCGGCAGGACGAGAGACTCAATTACCAGGAGTAAACTATGGAGAGAGTATGTTTATGTGAGGTTAAAACATTTGAAGGTAGGGAATTCATTGGACACGTTGATTATTTTATCGTTTTACTTTTGACTGGGGAATGTTACGGATAGCATTTTATGAGCGGATAATCAGGCGTGGATAGACGTGGAGATGTGCCGTCCTACGTCACCCACTACGCTCTCGAGACTCTGAGTCGGCGCGTGTGCGTTAACGAGGTCCTCGCTTCCGGCGAGATCTGATGGGTTTTCGGATGGTGCATGTAGCGACGGTGCAGCTGACGCCTCAACTTTACGATTATCTCGGCGTCTCCTCGATACGGTTGCATCTTCGCCTATTTTAACGGTTGACAGAACAGTACTGAATTCGCCTGGCCTTCTTCCCGATACGTACAGTGTAACGACACTCGATTCGGCTGGTGGAGCTTTAACGGCCTTCTTGTTTTCGCTGTATTGATTGCCCGCCCGTGATCGTGATCTCGCTGGTTTCGGAACCGCGATTTCCTCTTCGGAGTCGTCATAGTTGTTGGGCTTGTAATCAAAATCGGCAGGCTGATGACGCCTTTCTACTTCACCTGGCAGCGTGTTACTTTGCGTCAGCAGCGGAGCCGCAGCGAATAACGGATCCAAGAGTGGATGTTGGGGTTGTTGTTGCTGCTGAGGTTGCTGGAGAAGCATCAGAAGAGAGTTGAGACCAGCTGCTGGCAGCACCGCGGTTGGTGTAACAACTACCGTGTCAGTGATGAATTCCGTAGCAGTCACTACATCGGTGGACGAGTCTACCAGAGTTGTTAGAATTTCTTTGCCCCGGAAAGTCAAGGGAATAACCGTACTCTGTTGTTTCGTTATTGTCGTGACGTAAGAGGTCGTTCGAGTTTTGTATTGAGTCGTAGGCGTGCCTTGTGGGGCAACTCCACCGAGCAGTGGATTCTGCTGATTCAACTGGCCCAGCAGCAGCTGGGAGAGCAGAATGTTGGCAAGTGGCCCGTTGTTATTGGACAACGAGGGCTGTACCGTCGAGACTATATTCTCTACGGAGTAAACGGTGCTCGGTACGATTATAGATTGGGAAGCCCGACGACCTCCGAGACTCGTGAGAGTATGAGAGACCCTGGTGGTTGGGGTCTCGTGCAATAGAAATCTTGTGATTTCCAGTTGACCTTGCGCATTCGAACCTGTAGCCTCGCTAACGATAACGACTAGCGGTTGACCGTTTCCACCCACTACAGTGCTGTACTGATCGGGACCTAGAACCTCTGTGCTAGGATGTGCAGTAACTATGTTTTTCTGTTCGGTTATTCCGTTATTCACTACCGGTATTGTTACTTCGGTCGGTACGTAGTGAGTCACCGTAATGGTTCCGTCACTGTTCTTGTGAACGAACGGCGAGTCCCTCACGTCCTCGTGAGAACTCCGTCCTCTTTGCGAAGATAATCTTCTGCTAGTGTTCCTGCTGCTCGATGATCTTGATGAGGATCTTGTAGAACTCGGCCGCCGATTGTTTAGCGGCGATTCCGTAGATCGCGATGTACCGCTTTTCACGGCAGTTCGTACTCTTAGCCCACTCTCCTGCTTTCCCGATGATCGGTTTCGCGAGCTGGATGTCGATGGTCTTTTGTATACCGGCCGCGTTGCACTGTCCTTTTCTCGCAGAGTGAATTGTCTACTCGAACTTGATGTCGGATTCGGTTTGACCCTTGAATTTGATCTGACACGAGGCTTTACCAACGCCTCGGCTGATTCGGCAGAAATCCTTTCAGCGCTCGTCCTGGGGATACTCGAGCTTGGCGGTCTAGTTGACGGGAGAGATCTACTTCGGGAATTGTACCGAGAAGATTTCTTGGTAGGCGCGATCGATTTGTTTACTTCTTCTTTACTGGCTGAGATATCCACGTCTGATCTATCTTCGGCTTTCACACTGGGCTTGCGAAAACGACTGGTCAGTGAACGCAGTTGACTAGCCTGACGTCTTACTCTTCCACCTCGTCTGTTTATCCCGAAAGGTCTTATGCTCACAGTGGAACCGAGCGATTTGCCCTGACGTCGACTTTCTCTGTACTTTGTCGTTGTAGCTGCGTCCTCGGAGCCTTCGTAATCGTTGTCAGCGATCTCTTCGACTGGATCATCTTCAAAGTTTTCTTCTTCTTCGCCCTCAAAGTCGTCATTGTTTTCTGCTAGTTCCTCAAGCGGGTCTGGTTTTTTATTCAAAAGACCACGTGGCGGAAAGAGCTGGCCGCTCTGGCGCGATCGCGTAACTAGCGGAGGAGATGGTCGAGCTCCAGCGCGAACGGAACCACGGTTCGTAGTTGGTGGTGTGGTATTTTGCCTGGCTAGGCTTTTTGACCTTCCGGCCGGTGTGGCCACTGGTATTCTTGGAGTTACTACCGCTTTCTGCCCGGCCGATAGATTTGGGGGTCTACGGAATCGGAGAAGTGGATTAGTCGAACGCCTGGAAGATTCCGTTGTTGTTTGAAGCGGTGTCGTAACCGTCTCGGTACTGTCCTCGTACTCGGTATGAGGTGTTTCTTCAGTTGTCAATGTCGTGGTACTGAATTCGTTTGCCTCATCATCCTGGTCCTCGTGTCTGATCGTGGGCTGTATCTTACTCAATGTAGATGACGGACGGATTCCAGAACGGAATCTGGACGATGCTCCTGGGTAAATTGAGCTTGAACTACGAAGTCCGGGTCTCGACGAAGACCCTCTGATACTGCTGGGTCCTCTTCTGTTGGAGGGAAATGTTGAGGACGGTATTATTCTTGATGATGCACCCCGTCCTCGTGAGCTTCCGGCTGGAAAACCAGAAGTTGCTGTTGGATTCAGGGTCGAAGAGGCTCTTCCTCTAACGGAAAATCTACGTGAACCCGAAGAAGTCAGAGTAGATGAGTAAGGTCCGATGGGCGAGCTCACTCGGCCTCTTGTTGAAGCGAACCTGTTTCCTTTTCCAGCTAATGTAGCGGTTATGGTGGGCGTTATGTCGGTTCTCGTAATAGTGGTTGCGGCTTGGGCACCTTTGCGTTTCGGGTTAAATGTCGGCCGACTACGCGATAGGAAAGGACGAATAACCGGGGTAAAAGTTCTCTTCCGACTGGTAAACGCCAGTCTGGATTTTTTCGTCGACTTCTGCCCATCCTCATCCTCTTCATCTTCTTCCTCGCCCTCTTCTTCCTCGTTTTGCTCCGAGGAATCATCTTGTTCGTTCTCAATCGATTCCGTCGTTGGTTCCTCCGACAGAGACGACTGAATAACCGCGGGCGATGGGGAAATTTCCGGAATTCCTGTTGCTATTCCAAGTGTCATAGTAGAGGTTGGTGAGATACCAACTGTTGGCGTAGAGCCAACGAAACTCGATGTGCTTTCAATAATCTGTGCATATCTGCCATTGATACTAGTACCAATAACCTTTGATTCATAAACTGTTGTGACGTCATTATTTACAATGTGGCCCTGAATTAACCTCACCAAGCCTGTCCTGTGTCCCTGTACTGGTGTAATAGCTGCTTTTTTCTCAGCATCTATCTTTGTGCTTGAGGTACTTTCGATCACTTTAGCGTACAGTCCATCGATCGATGTACCAATTTGTTTCGTGGTAAAGTAAACAGTAGTCACCTCATCGGCATCAACGGTACTTCCCTTGTTGAGTGAGAGAACGCCCGTTGGAAGAACAGGAGTGGCTGAACTCGATAGCGACGGTGTCTCCAGGCTCGAACTGCTTTGAACAACTTGAGCGTAAAGACCATCTATGTAGGTTCCATATATATCGTTCGCGAAGTGGGTTGTTGTTCCATCGCTAATTCTGCTCGATCGAATTGTCGAGATCAATCCGGTTTTTAGGCTTTCCAGACTCGTTGTAGTCGGTTGTATATTTGTGTTTACCGTTGGCTTAGGCTTTTCGTTCGAATCTAGCGTCTGAACGATCACATCACCACCATTAATCGCTCTCCCGGTAGCCTGTCTAACAGTCGTTTCTGGCAGAGTGACACTAGTTATGGTTTCCAACCTGCTGTTGAGGATCGTCTCGTTGCCGATGTAAGACGTTGTGAAATACGTGAATGTGGTATAGAACGTCGTTGGTTCTGGAGAGATCGTCGACTTGTCTATCTTGTTAGAATCTGGGAGCGTCACGATTTCTTGCGGTGTGATTACGCCAACTTTTTCTGTAGTTATTTTTTCGCGAAGAAGATCAGAAAGTGTGACTTCGTTGTCGGCAACAACTTTCGAGTCCTTGATGATACCGGGCTCTTCGTATACTGGTGATGGCGGTGCATCTGGCCTGTAAGTCATTATAACACCCAGCTCGAGAGTCGGGGTAGGAGAGACCCCGGGTGTCACTACGTTGCTTACTGTTTCTTCCCTGCTGGTTGTAACCGTATCGCCACCTTTGTAGAAAGTTGTCCAGTAAGTGAAAGTCGTGAAATATGTGACTGGAAGGGTGTTGGTTTCAGCAGGCAATACAGCAGTAGGACGAATAGTTTCTGTGACGACATTAGTCACGGTGTCTAGACGACTCACTACGTTTGTCATATCACCTTTGTACATCGTTGTGAAGTATGTGAAGGTGGTGTAGCTCGTCTGGAGTAGAAGCGTGGGTGCGGATTCTACGTCGTGATGATTCGATTCCGAAAGTTCCTGATCCTCGGGTACGGCATTTCGCTTGTCCATTACACCAAGGACGGTACCACCTCCAGAACTCGAGGATGAGATAACATCGGTGATCATTGAGCCGATCACTTCGCCGTCAATCGGTGGATTAGGAGTAACCTGGGCATTTGGTGCAAAATCTACGAAATACTTGTCGGTCACGTATTTTTCATCAAGTGTAGTAAGATCGTCATCGGACATCATTTCGGTTGTAAAATCAGTAATAGTTGTTTCTGGTGCACTAGGAGTCTCTTGATTGTTCATTTGTTGAACCTGCTTGGCCAGGGAAAGCGCTTCTTCCTGAGATTTTTGCCTTTTGAGGGCTTCCAAATAAGCTAATATTTCTGGTGGAGGTGCTGGATTTTCTGCAGGTTTCGGCTTAGGTGTTGTGACAGAGGTAGGCTCAGTAGAAACTGGCACTACTGCCGTAGGTTGAATTCCCTCGGTGAGGACATTCGTGAAGACTTCAGTCCTCGTCTCAATTTCGGTTTCGTCATCAACGAAGATAGTTGTGAAGTACGTGTACGTTGTGAAGTATGTCTTAATCTGTCCTTTTGGAATTTCAGTAGACATACTTGGCGTAGGACTCGGTTCCAAATTAGTGAAAGAATCTTCCTCGTCGCCGTCGAGTGTTGTAAAATATGGTGAATCGTCAAGCGTCGTCTCTTGATCTTGGATCGTAGTTAACGTGCCTTCGGTGGTTTCTTCTAACATAGTCGTGCCAGGTTCAGTGGTGAACGTCTCCGGTTCCTCAGATACCTTTCCCGATTGTAAGTCAATCGTTGGCACTGACATCATCGAAACACTTGTCGCTAATATTACTACGGATTCATCACGGTCAAATAAACCAACTACACCTCCCGAAACTCCGTTGGGCCCAACTGTTTGTGTAACGACATTGGTCTCCACGATTTCTCTGCTTGATATACTTGAGGTGCTTTCCTGGAAAAACGTTGTCAGATAGGTATACGTCGTGTACAGGGTTTTGAAAATCAGCTCGATCTCCTCGTCTTGTTTTGTGGTTTGTTCTTCCTCCGGTTCTTCCGTTGTTGTAACGATTCGAGAGGTCGTTGGCTCTCTTTGTATGATTTTTGGTTGATACAGCATTGTCGATTGGCTCGATTCAACTGTTGCACTTGGCAGAATCAATTCTGTCAGGTAAGTAACTTCGGAAGAGACGACCTCGCGCGATTTAACGGAAGTCGTCGTATGATCACCGTCTGGTACGAAGAAGGTCGTGAAATAAGTAAAAGTTTTGTACTCAGTCGACGGCAAGAGTCTTGTGGCAAACGAAACTTGCCCGTCGTTGTCCTCATTCTTTTTATCCACTTGGAAATTGTTTTTCGGCGAAGACCCCGTGACGCTCCTACCTTGTTGATCACCAGTCGCAATATCATTCGTGATATCCGTGTCGGTGTACGATTCTTCATTGTTGGGATTTTCAGTAGTCGTGCTGAGACGTTTTTTTGCGTTGGCCAGTATGTCTTTTAGAGTCGTTAATATGTTCTCCGTCGTATCTCTGTAGGGTGTGGTCAATTCATGTACTTCTGATTTGATCTTATTGGGTCTCGTTGATGGTTTTGGTGTTGTCGAAGTAGGCATTTGGAAGGTGGTCCCCATATCGGCTTCTTCGGTTTCGGTATCCGTAGACGAGTAATCCAGAGTGGTGTCTTGAGAATTTGGTGTCGCACTGGCTTCGTCGGGGAAGAAATAAACATTCGAAGATGTATGGATTACCTGGGCATAATTTGTACCAAGATAGGTTCCATAAATGTGGCTCTTGTAGATCGTTGTGGTACCATCAAGTTCCGTTGTCGAATCAAGGACTTTGAGTAAGCCAGTAGGTTTGATTGATCCATTTTCCTCAAGTGGAACAAGTATCGGTGTGATAATTTTCGACGATGATTCCACTTCCGTTTCGCTGGGTATGCTCGGCTGAAGGCTGTCGTAGTCATCGCTAGTGGAATCGGTACGGCCGCCATTAATGGCTTCCAAAAGTTGATCCCGTGGTTTTTCTTGTACAGATGTTTGTTCACGGGAATGAACGACGCTGGTCGGTTGTATTAGAATACCGACGCCGTCGTCGGGTCTCAGCGTAGCGTCTCCCTTGATGGTCGTTGCTGCGCGTCCAACGGGGGCTGGTGATGTGCTAGGTGAAAACACAATCACTGTGTCACCGACGATCGTTGTAAAGTCAGCAAATCCGTGATACGTCACGGTCGCCAGAGGTTTCGATTCGATCTTCTTCGGTGAGGTGACGCGAGCGGTCGATTGCTTATAGATTTTTGGCACTCTAGGCCTAAAATTTCTAGGTGATTCGTCCTCGACGCTGTCGAATGGTCCGTTGCCCAAGCTGTACTCTTGTTTGACGGTGTAAGTCGGTAAGTTATCGGCTGCTCGTACTTTTGCTGGCTTAAATCTATGATTTTCGACAACGTTTAGTTCTCGCTTGTTGAATATGTCGTTCTCGCGTTCCGAAGGGATATTCACCCCGGAACCTGACGGGTAGCGGGCCACGCGACCGCTCGCTTTATCGTTAACATCCTCGTTATAGTTATTTCCAGCCAGTAGATCTTTGGCGATTTGGACTGGTGTATTCTCGAGATCGACTCGCAGACGCCACTCCTCCTGGGGCGCTCTCGACGGATAAACGACGAATGGACTGACGGAGTCGGACGAGGGTTCCTTCTCGTAAAAAACGCGACTCGAGGTCGATAATATACGTGCATAGAGACGTCCATTGTCGAGAGTTGTACCGAGCACCTGTGTCGCGTATTCTGTACTGGCGCCATCTTGAACGAACGTTCTCGCTGTTTTCGTGAGCAAGCCGACAGGGGGCACGGACTTTCCGGAGCGGGCCGGTACAAGAAGAAGCGTTGTTACGCCTTTGCGTTACCGATTCAGCAATATACATGAATTTTTTGGTTTTACAGTATCAGTAGCGGAGTGGTATTTTTGAATCGATCGATTGTAAACGATTTTTTTTATATACACGTCAATATATACAAAAAGTTTTTTGTTTGTTGAGATATTGAAAAGATACGGAAGCGAGCATGAGAGTCGATGGTACGTATGAGTGTGTTTGAGAATCGATTTTCGAATGATTCCGATTGTTTGGTAACGAAATATCAGTCCGTCGTTGCAAGTACGGTATGTGTTGGTGTTTTGACATTTTGAGTGTCGGTTTATCATCACGTGTGTCGTGTCAAGTATAGTGGTTTATTAGTATTGTGGTGATTGTTTTTGTTGTTGTTTATATAATAGGTCGTCGGAGAGACGGAGTGGCGGGCGGACGTTGGAGGCAGACGGCATCCAGTTGTTGAGAAGAGTTGAAGGCGGGGAGCAGGCGGGAGCAGTAACAGAAACAGAAAAAAGAGAGAGACGATATTTAGTAGACGAGCCTTCTTCTTTCAGAACCTCGGGGACACACCCGCCTCGCGTTTTTCTAATTTATTTTTTGATATTTTTCAGTAAACCCTGCCTCATTAATGATTCGTTTGGGTTTCATGATTATGCATACCATTCCGTGGATAGTCTGCAGTGAGAGATTGCGAGATTTGTGAAAAGACAGAGAGACACATATGTATGCAGCTGCATTTGGCATATTACGTTCCACACGGAGACTCGAATAACATGTAGTGATAGGTATTTTTATGTACAAAATCGACTTTCTATTTTACATGGGATGAGCCACTGGTTAAATGTATAGTTTTTGTAGATTTGGGTACTCCACATGTTTTCGAACAGCATTGATTGGTACGTACTCTTTCATTAAGGGGTGAGGCTACCGTGCAAATTAAAAAAAAATCGACAGTCGCTTGGGGCAACTAAAATTGAAGAGGAAAGTTCAACTGGAATCGCAGATTGAAGATAAACTTATGGTTACAACGTTAGAACTGCTAGTAGAACTTTAAACTCGTTTTTCTCGAAACTAGGTTTTTCAAAACGGTGTACACGATTCCTCGACATCTAATAAACGAATTAGTTTAGTCTTGACAAACGTTTTTCTTCTTAACATTTTTTTTCATTAGTTATTAACAATAATGACGTCGTTTGTCCTTGAACAATGGGGAAACAAAATTCTACATTTTTTTATGATTGAAACACGATAATAAAAAATAGCCGGGTCAAATCTTGGCAAATATTGTCTATTTTGAGAAAAAACGTTTTTTCAGAACAACCGGGTGGGCAAAATCAAATACACCGTTGAACCCCTCACGTTCAAAGGTCCATCACGAGATTGTTTATAACTTCCTAATTATTACTATTTTTAAATGAACTTTAGCACACAACTCTGTTAATGTACATACAAATAAATGTCCAAACGATTTTTCAATCATCTCATTAATTCCTTGAAAATTATTTTTTTTCAAATAACCGTAATTTTTGGATTGTCACAGTAGCCTAACCTCTTAAAAAAATCGTACCTACATTTAAATTCCCACGGAAGATACAAGGAAAGATGCCATCGATGAGATAAAATTCGCGGCATTGTATATTCATTTCTAAAAACATTTATGCACAAGCTGGGTGATATGGAACTCTATTTTTGCAAAAATTGAAAAACAAATCAATGGGGGCATTTTTATTGTCACTCTATTGCGATCAGAATTAAAAAGGGATATGCATTTGCGGCTTCGAGAATGATGCTTTTTGAAATATGTCTTTTAGTAACGAGTTCCACTTCACCTGGTATCGAGCTACGGCACGATACCCCTTATTCCTTATTAGTCTTTTTGGTGACTCATCCGAGCGAGGCAATGGCAATACGAGCGTATCCTGGCTACTATACGAAACAGCGCGGATTGAAACGATCCCACAGGTGAAGAAAAAATAAGAAAGAATTATGGAGAGTGTGAGAAGTTTTTTTCTAATGTGGTTAACTTATTTATAATCTGAAATTGTATTTACACGGCCGCACACGCGCGTCAACACGCACTACGATTATAACGATAGCGCGTAAGACAGACGGCGTGATATGTTACAATTACAAAGAAAAAAAAGAGACTCAAAAACAAAATAGGCAGCATAAACAAAAAGGAACAAACGTGAAATGTTAAGCTCAAAAGTATTGTTCAAGAAGCTGAGTGCACCCGAAAAAAGGTTGAGCACAAATTAGGAGTTGTTGGTGTATTTTTTAATTAATTTTCGAATCATGTTTAGATGATTTTGTCAATATCGAATTAGAAAATTTTGTTGTGGCGCTTAGACTTTTGCCATTTTTATTAAAATAAAGCCGAAGAAAGGTGAGTAAATCATCAACATCGTTCGAGTGCACTGTGGCAATATTTTTTAGTTTTGGCATGAGTGTTACCAGTGAACCATATTAATCACGTGCGCTATGTTCTACGTCTATAGGCTAAGACTCAACAGTCTTAGGTAATTTCATGGGCAACTTACCGTTAACGTCCCTTTGTATTCTAGGCACCTGAATCTCATCTCCTGCTGGGATTGAGTCACTTGGGTTCGTTTCTGCAAATACAAAGGTTTCTTTATATCATCACCGGTCGTTAAAAATGTTTGCTATGTGTAAGTGCGGGATTTGTTTCTTATCCAATTAGTTCGAGACAATGTGCATTATTTAGTATTTGTCAATGATGAACAATTTTTGAAAAATTATATTATAATAAATAATGCGCAAAAATAAATAAATTGTTATTCATAAATTTCTGATAAGAAATGCCTAAGGAGTGTAAACCTTTCGAAAAACTCATTGGCTGGACTCATATTACCCACCATTTGATACATCAAGTTAGTATTGTTGTGTATAAAATTTGAAAAAATCGTTTTTTTTTTAAATTTTATTTTATTGTTCTACAGACTTCTCTGAATATTTCTCTAAAACCGTTTAATGATACTCATAAAATTAGCCGAGTTATAGAAGTGATAAGGAGCACGCTCGGCGCGCACCATCGATCCGCTGCAACTTTAAACGCGTTTTTCTCGAAATTAGGTTTTTCAAATCGGCAACCACGATATCTTCATAACCAATTGGACGATTGAGCTCAGATTTGGCATACACTTTCAGTAGAGTGTTCTTTCAACGTTGGTAGCGGAATTGGGGCGAAATAATTTTTTTTATATAACTCGTAGAATGGTCAGAAAAATAGGAGAAATTGATAATCCAAGCTTTGTTTTGATTGACAAGCAATAAATGATAAGCAAAGCTTTAATCATGCCACGATTTCGTACATTTTTTTGTTGCGTCTGATACCATATATGTCATCACTAATTCAGATTAAGGGGTCTTCTCACTTTAGACGCTAAAAAGCCTATTTTCCGGATTTTTTTGGACAGGTTTATACTATAGATATTGATATAAAAGTTGTTGCACTTAATAAACACATTTTCGAAATACAACAAAATTTTCTTTTATGTATTCACGTAACCCAAACAAACTTTAAGGTAGTTCCTCTGCGAAAATCTCAACCAAAAGTTTACATACCATGTTCATGTTTAAAAGATTGATACTTGGTTTAATTAGTAATAAATAAAATTAAAAACTACGCAATATTGACTCGGTACTAGTAGATAATACGATGGATATCATTTATTGCTGTAAAATATATTTTATATTGTGTTTTTGATCTACAATTGCCAGTAAACTTTTTGCCGGGACTGTCCAAGCTTTGCCCCAATTGTTTTTTTTCCAGGCTTTGCCAGGCTTTGCACCAAAATTGTGAGGGCTTTTCATGGTTATATCTTGGAAACTAGATGGTGAATCATTCTCATTTTTTTTCACATTATTCGTGATATCTTACTCTAGCTTATCCTCGTTTTTTATCCATTTCTTAATTTTAGTTCTGACGGTAAAATTAATGATGCCCTGTTTGCCAATCATAACGCATTTGTTGCGTGTAAACCAAGCCAACTTTAAGTGTAAATATCTCAGGTTTGGGGTGGTCAAACTTATTCAAATTGCACAGATGTTTGGATAATGTATTGAATAACATATATGTCAAATTTCAACGATTTCTTAATTCAACTCTTCTGTGGAGGTACTACCTTAAACGCGTTTTTCTCGAAACAACGTTTTTCGACGGCTTGTTGATCCTTGTAAAATTTTAACCACATTCTTTACAACTATAGATATAGCGCATATCCAGCCTTTTTTAAGTTTCGATATTTACTATTTTTTGTTGCCAAAAACGGTGAAAAAAAAAACACTTTTTTAATGTTTTCGTTCAAAAATGTCCGCCATTTTGTAATTTTTGCATATATAAAAAATCGTATGATATGTGCTATAGCCATTAACATACTGAAACTAAAACCGTTAAATTTTTTTGTTTCGGATGATCCATCTCCGAGATTTCATCATCAGCGCAGACCTACAATTATTTTAGGACATATTTTTAACTACCACTTTCGTCTATAAATAGTGACTTAAATAAGTACATTTTTTTCATGTATTTCGAAAGTGTATTTATTAAGTGTAACAACTTTTATATAAATATCTATAATATAAACCAATTTAAATAAATCATGAAAATGGCCTTTTTTTAGCGTCTCAAGTGAAAAGACCCCTTAAGAATATGTTTGTTTTTCTGTGGATTTATACAATGTCCGCACCACTGGTCGCCAATTTGGGGCGTTTTCTGCGCACCGTTGTAAACAAACGTACAAAAGTACATGACAATAATTTCTTTTTTATATTTCGGGCATATTCTTGAAATATCAATAAACATATGTACTTATTTTTTCACCTATTTTTTTCAGTTTTTTCATCCTAAATATCACCTCCAAAACAGCGCTCTAGTCAACAATACTGCCTGAATGTTAAGATACGCACGAAAAAGTTCACGGTGCAATAAACCAAAGAAGAAAAATTCTTTTTTATTTTGGGACTACGGTATTACGAAACTTTTCGACTTGTTATTATTGTATTAGTGTATGAAAAGCTTTTCCATCCTAGAACAAATTATTATTTTTTATTATTATTCAAAGGAATATTTGTGAATTGATAAGAATATCAAATATCAAGTTAAATTTGAAAAAAATAGTTGAACTTTGAGATTTCGCACACAACTCGATAGATAGTAGCAAAGTTATTGGGACATTGCATGCTTTGACCTGGGTGACTTGGGGTTCACGAGACACCGGGAGTAGCATCGTTACGATGATGACTCCGGGGATAGGTACATTCTTGGTACACCCGGGCACGAGAACGCGACCTAAATTCGGGACATCGATCGGTCGACGTCGTGTCAAAGTTTTGCGTGCAAGAATGAGCAATCAGTGTGACGAAAAAAGCGCGCACATTCAGAGGCACTAATGCTGCGAAAAACGTACGGCAAATAAGATCAGAGTGAATCATTCGATGTTTGAAAAAATATTGGAAGGATTTTCCTGCTCCTCTCGTCGATTGTCAATCATGACTATCGCCATGGTATCGAACGAAATATGCTTTTCGAAAGTCTCGAAAATGTTCATAACTTAGGTTTTTGGGTGCGAGACATATCTGCCAAGTTCACAGAATGACTTTCAGATCAATTATTGGGGATTATTTTCCGAATATTTATTGAATGATTTCCACATCAATGTAACATTTAATATGTGGCTTGGACAGTGGAAATCAATCCAAAATGTTTGATAAATGGCGAAAATTCTGAAGCGTCCGTACTTTAAGGAGGATCGTTACCCACAATCCAAGATTAAGTTTAAAAATATATATATATGTTATTGTCTAGACTATACTTGATCTTTACGAATTTTTTGCATTTTTTTCACCACCAAACACTGGAGATAAAAAATAATTAAATGTATGTAATTTAACGTACGGTTAGATGGGCAAAACGTTCACGCTACGAGTGATATATTTTTTTGTGTCTATTCAGTACCAAGATAAACCATTTCTAACAACAGATTGACGCAAAATAAATCTTTGTAAACATTAAAAAAAAATACCCCATCCTTCCTATCGTAAATCACATATATTCAATATTGAACCATCAAGGTTTGATGAAAGATTACGAATCTTGGCTGGCGACTGAAAAGCATTGTTGTTAACCTCAATGTCCGCGAAGTTGTATTTTGGCAACACTTAATATTAATTAATGGTAATAATAATCTCGTGACGTAAATATAAATAGGCATAATTATACAGACAAAATTTTATTCTGAGTTGCCTAAAACATGCGCTCACGCAGTTTTTTCATAATCATCGTCGAAAATGTTATACTTTTTCAAGTTGGTAGTAACGCAACAGTTTTTCTCATTAACGTAATAAAAATATAAAAACACATAATTTCGCTCTTTAATTATAGAGTTTATGAAAAATTAGCATCTACAGAATAAATTTATACCTCGTACACATGTTTTTGAGGTTTGTTGCTGGAGGTCGTTGGAGGAGGTGGACTGCTCCAACCTCCTTAAGATCGTCAAATGTGACGGGGTGCGAAAGGGAAATGTGAGTTCTCTTCAACGGGTCTGCTTGGGGTGAGCGGGTGAGCTTGGGACCCAAAAAACCGGTCGCTTTTTAATATTTTCGTCTGATGAGAGTAGTGGGACGACAAGGTCGGGATTTTACATACAATTAATATAGAGTCTTGCCAACTTGGCTTTTTGATAACCAATAAGATTGCTTTTCGATAACCAATGAACTTGTTATCATTTAAGCAAAGTGCCGTCGTTGCTATATGGCCAATGGGTTCAGGGGATTTTTGCAACTAGGGTGATCTGAAAAGAAAAATGAAAAAATGTATTTTCAATATAATAATGAACCTTTCGTATGACCGGATACTATTTGAAAACTTCCAAACTTAGGAAAATGGCAACCTGTAGAAAAATTAGTTCGATTATCTCACCCTTCATAAAAATCGTCATAACCCTATCAATGTTTGGAATTTGCACAAAATATTTGTTGCAAATTAAAGTTAACACCCTCGGCTATAAGACTATGCAATGAAAAATCGTATTCGTGAAATTTCAAGATAACGCAGACCCCTTAAGTTGGCGCCTCGTTATATTTGGTGCTGTGTCTACCAAAAACGAAGATGATCAAGGTCAAGGTACGGTCTTCGAGCGGATGTCTAATACGGGGTAGTCGAACATTAAGATCGGGGGAGGGGGGGGGGGGGCGAAATCCCCAGTCGAAGATGTCGTTCAGAGGCCGAGACGTACAGTTATCTGACCGACTGCTTTTCCCGCGTTAAACCTAACCAATGCTACTTGCTGGTACCGTATCATACGACGCCGGTATACAAACACTGCTCGTAGTAGCTGGCAGCAATACACCTGTATAGCTTCCAGCAATAACAACATTTTCCTGTACAATACAAGTCCAGTCTCTTTCCACTCTTTCTCGTTGGGAACCCAAGGCAATTCTCTCTGGCCACGTACGTTCTCCTGTCGTAACGGAAAGAAAAAAACAAATTCAGAATGATGTGAATTTTCCGTGCCTTCCAGCAGGGCAGCAGTATTACGGTGAATAAGTTTCCAAGTTGGTGCTTGACGTGTGTAATCGATGTATCCTTCCAACGGCGTCTTCCCAAAGCGGCGCGGTATGGTACATTCGTTTCTAGATCTACGCCTTTGGTGGAATAAAAAATGGGACCGCGGCATCCGATATATTACGAATACAGTAATATATCGGACTTTTAGCAAACGGTTGTCTGTTTTTTGGGCTACCGAAGTCTGTATATTATGCTGGTAGCAAAACTCTTCGTGCTCCATTCTTTCGTGCCGTTTGCCGAAATGATCAGCCGCAGGAAGTAGCCCCATAAACTTCGTACGTGTCATCTTGCGATACCTTTAACCTTCTTTCCTAATATGAAGCCTTCCACGGAAGAGCTTCACTATGAAACCTCCATAAGCAACGCTTGAACTTCGACACATGGGCTAACGTAGAGTTTTTGCATGGAAGAGGTTTGCCATTGAAGGTGAAGGCAAGACTTTGACGCGGTAGGGTCGATCAAGAAGAGGTGGAAGACGAAGAACGAAGAGGATAAGGAAGAAGGAGGATATTGTAGTTGGGTCAGTAGGTATTCGGTCGAGCGTTCGCCTCGTTGGTACTTGGAAGATTGCCGCACGACGACCCTGTACGCGGGGCCGGCTTCGGGTTAAACCGGAGAATACTACGCGACCGTCGCCCCCCTTACCGCGTGCCCCCGTTTGCCATCGATACATACACCGAGTTGATATTGGCGAGTTCATTCATCTGCCCCACGAGCGATTAATCGTGCCAGACCGATTCGTAGAATTCCATCGATCTACCGAACGGTAGCCGTCGTCGTGACCGTACGGTCACCCAGCCGCGCATGCGCGATCGATCATGCGCAGAGCGGTGATGCGCTCGCGTGCATACACGCAAACTCCTCTCTACGGCGACTCCTCGATCCCGTACAGGTCACGTTCGTATTGAGCTGCGATCGCTACTCCGATTGCGGTGTCTGCGTATAAAGTACTCTCGCGTACCCCTCTGAGTCTGCACATTCAGCACAATCGGTAATGACTCTTCCTTGCTTCGCCATCTCTTTTTGCCGATATACGCTCTGCCTTCGTGACCTTTGCTGGTTTTTACGCGAGACGGCGCGGCGGCAGAGAGGGAGGGAGACGAGTGTGCACACTGGTGAGGAAATTGGAATTGGAACAGGCGCGTGTTTTGCATTCTATATATGGCGCTTGTTCGCCAATGTGTCCTTCGATTCGTCAACCGTCAATTTCAACGGACATTGCGCTTTTTCTTTCTACGAAAAAAAAAAATAAACGCTATGGAAGCTATTGTTCTCAATCTAGTCTTTTGCCAGAAACCTTGGGTTAATTAATTTTAATGTGTAATACAAATGAAATTAATCAAAATCCCAATGTGGTACTTTCCACCGATCCGTGTCCCTCGATTCTTGAACGGATCGAACACCGATCGTCGTGCATTTTTTTTTGGGCGGGATATACATTTAGACAGGAAAAAAAAAGCAATATTGAGGGATTTTTTAAACGAAGAAAAAATTATTCTACATTTATCAAACTTTAGATATACTTTAATAGTATATTCAAGTATACAAAACAATGTTTTAAATTAATTCATCATCAATATGACGCAGCTGTGGCAGAGTGTTGCAGCACGGTTGCCGCGGGAGTTGCGAATCGGCGTGCAATCTAGCTTCCCGTAGACTTTGATTTGCAAAAAAGTTCAAACATTTTTTCAGTTAGAACATGTATAGGTTCTATGTGACGGTAATTAAAATGAAGAAAATGCAAATTTAAGAAAATGTCACGCATTTACAAAAAAGATCAACATTGAACGCAACATTTCTGTAAAATGTGGATTAAGGGGAGGGTAGGGGTTTCAGCGTGAAAAAAAACTCTTTTTTGCGAATTGTTTTCATCTATATGGATAGAGTAAATTTATTGAAACTTTTTGTACATTGTTAAGTGTCATTTCAAGAACATTCCGTGAAATTTGTACGCGAAAATATCCACAAACAAGCCGGTGCCGCGTTTTTTCTCGAAACCACTTTTTCAAAGTCCGTGTTCACTGCCATTTGAAAACCACATGACCGATTTATTTCAAACTTGGTACACACTTTCTACTTATAAAATACCTCCCCTCAACGGTTAGTTTGAGTTTTTTTTACATTAAGAGGGTTTTCCACCCCCAAAATTGCGGAATTTTTCGTGAAAAATAGCACTTTTCACTTTACATGACCACCAAAAATTTAGAGATGAAAAAAAAAACATTATCAAAGACCGTTGGAGGGGAGGATTTGATGATACTGTAACTAAATGTTAATGGTACTTGATTTCAGATAATTTCTAGCTGAGATACAGTGAACACCGCAAATTGTGTTTTTCCAAAGGCGTTCTTGGAAAAGCTTTGTCACCGGCTTGTTTGTGGATATTTTCGCGTAAAAATTTCATGGAATGTTCTTGAAATGACACTTAACAATATACAAAAGGTTTCAATAAATTTACTCCATCCATATAGATGAAAAAAATCGCAAAAAAGTGTTTTTTTTTCACGCTGAAACCCCTACCCCTTCCTTAAAAAAGTAGTTTTTTCCCAATTTTTCAAAAACAATTCTCGTCAAGTAGAAGGTACTAATATTATCAATATTTCTACCAAGTTTCAACTCAATCGGCTTAATAGTTTTTGAGTAATCCTGCACGCCAATTTCGATAATGCAGTTTTGAGAAAAACGCGTTTAAACTTCACGCCCGCTCCGAATCCGAGCAGTGAGGCACAGCGTTGACGGGCTGTAACGTTTGAAGTTTTTCGCATTTCGCTTTGAAACTTTAGGCAAATATTCTACATATATAGTTCTATCGTTTAACGAAAAAAAATATTAAATCGATTTTTTGGTCGTTGCAAATGTATATCCCGCAACGCTTTACTCGATCGTTCATTCATTACGAATCGCAATATAAAATTGGAACCGCAAGGCAATTATTCGCTTGTGTATGATCAAAATGGGACGGAGGAATTCGCTGAACGAGACTTCCATATTAGCGACAGGACGAATAACATCCGGTTGATCAAGGATATAATATAGGAGTCTCGGCTTATGGCTCGTCTAGCTAACGGTACTCGGTGTAAAATGTAAATTCTCGCAGGGTGTAAAGTTCCTCGATTTATTCCGTGGGTGAGTCATTGTTAGTCGACGCGAGGAACGAGAATGCAAGGCATGTTGCAAATTAAAAATCCACGCTCGTCGCTGGCTCGATTCCATCAAGGCGTTGTTTGTCCTCCTTTATTTCGCGTCTCTGTCAAGTATGCGATGCCGTGACCTGCTCTCCATTTATTTGCTTAACTTCTGTTATGAGGGACAATTGTTAAGGCAAAGTGCTCCATTTTTGTTCCTACATCCAAGTCGTAGTTTTATAAATTGTTTTATTTTTAGTCACTGTTTATTGTTGCTCGGAGACTACTAGGTTGACGCGTCCGACAGAATATTTCATACAAGGATTTCAATCCTTCGTAACTTAACAACGTAAAAACAAGAAAATAGTCGACTTTTTGATAGGTTTTAATAAATTAAAAAACACGAATTATTTCGTTTTTGAAAAATTAAATCAGGGGGCTAGTTATAAAGCAATAAAGGGAGTGTGGCAGGCATGTTAGATTGCGTTGTAACATTCCTTTATGATGTGTGGAATGCTTTGAAGTTGTTTTGCTTGCTGTAGCAGAAAGTTACACGCTACATTTTTTAGACACCATTTGACGTTTTAATATTTTTTCGACTTTCGCAAACTTTATGCGCATTTGAATATTGCAATCTCGCGATAAGTGAACTTTGAACAAATTTTGATCCAACTAACGCCATCTAGTTTGCACGAATTGCTCTAAAAAACCATAGAACGATTTTTGGCCGTCGTGTGACATTGATCTAAAAAAGGATTTAACGTCAATGTGGGATTTTGTGACGACTTGGATGGTTTGTCGCAGAACTGTCACCCGCTAATATAAAGGGTTAAATCTTGTTACATATTTCGGATTTTTTAAGTAACTTTCCACGCTGTCCCAATCCACAGTAAGTTTTCATGCCTGAAAAACGTCCATATTTGCAAAACCGGAACTTTCAAAATGCAGTAAGATTTAGTAGCACTGTTCTCAATTATAACATTCCTGGTGGTAGAAGAGCTTGATACTCTATATTTTATAAACGTTTATTTTTGTAAATAAGGTGTGATAGCTCAAAACATCTGCTGTGCAAATGTCGCCCAGGTAGGAAATCAAAAGGCTGACGATGGAAACAAGCTTGTGCGAGCCTTGTTTCACCGAGCCTGAGTGAGACAGACCTGGCCCAGGTTTCATTGCATCGTTTGGAGCAGCCTGGAACCAAGACTGGCTGCTTAGCCTAAACTCAGGGTTATTTCAAGCTTTATTCAGCCGGTGAATTTTGAGGCTGAAAAATCAAGGCTGGATGCAGGCTTGTTTCAGGTTGTGATTAAATATAATAAGTTTAAAATAATATTTTTTCTGTACTTTCATGAAAAAAAAATTTCGCAATAAATTTGTCGGGTGCGAAGGCACGAAAAACGAAAGCGAAGGAGGCAGCTCAGAACATTTAAACATATGCTCTTATCGATATTTATGAGGTACACAAAAAAGTGTATACGAAAATAAAAGTACGCAATAAAATAAAATATAGTTTTTTAAAATATTTTTTATATATATTTTGTAACAAATAATATAACAAATAATAAATATATATAATAAATCAAATGAATTCTTTACAAATTTATTAAATTTACCCCAATGTAGAATATAGAAAACTAAAAACAGGCCTCATATAGCCTCGGGAAGAGTTTGGGAAAAGCCTGGTCATAAATGCTCGTGAAGGCTTCATTAAGGCTCGTTTTGAGCCTTGTTGTTTCGTCGTTTCAGGCTTAGTACAGGCTTTTCTACCAGCCTTTGGTCAAGCCGGTGTGCAAGAGCCTGAAACCGCGTTATCATTCAGAGGTTCAGCTAGGCCTGAAATTAGGCTGGTGCTCAGCCTGCATTAAAAAATGTGAGCCTTGTTTCAGAGCTGGGCGAGCCCTTTTTTCATCGTCAATTCCTACCTGGGCGGGACGAGATTATCAGTAATTTCGATTGGCAAAACTTTTTTTTCTACGCTGCTTCAATTGCCCAATAGCGATGTATCAACAGAAGAGCCACCTCGTATTTATTTTTCGCATGAAACATGACGCAAATGGGAAATTGACTAATTCGAACCAGGCGCAAAAAGTGAGAGTCGGTTATGTACAGTCAATATCGATTTCTACGAGGGAAATCGTTAATCTCGCGAGCAACGTCGACAAAGGCGATAAACGACAGCGGAATAATTCAGCAAATACTTTTGCGCAACGGAATCGCATTCGCAACGTTGCAAATACGTATGACGGGGAAATCAGGATCGTACGAGAAATAAATCGCGTCGTATCGTCGCGACGAAATTTTTCGCCAGTCGAACAATATTTAACATCGGAGTATCGAGCTAAATTCGATCGGAATCAACTAATTTCTAAAAATTAAATTCCGGTATCATTTTTATTTTATGCTTTGATTTTTATCGTGCTAATTTTCTGCAACCATCATGATCTCAAATGTGATAAAACGCACGCATACCTGCACTATTGTAGTCGCAATTGATAAATGCCAATTTGCAAATTTCACATTTTATGATTTCCTCGGTGCAAAGCCGGTCGTGCGAGACGACGATCTTCGAGCTTCCGGTCTATCGGTTTTTACGCCGTCAAAGTGAGAAGCGGAGAATAATACAGTGTGTTCCTATAATTACGACAGTCATTTTCCTTCCGAAAAAAAACGCGTTAAAGCGTTGTCAGACACAATAGAATCTAAGAAATAATAAAACGAGCAGTAAATTTCGATTTCGATACATAGACACTATATATATATATATATATATATATATATACGAGCATGCATATGTATCGGGTGCTCTATATAAGATCTCGTTGATACTTCCGGCAATTCCGCACTTCCGCTCGACTTTTTTTCGCATAATATCAAACGAGACTACAAGACCATTGGTCGTTTTCTGCAAGCATGCAAAGAAGAACTACAGTAGGTCATTTATTTTTTGTCCGCGCAATAGGAACGGGGTGGTGGAACAACTTTGATTGCACGAAAGCAAATTGCACCCATATTTCAGTTGTAATGGCTCAACTTATTTGACAATGTTTGAATTTTGAATCGAGAATCCATATTCATTTGCTTCTTTCAGAACAGAATCTTAAGTATTTTGATGATATCTGTTTGTTCAAGGGGTTACGTGGGTTTAAAAATTTCAAACAATCCATTTTTTAATTTTATTATCTAATAGTTGCGTATAGATAGATTTAGATAATTTTATTAGATAATTAGATTAGATAGATAATAGATAATTTTATTATCTAATTATCTAATCTAATATGCCTAGAATATTCTCCCAAAGTTTTAAGTCAATCGAAGTAAAAGTCTAGGAGAGAGAGCCTTTGGGAATTCCCCCCGTTGGAAAAGACCGGCCGGTCTTTCTATACGGTTCACAGCATTTCTTAAGTCAATTAAAAAATAAAAAAATGTTGAAAATTCGACAGCGGTGTAAGAATTACACCAATTTATTTACCCATAATTTATTTATCAACGTCTGAACAATTAATTAACTATAATCTGCTGATTGCGCTTAATTAGATGGAGCTTTCTTTACACAATGACATAGAGATTTCAGAATGGGTGACATCCGGTTTCTTTAACACACGTAACTCCACGAATGTGGAATGATGACGGTTTCGTCATAATCCACGATACCCCCCAAAAAATCGTATAATTTTCTATCTTGTTTTAAAGAGAAAAAAAAAGAATACCGGCCGGGAATTGACTTTTTTTATGCCATAATAAAATGATCAAGGAAAGGTCAGATGAAATTTGTAACATGATTTACAAAACTGCATACATTGCCAAGAATTTTGGTCATCGTTACTGTTTTTTTAAAGCGCAAATCATGGTAGATTATTAATGTGACTTAAATAAAAATCACGAGCTATTTTGCACTGATGATCGTGACTGGAAAAATACCGAAACAGGTACCGTGGTCTCCCTAGACGTGCGTCGGAGTCACGAGAAAATAATCGATCAATCGTATAACTCTTCATTGGACCATAAACAACGAACTACTTACGACCTTACTTCGTGCATGTTTATGCACACACGTACACTGTGTGTATGTAGCGTACACCGGTTCGATTGGGTTAGGCGAACGTAAGTTGGATGGAGAAAGTAGCCGATCGTGGGAACCGGTACTGATATATGTATGTATAGGTACCGAACGATTCAGAATACGTATAGCGTATTGCTATACATGATACATCGATTATTTTAGGTGGTGGCCTCCGAAAAACTAAACCTACGATTTTTATCCAGCCAATGACCAATTAATTAAAGTGTTAAGGCGGGACATACATTTACAACCACAAAAAATAGATTTTTTTTAAACGGTCGAACTATATAAGTAGAATATTTTTCCAACGTTTAAAATAGAAATTCGAAAAATTTCAATCGTTACAGCCCGTCAACGTTGTGCCATACTGCTCGGATTCGAAGCGCGCAGAGGGGCAGGCAGAGATGGGTAAAAAGTAATTAAATTAACAACTAACAATTACAAGTACTACTGTAATTGATAATTTAATTACTTTGTAATAGATTACTTAAGTAATTAGTTACCAGTGCAATTTAGTTTAAATTCTACGCAAACTTCAAACGCGTTTTTCTCAAGAGGACATTTTCGAAATTGGCGTCAAGATTACTCAAAAACTATTAAGCCGTTTCAGTTAAAAATTCGTAAACATATTGATAATATCGATACCTTCTACTTGACGAAAATTGCTTTCGAAATATTAGAAAAAAAAAACTACTCTTTCGATCCAAATTTTTCGTACAATTTTTTTTTTCGTAAATGCGTAGCCTCTTCTTAAATTTGCATTTCCTTCATTTTAATTACTGTCAAATAGAAACTATACATGTTCAAAAAAATGAGAACATTTTTGAACGTTTTTTGAATGTTTAATAGAAAATAAAAAACTTTTTGAATTTTTTTGCAAATCAACGTCTTCGGGACGCTAGACTGGACGCTATTTCGCAACTCCCGCGGCAACCTTGCTGTAGCACTCTGCCACAGCTCCGCCATTGTGATGATAACTTAATTTAAAAAAAATTGTGTACTTAAATGTACTATTAAAGTATACCAACAGTTTGATAAATGGAGAATGATTATTTCTTAATTTAAAAATCCCTCAAAATTGCTTAATTTTTTCCGTCTAAATGTATATCCCGCCCAAATGTTCGTGAAGGGAAGTTTGTGTATGCTAGGCCCCAAATGTGATGGTGCTTCACAAACAACCGAAGCTTCGCAGACATTGCCAGAGATATTGGTATAAGCCTGAGAGAAGAACGATAGAAGATGCGTTAAAATTAATTTGTTCGTAATGAAGATGGTCGACCGGAACAGCAAAAAGCAATGAAAAGTAAATAATAATTGCAATGATTGATGCATATTGAAAACAGAAATCAAAATAAATAATTGATAACTTGAGTCAATGAAAATATAGCATTAGAAAAAAAACGAAAAAAATCACGTTTTATTTTTGATGACTGAAAAACGTCTCCAAAAAAGCCCAAGTCTTAGCCAATATTATCTATTTGCAGAAAAAAACGGTTTTTTTTTGCTTCAGATCAACCGGGTGGCCAAAATCAAGTACACCGTTGAGCCCCTCACGTATGAAGGTCTTTGACGAAGTTGTTTATAACTTAATTATTAATATTTTCAATGAAATTTGGTACACACTTTTGTACACACAAATGTACATACAAATAAATATACATGCAAATATACATACAAATAAATATACATGCAAATGTACATACAAATACATGTACGTGCAAATGTACATACAAATAAGGGTCCAAGCGATTGTTCAATCATCTTTCTTATCCCTTCGAAAGTGAAAAAAAAATAACCCTGATTTTCGGAACGTCACAGTAGCCTAACTCCTTACATTCAAGATGAAAAATTGTTCAACTAATAAGTATTTGGTTTTTTTAAGTGTGGGCCCGGCTATTTTGGGATTTGTTTATCTACTTCTATTTCCTAACCGCATTTATTTTCGTCTCATGTTTGTATTTAATTTCAGTAATATATGTACACACACACACACACGCGCACGCGCGCGCGCGCGCGCGCGTGTGTGTGTGTGTGTGTGTGTGTATGCATAAATTGTTTTTTAAGTTTACTTTTCCTGTTCGGTAACCACGAAATGTAATACATTACTATAAAATTGGTGTTGAAGTCGCGCATTCCCGAGTGTTCGATTTCCTCAAGTGACTTAAGCTGGGCATTTTAATATTAGGCACACTTCAATATAATACGTATGTATGGTCGTGTGCATGTAACTGTACATAACTATACGTTGATAAATAGCGGTAATAAAATTTTAGCACATCTTTTCAATGACTACGCGCGCCATATGTATCCACGGCATATCTTGAAGTACAAATAACGTGCATGTGTGAAAAGTCGCCGCGGATCCATGCTTTGCATAATCTTGCAAAAATATCGGTTTCCTGCAGATGCAACGACGAATTTTGTCATTGTTCCTCTGCTGAACTAATGGCAAATCTGATTACAATTTTATTTGCTCCGTATTTTAAAACCCTAGAGTGTATCAAAAATCAAAAACACGATGAGCATCAATTTTTGGCCACCAAGTGCGTCGCTAATTTTCGAAATCATGAGGGTCTCTCCAGTGTGAGCTCTTCAGGACATCGGAGCCGCGGTATGAATTAAAATACACTTTAATTATGTAGGTATTAATATTGTTTTGTATCGTGCCGAAAGACACGCGTCCTTGACTGCGAGCAGTAAAGTCATAAACTGGCGTTTGTTGAATTATCACGTAGTCCGGAAAGGTAGAATTTTTTGCGCTATTTCGTTACAAATTATGTCCGCAATAGCGGCATTTGTGGTTAAGTCTGAAACAAAATTATTAGGCGTTGCGTTGCTCATATACTAGTTGCTTTACTCAATCGTGTGCATAATTAAGGGGGTAATCCAAGGTCCTCGACTCTCTTTGTCCCTGGTATTTTTCTGTATTTTATCTTTTTTATGTTGTAATGTAATGTCTTCTCATCAGATTTTTTCAATTCCAACGGTGTTATATTGGTTGAATGTTATTTTTCACTAATTATTTAGATTTTTTCCGATATTATTTAATAGCATTATTTTGTTTAAATTTTCGTTACCCGTGTTTCGTGAGTGTACTCGTGTCTGAGGAGGAGCAAATTTTCAAAATTTCGGACGGCTTTGAGTTTTCATATAATTACATGTCATGTTATTATTAGGTACTCACTGCAAATCTATATACAGGGTGTGCCAGAACTGAATCCGTTCCCTGAAATGGGGGGTTGGGGGTGAAATTCTGAGTCGATTGATATAAGCATGTGTGGGTCTCAGATCAACCCCTGAATTATTATAAATTTTTTAGAGCGCGCCAATGAGGTGCGCCTGCCTTTAAAAATTAATAATAATTCAGGGGTTGATCTGAGACCCACACATGCTTATATCAATCGACTCAGAATTCCACCCCCCCCCCATCCATTTCAGGGAACGCATTCATTCTGGGACACCCTGTATGTGTATATACATTACCGACACCGGTGAATGGGCGGTCGGGGTTCGTCGCTGGCAGTACTTCGAGTTAGGAGGGGGGGAGGGATCTCTTTAGGCAGACGAAAACAAAAAACATTCAAGATTCTTTTGTGTAAAAACTATTTATTCTACATATTAAACATTTTGTGTATATTTTATTACATCTTTAGATTTTCCAGCAAGAATTTTTTTTTTTCAATATTTAGAAATGGCGGCTGTTCGACACTTGCTTCAGTTTTCTCATGGCGTACAAAAAAAGACTTTTTCACTAACTAACGCCATAGTAAAAATGTTATGAATATTAGAACATTTTTTCAAACGCATAAAATTTTTCGAATTTTCACTGGTCTTTTGTTTTTTAGGTTCTCATAGAGCGTGTGGGTCTAAGAAATTAAAAACTTCTTGTCTCTAATATTTCGAATCAATGCACAAGACGCTAGGTTGTACGCCGAGGAACAGCCAAGACGGCAACCGTCTCTGAAGCAAGTGTCGTACAACTGGCATTGTTAAATATTTTTAAAAACTCATTTTCTTGCAAATTTTTTTTTTTGGAAAGGAAAATGTAATGATCCCTATTTGAAAATTTTAATTATCTATAATGATCAGTTTTGACACAAAAAAACCTTGAAAAATCTTGAAACACAAAAAAACCTTGACTGGTAGCGCATCTACCAGTCAGCGGAATGCCAATACTTTTGCACTTTGGTGTAGATATTCGAGTAAATCATCTGTGCACCAGGGTGATACGTAAAAACCCGCAATAGTATGTGTTGGAACTCAGGAAATAAATCCTGTATAAATAAATAAATATACATATCGTTCATGCTCTAAAAAACTATCATAACACAGAAAAATCCGAATTCGGATTTTCATTGCAATTGACTTCATATTATTTATAACCTTCAAAAGGGATAATAAATTTCACAATAAACAAAATCATTACAGGCGAATTTAGATAAATATTGACGTCGCAGTGGCTTCACGAATGTGATGAAAAAAAACATTAAAATGCGTTTTTCTCAAAACAGCACTTTTGTATTATGACAGTTTTTTAGTGAACGAGCGATATACATGTATACGTACACATAGCTTCGAGCAGTTTGACAGACTGCTCGTGTACATTGCACTCTTCCTGTAGTTCTCCATTCAATTCCCCACACAGATATATGTACACTGCTTCGGTGCGTTCGTTATTTTCAACCTTGTCTAACGGTAAAGTCCGGGCCGGTATCTTCGAGTGTCATAAAGTCCCACATCTAACCATGGTTCTATTCAGCAATTCTTTCCTCTCGATATCTTTTGTGTACTGACGTTTTGTCTCCCCATTCTTGTGACGTCATGAACTGATCGATATGCACAATGCGATTCGCATTCCACGTATAAATATATACGGACGGCTGGGATGCAAATGCTGAGAGGGGGTTGCAAGGTGTGGATTGCCGATTAACCAGTTTCGTCTCCTGTATAATTTACATATGTATATACATACACACATGGATATAACGATTTGTGCGTGGGTGAGTTTACAAACATACGATACAAATATTGGTAAAACAGTCTTGTGAATATTCTTTATTCTTTTTATCGAAAGTAATTATTTTATTTCTTTGAGTTCTTCACATTTGCCTGTTTTTAGTTATCGATGACGCGATTATTGTTGTATTTTATTATTGGGAGTAAAAATAAGTCTCCGCCGTTTGACAAAAGATGGCCCCACCTGGAGGTTATGGTTGCAATTGTCAGATGCAAAACGTCATGTCGTAAGGTTGGACGTCTGGCGAGACCATAATCTTAAAATATTAGGGATTTTGCATCAGCATGACATAATTTTTTTCGTGCAAAAATGTCGAGTTTTGAGCCGAATAAGCGTAATTTGCGGCAACTCTTGCGTTTGGCACGAATCTCTCTCCAATAATGGTTCCAATTCCGCGTCTTCGTTTCGGCCTTCCACTACGTTCTTTGTCTTCGACGTCAAACTAACCATTCTTAAACTTTTGAAATCACTCACGACAACTTCTTTCACTTAAGAGGCTATACCAGTGTGACAGTTTCGAAAAATCGATCTTTTTTGCCTTTTTCGACTGTTTATACTTTCAAGAATATCCTGTAAAATTTCAAGGTCGTATCTCTAATCATTTTATCTTGCAAAAATCGATAGTTAAATCTTTAAACGCGTTTTTCTCGAAATGAGATTTTTCAAATTTGCTGACGTTGTAACTCAAAGAGGAATTATCCGATTGACTTGAAATTTGAACTAAGTACTCTTGAATATATTTACTCTACAATGGCGTAGGATATTTTTGATTGGATGAAAAATGACAATTTGGCATTGAAAAAAACGACCATTTTATAGGCAAGAAAACAGACTTTTTTCATAACTACGCCATTTTTTTAGATTTTGATGTTTTTGAAAAACCTACGTCATTCTACCGGAAATACCTTCCGGTTTAACGACATTTTTGCCTTTTTCGGTTTCAGCTACTCAATCGGCCGGAATGATGTCAGCAGTGGAGGTACTTTTTTTTGGCGCCTCCGAAGGCAGCGCATAAGTCGCTTGGATCTCAATATTTTTCTATGAAAAAATTATGTAATATAGGTCAAATATAGCCAAATATATTCGTAATTTTCCGAAACATTTAATTGAGTACTTTTCTTCCAAAAAAATCCCGAAAATCATCCAAATTTTCAGTGTTTACACTGGTATAGCCCCTTAAAGCAGCCTCACCATATGCTGCGACAAGCAATCGATGCGCCTCAGCTGCAGATTTCTTCAAATTGTTGTGCAGACAGATGTAAAGAAGAGTTATAAAGTTCCCGCAAATGACGCTTATTCGGCTCAAAAGTCGACATTTTTGGACGAAAAAAAATTATGTGATGCTGATACAAAATCGCTAATATTTCAAGGTTATGGTCTTGCCAGATATCCAACCTTACGATATGACGTTTTTCACCTGACAATTTCAACCATAACTCCTGGTGGGGCCATCTTTTGTCAAACGGCGGAGACTTATTTGTACTCCCAATATAAAATGTATATTTTTAAAAGGCTCACACCAGTTGATATTTTTGAAAATATCATTTTTTTGTTTTCGACGGTTTTTCGGAATATAAAATTTCGAAAATACTCTCTGAACATTTTAAGTCGATACGTTCAGAATTGAGGGAGTTATGGGCGTTTATGAGTAGATTCCATCAACCGGCGAACTTTAAATATGTGTTTCTGAAAATGACTTTCACAAAGTCGGCGACCACGATATCCCGAAAATCACAGCACCGGTCAACTTCAAAATTCACAAGCTTCTTTTACACAGCAGAAAGTATTGCTAGATCGAAGGATTTTTTTCTACTGCATAGATTTTTTTATCAACGAAACTAGACCTTTTTAACCAAAAATCGATACTTTCGCTGGATCGCGATCATTTTGCGTTTGATTTTTGATATTTAGGATGATTTTTTCCTGAGCGGCAGTGGTCACAACGAAGGACGTTTTTTAAACAGCGGTTTGCACATACCATTGTAACTACCACATTTATAAATATTTTTCAATACCAAAACTGTAAAACATACTCAAATCCATACTTTTTAATGTAAAAAAAATTGTAAACCTGCGCACCTTGTCGAAGAAAAAAAAATCACGAAAATTCCTCTTCTTCCCGGCCACGAGCTATGTGTAATCTGTTAAATATACGTGGAAAGTTTTTGAATACTGATGGATTCAATTTCGTATTATAACGTCGAGAGTGAAGTATATCCGGCTATGCATATGCTTGTACAGATAGTCGATGAGTAAAAGTGTCTCGAAAGCTGCCCGGGGACTTTGTGTGAGTCTGCGTATCCCGGTGATCGGTCGCGAGAGAGCCAAGGGGAAAGTGCAAGATCACCGCCAAATAGTTATCTCAAATATATATATATATATATATATATATATATATATATATATATATATATATATATATATATATATATTAGGGTGTATTTGAGATCTATTTTTTTTCCTTTTTCTCACCATCCAGTTACCTTTTTTAAAGAAAAAAAAATTGTCGCGAAAACTGCGAGCGGTCAAAAAATATTTAGAGATCGCTCAAGAGCTTCGAAATTTCGAGGTCACGCCTCCCAAAAATGCAAATTTTAATAAAAATATCGATTTTTTTCGTACACTTCTTATCCATGCATTTTACGCTTTATAATTTTTAAATTAACCTCGCGAAAGCTCTAGTCGGCCACTGAATATTTAGTGGTCGCTCAAGAGCTTCGAAATTTCCAATTTTCGCCAATTTATTTTTCTCTTATCACTCATAAATTTGCCGCTTTGTAAATTTTTCAAAACCATTAATCCTCTTTTCTTTAGAAGCTAATTTTTAAAATTTACCTCACACTTCTAACCCAACAATTATAATCTTTGTCCTCACAAAATAATTCTTTAAAACTCTTGTCCGTAAACAAAATTATTGGTCGTTTTATTTGTAAAACCGAAATGACAGCTATTTATTTGGGTTTGTTTGGGTTCCACAGTTGGTCTCGTTAGTCAAACTGCGGACGAGTCGTAGCTGTACTCTGTTACGAGCGACGCCATGATACAATAATACATAATATTACATAATAACACATATCGTCTAATTGGCGTTTGTTACAAATTTTTATAATAAATTATTCAGAAAATGTAACACGGCTGTTTATTTCGTTGTCATGCTACAAGGAATAAAAGTGCATGCGAGATTAACTTTTTTGGCGGAAATGGTAAATTTTGAAAACCTTATAAAAATTATAAAGCGTTAAATGCATGGGTGAATAAAAAACGAAAAAAATCGATCTTTTAATGAAAATTTGAATTTTTGGAAGGCTTGTTACAGGTTCGTGACAAATTATAGTTAATTTTACTATTTCAAAGTATTTACTTGCGATAGAAAAAAAAACAATAAATTTTTGCACATTGACAATTTTGCTTCCGCAATAGCTTTTAATAATATTTCTTGTACCTTTTTTCTGCAACGCATCATTCATGTCATTTAGCTGGGATTTATGAGCAATTCGAAATGTGTATGTTATCCAGAAGTCTATCTGTCGTCGAATATCCCATATACTTTTTCCATATGCACTGATGAATCGGATGCTCGACCCCAATATTCGGTACTTGTACTTTCTAACGCCCAAGATCCAATACTTGTACAGGCTGAGACATACGCCGCTGCGAGGCATTGCAACCTGTTGGATGGGCTACCGTCAAGTATACGTACTTCATCAAATTAGCATATATGGGAGGGGCATTTATTCACGGCGGATATATGGCGGAATAAGCACGCTTCTTGAAAAGGTACAGGGAAAAATGAAAAAGTCACGTACCCGATGAAGATTTTCTTTTGACCCATAGTTTCTAATATGTGTTAATTTTGTTCAGCATTTCAGACAAGATATTCTGAAAGTTGCATCTCTATGCCTTGTTGTATGACAATGAATTATGCATTACGGAATGATACATATATATATATATATATATATATATATACACACATAATTCTATAATTCATAATGGATTGTCATACAACGAGTAACAGAGCACATACTTTTCTAATAATATGAAAGTATAGTGTCTCTCTGTACATTCGTTTTTCGAGGCTCAAACGAACCTGACAGTCTAGGATACGATGCTGAAACGATATCTATAATTTTTGAAAATTTGTCAGTCCGTATGTTTGACTGAGGTTTGAGGGAAAAGGTCTAAAACTTTTTTTTGAATAAACTTTTGATATTTAAAAATTATTTCTTTCTGAATTTCCCTGCACTTAGTTTCATCTTGAAGTAAACTCTCTTCACTAAATACTGAATGTAAAGCAGTTTCATTAGTTTTAATCATTATCTGATTTAATTTAAATGTTCTTCTTCCTAGTAATACAATTATGAGTACGCATTGAACTATATAGAAAACGTGTTTTTCATGATAAACACAAGGGAGATAGTTAAAATTTTCAACCAGAGATTTCTCATTGATGAATAGTAGCTATTTAGGGCGAAAAAAAATCGTCAAGCTCTGTGGTCACTGCGAAGGGAAAATCAGGGAATTCTCCAAAGCCTGATGCTTTGTTTTTTTCCTGCAAAACTTAAGGCGGGATATACATTTATAACGATAAAAAAATCGATTTCTTTTTTTTCTTTAAACGATAGAACTATATATGTAGAATATTTTCCCAAAGTTTCAAAGCGACATTCGAAAAACTTTAAACGTTCGGCTCGTCAACGCTGTGCCTCACCGCTCGGATTCGGAGCAGGCGTGAACTTCATACGCGTTTTTCTCAACGCTGCATTATCGAAATTGGCGGGCAGGATCACTCAAAAACTATTGTGTGGGTGTGTGGGTGTGTGTGTGTGTGTGTGTGTGTGTGTGTGTGTGTGTGTGTGTGTGTGTGTGTGTGTGTGTGTGTGTGTGTGTGTGTGTGTGTGTGTGTGTGTGTGTGTGTGTGTGTGTGTGTGTGTGTGTGTGTGTGTGTGTGTGTGTGTGTGTGTGTGTGTGTGTGCACATAAGTGTTGAATGAATGTTTTACTTCGCTGTTAAAATGATTTATTCAAGTTGATAACAGGCTACGGACAATTGTGAATTTAGTGATAAAATGATCGAATGGCTCACATCCATTACAGTGTTAATAAAGAACGTTGCCCACACAGTTGAGTCTCTCGATATTTTCAAGTATGACGCTAAAGGTAATTATGCACGGATATGGACGATGAGAAAGACCACGTAGTCGGAGAGCGCCAATTCCGAGTGGCTCGAACGTTTATACACACTTATACGTAAATAAAGGCCGAAAATGCCATAGGTGAGAAAGGAAAAGTTTAACAAGAGTGAATAAGAGATCTTAACTATAGGATTTCTTCGGGCGTAGCCGTGATAACCCGCTAAATCATTCGATCGGAATCGTGGACGGACATTTTGCAATGCGGCAACTAATTTTTTCGACAAAAGTCAGCCATTCAAGGAAACTTCAAATTTCTTATTGCAGCCGTGATTGGGCAGAATTGTTGATATTTGTTAGCTATATGCACTAATCAATGTCACACTCAATTGTGTAAAATTTAGAAAAACGTATTATGTATGCATAGGAAAAACGTAATGATATATATTTTTTTACGTTTTATATATATATAAAACGTAATGATATATATTATTAAAAATATTTAAGAACACACGGTATTAGTATCTTGTGATAAATGAATGGATATACATATATTTCTATATATATATATATATATATATATATATATATATATATATATATATATATATATATATCCATGGTAAAGCATCTCATTAATGTGCATGTATAAAGAGTGCGTTGATCTAGAACTACGGAAGACGAAAGTTTCGAGTTCGTTTGTGCTTGTGCATTTGTATCGCTTCATACGCCACCTGTTTCGCTGATTGATGAATATTTATGAATCTTCATCATGAGGCAAAATCATTTTCCCGGAGTATGGGAAAAGAGGAATGAAAAGTTTCTAGCTTCTAACTACAATGTAGCTACGCTAGCCAAAACGTAATTACGGCATACCCTCATCGCTGTGGTCTGCTAACGTGTTTAATATAATAGTTGTGTTCCGGTGGTCGGAGGATTGGCAAGTATATATTATTGAGATATCGCGGTCTATCGCTCTACTAGTCAAGTCTGAAATGCCTCAACGCCAAGCAATCCCTCGTGATTTGTTGTGCAGGGATGAAAAAAGGAAATATTCGTAAATTTTTTTGGGAAAAATCTTCTCATGCGATCCTTCTTTTACATTCAACTTTTTTATTCGATTTTCTGCGAGCGCGGCTTCGATCACTCGCCATTGTATTGTACATGATACATATGAATTTTATGAAAAAATCGTCTTCTGCTGTCGCGTGTGAACACGAGATTTGAAAACATTTTTCATTCGACCACTTACAAAGAGCTGACAAATTTGTTTACATTGTTCAATTTGTTTAATGATCATTGTACACAAAAAAATTATTATTCGAATGTAATGTATTGCGATGAATTTCTGTTTTTACGGAAGTAATTTTTTTTTACATCAGTTGAATTGAACTGGTAAATATGACAATAATTAAATAACGCGCTGAAGAACGTCCGTGGCTGTTGATTTTTTCTGTTGAAGGAAGTCGATGAAATTCTATGCGAAAGTAGTATTCGCGCTTGCAGCAGCGATCCAGCAGAAAATTACTTTCGCGAGTCACGCACAGAGATCGATTACTACACTCAATTGATTATGAATGCCTTAGGTATATATGGTGGGGGGAGAGAGCGAGAGAGGGCGAGGAAGTGGTCGTTTTACGGCATCAAGCCGGAAAGTTGCGAAGAGCTGTGCACTCAGTGATAATTTGTTAAAGCGTTTCGAAACGTTTGTTCAATCTCTCGCAGGTCAGTAATTTTCATCTCTTCAGAGATCCTCGTTACAATCGAAATTCTTGAACTTTCGATCGGAGCAATTTGTTTTTTTTCTCGTCCCACGTATATATGGGTTAGGGTGGCACAAATTTGAGCTCTATTGTTTCCCCTTTTTCTCACCTTCTAATTATTTTCTTTGATGAAAAAAAAATTGTCGCGAAAGCTGCGAGCGGTCAACAAATATTTGGAGCTCGCTCAAGCCTCCCAAAAATTCAAATTTTCATTGAAAAATCAATTTTTTTCGTCCGATTCTCACCCATGAATTTTACGCTTTATAATTTTTTAATGAACCTCGCGAAAGCTCTAGCCGGCCAATGAATATTTAGTGGTCGATCAAGAGCGTCAAAATTTCCAATTTTCGCCAATTTTTTTCACACTTCTCACTCGTAAATTTGACGCTTTGTAAAATTTTCAAAACAACTAATGCTTTTTTATTTAGAAACAGATTTTTCACATTTACCTCACGCTTCTAACCAACAATTATAATCTTTTTTCTCATAAAATAATTCTTTAAAGCTCTTGCTCTTAATTCGTACTATAGGCAACATCACCAAACTTTCAGGCAAAAATAGTTACAATATATTGTTATTTTTCTGACACTGCTCCTCGGGTTTTCAATTTCTCGAAACGTTCTGAAGCTTCGGAGCAAAGTGTGCAGCGATTAAAATTTTGTTCCACAAGTCATCGAGTCGTCAAGTTTTGCAGTCTCCAAGTCCAATGTCCTCGTCATCATCGACGTAGTTGACTGTTCGATGTTGTCTTCTGGATTGGAATCATGTAGACATCACCAGTCTTAAATGAGTCATTTGCAATGTTCCAGCAACGATATACCCATTTGGACAAATGAAGTGAGGCAGAAGTGAGAAACTGCGTTTGTTAGGATATGGTGTGGTGACGAGAAATGGAACGGATGTTCCGCCATTGGGCACTTTGATAAATGTATGTTGAATACCGTTCGTGTAGATACATACCATCTTTAATGGTACCTCTCGTGCTAATAACGGTCGAGCGGAGGAGAGATACTTTTCTAACGTCCGTGAAATACATGTATGTCCAACTATCATATATTCGTGGAATGTCAAACGCGTGGCATACACACGCTCGCGCGTAAAGGTGTGCATATATTGGCAGGATATAAGGACTCAGAGCTAATGAGACGTATCGAGGACAAATTCCGATCGGTATAGAGACCCGCGATGTCGTTGCCAGCTTTGGAATATCGGTAGCGAAGGAAACTCGGTTTATCTCGAAACTCAACCATGTGTCTCGCTTCTTTTTTTTTGAATATTTTTCAACGTGCCTGGCAAGGACGTTCGAAATAATTGGCTACTTCCGGTGCTGGTCAATTAATTCTCCTGTGTAATTATTCTCACAAATGAAGAATGGAAATCGAAAGCCACTTTCGGACTTGACACCAAACGACACACGTTGAGAAATTTCGACGCTGGAGTGGCTCTTTGGAGTGCTCTGTCGGTGCTAAAATACAAACGATTTACCCGTTCTATAGAAAGAGTCTTCAGGTATGAAATATCACATATACGAAAGACGAAAGGAAAGACAGGAATGATTTCTTATTTTCGGCCGAGCATCGGTTTGGGAATTCCGCCGGGCCCGTAACGGATCGACACACTAACTCTTCTTCATCTTAAATTCGCCACATGTATGGCTTGTTATTTGGGACACCTCTCTCTCTCTCTCCCTCCCTCTCTCCCTCTCTCTCTCTCTCTCTAAAGCATCGTATTCGGGCCACGACTGGTAAAAGCGTGGAAAATTTGTGTCGGCGAAATATGTCGGCTAAAAATGAAATATGTGTGGCAATTCGAATGAGTGAGATGAGGTTAGGACCACAGTCAGCTGTTGCCTTGCTGTCACGTCTCTTTATCGTAGCAAGTGGTAACAAATCCATTACCGAAAGTTCAAATTATACTTGATATTACATAAAAATCAGGTCAATAAGCGTAATTTTTTCTAAGAGCATTGGATTACTACAAGTGTTAAGTATGTAAATCTAATTATTTTTAAAAATCTGACGGATTCCCACTATTACATACACTTTCGTAGCGACCGGAAATTGGGTTTTTGCATGTCGTCTCGGAATTCCTTCACAAAAATGCGCAATTTTAATATTTTTTTTCTCTGTACTTAGGTCGATAACCGCCTCCGAAATTTTACGGAGACGATTATTAATATAATTAGTGAAGCTCAAAAAAATGAAAATCCTATGGATTGAAGCCTGGCGATAGGATTACCCTAATTGGAATGAAACCTTCATCGAATTAGCTCTTGTACAACTTGCGGGAGTGAAATATAAAGAATGATCCGACTAACTTCACGATCGTAGAGGGAGCCGTTATATTTATATATATATGAATATGAAGAGATCGAAATGTTTGGGCATATGTCTTCATGGAAAGGCGCTTATGATGGTGGAACCATCGACGATGAATGGTATTCGTGCTAGTGGCATGAATCGTCGAAGAAATCTGCGGACGTCTGCTAAAAAGATCTCCATATTACATTTCCGATATAAAATTTGAATATCTTTCTGTGACACGCCAAAAACTCCGAGAATCTGAACATCCTGGTAGGTCCTGAAGAAAAAAAGAAGACTTTGGCGAAACAAGTTTCCACTGGTCGAGGTATTCGGACACGTGTTCGAAAGTGATGAAAGTGACACCACGAGAAATGTACCAGAGAAATCTCAGCGTGTACCACGACACGTCACAATTATTGTAAACCACTGCATTTTTTTGCATTTATCGTATCAGTCTCGTTACGCGTCTAGCAATTATTCCAGTGCACGGTTTAGCTGTGAAGATTACAGCCAGTACACTTGGAAGATCGATCCTCGCATGTACAAATCCTCCCCGCATACAGCTGGGAATGCAAAAGAAAAAAAACGTGAGGATTTTCGAAGAGTCAACGCTTCCATTTGGAAAAAATGCGGTTTTGCAAGAAACCACGCGACACCCATGCTGATAAGATTTTATCTTGAGTCTCGAGAAACTGGCCCCGCCCACGGTTTCTTCTGACAGAAAGGGAACCCGAAGAACCTTAAAGTCTTGACCATTGAGTCGTATAAATAGAGGGCATGGAAAGCCAAATTGTCCTTAACCATTCATAACTCAACAACGTAAAAATTTTAAAATAGTTGGATTTCTGCCCGACTGGAAATGTTGTTCCGGCGGCCGGATCACTGATCAGCCAGGTTTCAAGATATGGTCCGGAATACCGTAGAAGCGCCCGGCTGATCTGTGCTGGATATTCACTGGTTCAGTGGATCCGGAGAAGGGGTGTAATAAAGACAAACTAATCAGTCCTGAGCCCGGAAATCTTGCGAGGGCCTTGTTAGGGCGCCGAAGTCCGTGCCTGATCGGCGCTGTATGTCTGCCGGATCAGCAATTCCCAGATACCGATGTGAGAAGACAACATTAATCAGGCCCACATCAGACGACCCGTAACGCGTCCCTCACATGGCTCTCTTAAGGTTACCTGCCCAAGGACTGATCTATTTTCCTTCTCCCAGCCGTGCTCCGAGGTTGGCTAATCCAGTAGACATCCGGCGCAGATCCACCATGCACTTCGAAGTGTATGTCTGATCTGCGCCGGATGTCTACCGGATAACCTTATTCGGGGCCATCAAAGTAGACAACTGAGTTCCTGCGTGCATAATTTCGGCAAGATTCTAATAAAAGTAATATGGCGTTCGTGCGGACGCCGTCATCATCAAATCAAGATACAAAGAACGAATGAAAATAAATTTGAAGTTTGCATCGTGGAAATGCAACGCTTTTTTTCTTCACTTTTCATTCGTTTATTTATATCATCATCGAAAGATCACCAATCATATCAATCAAATCAAATTTTATTGGCATAACTTAACATATTTCTTTCACAAAATGATCATCAGAAGCCTTTTTTGCTGGCTCCGGTCGTAACACTAATGAGAATATGTAAAAACGTGTGAGTTATTTTCACAGCCTCGATAGGCAAAAAATATGATAAAAAAATAATTATTCTTGCATTACAGCGATGCAAACTTCAACGTCATAAATAAAACTGTTGACATTCTTTAGCATAGAATTAGAATGATAAAAATATACAAAGAAAAAATAAAGAATGTTTACACAAGTGTTGGACTGGCTAAATAGGTGGCGCGCTCAAGTCTAGAATTAGAAGACCTCGGTTCAATCTCGAGGGTAGGTAAAAAACTTTAACGAGGCAGAATACGTTTTATTCCAATTGTCATATGGGCAGGGTCATAAATAAAGCATATGGAAACAAAAAATACTACCGGAATGTTTTTATTCGTAATTTTTTGATTTATTGATTTTTCATTTCAGCATCACGCCCGGTAAAGCACTGATCCGGCGGCCTGTACCGTGCCGTGGTACGGAATACGGTATGCCGGATGCAGCCCTAGTCTGCCCCGTAGCAACATTCCTAGTCGGGTGGTAGGCTTTAATTAATTTAAAAAAAAACACGTATTATTTAGTTTTTGAAAAATGTAATCAGTGCGCTAGTTATACAGCAATAAAGGGAATGTGACAAACATGTTACATTGTGCCGTAACATTTCTTTATGATGTATGTAACGCTTTGGAACAGTTGCATTGCTTGTTGTAGCCCAAAGCCACGTCACATTTTTCCACACCGTTTGCGGTTTGGATTTTTATTTTCGCTTTTCGCAAACTTTACGCACAGTCGAGACTTGCAATCTCGCGTGAAGTCCGAAGGAATTTTGATCCAACTGACGCTCTCTTTGCTTTGCAAGAATTGCACTAAAAAATCCATAGAACGGTTTGTAGCCGTCGTGTGTCATTGATTTAAGAAACGATTGAATGTCAATATGGGATGTTGAGAGGATGTAGATAGTTTTTTTTCAGAACTGCCACATGGTGATATAAAAGGGTTAAATAACGTCAAATTGCAGAAAAAAATTGGGTGGTTTTTCTTCATTCGAAATTGTCTATCTTTTTTACTAATTTTGCTGAGCACTTTAAAAAATGACGTCGTGCTAGGTTGATGAAGAATGTCAATTGTCGATAGCGTATTGAAATATCTGCTAGCAACGGTTGTGTTGGAAGATAATATGTTTACAAAAATGAGTTAATCTCACACAATGTAAGATACAAATAATCAAAATTCCTTTGATTCAAAGAATCTAAAACCGTGGAAGTTGTGCTGTTTTTAACCTTTTTTTATTACCTTCGTCTTTCCATGATAGAAATTAATTTTTTTAATGAAAAGTGGACTCACCGCAGTCAAACCTTTTTCCCTCCCTCTCTCTCTCACACACACACACACACACGCACATAATTACATGGTGATATAAAAGGGTTTAATAATGTCAAAGTGCAGAAAAAAAGATTGGTTGTTTTTTTTCATTCGATGATGGTATATCGTAGAAAAAAAATGTCTATCTTTTTTACTTATTTTGCTGAGCACCTTAAAAAATGACGTCGTACTAGCTGATGAAGAATGTCAATTGTGAACGGTGTATCAAAATAGCTGCCAGCAACGGATGTGTTAGAAGATAATGTGTTTACTAAAATTAGTTAATTTCACACAATGTAAGATACAAATACAAATTTTATTTTTTTTATTTATTTATAAGGAGTACAACTTTGCAGTGACCGTTTTTTTCAAAAGTTTAAGGCTTTATTATAAAAAAGTGGCTACATATTTTTTAATCAAAGTACTGCCCGTCGCTAGCTACGACCTCGGCCCATCTTTCAGGTAGCATTCGAATCCCGCATCGATAAAAGTCTTGGTCCTTGGAGGCAGTCCAGGAATCAACCCAATTTTTGACTTCTTCGTAAGTACCGAAGTGCTGGTCAGCCAAATCGTGTGCCATTGACCGGAACAAGTGATAGTCGGAAGGGGCAATGTCTGGAGAGGTGGGATAAAACCTCCCATTTCAGCGTTTCCAAGTACTTTTTCCCGACATTTGCAACATGGGGTCGGGCATTGTCATGCTGCAGTATCACCTTGTCATGTCTTTCGTTGAATTGTGGCCGTTTCTCTTTGAGTGCCTTACTCAAGCGCATCAACTGACGTCGGTAGAGTTCCCCTGTGATGGTTTCGGATGGTTTGAGCAGCTCATAGTACACAACGCCCAGCTGTCAGCCCGTCTTCAAAAACTTTCTGCCTTCCGCCACCATGCTTGTTCTCGACCTCAAAATCTCCACTTTTGAAGCGTTGAAACGACCGCCGACACGTTTTCTCGCTAATAGAATCCTCCCCGTAAGCATCTACAAGCAAACGGTGGGCCTCAGCCGTTTTCTCGCTAATAGAATCCTCCCCGTAAGCATCTACAAGCAAACGGTGGGCCTCAGCCGCAGATTTCTTGATGTTGAAGAAGTAAATCATAACCTCCCGCAAATGCTGAGAATTCGGTTCGTAGGTTGCCATGTTTGAGTGCCTATAAGTTTATAATGCATACACGTATCCATTAGCTTTTTTAAATTGTTTACATTGGCAGAACCTCTAGTTAAAAATGCCACTTTTTTATTGAGCTAGGGCCACTACTTCGGCCGCAGTGGCTCTCTAAGTAAAACGGTCACTGCAAAGTTGTACTCCTAATAATTTTTTTTATGAAAAGCGGACTCACCGAAGTCAAACCTTTTTCCCTCCGTCTCTCTCTCCCTCTGCCTCTCTCTCTCTCTCTCTCTCTCACACACACACACACACACACACACACACACACACACACACACACACACACACACACACACACACACACACACACACACACACACACACACACACACACACACACACACACACACACACACACACACACACACACACACACACACACACACACACACACACACACACACACACACACACACACACACACACACACACACACACACACACACACACACACACACACACACACACACACACACACACACACACACACACACACACACACACACACACACACACACACACACACACACACACACACACACACACACACACACACACACACACACACACACACACACACACACACACACACACACACACACACACACACACACACACACACACACACACACACACACACACACACACACACACACACACACACACACACACACACACACACACACACACACACACACACACACACACACACACACACACACACACACACACACACACACACACACACACACACACACACACACACACACACACACACACACACACACACACACACACACACACACACACACACACACACACACACACACACACACACACACACACACACACACACACACACACACACACACACACACACACACACACACACACACACACACACACACACACACACACACACACACACACACACACACACACACACACACACACACACACACACACACACACACACACACACACACACACACACACACACACACACACACACACACACACACACACACACACACACACACACACACACACACACACACACACACACACACACACACACACACACACACACACACACACACACACACACACACACACACACACACACACACACACACACACACACACACACACACACACACACACACACACACACACACACACACACACACACACACACACACACACACACACACACACACACACACACACACACACACACACACACACACACACACACACACACACACACACACACACACACACACACACACACACACACACACACACACACACACACACACACACACACACACACACACACACACACACACACACACACACACACACACACACACACACACACACACACACACACACACACACACACACACACACACACACACAGGGTGAAACCGCTTTCCATCGCGAATAATTTGCATAGTATGGTGCGCGACCTTTACCTCAGCCGAAGAGGAGTGAAAGAGATTTTACAATATCGTAGATACACATGGGTCACATATTTCCAATGACCCCCTATGCATACTTAACTTCCGTGCCATCTTCCATTCGCACACTTCCCAAGATTTCTAAAATTAATTTTGAGGTCAATATATGATAAACGGAAGATGTCTATACGACCTCTATTTCCGATATATCGAAGTGGCGTAATCACTTTTTGTGGGTTCAGAAATTGCGATATGGAAATGCTTCTCGTGTGTATAGAAGTAATGAATCAACGTATCGGAGATAATTGTCGAAGTGGAAAACGACAGCATATATAATATACATATATGTGGCCTCGAAATGTCCTTGCAACTTACGATAGTATAAAATTTTGTCACTAGGTGTCACGTTTTCATTTATGATGGGTAGAAATCCTGTCTGACCACTACTTTCCTTATTTCCTTTTCAGTATTCAATTTCGCTATAGTTGTTCGCCTCCGTGCTGACCGCATAACTTTGTTCATCCGTCATTGAATGACGTTCGCGGAAAATATTCTTTTTTCTTCTTTATTCATTTATATTTTATTCATAATATATATGTTCGTTTTGCAGATTATTGTTCATCGTTAACGTTTTTTGCGACATGAAAGTGTCAGTGAGACGAATTTGTATGTCGTTCAATTCCGTGACGTGAGAACAAATATCACATTTTGTTCACGTGATCTTTACGTTACGTTAGGGTGGATTTTTAAGGGCTTACGCCACGGTAAACGTCATGAATTAAGTGATTTTCGTCATTTTTTGAGTTGGTAGGACAAGAGAATAATTATATTCAAGGATATTATTAGTCATATCTTCAAGTGAACAAAAAAAACTTATGTTAAAAAATTATACAAAATGGTGACGCTGAAGCCATCCTCGCGAGGCATATGTTGAATTTGAGACGCTCTGCGACACGCAGTATAAACGACGCAAACTTGAATTTGGAAAAAAAATTGAGAATTTCTATTAATTTACATGAGTATAGCTAGAGAAATGCGTAGGGGATTTTGAAAATATGACTATTGTGTAATTGGCAAGCAAAGGCAAGCAAAGGACAATCATTTGTCAATAAATAATGTTATAATTAATTCATGGAAAATCCCGTACGTATTTCTCTTCGGAATGTTATTTCAAAGATGTGCTCAACATTTGGAGTGAAAAGAATGAAAATTGTTGGAGTTATGCTGCGTGCCGTTTTGAAAAATTGTGTACCGAGAAAAACGGTCGACGGTCCGCACACGGGCCAGCCACTGCCACCGCGAACCCACCCGGGCCTGCGGACCTCTGTTTTACAGGTACCAAACTTTTTTCCCGTATTCTAGATGGTTCAAAGCATCTCTTAAGCTGATTTATAAAAAATCATTTTTTTTAAATGCTACAGTAGTGTTACCCCTTAAATCAAGTAAAATTTTGGAAACTTTCGTTTGTTAACACAATATCACGATTTTTCCACGCAACAAAATTTTTAGTGACGTGAAAAAAGCCATTTTTCCAATCTTCTGTGTGACCACACAATCGTCTTTTCTTCATTACACAGCGCACACTTTGACCCCTCGTCACCGAAAGTATTCGCACAAAAGCATTCCTGATCATACATCGTTCTTTCAGTGTCTTCCGAAATATTTTTGCCCTTTTAAGGCGGGATATACATTTAGGCAGGAAGAAAATAAGCAGTATTGCGAGATTTTTTCAACTGAGAAATAATTATTCTACAATTATAAAAATTTAGCTATACTTTAATAGTATATTTAAGTATACGAAGCAATTTTTTAAAATTAATTCATCATCAAAACGGCGGAGCTGTGGCAGAGTGTTACAGCAGGGTCGCCGCAGGAGTTGCGAATCGGCGTGCAGTGTAGCTTCACGAAGACTTTGATTTGCAGAAAAGTTCAAACATTTTTTCAGTTAGAACGTGTATAGTTTCTATGTGACGGGAATTAAAATTAAGAAAATGCAAATTTGAGAAAATGGCATGCATTCACAATACAAAATCAACATTTCACGCAATATTTCTGTAAAATGTGAATTAAAAAAGTAGTTTTTTTCCAATTTTTCAAAAACAATTTTCGTCAAGTAGAAGGTATCAATATTACCAATATGTCCACCAAGTTTCAACTCAATCGGCTTAATAGTTTTTGAGTAATCCTGCACGCCAATTTCGATAATGCAGTTTTGGGAAAAACGCGTTTGAAGTTCACGCCCGTTCCGAATCCGAGCGGTGAGGCACAACATTGAAGGGGTTACCCCCACTTGCGATTTTGAAAAAATCGATTTTTTTTATTGCATTTTTTGAAGTATAAGTATCCGGGCCCATACAGAAGTATGGGCCCGGAATAGATGACTCTATGGAAGTTTACAAAAAAAAATATTTTCTTCGTGTAAACAGAAATTCAAACTTTAAACGCGTTTTTCTCAAAATGGCACTTCTGAAGTCGGTGACCAAGATTACTCGAACACTAATGAACCGATCTTCTTGAAATTTTGCAGGCTTATTTAATACATAAAAATGTAGTCTTTAATCGTGCGATTTTTTTCGTTAAAATCGAACCATTAACTTCGACTGTCCGCCATTTTGTGAAAAATGAATATTTTTTAAAATCCTTCGATTAAAGACTAGTTTATACTTATATTTGACTAAATCCATCCGCATTTTTTTTTCAGATGATCCACTTCGCCGCAATGTTGGTGACCGCAAACCGTGTATATAAAAACATTATTTCATTGACGGCCATTTGCCACTAAACAATTTTTCAATAAAAAAATGACTGAAAGTTCTTCAAGATGTGTTCTTTAAGATGGTATATTGATCGATTAAAAAAGTTTTGTAGTTTTCTTTAAAAAAATATCGTTCTATCGTTTAAAGAAAAAAAAAAGAAATCGATTTTTTGATCATTGTAAATGTATATCCGGCCCTAATGGACAACTATTAAATCCGCAGTTCACTGACTCCATTTTTTTCGAATAATTTCATAAAAAATAGCAATGGCCGACGGTAGTGGAAAAACAGTTTGCGTTATCCTCAGAGTGTAATTTCTGAAATCGTAAAAGCGATGTCGCAACTCATCGTTAAGTGTTGGCGAATAATAAAAATTGCAACCACAGCTCGTTTCAGCCACCGGTCACAATTGATCTCCCGACGAGGATTTATCCTCGATGTAGCATCGATACTTGTACGTATAGACTCGCTTATCCAAGCGAGCCCTGTGAATGTATGTACAACGAGTTGCAATTTGCGTCGAAGTCATTCTCAAAAGTCTAGGCACTTAATGATCTCTGGAAAGTTCGTCGTGCCTCTTGCGGGTAAACAGAGACGAGATTTCAACATATTCAGGCTGGGTTGGAGCATTCCTCGGATGGCACGGGACTCGCCCGTACTCCTCCCTTGAGACGTTTATCGAGGTACGTGTAATTCGAGCCCCATGTAATTCGAAAAATCTTAAAAATGTACAACGAAATGCTACAATAGCGATAAAAATTGATGCGTTACTTCATTTGTTCTAAACCTGTATGCAAAATTTCCAATCGATCCACTAACCCGTTAAAGAACACTATAAATTTGCAATAGTTTACTCGCGGTGTTTTGTTTTCAGATATAATGACAAAAAGCATAATGAAAAAATGGTGGAAAATTGTTTAATTTTTGCATGGATTATTTATGTATGGAACGAGGTTTTCGAAAAATATTATACTTATTTGCTAGATAATCGTAGTGTTAATAGGAACGGGCTGAAGATTTGCTTGATTCCTCGTTCGTATATCAACGCCGTGAACATTTGAGCGGTTAGCAAATTGGGGATTAAATATTAACAGTCAGGTGACAAAAATATTTATAAAAAAATTAATCGAAATGTTGAGACTTCGGCTGTATATTATACCACTACGACTGATTTTACCTCACATTGAGAACATACTGTATTTTCGATCACTGTCAATAATTGAAAAATTATTAACATAATTTAATTTATTTAATTGAATTATGTTATTATTTTGTATTGTAAATATTATTTATTATTTTATTAAATTTAATTAATTAAGTTGCTAATTGCATAGAATAAAATAACTATATCATTATTTTAGATTAACATAATTTTGTATTTTTAATAATATAGTATTCTAATAATTAGTTATTATTTAACAATCATATATAATTATATGTAATAATAATTAATGATTGTTGATATAATATATAATTCATTTTATTGCTTATTTCGCGAAGATGATATATAGCTCTATACAACGAATTATATTATTCCAATATAATTTTGTAGTTATTCAGTGATCGAAAATTTTGCAATTATTCCAAGTGACCGAAAACATTCGACCGGTACTGTATGTTCGAGAATCTCAAATTTCGGCTACCTTTGCCTTGGATTGTATCTCTCACACATTCTCATTGTATTGCTATTGGCGAGAAGTTTTCCGCTAAGGCAAACGGATCGTCTTCTGTATAATCAATTAATTCTCGTTTTTTGTGCTGTATAATTAATATCAGTTTTCAAATGCGTCAGTACATTGCAAAAATTCTTAAATTGGCAATCCCTTGGAACGTTTTTGAGTTTATGAAAAAATAATTAAAATACACTTTCATATTTTTTGTTTTTGTTTTTTTCTCCTATGTTTTCTTTCGAATTATCCACATTTGTGCGTATTGAATCATGCAAAAATATTCCCGACGAACCCCTTCCCCGAGGCTATAGTACAAGTATGTTGGAGAAAATGGTGGCCACGACTGACATGGTAGGTGAGAGGCATATAGTGTTTGTCTCACCTTCAATTATTCCGACTCTTAGTAGGACGTACGTAGAATATCACATCGCACGATAGAACGCCGAGAACATTTTACATTTGTTTCCCACGTAAAATATTGGATTCATCCAAGGCTACAATATGGTACGCCCCTAATAACATTCTTTTGGGCTCCTATACGTCTGCCTATATACACATAAACAAAATCAAGCAAAATATTATATTTCCCCTACGAAAGAAGCTAAAATCAAAATTATATTTTTCAACGAATATTTTTTATCCGCTGTCGTCGCATCGTTACGTTGAACTGAAAATATTCATAAAGATCCTACTTAATCCAGAAAATCATACCATCTCAGAAATCCCGCATCCTCAACCACATAAAAAACTCTTACTTCTTCGATTACTGTTAATAGCATTTCGATCAATCAAAATCGAAGGCACCACTGACAATTTGCCTCCGCAGACTATATGTTTAAAATTTATCTTCAAATTCACTTACATAGTAACATCAAAAATCGTGAAGTAATGTCAGACGTCAAATTTGAGCTAATGTCTCAGTAAACCACGTGGTCAGGTAGGTGTGAAGTGCTCCGCACCTAAGACACGTTTGCGACACTTTCACGTCAATGTTTGCAGCCATAATACTGCATATCGGTGGGTATAAGCCAAACACGTTCATCAGCCCCGTCACTCTTGGCTTTCTCATGCATTCCTATACGTAAACCATTTACAAGATCACGACGTACGAAAAATGCGTTGTCCCTCTTAATGTTGTTCTTTTTTTTTTCACCTTGCTCAAATACTGCAGTTGTACGTGGATGCAGCAACGACTTGGTAATTCTACAATTGTATGTGTATGATGATATATAATTGTAGAATCATCAAGCCGTTGCTGCGTCCACGTATAACTGCAGGATTTGAGTAAGTTGGAAAAAATAACAACACGCATTTGTGTGTGTGTGTGTGTGTGTGTGTGTGTGTGTGTGTGTGTGTGTGTGTGTGTGTGTGTGTGTGTGTGTGTGTGTGTGTGTGTGTGTGTGTGTGTGTGTGTATACAGGATGTCCCTCTTATCTCTGCCACCCGAAAGAACTCGGTAATTATCGACGTCACAAAAAAATATTCCAGACAAAAGTTGTAGGGTGTGAAGGGGGTCATCAAATGCGACCAATTTTTTTTTTTTTCGATGGAGGCGCTAACGCACACTGAAGGTCACCTCTACTTTTTTAAATAGAATGGTACATTTTTGTTCAACCATCTTGTGGAACACCTCAAGGCGCGTAAAAAAAACATTAGGGGTTCAAAGTCGTTCAAGGTCATTCAAGGTCACCTATTAAAATTAAATACAAATCTAAATATCTCGGATCACTACCGAATATTTGGTAGTGATCCGAGGTATTTAGATTTGTATCATCGATACTGACCTTGCACGACCATGAACGACCTTGAACCCGCAAATCTTGGTCGCAGATATGGCATAAGAGACCAAATGAATTCCTAGAATTATTTGTCACATTTATCACATAAACTATATCAATTAGTTAATATCATTGTGATAATTAGAGAGTTTTATGAAATAACATGCTGTATATTTTTTAAACATAACCTGTATTTGTGTGTATATAATTCCTCTCCTTCCACCCTCTCTACCCCCACACCCCTTTGATATGTGTATTGCAATAAAGACAGACCATTAGTTTAATCAAATAGAAAAATGGCTGACTCTACGAAAATTCTATTTAATTTAAATTTAAAAAAAATCAAATAGTTCCATTTAGTGGATCCAACTAAAATGTTTTTTGAGCAGATGAAACCACATCACAGATATATTAGGGTTAAATGAAATATTTAGTTATTAGACGATATTAAATAGATTTTGATTTGAATAAATAAATATATTTAAAATAAATAATTCCAATAATGGAATGCAATAGGAAAAATTTGATTCCACGAAAAATCTAGTGAAATCAATTTTTTTTAACCAAATAGACGCGGTTGATTAATATCAATAGAATTTTTCCGTCAATGTGTATAATTACCCTAGAACCTAAAAACTACCGTTCGTTTTCATTTAAAAAGTTGAATCCAGTCATCCCATTTCTGTACGCTTTCTAGATGTGAGATGAAGATGAGGAGTTTTAGCAGATGTGCTTATACATGTAATAGTATCCCTGAAGGTTTTGTAAAGCAAGAATTGGGTTTGTGGCCTAGCCATATGAAATATGCATCACTGGACAGGCGACACAAATCGTAGCAACAATGAATTATACCGAACATTCTAATAACGAACTGGAGCGCAGCGTCTGTGTCTTGCATGCAATATGGTTGATGTGAGACAAAACAAATTGACGAACATGTTTTTTTTTTACTTTCACTATGTCGTGCCTTGCGTTTCATGAGTAGCGGCAGTGCTAATGCGCCGAAGGAATCGCCGATGCTCGTCCTCTGCCCCTCGGAATTCTCTCCTGACGATGGAGCTCGTCGAGACGCGTGGTTTTAACTAAGAATCCCCGGCGATCTCAGCGGATCGATGCGTAATTGACCAGACTGCATTTCTCTTTGGCTTTTGATGTACGAAGTTTGAAAGATAGAAATGTACCAATTTTTTTTAATTAGTCGATTTAATTAAGGGGTTATCCCTATCTGGAAACAACAAAAAATCGTTTTTTTTTTTTTCATATTGTTATAGTGTGAACTTTCAAGAATATTTTAAGACCAACTGGACCCTGAAATTGAAAAAATTGAGGAAGTTACACCTATTTTAGTGGAACGGTGCGCGTCAGGTTTACCACGATCTGTCGAGTTTGAACGCGATTATCTTGAGACTACATATCTTGACATGGCGGGATTGATATCTTGAGTAACTTTGACTCTATTGACTTGAATTTGCACAGTTAGCGTTCAAACAGTGGTCATTTTCGGATCACGGTTGCATTTTTAAATTGAATGAACCATTTGTTAATAACAATGACATCAGCATGCTGTTTTTCAAGAGAAAATGAGTTTTTCTGTGGAGAAGCTGTCATTTTTCGTATTTTTCGACATTTCCAAAAGTGGATCGTGAACCCATAGCCAGTTGGATATATTTGAACAATTTTTTTGTTTTCGTTCCCGATTACATTTCAGCTTGGTGGAGATTCCGCTGTTCCGAGCCTCACCGCTGGAGGACTGCAACGCCAACTCGAGCACCACGAACACTTTGAAAGACTTTCTTCCGAAAAAATTACATTGTGACCACAAACATGTGTACAACATGCTGGGAACAAACAAATTTATTCCGACCAATGTGTTTCTAGAAAAAAATGCACCATTCTGACCCTCCAAAAAGGGCTTCCAGAGAGGGATACCCCGTTAAGGGGAGGGTAGGAGTTTCAGCGTGAAAAAAAACACTTTTTTGCGATTTTTTTTCATCTATATGGATAGAGTAAATTTATTGAAACCTTTTGTACATTGTTAAGTGTCATTTCAAGAACATTCCGTGAAATTTGTACGCGAAAATATCCACAAACAAGCCGGTGCCGCGTTTTTTCTCGAAACCACTTTTTCAAAGTCCGTGTTCACTGCCATTTGAAAACTACATGACCGATTTATTTCAAACTTGGTACACACTTTCTACATATAAAATACCTCCCCCCAACGGTTAGTTTGAGATTTTTTACATTGAGGGGGTTTTCCACCTCCAAAATGGCGGAATTTTTCGTGAAAAATAGCACTTTTCACTTTACATGACCACCAAAAATTTAGAAATTAAAAAAATATTATCAAAGACCGTCGGGCGGAGGATTTGATGATACTTTGACAAAATTTTGATGGTACTTGATTTCAGATAATTTCTAGCTGAGAAACAGTGAACACCGCAAATCGTGTTTTTCCAACGGCGTTCTTGGAAAAGCTTTGTCACCGGCTTGTTTGTGGATATTTTCGCGTACAAATTTCACGGAATTTTCTTGAAATGACACTTAACAATGTACAAAAGGTTTCAATAAATTTACGCTATTCATATAGATGAAAAAAATTCACAAAAAAGTGTTTTTTTTTACGCTGAAACCCCTACCCTTCCCTTAATGGACCCTCTGAATTCGTCGATTCAGAGGACAGAAAATGAAGACCTGTAGTAGGAGGCCATTGCCGCTATTGATAAATTTAATCCGATTTTTGCGTCACGTACAAACGAAGAGGGCGACTTTGCTCTCAGGGTAGGAGCTCTCCGAGAAACGATCCTCAAGAATGAAACTACGCGATTTCACTTTTAGAAAGCATTAATTCGGAATTCGGGGCTTTTCGTAGGAGAAATTTGACGGATTCGGGATTAGAATATATCAAGAAGATTTTTATACGTCGTTAATCTGCGCAAACGTTAGCGATCGCGCGATCCGAAGACTGCCGTGTTTCCATTACTCATCCAAGTTCACGCTTCGTAAATTAGTATAAAAACGTGAATTTTTTTATTTCGCTACGCACTCACGCACCGGCGACTACGTGATAATTAAGTCTAGTGAAGCAGGAACGGTCCGCTCGTATAAATGTAAATAAATTGTTGTGTTGGTGTGTGTATTTGTACCGTTAGATGTGAGACGTTTCACGCGCAGCTGACTTGAATTCGACTCTCGCAAATTATCGTTGTTTCCTTCTTTTAGTTTATTGGGGAATGAACGAAACAAATATCGTATATCTAGGTTGTATTTTTTAAGCCAATGCCAATTTTTTATTACCAATGTGACGGGTCACAAAAATCGATTTTTCTTGTATTTTCTCGAAATATACATATTCAAGAATATGCGAAAAAATGATTGAGTTGAAATATCGAAAATTGACCAAGTTACGGACAATTCAGTGAGAGCAGGTAGCGCAACGATTTACGTTTGCTAAAACTTGCAAGCCAATTTTTCCCGAAACGACTTTCCTCGACCTGCCCGGAACCATAACTCTAGCTATAATTGTTCGATTATCAATTACAAAAAAAAAAGAATTTCCGCAATTGCAGGAGCTGTCGTTGTACGTAGCCGTTCATTTTTCGTTGTTGAAAATTTAGTATTTTTTAAGCCCCTGAATATGAGTCAACATTTCGCCAAAATTACACTTTTTTTAACCCCCGCCCTTTGTGAAAGTTTTTTTTTCTTCAAAATACGGCTACGTATGACGAGAACCACAATTATGTACATAACCATTGTCAAGTTATCGATCCGGCCGTTGTACCACGTTTTTTATTCAGACACTTTATTATACCTCAATGACGTTGTTAATTTTCAATTAGTTTAAATAAAAATTTACAGGAAAGAAGTTCAATGTATGCTTAAAATAACATACCTTTTTTCCAAATCCTACGTAGATACCGTCAAACTGCAGTTATACGTTTTTCAAGGGGTACATCAAATATGACGTATGAGTGAGAATAACGTAGAAGTGAAATACAGTATGTATCTGAAACTCTAATATTTGAAAATAGCGATTGATGCATAATTCCCGATATTTTTATTCTGTTAATGTTTGGTTTTCCAATTGAAAATTTGATTGTTAGTAATTGAGTAATGAGACAAATCAAGTTTTCGAATTTCCGTTTTGAAGTTATATTTAATGCAATTTTGTGTTATAACACTAAGCTTTGACGTCTTAGACTAGTAAATAACAGACAGGTTCGTATTGATAAAAGATATGTAATCATTCATAATCGTACATGCATTCATAATCGAGATCGGAAACATCAAAACATCAAACAAAACATCAAAACGCAGTCACATGAAATTTTCTCCGGCGAGACAATATCACGTGTGATTTACGTATAACCGAGAAAAAGTGAATTTCGAAACCGACGCTGGGGAATAAAATGAATAACGTATAAGCGCGAAAAACGTATAAGTGAAAAACTTAGAAATGAAACTTTATTACCATATTTATGAACGGAATCTGCCGAGACTAGGGGAATCTCACGTATAAATTATAAAAACGTATAAGTGCAAAACATATAAACGAGGTTGCGCTGTACTCTAGTAGACAAAAAAAAATCGGAGAAAGCTACCTGTTTTTCGGCCCCTCACAGTGGTGTCCTTGATGTGTAAAAACCAAAGGTTCCAGATTCTCGTTTCAATTCTCATTCTAACACTTCGAGTGCACGTGGGACCATTTTGACCCAATCATTTTGCCCGAACAGCCGGAGATTCGAATTCAACCACATTTCGGTCATCATAATCAACCCCTATCATTTCTCACTGGAATTCGTAGCTTCTGAATTTTGCAAACGACCCTTTAACATTATATTGATGAAGAATTCGCGGATACCTTGAACTCTTTTGAACCTCGAAGAGTAAGAGTTAAGAGTGACTTGTTTGAATGGGTGCATGCTTAATACACTGTGTGTGGAAAATGGAATAGACGACGCGCAAGCGGAATGAAGACATGCTAAATTTTTTCGAGACTGGTATTATAATCACGAGTCTCGCGAACGTTCGTGAAATAACCAACTGGACGTTTTGTGATTGTGTGTGTGTGTGTGTGTATGTGTGTGTGTGTGTGTGTGTGTTGGTATGCATGGAGAGGAGGGTAAGTTTCACGGAGTCATGCTGCGTCGCCGAGACGATCGGTGTGCCGGGCTCGATCGCATCGCGTTGATCGTTTCGCCTACGAAATGAGGCGAAAAGGCCCTCGCGATGTATGTTTAATAGGCATATGGGCATATACAGAAATGCATATTATATGCGCATTTAAACTCGAACGATGCCTCGTCTTACTTGTCATTCGTGACGACCACGCGTTGAGCCCCCGCATTGAGAAATTCTTATTGTTGCAAATTTTGTTTGCTTTTGTCACGAGCAATTTTGCCCAGGCGTCCATTTTATTCGGGCAACAAAGTGGTGGATTATTTTTTCCAACCAAGGTCTTTCTCCTACGGTTGGGCTTCATGGTAGTCGTTTTTGCACGCGTTTGCAACACGAATTTGACACGGCCGACGAATTTACATTTTTTATTGAGCAGCAACTATTCTCTACTCACGGCTTCGGCGTCGGTATATGTTTGCGCCATTCCAACAGCGCAACTAGACGCAGTTTTTAAGAAACGAGGTACCCACCTGAAACATAAAAATAAATGGTGCGTGAGATAACAGAATGCAGGTTGTTCTTCGAAGATTGCGCTCGATTCAATTAAGCGCCAATGGAACGTTATTTTTATTCATGTTTTCCGTCAACTTTTTTATTTAAAAAAGTTGTACTATTTTTAAAAACGCCTTTTCTGTATAATTTTTTTTCATTGGATCTGGTACCATATTCACGGTTTTTTTATGTTGAGAAGATTTATTGATCTGATTGGAATTCTGGTTTTGCTTATGCAGTTGACTTTGCTTTGGGGGTTGCAAATATTTTCTTATTCCTGTCTTAAATACTTGAAATACATATATGAAATCGATTTAGATGAAATCATTTTAGCATGTACTTTCCAGGACTGTACCGTCCTGACACGTGTGCAATTATTCTTGAAAATGTTTTTTTTTTTGTTTCAATCGCGGTACCAAATAAAAATAGGTTGTGAATATTTTTTCGAACTAAAAATAGGTTGTGAAGGGAGTCGATATTTTTGTCTATATGGTTTGCACTACGTTTTGAGGGAGGAGACCCATTTTTTCCGATAAAAAATGGATGTCCAATTTTTTGCATTTTTATACAGTTTGTATATAGACCAATAGTCTTGAAAATATTTCCTCCGAGTATTATTTATGAATTCGCAAAATTGGCGAAGTTATAGAGATTTGAATGGACGGGTGCGCCACAAGTATAATCCGAGCCACGCGTCGAGCGTGCTGAAAGATCATCCTTCGGGGTCGAAGAAGAACGGAATGCTGACAGAGAGGCTAGTAGTACTCAGTGCGATTTTCACTTGGAGGAAGAAGGACTCCAATATGGCGCCGGGATAGCCGACTAACCTCAAGTGACTGAAACCAACGATTAGTTCTGACGCTCCATACCGAAACATTAAACGCGTTATTTCCGAGACTACTTTTTTAAAACTTGTATCCACGATACCTCAAGAAGCACTGAATCGATACCTCAGGAAGCAAGCGCTGAATCGATTCACCTAAAATGTTTACGAGGTTTTTCAAAATAAATCTCCCTACAGCCCCGAACGCGGAGAATAGTCTGCATTAAAAATTACAATCTGTACGACTTGGAGAAGACTGAAAAAAGACAAAAAACGTATCTCCACACACTTGTGACTTAAAAAGAAATGAAAATTGAAGTTTTCGGGGGAAATGTACTTCGAATTTGGATTCAGAAAGTAAAAACACATGGATTTAGGCATAAGGTTGTTATGGGGTTTAGCCGGCGGGGGTGAAGTACGAGGGGAGCGCCCATGCTTATGCTCGGAGCCGGTTGACTGTTACCAACTGTTAGCTTTCAAATAATCGTCACATTAAACGAACGTTTTCGAACTATTTTTCTACATCTATTCGTAAAAATATGCATTTTTGAAAAATTTCGGTGATTCCATTAAGTGTTTTCATTACTTTGTAAATATAATTATTTTCCATAACTTTTTCTCGCTCAACTAATGCGAAACGAATTGGCAACGTCGTAAATTGTGGTATATTGTCATTCCCAGTTTGACAGAAGTGTCGCGAAATTAGAGGCATGCGCCCCGTTCGTAACCTCAATGTCGGCACAAGGAGCTGTCAAAAATGAAGTTTTCGATTAATCAGAAATTCCGTACGTACTTCTCTGCGAAATGCAATTAGGAACATAATTTAAAAATTTGAAGTAAATCGAGTGAAAATTGTTGAAGTTATTTGTCACGCCAATTACAAAAAAGCTGTTACGAGAAATTTCGAATAGTCGGCGATTTTGTACATCGAAAAAAAAATATATATATATATACATATTTTCTAACAGCTTGATATTCATACTAAATAGATGTGTAATTAATTTTATAAGTGAATCACTTTTTCATACGAAAAAAAAAATTGTTAAATTCGCACATGATTTTATATCCGTTACTGTGGCCTAAGGCCTTAATATTTTGTGTGCTTGATTTTCGCACAAGTTCGATTTAAAAATATTAATCATTTTATAACGGTACTGTGAATCCTCATTTTCACGGTACCAAGGGTTATTCCGATAATTAGTCGAACCGTACCTATTTTTTCAGCTCCGTAGTAACATTCATTCAGCAGATATTAATAATGTACTGAAAAATGATGGGGAGTTTTCCATAAGCGTAATGTAATTAGCCCACGAAATACGTCGACTTGCCGATTTTGTTTTCTAAAAAACTGTACTGTGGATTATATTCAAACTGCACAGGATGATCAGAAAAGAGGTTATAAACGATCAGAAAAAAATTCAGCCCGGTGGTAACATGTTGACTAAACCCCATAACCACCTTAACCAAAACTAATACAAATCTCAATGTTGGGCCTCACAGGAAGGTATTTATTTTCCGCTCCTATTTCGAACTTCGCTCCATGCTTAGTTTCATTGCAAATTATTTTCGTTTGCTCTTCAAAATGCCGCTTGATTTGAGTCCAGCTACGATTTTTCGCAGATCTTCAATGTTGGACTATAATTTCACGCAAATTGTTTCAAACTCAAAATATCCTTTCCCCATTTGTATGCATAGATAAATACGTGTAGTCGTAGGTATTTATACCTCTAGTCGGCGGAATTTACAGCTCGATTATGTTCAACCATAGGCCAAGCGCCGAGAGAAATGTCAGGGATCGCTTCCCTCATGGACACGACACACCTATTCTTGAATCCACCAAGCACAAATGCAGTGCACGATACTATACGAATGCGGTATTCGCGTACAGTAAGGACTGCTATAAAGCGAGCTCTGTATGATGATCAGGACCGTGCACTTGCACTTTTCAGAAGCACGAGAGGCCTTCGATCATGGCTACCAAAGATAGCCCCTCGTAACATCTACAGCTATTTTCTTCGAAGACTAACGGCGCCCAATTTGTTACCGCTTACAATTTCTGAGAAGTCGTTCAATCTGTTGGGAAAAAAAACTATAGCAAATTTGGAGAGAGTAAAAAAATTACGTAGCATTGTACAGTTACCACATGGATTGCGTTGACTTGAGTAACTTCTTGTTGGGGTACATGCGCAGAAACTGAAATGAATTTGGCTGAATTTGAAACATACTGCAATTGCGCTCATGTAATTCTGATTTTTCTTGCATACATTTCATGATAGATCCGAGTCTGCACTTTTGTAGTACATGTTACGAAAACTGTTGACCTTTTGAATGCAAACGGTTTGAATGTCTAGGAAATTATGAAGCTTTGGGAATTCGAAGCTCCTTGTCATCTAATTGAATAGGAACCAGCGGTATGGAAGAGCTGAAGAAAATTCATTGATTACTCGCGAAAGAATTATAATTGAGATAATAAATGGGTTTGCCGTGACAAGGGGGTCTTTAAGGGGTTACGTGGGTTTGAAAATTTCAAAAAATCCATTTCTTAAATTTTATTATCTGATAATGTATAGACTATTCTTCCAAAGGAGAGAGGAGAGGAGGAAAAAGGTCGGAAAATTGGGAGCAAGGTATGTTAAAATGGCCATGGAAATTAGTAGAAACACCCTTAACTATATTTGGCCAATGGAATTAGGGTGCAGGGGGGTGGACGTAGAAGTATGGTAAAGGGCCGCAAGGCATCTACTTGAAATAATGAAAATGGGGGATGGTAGATGGCCGACAAAAATTCCCAAGGGAGAAGAAAAAGCGATTACACAGGTCCACAAAAAAAATTCTGCGTTTCTATTTTAATAAATAAATTTTTATTCTATATATCGAATAATAACCAAAATCTTCATTTCTTATTTATAAAGTTTGCTTTCGTCTTTTTTACCCCGATAAATAACACTTGAAGTTTTTGGTTGACAGTATAAGCAGCAGATAGCAGCACGTTTCAATAATAAAAGCAAACTTTATCTGGTAAAACTATTTTTTTTTAATTAGTTACGTGTCACATCGGGAAAGGAAATAAAAGAATTAATGCAAAGCGTGGATGAGGGCAATCTGGCAAGCCGTACGGAATAGAAATGTAAGGGAGGTAGAAAGAAATATAGGAAGAGGCATAAAAAGTAAAATTGAACAAGAATTTGAAGCAAAATCGATGGGTCAACGTACTGCAAGGAATATAAGCATAGGAAAACGGGTATACACATGGAAAAATAATGACAGGATAAGATGATTGGCGGAGAATTGAAAGCAACGTGGGCGAGGATGAGATGTGGTAGTGTCGGGAAAGACGATAAAAAGGGTAATTTGAGAGATATTTACGGGTAAACGGAAGTTTAGGGAAAACTAAAGAGATAGTGAAGAAACTGGAGCAATGGTTGGAAAATAGCAGTGGTTTAGAAATTGACCGGAAAAAAGAAGCGCAACTGAAAATGCAACTGGCTAATCAACTATGCGATTACATCAGACAATTTGAAGAAAAAACTAGCAACTAGGATAGACATAAGAAAACCAATGTGAAATAATTAATTTAAATAAGAGGAGAAGGGCTCTCATGTAAACACCCTTAAAAAGGGTATACAAGAAATAAAACACTGCTAATAGGTCGTTTAAAAAATCACAAATTTATGAAAAAACACCTACGTTGGGTGCACAAATTTCTTCGTTACATTTTTTCTTTTCGAGGTGCATCGTTTGACTGAGACAACTTTGAAATTTCGTACGTGAGAATTAATCTTGAAAGAAAAGTAATAGACTTTTCTTAAAATTACGAGTAAAAAAAGTGTTAATTGCGATTGTGACAGGTATTTTTACGTAATCGGAGAAAGGTTCGATCGAAAGCCCGTCGAACATCGTCGGTTTGTTTCATATCCGAATAAAAGTAATGATTTATTCGAGACACGAGTGAGAATCGCAACTCGCGAGTCTTCGAAGAGGCTCATTTGTACGGATCGTGGATGAGATCTGCCGCAAGGGAAAGCACAGTGCGAATTGTTACGTCAATGTTTGTCGAGAGGCGCCGCGATTTTCCCACGTATACTTTCTAACCGAGAGCATCTTCCGCACTGACGACGGAATAATGCCGGAGTCATCTCCAGGACGTTAAGCACCGAGGACAGCGAGGAAGGCATTTGGCTGAAACTCGGCCTCCATGGATCTCGGCAGTCATCCATCGATGATTGTATAGAATAAAATCAATGTAATCGCGATAAAATCAACGGTGACTGATATTTTGTGACGTTTTTTTTGTCCATAGAAACGAGAAAAAATCACTTGGGAATTACTGCAAGTACCCGTGCAGAAATTTTGACAGGGATACCCTATGTCCGATCAAATCCCGATCAGGATTTGTCATGGATTCCCCAAAACCGGTAACCCGGTTAGAATCCAACTTGCATCCGTATCGGAATATGTATGACGACGATGGCATATCTTTGAAAATTTTGGCGTCACGTGTATTTTCGGTATTACTATGAAATTCCTATCTATAGGTAGGAATTTCCATCTAGAGGTTCCTATCTATAAAATTCCTATCTATAGATAGGAATTTTCAATTTCTATAGATAGGAATATCCAACGCAAAAGACTGAGATGGACGCAAAGGACGCCAAGTAGTCCAAAAAACGATAACCCAGTCGTAGTTTTCCATTTTTTATGGTGTTCTTACCTTTCATTTTTTAAATTGATATTTTAATTCACCAAAAATGTATAAATGTTAATTATTTTTATAATAAATTTAACATGCAATAATTCCATTTTTGCCATTTTATTTCAGCCTGTATTTACCCGTGATCCTTCCAAGATTCCTCAATGATTCCATGGGGAATCTATTTAGAGTCATTAAAGGATCCGGTTCTGGATCCCTAATGGAATCCAGTTTACGGATCTTACATTTAGTCTTAGAATCTGATCCGATGTCGGACTAGATCCCGACTGGGAGCCCGGGATACAAGTCAGAATCCAGCTGTATCCCTGCCAAAATTTCTGCACGGGTAGTGCTTTTGAAAATATTTTGCAACTCGTTTGCCTGCGCTGTGCTGTTTACTGCAATCACAGCAATAGGACTGCAAAAATAAGGTTTAGTTTTCAGTCAAGAATTACACTATGGAAAAAATGTAAGAATGAACAAAAAATTTACGAAAATTTTCTGTGATTTTCAGTAGGCTGCAACTCAGTGAAAAATGATCGTAGGGTAATGAACATAAACATTGTGAAGCTTGAAGTCTCTACTTTACGGTTTCTAGTGCAATTTGTTTTCCATCAGTTCTCACTGAGACATCCTGAAAATACCAGCGAAAGAAAATGTTTCACAACTTTGTCCCGACTTTCCGCACGTCCACTGGCGTGGATAATTTCTTTTTGCTAAATTTTCAAATTTCAAGAAATCTTCAAATTGATGCTTCCTCTTTAACTTGATCAGTTGGAGAGCTCTGTACGATGATTCGTCGCCGAGTTATCAGCCGTGAAAGTAAAAATGACACTTGTGACTTCGACAACTGATTACTCATGAACTAATGATCGTACGATAATGGAAAGATGGCTTTTTAAAACTTCAAAGTATTCTGTATAAACAGCTTACATAGTGAAAAAAATGCCGTTGAATTAAAAAAAAGCTCAATAACGCCATATTCCTCTTTATTTCACCAAACTCCTGATTACTTCGGAAATCATAGTTGCAACGAGGATCTCTTCGGTTTTCTTTTAAGGGGTTACCTCCACTTGCGATTTTGAAAAAATCGATTTTTTTATTGCATTTTTTTGAAGTGCAATTTGAAGTGCAGTTTTTTTTGATGCCCGGAATCGATGACTCTATGTAAGTTTACAAAAAAAAAAATATTTTCTTCGTGTAAACTGAAATTGAAACTTCAAACGCGTTTTTCTCAAAATGGCATTTCTGAAGTCGGTGACCAAGATTACTCGAACACTAAAGTTCTTCAAGATGTGTTCTTTAAGATGTTATATTGATTGATTAAAAAAGTTTTGTAGTTTTCTTTAAAAAAATTCATGAAAAAGGCCTTTTTTGCGCTACAAGTGGGGGTAACGCCTTAAGCTCTAACAAGGGACATCACTTTGGTGTCCTCCTCCGATTTTGTTGAAACTTTTTTATGTGGAAGAGTATCAAAAACTAAGAGACGCGTATTTTTTTCTTATCGGCAGAAAAACGGTTTTACGGGGTGAAACGCACCCTCAAAAATGGGGATGTTTTTCGTTTTTCGTCGATAACGTTTTAACGGTACGAGATATTTAAAATTTTCAAATTGCAACAATGTTTATTTTTTTGTGCACTATACATTGGAGATGAGAACGATAACGTTATCGACAAAAAACGTGAAACCCCTATTTTCGAGGGTGCGTTTCACCCCTTGAAACCGTTTTTCCGCCGATAAAAAAATACGTGTCTCTTAGTTTTTGATACTCTTCCACATAAAAAAGTTTCAACAAAATCGGAGGAGGTCACCAAACACCAAACACCAAAGGAACATCACCAAAGTGATGTTCCTTGTAAGTACCCTAAATAAGCCTGTAAAACCTCAAACCTCTGCGACCTTTCGTTCATTGCGTTCTATTGAAAATCAATTTGGTGACAATTTGCTGATCCTTAAATCTCGTTGAGTAGTGTATTTGAGGAATTTCGATTCCTCTCATTTCGTCACAAGCAACACCATCAAACGTTTCAAATTTCTATGACTGTGTACCAACTAAGTGTCAACGACACTGTACGCGATGACTCATTTCGCAACAGGTGAAGAAAATCCTCGCATTAGTTATCCTTCGCTCATTAATTTTTTTCTTATTATTATTTCGAGTGCACTCGTTTGTTCGCGGGATGGGAAAGTTTTAATCATTCACGCGTAATACGACGAGCCGAACAATCGAAACCCGGCCAAGACACGTAGCGTAATCGTAGGTAATCACGATCGCGTGTACTACACCTATACTGTACAGAGTAAAGTTACACACACGTACGAGCAATCACATATACGCGTTACTCTCGTATGCTCCGTGTAATTTTTTAGAGCTCGCGTGACGCGTATAGCCTGTCGTCCCATGTGCTAATTCGTCCAATCTCGAACAATGAAAATACGTAATGAACTGAATTCGCACGAGCGGATAAAATGTATCCGTACACCGCGCAGATGCGCGATTGATCGCGAAACTGAATCCTCGTAAACGTATAACGTGACTTTGATAATAACGCATCTTGACACGAATAGACACTGGATTAATCTAAGCTAATTGCTGTTGTTGCGCCCTTTATACATGTTCCTTGCACACACTAGTGTCTGTGAGTCTTTCCATGTCAAATCAAGCGAAACTAACGCTACCCCCACTCCACTGCAGTCGAGTGGGGGGGAGCTGCGACATGCTGAATGCCTGTGATTGGTTGAAAAATGCTCTCTCCCCACCCAATTCTACTCTTGTTATTGTTTTCAAAATTATGTTAAAAATGATATAACACTTATTATACAAACAAACCCAAACAAAAAAGTCAATCAAACCCAAACAAAAACATAAACGAACCCAAACCAAATCCAAACAACCCCAATTATATACCTCGATGTATCAATATTCTTTGAAAAATAATAAAAACCAACTCATATTATTTACGTGTACCTGTTTTTATTACCCGAAAAGTCTGATTACATTTTTAATGCCATAAAATAGTTGCACTTTGTGTAATATCTGTAGATTTTTTAAAATACTAATCAAGCGATCACAATGAGGCTTGGAGGGCGTATTTTACATATCTGTAGGTATTTAAATCAATTTTTCATTTTCCAGAAAAATACAGAATGGCGGCCCAGTGGCCGGTGACAAAAGAACTCCTTTTTGTTAGGCCCTCCACAGGCGGACTCGTCGGAGATGCATATAAGCACAAAGAACAACAAATTATTTTTCTCGTAATCGACATTAGTTTTGCTAGCGAAGTACACACGATTATTACAAAATATTAATTGTTGCAAATTTGGCATTAATTGGAAAAAAAAAGTTGCATCTGTTTGCTAAAAAAGGGCCTTAATTTGTTTATAAAAATCGTAATTGTTAATCGATCATAAAAATCGTGAGTACTGCCCTGGAAAATCTATCTAAGAAGCTACAGTCGAAATTTAAAGTCGATCGGTTGAAAATTGTAGAAGCTAGGCGTCCGTCCGATTTTGATAGGATGGTTTCAAGAAAAGCGCGTTTAAAATTTTTTAAACCATTTTCCTTCGGACCATGTCATTCTTGGGATGTTTATACACATCAACAATATCATTCTTGGAATGTTTATACATAATTTAAGCCAATTTAAAGAAACTGATTTTTTTTCGAAGTTATGTAAGGCATTAATTAATTCGATGAAAAAAAATTGCGATTAGTACTGTGCTTGAAGACGAGAGGAAGCAGAGTATAATATTTTTCGGATACTTTGAAAAATTACTTTAACGGTAAAGAAACGTAATTATATGTTTATGTCCAATGTTCCTTCGTACACCCTTTCCAGCTTTCACGATCCTATTCCTTTCACTTTTACCTCACGCACTTGTCACTTTTCGGTATTAACAGTTCCTGACAGACCCCGAGAGACTCCATGGCCTCTCACTCGCCGTCGAAGGGCGAGTCAGTTCGCGGCTGAACGGTCACCCAACCAAGTATCGGCCCAGGCCAACGCGACTTAATATTGGAAATCGTTGAAGGCACTACTGGTCTACTTTCAATTACATATATTTCCTCAATTTTATTCAATTTATGCTACTACACAGGGTTTTTAAATGAATTTTAATTTCATAGTGAATATCTTAAGCAGTTCATTTAAGAACTTTTGCTTGTTCTCTTATTATTTGCTGTTATAAATTAATTCAGTCATATATCGACGAAAGCCAAGACGAGCTTGTTCGAACTACGCTTATACATTTTGTTATATATGCGGAGAATATGTTATTCAAAAAATGTTGAAAAATGCTCGTTTTCTTTCTTATTTCGGGCTAGAAATAACGGATCAAGATAAATTCGCAGAAAAACTTGGCTCCTCCGCCGAAGAGCAAGGAGAACGCTTCCACCAAGACAAAAAAACCATAGACAATAGGTATCAGGGAAGTTGAGACACACACATGATGGCTGATTACGTTTGGAGTTTGATGCGTGACTGTATCGACAAGTCTCACTCGAGATAATCACGAAAAAGATTACTCAATGTGAATACATTTACTGAAACTTGAATTTTTCAATAAAATTAGACTTTATAAAAAAAAGGCATATTTCCGTGTTTTTAAGTAGAATATCAATATTAAGCGTTAAAGTGGGATCACTATAGAAATAAGAACTAGAAAAAATGTACAGTTTTGCGCCACCAAATCGGCTGTTGAGCTGTGTAACTATCAATTTCCGTAACGTCTGTTTTCTGGATCGAGATAATCTTTTCTTCGATGAAAAATAAGCGAAACGGATTCTTTTTTATTAACTTCAATTGCTCCTTTCGTGGTGTACCGGTTCCTTGAAATGTCAGCGAGCGTCATGCCCCAATAGACAAATGTTAACTCCCAGCTGATAAATCCTGAAAAAGGTATCCGGTCTGTCCATTACTCAAACGCGTAGTCACGCGGCAAGCAAGCAGACATACAGGTAGTAGGCCAAGTTTCAAAGATTTTAAAAGTACTTTTTCAGTCTGCCTCGAGCACTCTATGTATTGCGACTAGTTTTGTCATTATATATAATGCCCTCGTACCGGATTTTCTCGTACCATTAGTATAGTCCGTTTGGCATATAAATATTTAATTTGCGCCCTGACGTTGCTGGCCAAAATGAAAGAGAATTGTCTCCGCTAAGCTAATCAGTTCTGTATATACGACGAAACTCGTTGCGGTCTTTCCATCCATCTACTGTTTTCCCCAGTCTGTAATACGAAGCGCTAAAGTAGCCAATTTCACCGTGCCAAACTCAATTCATCAATTGAAGATTCGAATCAGCAGCCAAATGGAAGAATTGAACTGCTCGATGAGTCCAAAAAATCACAAAAGTGTGAGATTTTTATGAACTTCGAACGAAGGATTTCCGTCGCAAATTGAATTGTCACCTTCAAGAAATAAATTGATTTTTTGCAGCTAAACATCAGTTTCCTGGTTGGAACGAAAGTAACATCTAATCCTCTCTAAGAGCAAATCCCTCGACCCATTTACATAACCGCTTTGAATAAAAAATCGATGACCAAAACGAAAAGTGTTCAACTGTATGTGGATTCTTTCTGTGATCTTTTCTGTCAACGATTTTCCAATAGAAAGAAATTCACGATTACGTTCCTAATTGTACCATGCTGATTACAATGCACGATGCATCAATGCTATCCAATTCTTTGCATATCACGGCTCCACTTGCAATTGGATGCTGTGTTTGACGTCAGATTCATTTTTACCCTCCGCGCAATGCTGTTTATTTGTGTCATTGGAATTGCAAGAGGCAATGCCTGTCTTCAATTGAAGACCAGCACAGAGCATACTTTATGCTTACCAATTCGTACTGGAAAGTTCGTCGTGCGTAGATATATGACATGGTGGATTCAACGTAATTGAAACGTATGAAAACATATACGTGTTTTGCGACAACCCTCGTTACGATTTTTCATATCGTCAACGATAGAGATGAATTCGTCGCGACCAGCAAATGGAGTCATCTCGGTGAAGAAACGCGTCTCTTCGTGACACGTAACCGTTATTATTTACTCATTCGTCGACGAACCAGGAGTACTTTCATCCTTGTGCAATACGGCACGGCGTTTGTTCTTGCTGAATGCTTAGATGACTATCTTTTTCTTACCGTGCTCCTATTCCTTGCGGAGCATCTATACAATACTCATTTTTATACATATGTAGGGGTAATAATGAAAAGGGCGTGAAACACGGGATTGGAAACTGGAAGAACCATGGCTTGCTCTCTGCTGATTACGACGATTCAAATGTATACGTATATGTGAGTGGATGCAGTTTCCATCGTTCGCGTGAGGCATCCCACGTGAGATTTTGCGAAATCTGTCTCTCTGTATTAGAAGTGACTCTTTGTCATCCTGAAAATGTGATGGGAAAATTGTTCCAGTTCACGCAAACACGCATACGTCTCATCCCGTCTTTGTGATGACTTGTTCCCGCGGATTACACGAGATCTTCGAAGGCTGGAGTGATACACATAACACGACAGGGGCCTTATGTTGAAACTTCTGGGCCAGCCGGGCCCAAGCGCATTTTGCATTTCTTTTTATGGAGTGTTTCGTAGATTTGTCACCTAAACATTTTTCGTGCTTTTTTGTCATGGTCGACATGGCATAGGTGTCGTTTAGTTGCGATGATCTTATGAGGAGTGTCACTTTCGTATCCGCCTTCGATCTTATTGAAACTCATGTATGTGGTTGGAGCATTGAAACCTATTAGACAGATATTTTTTTGATCGTCGGGAAAACGGTTTTAAAATGTGAAACCACCCCTGAAAGTGAAGTATTTCAAAGGGTGATTTCGCAGTTCCACTCATCATTTCAATACTTCCTCATCTGCCCCAAAAAATTGATTTGAAGGGTCTTCTTACTTTAGACCCTAAAAAAGGCTATTTTCACGAATTTTTTGATAGGTTTATATTATAGATATTGATGTAAAAGTTTTTACACTTAATAAATACACTTTCGAGATACGTTTAAAAAAATTATTTATTTATTTACGTCACTATTTATAGACGAAAATGGTAGTTAAAAAAAAGTCCTAAAAAATGTTATGTCTGCGCTGCTGATGAAATCTCGGAGATGGATCACCCGAAACAAAAAATCAAACGGTTGTAGATTTAGTATGTTAAGGGGCTATACCAGTTTGACACTTTCAAATAATCGATTTTTTTGCCTTTTTCGACAGTTTATACTTTATACTTTACGTTTATAATAGACAGTTTTTATGGTAAATATCATTTTATCTTGCAAAAATCGATAGTTAAATCTTTAAACGCGTTTTTCTCGGAATGAGATTTTTCAAATTTGCTGACATTGTAACTCATAGAGCAATTATCCGATTGACTTGACATTTGAACTGAGTACTCTTGAATATATTTACTCTACAATGACGTAGGATATTTTTGATTGGATGGAAAGTGACGATTCGGCATTGAAAAAAACGACCATTTTATAGGCAAGAAAACAGACTTTTTTCATAACTACGCCATTTTGTGAGATTTTGATATTTTTCGAAAATCCTACGTCATTGTACAGGAAATACCTTCCAATTCAACATTTTTTTCCTTTTTAGGTTTCAGTTACTCAATCGGCCGGAATCATGTCAGCTGTGAAGGAAATGTTTTTTGGCGCCACCCAAGGCAGCGCATAAGTCGCTTGGATCTCAATATTTTTCGATTAAAAAATTACGTAATATAGGTCAAATATAGCCAAATATATTCTTAATTTTCCAAAATATTTAATTGACTAGTTTTCTTCCAAAAAATTCCCGAAACCACCCAAATTTTCAGCGTTCACACTGATATAGCCCCTTAATGGCTATAGCGCATGTCATACGATTTTTTATGTATACGAAAATAACAAAACGACGGACATTTTTCGAAAAAACAAAAAAAGTGTTTTTTCACCGTTTTTTGCAAAAAAAAATAGTAACTGTCAACATTTTGAAAAATCCTTAATATGCGCCATAGCTATAGTTCTAAAGAATGTGTGGTTGAAATTTCATAAGGATCGGCTCAGTAGTTTCGAAGATTTTATTAACAAGCCGTCAAAAAACGTTGTTTCGAGAAAAACGCGTTTAAAGTTTGTTCAGGTTACACAAATACCTGCAATTTTTTAAAAATGTATTTCGAAAGTGTATTGATTAAGTGTAACAACTTTTATTTCATTATGTATAATATAAACCTATCAACAAAATGTATGAAAAAAGCCTTTTTTTAGCGGCTAAAGTGAGAAGACCCCCTAATTTCTATCAATCAATTTAACCAATAAAATCAGCGTTAATCATTTGTAAATTGATGCATTGAATAATATTCAATAAGCAATAAAATGTTTATGCATACAAGGGAAGGTGCTTGCAAACTAATCCGTATGGGAATCAAGAACGGAATGAAAATCTCCCTTCCATACATCGTGTTCAATTACACCACGATAAATCTAGTAATAGTTCAATTTTTAAAATACTTCTCTCTCCTGATAGTGGTGACTGATATATGATTAATTAAAAGTAACTTATTCGATTTTAACTCGAAGCCCACCTTGCGCGATTTTTATGCTCATCCATATAGAACATCTCATGAATCTCATGATTGAGGCGGAGAAAAACGACAAATTATTCTCTCAATACAATCCGGATGTTGAATTACGTACTTGTAAGGAGAGAATAGCTTTCGCGCCCACCGGTTTGCGCACGAATCCCATACAAATGCGTCATCATTGATGCGTTACTTTGAAAAAAGACGCGATGGCTCGCGGCTCTTGATCTCTTGCTGTATGCTTTCACCCTAGCATGCGAGAGTGAGCGGTACATGCTTATGTATTGAAAACCAACTCTGACGTCAAGTGGAAAAAACTGTGAATATATATATATATATATATATATATATATATATATATATATATATATATAATGAGTATGTGTGTATGTATGTATTTATATTTTCGTGGCGGGGGGGGGGGGGCAAATATAAGGTGGCCATAGTTTTTTAAGGCAGTACGAGCGCGCAATCTTCATTTATATAGATTTTGATCAAATTTTGACCAAATTTTGACCAATTTTGACCAGATTGTTCATATTATTATGCATGTTTGAGTGAAATTTCAGAACAGTCAACTATTTAGATTGGGAGATAATGGGTTTTAAAATTGCAATTTTTAACACTACAGGGTCTGCATTGAAATTGAGACAGAATAATTTAGCGTAAAAAATATTTGTCTCCTATAATAAGAAGACATATGGCAACTATCTCGACGAACCTTGTAATGTCGGAACATTAAAATTAGGAATTTTAAACCGTCGGCGCATTCAAAGTTCGGAATTTCAACCCAGCCCTGATGTCAAGATCATGCCAGCGAAAGTCTACATAATTGACCGTAAATGATGTAGAACGGATAACATTGTCTAGAAAAATTTCAAAATTGACACAAAATCACTTCATAATTTTAAAAAATCGATTTTTTTCCTCGCTAAAACAGTCCTTTATCATCACAAGAATAAGTTACTATTCGATTAATAACAAGAACATTTTTTTTCGCCGACTTTGAGCGTATAATGTAAGCCCACCTCTGGCATGGCCATAGAGTACCTAAAACTTTAAACGCGTTTTTCTCGAAACACCTTTTTTCCAATTGGCGTGAGAAATAACTTCAACAATTTTCACTCGATTTACTTCAAATTTAAAAGTTATGTTCCCAATTGCATTTCGCAGAGAAGTTCGTACGGAATTTCTGATTAATCGAAAACTTTTCATTTTATGAGCAGTTTTATACGAAATGATTCACTGAAAATTCATTCAAATACCTACAACTCAATTCAAATACCTACAACTTTTGAATAAAACAATATTTTTTAATTTCCGTACGTACTTCTCTAGATATTCTAATGTAGATCGACGAGAATTTTTGTTTTTTGTTCTAGGTAAAAAATTGTGGCCGCTAAATGTCACGCCGCGGAGCGCCTAAAAAATATACAAAAGGAAATATTAGTAGTACATCGAAAAAAATTACATATATATTTTCTAGCAGCTTGATATTCATACTAAATAGATGTGTAATTGATTTTATGAGTGAATCACTTTTTCATCCGAAAAAAAATTGTTAAATTCGCACATGATTTTATAACCGTTACTGTGGCCCTTAAAGTCGAAACCGAATAGAGTTGATTCGACTGTGATACATATGGAAGTGGATCAAGATCTCGACGAGACAGCATTAAGTACAAAAATGTGCTCCTTTTTAAGTACATTTTCGTGCTCTGAATTCGTTAGGTAGACATTTATTAATCCGCCGTTCCATCCTACATTTTGACGGAGAAACACTGACGTCCACATCCAATAATTAACGCATTAGGCACCGTTGAAGGATAAATGCCCGTCAAAGTGAACGTGTGTTTGCGAATAAATAGGGGATAGACGAAGATCGTTATCGAAGATAAGTGCAAGCACATCGTCTGTCCATTAGAACTCGACTCCGGCGGTCTTCCCATTTAACTCGCACTCGGCCAACAGATCTCTTTTTCTTCAAGGACGCGACGACAGACCGTTAGAATCCTGTTAGAATCTCGGCTCGCGGAATAATACCGGTGCTCCAATTATCGAAAGGAGCATTATCCTACGCGAAATCTTCTCGTTAATTGCCAATCGCCTTTCTCGGATCTTTTAATTCGCTTTTCATCCATAGCCCCCTCGTTTCTTCTCTCGAATACATAGACAAGATTCTTCGATTTTAAACTCTCGCGCAGCTTCCTTTTCCAACGACTATTGCAACGAAATTACTATCACTATTTTGCTCGCGGCTTCGCTCGCGTGCAGGCAAAAAATTTCGTTCGTGTGCATGTCGGGAATTCATTTTAGAATTGTATCATATTAAGTTTAGCGTGGAATCTGGTCTTCGTGTGCATTGAAAAAAATATAATTTCTGCACAGTTAAAAAATACCCATTTTCTATGAGGCGGGACAACAATGTGAAGGGTTAAAAAAAACGATATCTTTAAAATTTTCTCACAGTATACATATTCAAGAATATGTGAAACAAATTTCAAGTTAAGGGGTTACCCCCACTTGCGATTTTGAAAAAATCGATTTTTTTTATTGCATTTTTTTGAAGTGCAATTTGAAGTGCAGTTTTTTTTTATGCCCGTAATAGATGACTCTATGTAAGTTTACAAAAAAAAAAATGTTTTCTTCTTGTTAACTGAAATTGAAACGTTAAACGCGTTTTTCTCAAAATGGCATTTCTGAAGTCGGTGACCAAGATTACTCGAACACTAATGAACCGATCTTCTTGAAATTTTGCAGGCTTATTTAATACATAAAAATGTAGTCTTTAATGGTTCGATTTTTTTTCGAAAAAAAAATGGCCGTTTTATATCCAAAAACGGCCGTTTTTTTCATTAAAATCGAACCATTAACTTTGACTGTCCGCCATTTTGTGAAAAATGAATATTTTTTAAAATCCTTCGATTAAAAACTAGTTGATACTTATATTTGACTAAATCCATCCGCATTTTTTTCAGATGATCCACTTCGCCGCAATGTTGGTCACCGCAAACCGTGTATATAAAAACATTATTTCATTGACGGCCATTTGCCACTAAACAATGTAATATTTTTCAATAAAAAAATTACTGAAAGTTCTTCAAGATGTGTTCTTTAAGATGGTATATTGATCGATTAAAAAAGGTTTGTAGTTTTCTTTTAAAAAATTCATGAAAAAGGCCTTTTTTTGCGCTACAAGTGGGGCTAACGCCTTAATATATCGAAACGAATCCTCTCGACCTGACCAGAATCATAACTCTGGCTATAATTGTCCGATTTTCAATTTTTTTAATCCAACATTTCCGTAATTGCAGTAGCTATCGTTGTACGTGGCCGTTTATTTTATTAAGTATTTTTCAAGCCCCTTAACACAAGTAAAAATTTCGGCAAAATTACACTCTTTTTTCAAAGTCCACCATGCTGGGAAAAAAAATTCTTCAAAACGCCTACGTACAACGAGAACTACATTTATATAGATTATAAAACTTTTTATTTTTATAATCTATATAAATGTAGATTTTTTTTTAATTTTCTCACAGTATAGGTATTCAAGAATATGTGAAACAAATTTCAAGTAAATATATCGAAACGAATCCTCTGGACCTAGCCAAAATCATAACTCTGGCTATAAATGTCCGATTTTCCATTTTAAAAAACCAAAGTTTCCGTAATTGCAGTAGCTATCGTTGTACATGACCGTTTATTTTATTTAGTATTTTGTAAGCTGCTGAACATAAGCAAAAATTTCGCCAAAATTACACTCTTTTTTTGAAGTCCACCCTGCGGAGAAAAAAAATCTTCAAAACGCCTACGTACAACGAAAACAACATTTACATAGATTATTTAAAAAGTTATTTTTATTTTTCAGACCAACCATTGTCACGTTATCGATCCGGGCGTTGGACCACATTTTTTACATGGAGGCTCTATTATACCTCAATAACATTGTTAATTTTCAATTTTTCGAAATCAAAATTCACAGGAAATAAGTTCGGTGTGTGCTTAATAAAATACCGTTTTTTCAAATCCCAAATAAATAATCTAGTAGACAACAAAAATCTGGGTAACAGACCTTTTTTCGGCCTGTCACAGTGGTGTCCTTCCATAAACTTCATACAGATACTCGTTATTACATGACCAGAAAAAAACATCGAAAATTGAGCCAGATTATTATTGAAGCTGATGAACCATTTTCCCTGAAGAGCTTTTTTATAGATGATACTTGACGGATTCAGATGAAACAAGATACAGACAGATTTGTTAAGCGTTTCCTTTCACATAATAAAAGTTACAAACAAAAGTTTCAGTAGTTTTTAAAAATTCAAAATTTAAAAAATTTATAGATATTGGCTCAGCATCGCATTCTGACCCTACCAGCCCAATTTGAGATTGCCTAAACGAATGTACGGACGAGCGTCGGTTTTTGATAACGGTGGGGTAGATAACAACGATAGACATAATAATAATAATAATAATAATAATAATAGTAATAATAACAACAACAATATTTGTTATTGTTATTATTATCATAATAACAGTGATGATAATAAATATCCACTCCGACAATTATTGTGGATGTTAGTATAAATTATCATGGGATTTAATAACCAAGCAATGAGACATCTATTATTATTATTATAATCATTATACAATTATGATAATAATAATAAACGTCTTAAATAATAATAAACGGTTATTGGATTTTATAGTAATTTCAATCAGAAATTCGTTACGGCTTCTGTAATAACCGCGACAAGGGAATTCCCCAAAATGTCACGAATCAATTTAGTGTTCGCCATTCATCTACAACTCATTTTTCACGAATTCTTTCAGAACATTTTCACAAGATGATATTTCACCGTGTTCGTTTTTCTTCTCACTCGGAAATTGTATATGTTCGCGGGAATGGAGACCTTAATTCGAAAGTATATACGAGTAACGTAACAAGAATGAAAAGTGCGCTCCTTTTTACACGGCATACTCGCTGTACTTTATATATATTTATATACCTATACGTATATGCCCCATGTTGGGAGTTTGTTTTTTTTTATAAAAAAAGTGTATGCATGCGTACTGTGTGTGTTGCGAAATACTGCTCGCGGGACACAATCTGTCACTGGCGAGGATGCAATTTCACTCATGCTCGGGGAGAAGGAGAGCGCGACGATGAGAGAAAAAACAGGAGCAAAACGACGACAAAAAGTATGAAAAGAAACAGCGAGCAACGTTCCCCAAGCTCTTTTCAATTGTCGCGATTAGCCTATGCGATTGCTAGGATATACATTTACAACGATAAAAAAATCGATATCTTTTTTTTTCTTTAAACGATATAACTATATATGTAGAATATTTTTCCAAAGTTTCAAAGCGAAATTCGGAAAACTTCAAACGTTACAGCCCGTCAACGCTGTGCCTCACCGCTCGGATTCGGAGCGGGCGTGAACTTCAAACACGTTTTTTCTCAAAATTGCATTATCGAAATTGGCGTGCAGGATTACTCAAAAACTATTAAGCCGATTGAGTTGAAACTTGGCAGAAATATTGATAATATTGGCACCTTCTACTTGCCGAGAATTGTTTTTGAAAAATTGAAAAAAAAAACTACTTTTTTAATCCACTTTTTACAGAAATGTTGCGCGAAATGTTGATTTTTTTTGTAAATGCGTGCCATTTTCTTAAATTTGCATTTTCGTCATTTCAATGACCTTCACATAAAAACGATACATGTTTTAACTAAAAAAATGTTTGAACATTTTTGCAAATCAAAGTCTACGGCAAGTTAGACTGCACGCCGATTCGCAACGCCCGCGGCGACTTTGCTGTAACATTCTGCCACGGCTCCGTCATTCTGATGATGAATTAATTTTTAAAAAATGGTTTTTTATACTTAAATATACTATTAAAGTATACCTAAAGTTTGATAATTGTAGAACAATTATTTCTTAGTTTGAAAAATCCCTCAATATTGCTTATTTTTTTCCTGTCTAAATGTATATCCCGCCTTAAGGACTCATTGTTAAGGAGCATGATTTAGTAAAAGTCGCAATGGCGATTGCGTGCATTGTTTGTTTTTTGTCCTGCATTTTTCGAAACGACATTCCCATTGAAGAGAAAGGAGAGTACGTATCAACTATATGTGAAAAAAGTCTGAAGATATATAAAAAAAAATTGATCATTGTAATCAGAGTATGAAGATATTACTGACCGGTCAGTACGCAGGATGAGACATTAAACTCCACGAGAATAATTGAATATGTGAAATTCGAGCTTTTGGACTGGTGTGATAGAAACTCCTTGAAAAAAATTGTACATAGATTCACAAAATAGTAACATTCACTGGCCACTTTTTTTCCGAAGGCACAAATAACACCAAAGGTAATTATGCAGTATGAGGCCTTTTCCGAAAAACAACGAGAACATTTTTTTTCGCCATGATGTTGCTTATTATTATGGGGTTTTGAAGTTTCCAGAAACATGAAATATTTCGACGCCTCGCTAAACAGCTACGTGTTTCCTTATAGATAGTGTATTATGAAGGTAACGATGTATATGTTTTGATTTCGTGACCACAGCTGTCCTGTTTCCGGTAATATTTCGATGCCTCTTGTTTGTTGTCGCTAAGCAGCTATGTGTTTCCTAAGGGCCAACCCAAACAAGCCCAAACAATCCCAAACAAACTCCCCAATATAGGCATCAAAATATTTAAAAGTTCCTTATTTTATCACGTGTTTCCGCGAACTTCAAAACCCCATAACGTATCGAATTAATGGGAAATGCCAGCCTCCCCTGACAGAACATCACTCAATATAATGGAATAAACAAGTTGACGGTGAAAAAAAATTCCGTCGTTTTTCGGAAAAGTCTTCATACTGCACAATTGCCACACCACATTTTAACAAAAATCCGAAACTCCGTATATACAATCTCAGAAGCAAAAAAAAGTTTTTTTTCCCATTTTTTAAATTCAGCTTTTGTCTACCGTTACCGCATTTGCACGAGGGCCCAGAGAAACTGTGAAAAACGTGTCGATGGAGGCGGTTTCACTTTATCGAGTGTCAGTTGTCGGTACTTCCGCTGGGTAGGTGACGCGCAAGCCACTGCCAAGCGGTCACCCATCCAAGTATCGATCCAGGCTAACGTTGCTCTACATCGGAGTGTCGGTTCATATTTTGCCTTAAATTGGACTATCAATCGTCCAATTCCAATTGCGAGGAAAAATCTTATTCTCTCGTCACTCGAAGAGATGATGGCGCAAGAAAAAAAGTGTCGTGCCCCACGGTTACACTTAATAAGTATGAATTTAAAAGCTGTAATATCCAATTCGACGGAGGACTCGTCAAGTGTAGGTACTCCATCGCGCGAACTCTGTTGCGCAACAAGTGCAAAAGCAGCCTCATTTGCGCATATACCAGCGCGAGTCATGTACGGTAATATTTGTGTGCTTGTGAGAGATCGCGAGAAAGAGAGATTTTGAGAAGCGTTTACATAACGGAGCGAGTGTCAACGCACCTCATTCTCGTTCAGACGTCTACGAGCAAACCCATAAGCCGTTAACCCGTCATCGCACATACCGTGCGCCGGTATCATAGAGGCTGAAACATCGAGCCGTGAAAATAGTTGACGTTTCAAAAACTTTACCTCGACTTTTTGTCGTTTTTCCAACTTGGCAGATAATGAATCAATGACCAAACTATTTTTACGAAGAAAAGGCAATAACAACTTGGTCGATGATCTCTAACCCATGCGGAAATTGTAGAGATCCAGTTGGATTCCCATACTTGTCATCACTTCCTGATGGGGATCCAATGAGCCATCGCATTGGATCCTGATTAGTATCTATTAGACTAACGTCACGCTCGTACATTGAATTCTTATCGGGAAACATTGGAATCCAATGTACGAATCCAATTCGAATTCTAAAGGATTTCCACACTATCGAACAGAATTCGATACAATTATTGATGGATCCCATCGCATTCTATACATTGAATTTTCGTCGTTTTTCCAACGGGGCAGATAATGAATCAATGACTACACTACTTCGCATTCTGTACGTAGAATTTTCTAGTCAAAATATATAGACATACGAAGTGAGTGGATCTTTAAAAAGTATAAACCTTATCTTAAAAAAGTATAGATCGCTGAAAAGTGTATCTTAAAAATCAATTCGAATCACGCCACTGAAAATCCACTGTAATTATCGTCTTTTAAATGTATTTTACTGCACTTTGACATAATATCACCAAACGTCCACGCTCACGAAACGTGCAGGTTGTGTTTTAACACGCCGAGTTTTCTCTCGTGACCTTTCACATGTTTTCGATTCGAACATGGTAAGAATTCTCAAACGGTGTTCATCAGGTAACGGTGCAGAATCCAATTGGATCCCGATGAGGACTCTCTATGGGCAATGTCCCTAACACATCCCTATAGAGATGCAGATGCATCTTGGGACTCCCCAACAAATTAGTGAACGAGATCAAGAAAGGATATTTTTGGGAGATCCAACAAACTCCGATTAAGAATTTCAAATAAAAAATTCTCAAACGATGTCAAACGGGAAACAGCGCGGAATCCAATTGGATCCCAATGAGGACTCTCTATGGGCAATGTCCCTAACACATCCCTATAGAGATGCAGATACATCTTGGGACTCCCCAACAAATTAGTGCACGAGATCAAGAAAGGTTATTTTTTTGGGAGATCCAACAAACTCCGACTAAGAATTTCAAATAAAAAATTCTCAAACGATGTCAATCGGGAAACAGTGCAGAATCCACTTGGATTCCAATGTGGACTCCCTTCGTGCGGCGTTCTTATCAAATCTCTATAGGGATGTGGTAGGATCTGGAGCTTCCCCAACAAAATTCAGCACGGGAATGTTCGCTGGTTAATGTCACCAACTCGGTCGATTGGTTAATTAAGATGATACGGGGACGAACCATTACTAGATAGTTACTAGATAGCTGTTAGATAGTTACTAGACAGCTGCTAGATAGTTACTAGATAGTTACTAGATAGCTTCTAGATAGTTACTAGATAGCTTCTAGATAGTTACTAGATAGCTGCTAGATAGTTACTAGATAGTTGATTAGTTCTGGATAGCTGCTCAATCTTTGTTATAAGCTACAAATAATGCATGAGTGTCAAACAACTCAAGTAAGTTTACGGGCAATGTAGGCTGAATAAATAAATCCAAAATGAACATGACTTAAATATTCCTTAATATGTGCCAAAAATTATTATTTTAAAGATTAGATGGCAACGTACAAAAAATTGTAAAGAGAAAAAGAAACTTGGCGCTAAAGTTGAACGCTGGGTCGTTTAGACCCACAGTGACAACGAAGGACTATGGCGGCTGTGGACGCAACGAAAATAAGATTAGATTAGCGAAGCGCGGATAGGGAGTGATAGGAAAGAGTTCAATTGGAAAGGGTAATACGTAAAAACGCCCAAGGGTATGCGTTGGAACTCAGGAAATGAATAATGAACTTGCCAAACCGATATTGTATAAATAGCGTTCGCCGAATGTTTCAGTCGAATCCATAGGGATTCGCTTTTCAATTCCAGGCGCACACTCAATAGTTAAATTCAAACAATTAATCAATTAAAATCGATCGAACAATTAGCCAAAAGTAATAATTAAATTTAATTAAATTTAATACGAAAGAAAATTCGAGCAATCATATTTTATCCATTTTTCACAAACTATTTTGGCCTTCTTAAATACTTCGTAAAGGCAATGCTTTTATTGCACAGGGTCAACCTTACTTTTCCATTTCTCAATACACATAAATCCTCCGATCTCGTGCAGCGATGGTCATTTAAAAGTACATTTTCTTACCTGAAGCGGGTAAAAAACTATTTTTTTTTGTTGTAAATATCGTTTCGTCCATTTCCTGCCATAATAGATTAAATTTGTTCGACGCGGACGAGACAAGATTACGGATACGTTCACATGGACATGACAATGATTACGAACGTACGAAGGCTCGTATCGTATCGCGGCGGCATGTTGAAGCCAAGGGTAATTACACAGTCACATTGTGAAACAAGTGTGAGCTCGCTTTATCCACGAGCATTGGATATACACCTAGGCACATTTCCGGTTCTGGGTGGGCACACTTCTCACACGAAAAGTGGTCGTCGACCCAGCGCACAACGTTCGGTGTATTAGAACTATATTTCTATATGGATATATGAGCGCTGATACTCGGAGCACCGGAGAATCGCTCTCTTTTGCAGTCTCTCGAAAAGAAAGCAGATGAAAAAAAAGCTTTTCCCGTTTGTCGCTACACATGCTTTGAAAGTTGGTGAATGGCGATAGTCCAGAAGGTAAATAGAGCTTGGCCAAAAATCTTGTACGTTATCGAGAAAGTCTCGTATCGGGAGTCGTACGTGTCATATCCCGATTTTCGTACTTCTTTTTTCGTAAATCCTGCCAAGCAGCGCGCGGCGAGAGTTTCGATGCTTAAGGTAGTACCTCCACAGAAGAGTTGAATTAAGAAATGGTTGAAATTTGACATATATGGTATTCAATACATTATCCAAACATCTGTGCAATTTGAATAAGTTTGACCACCCCAAACCTGAGATATTTACACTTAAAGTTGGCTTGGTTTACACGCAACAAATGCGTTATGATTGGCAAACAGAGGATCATTAATTTTACCGTCAAAACTAAAATTAAGAAATTGATAAAAAACGAGGATAAGCTAGAGTAAGATATCACGAATAATGTGAAAAAAAAATGAGAATGATTCACCATCTAGTTTCCAAGATATAACCATGAAAAGCCCTCACAATTTTGGTGCAAAGCCTGGCAAAGCCTGGAAAAAAAACAATTGGGGCAAAGTCTGGACAGTCCCAGCAAAAAGTTTACTGGCAATGGTAGATCAAAAACACAATATAAAATATATTTTACGGCAATAAATGATATCCATCGTATTATCTACTAGTACCGAGTCAATATTGCGTAGTTTTTAATTTTATTTATTACTAATTAAACGAATTATCAATCTTTTAAACATGAACATGGTATGTAAACTTTTGGTTGAGATTTTCGCAGAGGAACTACCTTAAGGGGTTATGCCTAGTCGAAAAAACACTTTTTTCAAAACGAACATATTTTGACAGTATATTATCTTATAAATGTTCCCTGAAAATATCAAGGTGATCGGATGAAAATTGACAGATTTATAGGCTGTTATGTTCACACTTTACTTACGCTTTGTTTCTCGAAAGTACGTTTTCAAAGTCGGTAAGCAAAATATCTTAATGGGTTACCCCCACTTGCGATTTTGAAAAAATCGATTCTTTTTATTGCATTTTTTTTTAAGTATAAGTATCTGAGAATATGTCCTGAAAATTTCAAGTCGATCCGAACAAAATTAACTGAGATATGAGCGTTGAAAGAGAAGAATCCGTTGTGAAATTGAAACTTTAAACGCGTTTCTCTCAAAATGGCATTTCTGAAGTCGGTGACAAGATTACTCGAACACTAATGAACCGATCTTCTTGAAATTTTGCAGGCTTATTTAATACATAAAAATGTAGTCTTTAATCGTTCTATTTTTTTTTCGAAAAAAATGGCCGTTTTATAGCCAAAAAACGGCCGTTTTTTTCGTTAAAATCGAACCATTAACTTTGACTGTCCGCCATTTTGTGAAAAATGAATATTTTTTAAAATCCTTCGATTAAAGACTAGTTTATATTTATATTTGACTAAATCCATCCGCATTTTTTTTTCAGATGATCCACTTCGCCGCAATGTTGGTCACCGCAAACCGTGTATATAAAAACATTATTTCATTGACGGCCATTTGCCACTAAACAATGTAATATTTTTCAATAAAAAAATTACTGAAAGTTCTTCAAGATGTGTTCTTTAAGATGGTATATTGATCGATTAAAAAAGTTTTGTAGTTTTCTTTAAAAAGATTCATGAAAAAGGCCTTTTTTGCGCTACAAGTGGGGGTAACGCCTTAACGGGGTATCCCTCTCTGGAAGCCAAATTTGAAAGGTCAGAACGATGCATTTTTTTCTAGTAACACATTGGTTGGAATAAATTTATTTTCGTCCCGCCATGTTGTAAACATGTTTGTGGTTACAATGTAATTTTGTCGGATGACAATCTTTCAAAGTGCTCGTGGTGCTGCAGTTGGCGTTACAGTCCTCCAGCGGCGAGGCCCGAAACGGCCGGATCTCTACCAGGCTCAAATGCAAATTGAAACGGCAACAAAAAAAAATTCTTTAAATATATCCAACTGGCTATGGGTTCACTATCAACTTTCCGAAATTTCGAAAAATACTCTCTTGAAAAACAGCATGCTGAAGTCATTGTTATTACCAAATGGTTCATCCAATTAAAAAATGCGATTGTGAACCGAAAATGACTACTGTTTGAACGCTAACTGTGCAAATTCAAGTCAATAGTGTGAAAGTTACTCAAGATATCGATCCCGCCGTGTCAAGATATACAGTTTCGAGATAATCGCGTTCAAACTCGACGGATCGCAGAAAACCCGACACACACTGTTCCATTAAAATAGGTATAAGTTCGTCAACATTTAGAATTTCAGGGTCCGGTTGGTCTCAAAATATTCTTGAAAGTACACACTACAACAATATGAAAGAAAAAAAAACGATTTTCTCAAGTTTCCAAAGAGGGGTATCCCCTTGATGACTACGGCATCGATCTTTAAAAAATTTGTAGGTCTTTTCCTAGATGTAAATGTATAGTATTTAATGGAAGGATTTTTTTTCCCGATTTATACTTTCAATTTTTTTGAAGACTCTCGCTTTGAAAACGCGCCACTTTTTTTATATTTGATATTTCGTAAATTCCTTCGATTAATGATAGGATAATCTAATATATTAACGAAATCTGTGTGATATTGTGATATTAGATAACCTGGTTCAGAAGGGCATTGCTCACCGCAAAAGACGCTTTCGAGAGGTGCTTCCCCGACATCGGCTGTAAACTGATTATAATTAAACATTGTGACGCAAAAAAATTATACTACTCTTCAGATGATACTTTTTCAAATACCCAATAAAAAAAATCGTCACGATTTGCTATTTTTTTTAATTAAAAAAATAGCTGTTTTCTACTGTTACAACGAGGCATACTCCGTTAATTCGAGAAAAACAAAACGAATGCAGGCTTCTAAGGCGGGATATACATTTACAACGATCAAAAAATCGATTTCCGTTTTTTTTTTCTTTAAACGATAGGACTATACATGTGGAATATTTTCCTAAAGTTTCAAAGCGAAATGCGAAAAACTTCAAACGTTACAGCCCGTCAATGCTGTGCCTCACCGCTCGGATTCGGAGCGGGCATGAACTTTAACGCATTTTTTTCAAAACTGCATTATCGAACGTGGCGTGCAGGATTACTCAAAAACTATCAAGCCGATTGAGTTGAAACTTGGTTGAAATATTGATAATATTGGTACTTTCTACTTGACGACAATTGTTTTTGAAAAATTGGAAAAAACTACTTTTTTAATCCACATTGCACAGAAATGTTGCGTGAAATGTTGATTTGTTTTGTAAATGCGTGCTATTTTCTTAAATTTGCATTTTCTTCATTTTAATTACCGTCGCGTAGATACTATACATGTTCTAACTGAAAAAATGTTTGAACTTTTTTGCAAATCAAAGTCTACGGGAAGCTAGACTGCCCGCCGATTCTCAACTCCCGCGGCGACCTTGCTGTAACACTCTGCCACAGCTCCGTCATTTTGATGATGACTTAATTAAAAAAAATTGTTTCGTATACTTAAATACACTATTAAAGTATACCTGAAGTTTGATAATTGTAGAATAATTATTTCTCAGTTTTAAAAATTTCTCAATATTGCTTATTTTTTCCTGTCTAAATACGTCCCGCCTTAAAGATACGTCATAAAGGATACGTCAATACGTTGATATTAATGCGGGTTTTGAATTTCCAACGAAAAAATCTCGCGTTTAAAATACACTTTCTTTTTACGATAACGATTTATCTTTTTTGAAAGTGGTCCCGTTGTTTTTCAAGATTTGCAGTTCGTGAAATCTGGACCTGTTCTTTCGGGATTTTTCTTGAGACTACACGGATAAAATAAATGTTAAAAAAAATGATTTTCTCGTGTGAATTAGGCGAATTGCATCACGTGTCGCCTGTGTTCATCATCCGTTTTTAGACTCCTCGCGCGTTCTTACGAAGTGTTGCAACGTCAATGTAAGTGCGACGTACTACAGACGTGACGTACACATTATACGGCGATTATGAAATGTCGTTGCGTGAATTAGCCGCGGCCGCCGCCGCAGCCCGGTTATAATTACATGTAGTTGTGGGAACGTCCGTGTGCGTTACGATGAATTTTCGTGCGCCTCTCGAGGGAACCGGAAGTGCCCGAGGTTCACGTTTACAGGTGCGCGTTTATTTCCGCGTACTGCGAGAATTATTCTACGAGAGTTCATATCGCCAGCGAGAGTCAACGGAAGAAGCAAAAAAGAATCTCCTTTGTGTCTCAATCTTCATAGCTATTAAGAAAATAATCATCGACTCTTGGACGTGGTTATCATTTAATTGCGCACTTCACCGATCCTCATTCAAGCCGGAATATCGTGTAACGTTCTGGCAGTTTCCCAACGATAAAAAATCTCTCAGAATATCAAAAAGAGGACGCACTGGTCCAGAGTGTGGGAAAAAATAATATTTCGAGCTTCAAATCATAATTCACGAGGTGTAATTTGTCTAATTCAAAGCAACGTGACGCAAAACGGTGGAGGCTTTTTTCTCCCAAACAACGTTTTTTGAAATTAGCTTGCAACACAACTTGAACAAATTTTATTCCAATTGTTTTGGAATTTCGTAGTATCATCTGAATTAAATTCTCCACAGAAATACGTAGGGATTTCTCGATTTTTTTAAAACTTCGCCTGTTATAAACAATTTCTCACGATCTTTTTGCCTGGAAATGAAACCTTTTCCCACGCTTGCCTTTCCTATGGAAAGCAGAATTAAAAACAAATTAAATTCAATTAATTTTTAGATTTCATTGATTTGAAACAGCACATAATCAATTATGGTGCAAGCCGCGGAGCGACACCCGCAAAAAGATACATTTATAAGGCTCCAGCGTCTCCACTGTCAATGGAAAAAATCGTCATGCACTTTGAAACACGTACATCAAAGTGCTCCAAATAGATACCGGAACAAAATTGTTCAGAGCCCAACAAGTTCGTAAACTTACATAAATTTTTCAAGCCCCTCGAGGGGCTGCACCCCCTGGCACCCCTATGCAACCCTGGATCGAAATTCCCACAAAATTCCTAAAATTAATTGCGCCCAATGAAAAAAATTACCAATTTTTTTGAAATAGACGAGCCAACATCCCTACATTTTTTTCTCAAACGTTCCATCTACAATCTCAATACCAGGAGCCCTCAGTCGTACGACACTTAACGGGTTAGGCCACAGTAACGGGTATAAAATCATGTGCAAATTTAACATTTTTTTCGTACAAAAAAGGGATTCACCCATAAACTGAATTAGACATCTATTTAGTATGAATATCACGCTGTTAGAAAATATATATATAATTTTTTTTCGATGTACAAAATGGCTGACTACTGATATTTTCTTTTGTTATCTTTCTTTTTAGGCGCTCCGCGGCGTGACATTTAGCATCCACATTTTTTTACTTAGAACAAAAAACAAAAATTCATTACATTAGAATACCTTAAGAAGTACGTACGGAATTTAAAAAAATTTGTTTTATTCCAAAGTTGTAGGTATTTGAACTTACGAAATGAATTTTCAGTGAAAAATTTCGTGTAAAACTGCTCATAAAATGAAAAGTTTTCGACTAATCAGAAATTCCGTAATCTGCGAAATGCAATGAGGAACATAACTTTCAAATGTGAAGTAAATCGAGTGAAAATTGTCAAAGTTATTTGCCACGCCAATTGGACAAAACCTGTTTCGAGAAGTTTCGAGTAGTCGGCCATTTTGTACATCGAAAAAAATATATATATTTTCTAACAGCTTGATATTCATACTAAATAGATGTGTAATTAATTTTATGAGCGAATCACTTTTTCATACGAAAAAAAATGTTAAATTCGCTCATGATTTTATACCCGTTACTGTGGCCTACCCCCTTAATTATCCTCTACATCGAATCGCAACCTGGTCCTATAGACCGACACCACGTGAGTCAAGACATCTCGAACTTTCAATTTTTCTTTACCGCAAATTACCGAGACTCCTAGATGTTTTGTTTATTTGAAAATTACCCATTCCACCCCATTCGCGAGAGTACGCACGATGCGTGTACTTTGTTATTCCGATCTCGGGATCGTTTTCCTATAATAGTATGTGAATCGGTGTTATCGGGAGTCCGCATTGATAGGACATGTACATAGTCGTTCGAGTACCGGGACTCGGTCGGATTCCTGAACGGTTTAGTGTGTTACTGTTACGTTACGTATTTGCACGTAGATTGCAAGGTATACATACGCATGGACATGTATGCACATACGTGTATGTACAACCGGAGACCGGCGAACGTACGTGACGGCGAATTAAATGGAGTAAGGAACGGTGCGACATTGAAGGTGTGCACAGCAGCTCTATAGACGTATATACATGTATGCACACACACGCACACACACACACACACACACACACGTGCTGCGTTGATCGTCTGTACACGAAGCAGTTGATGGAGTTGAAGAAGGTGCGAGAACCTTAGTAAAAAGGCAAAAGAAGAGAAGACCAGAATGAGTCGGTGGAGGCCGTGGAGTCGACCCACCGACCGACCATCGTCGATGAATCCTCTCCCGGTATTTACAGTTAGATTAAACTCTCGCGCGACCGCGAGACTTCTCGTACAAACACCGACCCGTTTCCGTCCTACCTCTTGTAAACCTGAGACAACATCTATCCGACACACAGCCAACATTCTCCCTCACTCTCTTCTCGCTCATTCCCTCTACCCTTGACTACCTGTCCTCTCTTTCTGTTTCTCTGTACTAGTGTACCAAGAGCACTCTCTCTCTCTCTCTCTCTCTCTCTCTCTCTCTCTCTCTCTCTCTCTCTCTCTCACTCTCTTGGGTCTCGTATCGATTCATATTCCCATCCAACTAACACATTAATCGTGTAGATGTTCATATGCTCTTTTCAACCTAATTTTTCGTGGGATCTTTTGTCTTTGTATATATCAGCCTATCGTCCCTGTACAGAATATTATGTAAGTCCCACTGTCTTCAAAATGACATGTGGATAATGGTACACGAATTCACATGAAAATCATTAGCACGAATGTCCTGTTTCCAAATCAACCATTGCTTCAACAGCAATTGGAGGAGTTCGAAACTGCCGGATGTGCTGATGTGCAACATCACATAACGGGTCCAAAATAGCCGTTTGCCAAATAGGGTGAACCGACCATCGAATGGACGAAAGCAAATTGTCGATGATAACTCGAATTACTATTATATTGGCCAAAAAAAAATCACAGGTGTCGTTAAAACCGATCTGAGTTTAATATCGAATTTTAACGCCACACGGAATTTTTATAGTGTGCGGTACTTGCACACCGCACAATTTAGTTACGACACGACGCTTTAGTTTAGTTACGTTTATGAGCTTAGACGTTTAGTTACGTTTTTATAAGCTTTGAGGGTAAGTGTTACTTTCACTACCTAAGGAGTTATATACAGGTAAAATTTGCGAAAAAAAAACTATTTTTTTCAAATTTTTCGTAATGTACACACATTAAAGTACACACACAGAACATTTTTTGTCAATCCGGCGAATATTCTCGAAGTTACATGCACATTCGTAATGACGTGTCAGAGCGTTCGAAAGTGCGTTTGAAACTTAAAACGGGTTTTTCTCAAAACTGTGTGTTTTAAAGTCGGTGAGCAAGATATCTCGGAAACGGCTGAACCGATCAGTCTCAAATTTTAACACAATCTTTTCAAGTATATTTTTTAGTAACGAATCGAAGCTTTTTTCTCACCGATAATTTTCTTCCATTTTATAAACAATTGAAGGCCTAAATTTTTGTCAAAAATGGACTTTTTTGTTGAGACGCCGCCGTTTTGTCAGATATTATTATTTTGCTTATTCCTTCGATCAATTACAAGATAATCCATTATATTAAGGGGTTACCCCCAATTGCGATTTTGAAAAAATCGATTTTTTTTATTGCATTTTTTGAAGTGCAATTTGAAGTGCATTTTTTTTATGCCCGGCATAGATGACTCTATGTAAGTTTACAAAAAAAAATATTTTCTTCGTGTAAACTGAAATTGAAACTTTAAACGCGTTTTTCTCAAAATGGCGTTTCTGAAGTCGGCGACCAAGATTACTCGAACACTAATGAACCGATCTTCTTGAAATTTTGCAGGCTTATTTAATACATAAAAATGTAGTCTTTAATCGTTCGATTTTTTTTTTTTAAATGGCCGTTTTATAGCCAAAAAACGGCCGTGTTTTTTCGTTAAAATCGAACCATTAACTTTGACTGTCCGCCATTTTGTGAAAAATGAATATTTTTTAAAATCCTTCGATTAAAGACTAGTTTATACTTATATTTGACTAAATCCATCCGCATTTTTTTCAGATGATCCACTTCGCCGCAATGTTGGTCCCCGCAAACCGTGTATATAAAAACATTTCATTGACGGCCATTTGCCACTAAACAATGTAATATTTTTCAATAAAAAAATTACTGAAAGTTCTTCAAGATGTGTTCTTTAAGATGGTATATTGATCGATTAAAAAAGTTTTGTAGTTTTCTTTAAAAAAATTCATGAAAAAGGCCTTTTTTGCGTTACAAGTGGGGGTTACGCCTTAACGAAATATTTTCGGTTTTTCATTTTAAATTATCAGAGTTCAGAGATTTCAGTTCAGAGATATCGTGCTGAACGCAAGACACCTTTTTTAGAGGTGCTCCCAGAGATCAGCTATAGCAGCTTTCAAAAGAATTATGTTTACAAATAAAAAAATGTTAAAATACAGTTAAAAGTTACTATAATATGTGTACAAATGTTTACGTCAATAGATTTAAAGGTCTCCTCAAGAAAAGGTCTTGAAAAATCGATCTTTTTGGCCTTCTGACTGTATGTAACCCTTTAAGATAGAAACGATTTTAGATTTATTACAAAGTTCTTGAATAAATTCGGAATATTAGGTGAGACTTAGATATGCTTGTTTACTGGTGCTGTATTCTAACCTCTTTCCAATGAATGGAAATATGGGCTCTGTTCTGATCATTCTCAAAGCAGAGTAAAAATTTAACTCTTCTACTGAAACTTACAAAATTTACAGATGACAATGTACATTCGATGTAATAAAATCATTTCATTCGTTTGTTTTATATTTACAAACTTTTATTTTCTAATTCTCTGTCGAAACGAACTTTGCAAAAAGTGCTCATTATATTTGAGTGAAGTGGCTGCGATAATAATTTGACGGCGTTTGAGGATACGCAGCCGTAATTCTATTTGCGGGGGGCAAATAATCCAAAAGTTGCAGAGATGCAACAGTTTAAGATCAATAGAGGATATGTAGCTGGCAAGCCGATTTCCGGTTTGCCAACACTCGAGTAATTTTTTCCACAACATTGCTAGTTATCATGACGGGATGAAAACAACTTCGAAGAAAGCGGAACTCATCGAATCCGTATAACTTATTGTTAACGGATAAAAAAAGTATCGTTTAAGGTGGTACCTCCACAGAAGAGTCGAATTAAGAAATGGTTAAAATTTGACATATATGTTATTCAATACATTATCCAAACATCTGTGCAATTTGAATAAGTTTGACCACCCCAAACCTGAGATATTTACACTTAAAGTTGGCTTGGTTTACACGCAACAAATGCGTTATGATGGCCAAACAGATCATCATTAATTTTACCGTCAAAACTAAAATTAAGAAATTGATAAAAAACGAGGATAAGCTAGAGTAAGATATCACGAACAATGTGAAAAAAATGAGAATGATTCACCATCTAGTTTCCAAGATATAACCATGAAAAGCCCTCACAATTTTGGTGCAAAGCCTGGCAAAGCCTGGCAAAGCCTGGCAAAGCCTGGAAAAAAAAACAATTGGGGCAAAGCCTGGACAGTCCCGGCAAAAAGTTTACTGGCAATGGTAGATCAAAAACACAATATAAAATATATTTTACGGCAATAAATGATATCCATCGTATTATCTACTAATACCGAGTCAATATTGCGTAGTTTTTAATTTTATTTATTACTAATTAAACCAATTATCAATCTTTTAAACATGAACATGGTATGTAAACTTTTGGTTGAGATTTTCGCGGAGGAACTACCTTAAGGTAGTACCAGCGGATTGACTAGTCAACAGAAAATCTATAAATTATTGAAACTGAAAAAAGTAAAATATAATGTATTTGGGTATAATAATAAACATGATACAGAAAATAATTATTTGAGAAGTGCATGTGATAACTGTTTGTACTATAGTTTGGTAAGTGAAGTAAAATCGCAATCAGACTTGACTTGAGTTGTCACAGGCCGCCATTTCATAATTCTGGCAATATCCGTGGCATCGCTGTATTCAGGTGCTTTCGATACATGTCAAGCATGTGTTTGTTTACCGTATGTCTAATCGTGTGTTGTAGTGTATGTGTAATGTGCATATTGTAACAAGAGAGTTGGCAGACGCGGCTAGCGAACGCAAAAATAAGTCGATTAAATTGATGATATCTGCTCGAAATGTCCCGTAACCTATATTTTTTATGGAACATACGTGACCGCGACAGTTTTCTTATTATTCGTCGCTTTTTGCATAGCTCTGATCTAACCGGGAACTATTATTATAACCGTTCCAAAGTTCGATCCGCACGAATTTCCTATATGGTGCGGGTTAAATGCAATTATTTCGTGAATTCATTACTATTGTATTTAGCCGGTAAGACCGGCAGAGTTTTCGCGTACGTCATTTTTTATGTCTCTACTACAGCATACAAAAAATCAATTTTTTTTCTAACGAGGAAGTTCGTGCACGTACTACCTTAAGGAGGGAAAGGAAAAAATTGGTATCCACGTCATTTCTCCGATTGATACACGGAGGATCTAGTTGTTTGGAGGACAGAGAGACTTTATAGAAGAGCAGGCTGATGGTGTCGACTAGGGAAGGTCGTGTCAAGTTAACTGTAGCCGCACCGACAGCACACGCCATCGCTTGAGCACTTGTGCATGTCTCTCGTTCTTTTTCTTCAACTCGTCTCGTTTCTCAATCCCCGTCCTCTTTTCTTACGCGTTTCCAATCTTTCCGCGCGTTGATTTATGCGCTCTTGGAGGCGTTCTCACCGCAGGTAAAACTTCCACGGTACGAGGCCCTGATTTTCAAGCCGGGATTCGAAACGAGCATTTACTGACAATTGCTCACCGCAAAAAAAAAACAAATCCAAAGTCAAAAAACAACGTCAAGGCATCATTTGGTTCAGTTTTTGCAAAACGGAACCAATAGTTTCACAAGATTTTTCGACGCGTCTCATTCAATTAAATGAATCCCCTAAAAATTACAATTTTATTGGAAAATGATCTTTTGTGCCTAAGAAAAAAAATTAAACCACCGTTAGAATAAAACCCTACGAACAAGCTACGTAAAAATATTGACGAAGCTACAGCAATTTTCAGTTATAGGACGCAAAAACTTGACTTACATTATTACTGCAAGAAGATACGTTAGGCATTGGAAGCGCTACAATTTTTTGCCACTTGATTTACAGTAATTTATACCGGTTGTGTCGTTTATCATAGGAACACTAACGATTTTCTATCCGTTAGGGTTCCTAACTACGGTCTTGTTACCGTTTGTGGTTTTTATTTTATTTTGTAAATGCGCAATATGCACTCGTAAGAAGTTTACTGAAAATTGGAAGTGAAGAGACTCGGGGAAGCATGCACGAGGATCGTTAGGCAGGTTACGTCGGGTAAAAGTGCAAATTTTCTCGCCCACTCGAGCGCGTATTGCATTTTCTATGCGGCGCCCAACAGACCGGCCATCTCAGGGTATATGGGCACGTAATGGGGGCTTCAATCCCAGTAGTTACGGCGTCGGCGTTACGTTTTAACCTGTACGTCGAACGTTATGTGTTGTGCATGAGCTGCATAATGGGACACCGAGTTCATGTGTATGTGTCAATATATATATAGTATATATGTATACACACACACACATACACATATATATACAGTTCAGGAGGGAATAAGGTAGGCGTTAACCTCTCGATGCGCACGTGGGCACATTTGATACATCTAAAATGGTATCTAAACTATGCATACTCGTAGCTGAAGTCACCCATCGATGTGGCTTATAAAAACTAACATCGACTATGGTTTACATCTCCCAATCCATTCGGTTGCACGTGGACACTTCTATCGATCCTTTTGTGCATTCATCAAAGACAATATCCATAATAATTCTTCCGATATCTGCAACGATTACAAGGGGAAAATGAAAAATGGCCAACGCATGAGCTGATTGACTTTTATTGATAAGATTCAGGGCAAAAAATAAAAAATCAAGTTAAAAAAAATCGTCATATCGTTATTTAAAATTGTTTTCTTTTTTTTCAAAGAATCTTGTAACTCACGACGCATTCTCCGCTAATGGAGTGTGACAATTTGCTTTTTTGCTTAGGTATTTTCATGTCGATTTTAGTATTGTTTGAAATAATTTGAATTGAAATTTTTCATCGTTCTTGACTTTATTTCCGAAAGTGAGGAAAAGTTGAGCATTGGAAAAAATTTCCAATGACGATTTTTTCTACATTAAGGCACCACACTACGGTAAAAAAATGTTTGTCATATTTTTTTCATTATCTGAAAGATATATTTGTTAAGAATGCTTTCACCAATTTTTTAAAAGAAATTCGTAAAATTGGCGGAGATACAGCATTTTATGTGAAACCGTTCTTTGAACCGGCTTTGAACGCGTTTTTCTCGAAACTACATTTTTCAACCTGGTTGACAACATATTGTCGGTGCAAATCGGATAAACAAAACTGTTCATCCGATTTGCACGCGCCAAGTTTTAAACTGTTCGAAAATCCAGTCTCTATGGCACCACGTAGGGATTTTTTTTTAAAGGGCCCCCTTCGATTTTTTTTATGAACGTTGAAAATTTTCCATGAGAATCGGAAATAAAATTCGCTGGTCCGCCATTTTTTTTTAGATATCGAAATTCCCCTACGTGATGCTGTATACCTATATGTCTAGTTTCTAAATAAATTTTTATTTGTTTTTTCAGATGACCCGTATGGCTTAATTGCTGTCAACCGCCGAGCGGCAATTTCGTCGGAGTGTCCTGTGGAAGCGGCGTATACCGCAAACTCAACTTTAGATTCGTGTACAAAAATTTGTATACAATCTTCTATATGTATATATTGACTATGAGTAGTAATGCAAAAAATTCCATTAATCGTTTGCTTGAAAATTATTACGAAATATACACCCTCGTACCGCGCACGAACCGTGGTGTGGTGCCTCAAACTGACGTTTACTCCACGTGAAGAACGTGACGGGATTGACTAACTCTTCGACCTCTTTTAGCCACGAAATATGTATTTAAACATTTCCAACAAGTTTCACAAAAAAAATTAGCCTAACAAATTTGTTCCATTTTATTTTGGTGAATGTATGAAATCGCACGAGACTACTTTCCTCTTTTAGCCGTCCACATTTGTGAGATTTGTGGAACACGTTGTTGGACCGAAGAAAAAAAATAGTTGACTATGTAAATTTCGCCGGAGAATTTCTGAGCAGAAACATTTGGTAAGAAGCTATTTGTTTTTTCTGCGGCCCCACAGAGTTGGACCAGGGATATGAATATAAAGCGACTTATCTCGAATTTGAGGACAAAATTGGGACGCAAATGATGAGATTTTCGCGGAGGCGTCAAAGGGGACATGGCTTTCTCCCCATTTGGATTTTCGACGGTACAGTTACGTCAGTACCGGTGCGATGAAAAAGAGAGAAAGAGGGAATAATAAAATTTACGCACACGTTTTTCCGTATTATATCTCTCCCTCGAGTTTGCTTTATGTTTGTTTATAATTTTTTGTCTTGTTACCTTTTATTTGTTTTATTTGCAACGTTATTTGCATCGACACGTTTTAATTGGCGTTGCAAGGCGCGTGAATAAGCAATTCGAGGCGGGAGAGCGACTCTCGAAGGAAAATACAGTTAGACGAGCGCACGAGTCAGCACGCGCCGGAACGCGGTACTTGAGAATGATGAGATTACAGGCCGCGGACCAGCCGCAAACTCCTCTTTTCCTCGGTAATATCGGATTCTGTACCATAAACATTACGTGAAATTTATCTCGGTACCGACTACGCTCTGGCTTTAGCGTGTAGCACTGTGTATAAATAAAGGGTAAGGTTCCGATAACCCCTTCTTCTGATCGAGCGGAAATTTTGCACAAACCTTCCTTTTAGTATTTTAAGCCAACCCTTAAAGCCAATCGCGAAAGGGGGTCTTAAAATATTAAAAGGAAGGTTTGTGCTAAATTTCCGCTCGATCGGTGAGGGCGGGATCGGAACCTTATCCTAAAAGTATAAATATCTTCCATTCCTTGACATTTTTTCAGTTTCCTCCACGAGGAAACATCGGATATGTCCATGATTGGCTTGTGCCACTTCCTAATTACGAAAATATACCAATGACAATTGAAAACCAATACTGATGGATGGGCGGTCGCGGTTTAGCTCCGGCAGAACTTCGAATTCAGCAGCGTGTGCATTGCCGATACTCGGAGTGGTGACCGCTTACACGCACACCAGTTGGCGCATTAACCAGTGAGCGAAAGGCCAATACTTCGGAGACCTTGGTGTAGATACTCGAGTAAATCGTCTGTGCATCAGAGAGTCAGACCAATATGGGGCCGTCTATACCGGTACGGGTTTTCCACTGTTTCCCCGTACCCTCGGAAAATGCGGTATAGTGCAGTTTGAGATGGCTGTGGACGCAAAGGAAGCCAGGTGAGATTAGCGAATTGCGGATAGGGAGTGACATGAAAGTGTTCAATTGGGAATACGTGAAAACCCGCAGGGTATACGGTGCAATGCAGGAAATATATTTTGACAATTGTTTTTATGGTGAAATACAGTGACGGCGACCGGGGTTTTTTGTTTGTTAAAAACAGTGACAGTGACAACTATTTTTTTTGTAAAAAGTAGTTACAGTGACAATTGTTTTTTTTTTACACAGTGACAGTGACAATTGTTGTTTTGGTAAAACAAAACTGTGACAGTTACAATTGTTTTTTTTTGGTCAAAAATAGTGACTGTGACAATTGTTGTTTTGGTAAAAAAAAACAGTGACAGTGACAATTGTTCTTTTTTTGTTAAAAATAGTGTCAGTGACAATTGATTTTTGGTAAAAAAACAGTGATGGTAACAATTGTTTTTTGTTAAAAAAAAACAATGACAGTGACATTTGTTTTTTTTTTTGGTAAGGAACAGTGACAGTGAAATTTGTTTTTTTTTTTCGGCAAGGAACAGTGACAGCAACAATTGCTTTTCTGGCAAAAACAGTAACAGTGACAATTTTTTTTGGTAAAAAAAAGTGTCGGTGATAATTGTTTTTGTGGTTACAAAAGCCGTGACAGTGACAATTGTTTTTGTGGTAGAAAACAGTGACAGCACCAATTGTTTTTTTGGTGAAAAACGGTGAGTGACAATAGGTTTTTTTCTAGTAAAAAAACGGTAACAGTGACAATTGTTTTTCGGAAAAAAACAGGGACCGTGACAACTTTTTTTTAATACAGCGACAGTGACAATTGTTTTCTTTGGTAAAAAAAACAGTAACAGTGACAACTGTTTTTTTAACAGTGATAGTGACAATTGTTTTTTCTTTTAAACAGTGACGATGACAGTTGTTTTTTTGTTCAAAACAGTGATGATGACCGTTGTTTTTTGTTCAAAACAGTGACGATGAAAATTGTTTTTTTTTTGTAAAAAAAAACAGTGACAATTGTTTTTTTTCTTTGTAAAAATATATCGTTGTTTCTTCTTATTTAAAAAATACTGCCATGAAAGATATGTTTTATCAACGTTATTCAGAATAAATGGTTTCCAAAAAAAACTATCATTATATTGTCCCCTTTTGATTCACTGTACGTCTCCAGTGAGTCTAACGGAATATATTGTAAACGGGATCTCTGCGCACACGTATACAAAAAATGGAAGAAAAAATAAATCGCACAGCATCCTTTCTTCCATGGATTTCAGTAATTTAATGTGAAACCCAATTGCTAGAATCTACACCGTCGTATGTGTAGAAGTTTGCATTGGGCGAGGCTATACATTTTATTGTATGCAATGCGGGGGGAAAAAACGAGATCGTGACACGTGAAGAAGTTGATAGTTGAGCATATGCATTACCCTAAACGGGAGTATGAAGAGAATACCAAGAAGATCGAACGCGATGACGGTGTACGTAGAGACAAAATTGGCCGCAAGCTCAGGAAATGTTCAATAAAAGGACCGCAGTGGCGGCGTCTTCTACTCGTATATTTACACAGACACCTATACATACGAGGCAAGAATATCTTCAATCCGTTATTTCTATGTAATGTTAACTATCAGCACATCTGGCTATTCTGCCGTCATATGGAGGAAGGCGGCATCTACAAAAAAATCGAAAATGCGTTTTACTATACAGAACGATGCGGAATTTTGTACTAATTCCAACGGTACGAAAAACACATCTTCGATTTTTGTTTGTAGATTCCGCCTTCATCCATATGACGGCAGTATTGTGACGAAGGTTCCCAACATTTTTCAAACGGTTTTGAAGAGAACGTTCAATCAAATCACCTTTGCATGAATATGCCCAAATTAGTCCAAATGTGATTTTGAAGACACTCGGGTTAACATGTTGTTGAGTGCGAGGATCATAGGCTCCTATGTGGACGTTCGTAAATGTCGAATGTCTTCGAAGTCCTCTTTCCCCCCATACATGAGTGTGTCTGTGTGCTCGAGCTTCGATTCGAGCCTCAAGCTTCGATCCATTTGATTCCGCATTCCTGCTAGATTACATACTCTTCTACCCTACTCTTCCCTCACTCACGCCTGTCCATACATATTTGCCTCTGCATATCCATTTACACGCAATGATACCATTTCTTATTTTTCCTCTTCGTGGTTTGTGAATATTTTCTCCTCGTTCTTCCACATAAATGCTCATGGCGATCGTCGATCATCAATGATGAGATTTGGCGATGATGCTTCAGATTCGTTGGCGAATTCCGGTCGTTCCTACATTCACGTGAAAACCGGTCATATTGAAGCAAATGGACTCTATGTTTGCCGAAGATTTTTCGTAATGGTTCCTACTTCTTCCCTTTCTTTTCGTTGTGAAATCTCGAATCTGTGATTGCCTCAGCGGCAACTTCTGGCTCCTCTTTGATTCTCATGCTGGGATAATTGCGCTAACGACTTTCTTCCTTCGTTCAGCTCTTACACGGGGAGGCTCTTTGGTTGCCCCTTTTTCATATTTTTTATTTTTCCGTTTTTTTTTTGCTTGTTAAGCCTCAAACCCCGTATCGGATGTGATAGCAGAGTTCCGCGTGCGTGTGTGAAGCGGAACGCGGGTCACGTGGTGCGAGAAAATAGTAGTATTGTCGAGATGGAAATGCTGCCGTGGCCAACAGCCGGAAACCACTCTCCGGCAACATCAAACAGTCACTGCTAATGTGGGGGCGTAGCCGAAATTTTTTTTCAGATAGACAAAAATCTTGAGGCTTCCCTTTTCTCCCTTTCCTTCTCTCGTAATCTTTTTGTTCTTGATGTGCGCCGCTGATTCACGTAAGTACCTCGACCCTTGTAACACCAGATTCAGCTCTTTGCGTCATAATAACGCATCTCCGATTCTAATCTCGCTTACAACTATGCTAATATGGCATGGCGGTGCGATAAAAAAATAGCCTTTTCATTTTCACACAGCGTCAGCATCTTCTTGAATATCGAAGAGGTGCACTCAGAAAAAAGATTTATTAAAAACAAATACGTTTGTCTCCCGGCGAATAAGTTTTCTTATTGGTATGTCGGCCTACTACAATTGTATTAACAGCTAAGAAAATTTTTTATTTAAGTTTATGTTTAAGATTTACTAAGAATTTTTCTTAACATCCAATAGGATATATAAGTTAGAAGAAATAGGTGTTTTATATCCGACAAATAGAGTTTTTCGTAACATCTAATAGGATTCTTTATAATCCCCCAGCTGGTTTTTTTTTCGAGAAATTGTGTCATTTCGTCCGTCATTATTTTCTCACTTGAACGTTTTTTTCTCACTTTATATTCTTACTTGCACTTAAATCATTCCTCACTTTCGAGTTTCTCACTTCCAAAACGCAACACTGACACTGGTGCCAAAAGCATTGGCATAGAAAGAAGCTACATGGTAAGCGTATGCGTGAGCTACATCTGACGAGCGGCCTGCTGTCGGGCTCGTCGCGTTGAAGGGCAAAGTGCGCATCCCCGCATTAGTATCATAGTCGCGAAAAAAGAGGTTTTCGTGATTGGAAAGTAGTATTTATTCGATTTGAGGAAATATTTATTCAAATGTTCTATTTTAAATATGGCTTTTAATTGATGTGAAAAATCGGCGCGTAAAAAAACATATTTAGTGACTCCGAATAAATGCTGTAGTTACAATCACATAAAAGCTGTCTCCATACGAGTAAAAATTTATTAATTTCTAATAAATTGTGTTCTAATGTGCCAATTTATTAGAACATAATAAATCTTTTTTCTGAGTGTGTAGCTTCTTCCTGTCGTAATGAAATAGCCACTGTGAACACTTCAAGGGCTAGCCAAGCTGGAGGTAAGTTCCGAAAACTCTTGAGGGCTTGCATCCAGTTGAAATTTTTGAAAATGTCGATTTTTTGTTTTCTACGGATTCTTAAGATATAACATTTCAAAAATATTCTCTGAACATTTCACGTCGATCCGTTCAAAATTGGAGGGGTTATGAGCGTTTATAGGTAGGTTCGACGAACCGGCGAACTCTAAACGCGTTTTGTAATTTACTTTTTTTAAATCGGTGACCACGATATCTCAAAAACCAATGCAGTGATCAACTTTAAATTTGACAAGCTTCTTTTACATATCGAAAAACAGTGCTTGAACTGAGGTTTTTTTACGGTGCGTAGTTTTTTTATCAACGAAAATAGAGCGTCTTTTCCACCGAAATTCGATACTTTCAATATGGACTGCGGCTATTTTTCAAAAATCAATATTTTATTAAATTTTTCGTTCAAGCACTAGATAAATCCGTGCAAAAGCTCAATGCGTTTGATTTTTTGTTAAAACTATATTTATTTGAAATGTATTTAAACAGCGGTCCGCACAAACCATTGTATCTACCACACTTATAAATATTTTTCAAAGAAAACATTGTAAAAGATACTTAAAAGCATGCTCTTGAATAAAAATAAATAAAATAGAAATAAATAAATAGAAATAAAATAAAATAAAATAAAATGAAATAAAAAAATACTCTTTAAATTAAAAAAACCGAAATCCTGCTGACGATTTCCTAGAAAAAAATCATGAAAATTCCACTTTTTCCGGCCACGAACTAGGCCTAACCCGTTAAAGGATTTCTCGATCGGCAGACTCGCCTGTCATTTCGACTCGAACTGTTTCGACCGATCGAAAGATAACATATGCAATGAATCTTACATAAATTTGCACTATCGAATCAATAGTAAGTGAAACATCGTGCAATCCATAGACTTCTCTATTGCCTGACATTTGATCGTCAATTTGACGGATCGTCCTTTTCCACCGACCCCCGTTTAAAGCCCATTGCGTTGAAAATTCAAGTACGTAACAATCATTTGATCATTCAAAGCAATTGTCAGCAGCGCCGTAAACGCGAAAACATTTCTTGGCGATCATTCGCGAAGAATGCGAAACGATTATACCAGTCCAGGAAGACGATACTGGGAAATCGGATGATTGAAAATAAATGATGCATCGTCGTCCTGGATGTTCACGTGTCCATCACTAACGGCTTGGAACTACAAGGGCGTATCCTGTTCGCACAGTTGTCGACTAGCAGTCCATTTCGCGTTGAAATATGGTTATACTTATAAACGTGCATACATATCAAGCTGTTCACATACACCTGCGTTGGAAACGTCAAAGAAACGGTAAAATCATGACGCGAACGTCCTAGCCAAGGACATGTGGTTGCCAAAGCGTCAATGTTACATACGCGTTTCCTTGCAACGGTATTATATTATTGCTCACGCACATACGTAATATTCATATCGAGAGAGGATCCCTTCTATGATCTCAGAGATATCGGAGCTTTCGCACATCACTGCATCAATCTCTGCTGACGTGTATTTATACACTGAGAAAACAATATATTTCTATGTACCAGGATTTGTTAACTATTGTATATACACAAATGGTAGAGTTGGATATGGCGAAATAAATATCTTCTTACAGTTAATGAATTATTCGTTTGAGCCTCTGAATTGTCACAAAAGAAGATTTGGTAATAGTTAAGAAATGGGTACTTCAATGGAACATGCTCGTTCTTAGCAGCCAATAGATATACAGTTGGTCTCACCCAATGCTTCGTATTAATATACTATAAATACTTGTTTCCTATAACTAAAGCGTGCATTCCATGAGATCAGTGGAAAAGTTGTCCCAGATGTAAAGAATAGTTGAGTGAACGATATTTTATATTCGCACAAATCAAGATTCGTGTATAGTTACCGAATGAATATTTGGACGAAGTCATTCATTGATTGTCGGCAGATGAATGTGCAGTTGAATCAATGTAGCACTATAGTGCTAGTGGGCTAGTGTACAAGGAACAACTCTCATAGAAAATGAGAGTTGTTCCTTGCTACTTGTGGAGGACAAATCCTTGGACAACGATTTGTCCTCTACAAGTAGCAAGTCCGTTAATCGGAGGACAACAAACATAGTAGCATCAATACGTCGTAGAGCAAGGAACAACTTTCATAGAAAATAGGCAGTCCCGTCGTGTCGATGTCGTGGCCACCCCTGCTCTAATGCATGATTTAATATTCTCTATATATACTTGCGAAAGTTTCCTAAAGATTTGGCGGGTCCCACAAAACGAGCAAATCGTTAAGGATGTATGGCAGCTACTGCAGAGTCGTTACAGAACTGATTATGCAATTTGCAAAAATCGCATTTAAAGACTAAATCAAATAATTGTAGTATTCATTGAAGCTAAAAAGGAGATTTACCACAGCTCAAAGTAAAACATGCGGTACAGAAAGAAGAATCTTAAATTTTTAACTGCAAATTTAGTTGCTGATTTGATGTACGTTTTCCCTGACGTTGTCGTGGTTACGACATACGAGCTAAAGAAATACGAAAACGGTCCCATTTAACTCGCAATATCTCGCAAAATATATGGGCACATGTCGATTTTTTTTTAACGTATCATGCATATTACAGCGATACCGCGCAAAAGTTTTTTTTAAAAGAGTACTCCGGAAATACCTTTTTTCCCAATGTAAAGGGAATTTTGGACGTACAGTCCTATGTTCCCCGTGTTAAATGACCCAACTTTGAATTCGTTTATCTCAGCATTCACGTGGGCAAATTTTGTTTTTTTTTTAATCTCAAAAAGTTCTCGATATTTTCCTTTACAATATCAGTGAGTTTCAATTCGAACAGTAGTAAATAACTTAGTTGCCATACATCCTTAATTGATGCCATCGGCGCCGAGAATAAATTCACGTTTTCACAAACTGATATCCTCTAGGTAAGTGGACATGCGGTCACGCACAGTCTCCAGTGTACCTCGATCGTATCTACGTCGCCTCTGCGCACGAACCAGCTTGTGCGACAAAGGGCCATGGTAGCGTACAAAGTAAACGGTCTTGCCAAACGTATGATATTTATCTCAAGTACAAATTTGTTAACTATTAACAAATCATTATTTGAGACGAGACGTCGATTTTTTAAGTTATTTTCTACCTATTAAGGGGCTATACCGGTGTGATACTTTTAAAAAATCGATTTTTTTGCCTTTTTCGACAGTTAATACTTTCAAGAATATCCTGTAAAAATTTCGAGGCCGTATTTGATTCATTTTATCTTCCAAAAATCGATAGTTAAATCTTTAAGCGCGTTTTTCTCGAAATGAGATTTTTCAAATTTGCTGACATTGTAACTCAAAGAGCAATTATCAGATTTACTTGAAATTTGAACTGAGTACTCTTGAATATATTTACTCTACAATGACGTAGGATATTTTTGATTGGATGAAAATTGACGATTTGGCATTGAAAAAAAACAACCATTTTATAGGCAAGAAAACAGACTTTTTTTCATAACTACGCCATTTTGTTAGATTTTGATATTTTTCGAAAATCCTAGGTTATTGTACAGGAAATACCTTCCGGTTTAACGACATTTTTTTCCTTTTTCGGTTTCGGCTACTCAATCGGCCGGAATCATGTCAGCAGTGGAGAAACTTTTTTTCGCGCCTCCGAAGGCAGCGCATAAGTCGCTTGGATCTCAATATTTTTGTCCGAAAAATGTATGTAATATAGGTCAAATATAGCCAAATATATTCTTAATTTTCCGAAACATTTAATTGAATACTTTTCTTCCAAAAAATTCCCGAAAATCACCCATATTTTCAGCGTTCATACTGGTATAGCCCCTTAACAGAGCTATATTTGATTCAACTCAAGATTTTTTAATTATTACCAAAAATTCATTTTGTAATAAGTGTACGACTGTTATCTTAAAGAACTACTGGGCCAACATCTTAAATACAGATTCATTAATAGTTAATATATCCTTATTTGCGTTAAATAGAAAAGTTGTCGCGTCAACTATATGACTCTTGGCTCAAATGCGGCTGAGATAGTCGTTTTGAATGAAGATCAGTTAATTTTTGTGACCTGTTCATCTGCATTGAACACAGGATAGTCGCGGCAACTATACGTTAATGGCCCCAAATCTAAATATATTAATTGTGAACAAATCTCTACTCCTTTGATTTGTATTATCATTTCACAATTTCAACTCGTTATTCGATGACCATAAACGTCTACTGAGTTGAGAGAAATAAAAGTGATCAAACAAATCATTCTATTCAAAGAAGTACTATGGCTATAACATTTTGTTAAGGGCACGAATATTTTTTAACGACTGACAAATTTTGTAATAGTTAATGAATATTTGAAGAAAAATGGCCGACTAAATGTATTTCTTTGCTATGAATAAAGTGTTTTCTCAGTGTAGTGGAGAGGGAGAGAGAATAGTAAAAGTCCATAAGCTCTCGGCTCTACTATAATATCTTCTGCCTCGCGTTTATCTTTTGTCATTGAGTGACACATGATTCTGGAGGCGCAATTCCCATATGGGATCAAAGAGGACGTCGATTCCGGATTGCGGAAGGGATATGCGATTGCCAATAGCGAAAGTAACCCCATTGAGGCTCAAGGAGCAACGAGAATCTCAGACTTTAACCTCCCGGGGCCCAGAATGGGGAAGGCCAGATTTTGTAGATAAACCCATTGTGCTGATACTAGAACGAAATCTTTCAGTCATATAGACCCATACCCAAAATACTAATTCCTTCGTAACGAAAAAGTATTTAGGTTTGCGACTTAGAGGATGTTCTTCCATTAACTTAAGGATGCAAAACGTTAAAAAAAACCTCAAAATATTTTTTTGCGTGAACAGACTGAACAGAAGTGTCAAACTGATATACCAAGTATTTAAAAACTTTAGATTTAGGTTGGAAATTAAGTTCCAGAACTAGGAAATTGAGTTCCAGAACTAGGTCTATAGAACTAGGTTATAGTTCCAACGTGGTGGTCTGAAAACTCGTATACAGGGCCGAATTTAAAGGTGTGAAGACCTCAGCCCCATAAAGTGAGAAGTCTTTAATTATTCTTCAAACAAAATGACTTTTTTAATAGTGCGTGAATAATTTATTGCGAATAAAACAAGATCTTTTCGAACGATACGTAGTTTTCGTAGAAGACAAGAAATTAAAAAAGTAAATTTTATCGTTAGGCGATACATTTTTTTCCACTTTTATAGAGAATTCTCGTGTTTGTTATTTGTCATTTTTTTTTATCGAAATACGCTTTAAAATTATGTTAAAAAATGCTTCTCAAAAGTGCCTTACCACATCCCTCTAGTGATTTGTTTTTACTGAGTCTTAATAAACGAACACTTTTTTCATAAAGTGTTACGAAAATGTATAAAATGTGTTAGAAAATCTTGCTTAACCCTTCCTTGATCCACTGGGTCATTCTGACCCGGACGAATTTGAAATAGAATGCTCGCTTGCCCAAAATTGAAAGTTTCCAATAATATTTTACAACAATTTAATTTTATATTTTCCGAATTCTAATTATGCAGACATATTAAGAAATGTTTAAAGTGTATCCCGGATTTTGTTCAATGAAAACCGACCGAAGGGATGTTAAGAGCAGGTGGATGAAGTACTTTCGGGTCAAATTGACATAGTGTGTCAAAGCCGTGGCCAAATTTGAGTGTTTCAAGGAAGGGTTAAGAAGTCGAAGTCTGGAGGCTCCAGGACTTCAGTCTCTGCCCCCCCCCCCCCTCCCCAATCTGGCCCTGAGTCTATGAGTTCATGATTTTGTACTAAAAAAATTCGTGGAGCCTCAGGAGGTTAAAAGGAGGTTAATCTTTCTTTCAAAAAATTCTATCTTACTAATGTTACTAAATTGAAGTGTCTGTATATACATTCGTTTTTTCTTTCAGGCTTGGTAGGCTTGAATTACGATGCTGAGACGATATCTATCATTTTTGGAAATTGTATCTGTCCGTCTGTATTAAACTATGACGAAAACGGTTTTCAAAACTATATTTAAAAAAACGGGTTTTCCGTAATGGCCTCGGTATTTTGATTTTTAGTACGTCATGACCCTAAAATCCATTCCTGCCGTACACATGAACCAAATTTCCGACTTATCCACAATTTTCGTCAATTTTTAAGCATTTTTCAATCTTCGTACCCGCTCCCGAATATTCCGTATGAAAAAAACCTTTTCCAATGATTTCGTATCGCGAAAAGTCTTTTGCGACGTTTATTCAACCGCTTCTTCATGTCTGAATTCCATCAATTATTATGTGCCTGAATTGAATGGAAAATAAACAAGAATTCGTCAGTTTCATGATACTTTCGAGCGAGAACGTGTAGGAACTGAAACGTTGGTCCGTATATTTGCACGAACATGTGATCCCATGCGGGCTCGCATAAGAAGCGAAAACGATCGTTCATCGAGAATGGAGAAAATATTCCTTCGGTGCGGCGGTGGGGCCCATGGTCGATCAGGAGTGGAATACTCGCCGAGAAATTCGAACGGGGGAATCTCGGTCGTGTCGGGCCAGTAGGTCGAGTTTGACGGTGGTCGCGACTCACCGACTCATGTATACGAGAGTGCTCGCAAGCTGGATTTTGGCGAGCGATTGTAATGGAGAGATCGAATATTCACTTGACACGCGAATGCAATTCCGGAAGCCCCCGGCCTATCGAGACTTTCGACCTTTTTCATGGGGTATTGCCTCTCTCTCTCTCTCTCTCTCTCTCTCTTTTTTCTTCCATATATTTCTACAAATACAGGTCTTAGGTACATAAAGGTCTTAGGCAGCGCCATTAAAAATTCATAAGAAAATATAAGAATATTAGCTAGTAGTAAAAAATGAGAATGAGTTAGTAGGTACTTGAAAATGTATTTTTCAACATCCCATGCCTTCACTTTTATTATAGTTCTCATTTATAATGATTATAGAGGTATGGGTTCTTAAGGCAGTATTGTTTTCTAGAAATTTGAAAGAATCTTTTTTTTCTCTAGTTTTATTATTCTACAGACGTTTCTGATTAAGTTTGTGAAAACAGTTTAATGACACTCATGAAATTAGCCGAGTTATAAAACTTATAAGGCGTAGGTCCAGATGCAGCAACTTTAAATGCGTTTTTCTCGAAACTACACTTTTTAAGGCGGGATATACATTTACAACGATCAGAAAATCGATTTCGTTTTTTTTTCTTTAAACGATAGAACTATATATGTAGAGTATTTTCCTAAAGTTCCTAAAGTTCCTAAAGTTTCCTAAAGAAATTGGCGTGCAGGATCACTCAAAAACTATTAAGCCGATTGAGTTGAAACTTGGTAGAAATATTGATAATATTGGTACCTTCTACTTGACGAGAATTGTTTTTGAAAAATTGGAAACAAAAACTACTTTTTTCATCCACATTTTACAGAAATGTTGCGTGAAATGCTGATTTTTTTTGTAAATGCGTGCCATTTTCTTAAATTTGCTTTTTCTTCATTTTAATTACCGTCATATAGAAACTATACATGTTCTAACTGAAGAAATGTTTGAACTTTTTGCAAATCAAAGTCTACGGGAAGCTAGACTGCACGCCGATTCGCAACAACCGCGGCGACCTTGCTGTAACACTCTGCCACAGCTCCGTCATTTTGATGATGAATTAATAAAAAAAAATTATTTTGTATAGCGAGACCGGGGCAAAATGGTATAGCGGGGCAAAACGGTACCGGGGCAAAACGGCACTGGGGCATAATGGGATAGCAAAAAATGAAGTTTCTTGGTGCTTGATTTGGGGCAAAATGGGATAGGGGCAAAATGGGACACACAAAAATGAAGTGTCGCAGCCCGCTGAATTTGGGGCAAAATGGGATGACAGGAAAATTCATGCTTCGGCTCTATGAAAGAGCTGTTGAAACATAATCTAATCTAAATGGTGCTTGTGGTTCGTTTCAGTCCACATATACGCAGATAATACGGACTGACCGACATATTTGTCGACACATATCCGTCGATTTCATGGGGAGCGGCGGTCTTAGTTTCATAAAACAATTTACGTAAAAATTGACAAGAGTTAGATTTTCATCAATGGCTTGAAAATCCGTATCAGTAACGTGCAGTTGGCAGAAAATAAATGAAAAAAAAAAAACACAAAGAAAGATAAAAACAAAAATAAACCATAAATTGCACGCGTCAGATTATAAAAATTACTTGATTATTTAAATAATTAATAACGACAAAGAAATTGTACCAATCGAATAAGAAGGCTCAAATAACAATTTACGTCAAGTTTGGTACAGTTCTGACCGCAGAATCAAAAGCAATTGTTTAACAAACTTTAATAACAAATGGGCCCACTATTCATGTGCCCATGCTGACGATAACTTAATCGAGTCCGTTTGCGACAATTGTGCCGATGAAAATTAGCTTAGTTAAACAAGCAATAAAAATTAAACATTGCCACCGTTAAATTATAGTATCGTAAGTAGAGTGTGACCCAAATATCGTGTAACATTCAATAAAACCTGATTTCACTCATTTATTACCCCTCGTTTTTTACCCCTGCATTTCTTTCGTTTCTGCATCGAATTATTCCACTGTCCCATTTTGCCCCGATCCCGTTTTGCCCCAACCGCCTCTTTCTGAGGAGCCTGATTTTCTCCGGCCCATTTTGCCCCAGTCCCGTTTTGCCCCAATGACGTATTTTCCAGCAGTGTTGATTTTCACTATTCCATTTTGCCCCAAACCCGTTTTGCCCCGGTCCCATTTTGCCCCGGTCCCATTATGCCCCGCTATACCATTTTGCCCCGGTCTCCCCTACTTAAATATACTATCAAAGTATACCTAAAGTTTGATAATTGTAGAATAATTCTTTCTTAGTTTAAAAAATCCCTTAATACTGCTTAATTTTTCCTGTCTCAATGTATATCCCGCCTTAAATCGGGAACCACGATATCTCGACAACAAATTGGCCGATTGAGCTCAGATTCGGCATACACTTTCAGTAGACAATTTTTCAACGTTCGTAGCAGAATTGAGTGGAAATTATTTTTTTTTGTATAACTTGTAGAATGGTCAGAAAAATAGGAAAAATGGTTAATCAAGGTTTAGCATATCACCACTTGGTAAATTTTTGTTGTTGCTGAATCTGGTACCAAACATCACAACACTGATCGCCAACTGGGTTCGTTTTTCGCACACCTTTGTAGACAAACGTGCAGAAGTACACGATAATAATCAAAAACACAAAAAATTGATTTCATTTTGCCTATATTCTCAAGGGATTACGTGTAAAGAATTAAAGAAACATAACAGTTTAAAAGTTATTCCATCCTAACAATCACATCCAAAACAGCGCTCTAGACAACAATACTGCTTAAAGAAAAATAAAGTCTTGAATTTATCAATATTCCGTAGGTTTTCTTTTTCCTTCAAAGCACAATGTGAAATTCTATTCTCCGGCTGTTACTTCGCGTTGCTGTCAATGTCATGGTGGCTATCTTTCGCCCACCTGATTCACGTCACCGGCTTCGTATCACCTTAAGGGGTTAGAATTATTTGAGGGCCCGAAAAAATATCCGATTTTCCAATTTCGTTTGTGAAAAAACAAAACATCCGTTCGAATTGTGGTCTTGCATCTTATTTGAGTGTATTATAGATAGTAAAGAATTTGTATAATTATTTAAAAATCACAAATATCGCCGTGAAAGGGTACCGAGCTATGGTTTTTTTTGAGGTCCGACTGATGTACTGCATATTTTCATTTTGAACTACCTAAAAAAAGTTTTGTAAGATAAATATACTTTTACACTCGAGCAATCACGGAGCTGTAAACTGAGTTTTCGAAAAATTCACCTACTTTAAAAAAGTATCAATTCTTGCTAACAACTTTTTTTACAAATTCATTATTATGCGAATATTCCGAATATTTAAAAAATGGTTCCGTTAATGCTCAGATATAAAAATGTATTTAATGAAGAAAAAACTTCGTTTTCTGTTTCAGATAATCCAAAAAGACAGACAGCTCGAGGTACAACTCGAGGTAATAATTATAATCGTTTTTTTACTTTGTATAATACATGTTTAATATGCGTATGTATAATATATGTATCCTGAATTTTCGAAAAAATCACCCACTTCAGAAAAGTGTGAATTCTTGCTAACAACATTTTTTTCCAAATTATGCGAACTTTCCAAACATTAAAAAAATGGCTCCGTTAATGCTCAGGTATAAAAACGTATTTAATACAAAAAAACGTCGTTTTTTGTTTCAGATAGTCCAAAAAGACAGACAGCTCGGGGTATAATTCGAGGTAATAATTATAATCTTTTTTTTCTTTTTATAATATATTAAAAAACCGCGTACCTACTAGCCGGAAATTAATTTTTTTTTGTCAATCTGCATCTGAAAATTGGATACTTTTTTGAGCCATCCCAGTGTTCTAATACCTCAAATTTCCTCGATTCATCATAAGGTAAATATTTTTATCGTATGTACAACTAATAGGCGCAGCTCCAAAATTTAGGTCCTTCCGACGAAACTCAAAAAACCTATGAAAATAATTTATTATAGTTTTCGTTACTGACCACGTGTTACTTTGTCCTAACAACTGGTGGAATTATTTCTGAATGAGAAAAAAAAATGAATTCCCGATACTTTTGGCCAAGGCTGCATGTATACTTATATTCGATTTACGAAAATTATACTACTTCGAGTTCTCGTTAACGTCATATCCGTACGCTCTGACGGAGAAATTTAATAACTGGCCGTTTCATTACCCGTAAGGAAATACAGTGAAGATCGAATAGGAAGGTACCTAGAGATTCAATTGTTGAACAGCTGTAATGCTGCTGAATAATGTTGGTATATACTGTTCGAGTGCGTAATCCCACAAAATTGAAATGTTCCGTTGGCCTCACGATGAGACCATAGGCTTGAGCTGTAAATAGGAAGTCTTCAAGTTAGTACATTCGAGTAGGATCTCGTGGAACTACCGGAAGTGGAACTACATTTCTATATTTATAATGAATATGTTTGAATATTTAGGCAGGGAAAGTTGCGCATTCGTTTCTTTCAATTCCGGCTTTTAAGTGGCTCTAAGGAGTCCGAGGAGGTTGAGGACCTCCGGTCGAAGAAAATTACGAGTCACGGAGCGTCGAGTAATTTTAAAGCACATTGGGGATACTTGAGGGTTGTTCGATTTGTTCAGATTAAGGCCGGAGCCTGAATTAGAAGGTCCGAAAAATCGTCTTTTTCATTATTGCTTATCGATAGATAAACTATCCAAGAATATACTTACAAAATTACAAAGGCCCATTGTAAATATTATCGAAGATACGAGGCCACAAGCAGAGAAGCGTCGAGCAGATGTGTGAGAATTTGAATACTTTGAAACGCGTTTTCTCCAGTTTTCATTTTCGCGATTTTTCCAAATTGGCGGACGTGATAACAAAAAAACTAAACAACCTATTGAATCAACCCAAAGTTTATTTTCTTCAATATAAAAATATCTTCTAAATTAACTTAAAAAAGTCTTTTGAAATCATTTTTACAGCACGTTAAAGTGTTTTTTTACACACTTTTTTTTCAAACCTGAGCAAAGTTGTAATGTCACGATTTTTTCAGTTTTTTCGTAGTTCACCTTGAAGAAAAATATATGACAGTTGAAAATTTTATTGGTTTTTTTGTTTCAGTCAAGAATTACGGGCTGCATCTTTCCCGCCGATTGGGGACTGCAGTGCCACATGGCATAGGCTGATAAATCTGCAGTCATTTATTGTCTAATGTTGAAACATTTTTTAAATATATTTCAAATATACATGAAAAGATACCTCAATGTTTACCAGGCTCCCTTGTTCTTTTCCCTTCTAAAAAAATTCCCGAAAAAACGCTTTTTTGGACCTTCTAGTTCAGGCTCCGGTCTTAAGTTTTCCCATAATTTTATAACCTTTGGGACTAAATTTACAACCTGTTCCTGTATTCTCGGTGCCAAGAGCCTGTAACAACCTTAAACTGTCAGCTGTTTCTCTATCTTTCTATCTCTCTTTCCCCGTCGCTTTGCCACACTGGCCGTTAAGACCAAACCACAATGAGAACCTTGAGCTACCATTATTCGGGGTAACTACATGTGTTTTTTGCGACCTTTCCATTGCAGTTTCTCATTTTATAAAATAAAGCTGTTAACATATCCGTGTCGGGATTTATGTAATGGAAACTGGCGTTACTTCACTTCGTAAATTTTAACGATTATTCTGCTATTCGGCTATAATGACTTTTGACAAAAAATGGGGGGAAATGCGCTCGAAGTGACGGAGAGGAAGGAGAGATAGGAAAAAATTTAGTGTGCTTCTGTAGAGCCGTATGGGGGCGGAGCTGGCTGACAAGATAACTTGGCACAGCCGGCACTGAGTAAAAAAGTACATTGAGAGAGTGTGAGAGAGAAAGAGAGAGAGAAAGCGCGTTCATAGTAAAATTTAATGAATCAATCGTCCTGGCACCGAACATAATTTGACTTTCGACAAAAAGAAACGTTTTCTTTATCGTATTGGAATTGAATTACATGTTATTGCAATTAATTAAAATCGTATAAAATTAAATTAATCGTATAAAATAAAATTAATTAATAAAATAATTAAAATCGTATAAAATAAAATCGTACTGCATCGAACAAAAATCGTATTTGTAATTATACAAAAATCATATTTGTAATTACACAAAAATCGTATTTGTAATTATACAAAAATCGTATTTGTAATTACACAAAAATCGTATTTGTAATTACACAAAAATCGTATTTATAATTACACAAAAATCGTGTTTGTAATGAGACAAAAAATTTGTTTCCTATTGAAGCGTTGACATACAGAATGCATATAGTGATTTGATGGTCCTAACATTGCATATCGTGATTTTTTATGGTCCTAACATTCCGAACTGTCCCATAAACAATTTAGAACGATGTCAACTCTTTTAATGAGATTAAAAGAGGAAGCCTAAAAGCGCTAGACTCTGTAGAGGTACTGAAGGAAGCTGAAACGTTTTTTCCAGCAATCACCAATGCAATTCTTCTCTGGCACAGCTCCGTACAACTAGCAACATTGAAAGATCTTTCTCTACGTTGCGGTGAAATGAAACTTGGCTCCGACCAACCGTGACAGGAAATGGACTGAACGGTTCTTGCATGCTCAGCGTCCACAAAAGAATTATTAAAGAAACAAGCCAAAAATTCAAGGAGAATTGCTGAAAATATTCTCAGAAGGCGAACGAAAGTCAATTTTGACGTAATTTACATTTACGATGAATAATTCAAACATTTTTAATGTAAATTAAATTTAATTGATTTGATCCTACAGTCGTTATTTTTGTTTTGCTTGGAGACAATGATCGAGGGGATGACATAATAAAATGAGACACCCGGTGTATAAATATGTAACGTCATACTCGATCACAGTATCATACAATCGGAACGATGAAATTGTTCAACGCGATATAATATTGTAGGTGCATTCAACTCGATTCAACTATCCACAATTATGCGTCATAAATAATACAGATTTATCGGTAACACAGTGCATTTATTTTCGCCCATAGAAATATATAATCTCGGTTAACGTAAATTGCATACGGTTTTTCCGCCTATAAAAAGAACATGCCTCGTATACCTGTTGGTGTTCTGTGAAATTTCTGAAACGGCGACGCGAGGAAGACGTAAAGGCGGTTTCCCCGCCGCTTTTTGTCGCCTCCATATTATGTTTATCATTACTCCGAACTGACTTTTGTCATCGTAAAAAAATGAGAATGCGGATTTCCGTACTGATAATTCGTGCACCTGTCGACGATATACGTAACACGGTGTAGACAGAAAATGAAAAATGTTCAAGCAATTTTTACCTACGGTGCTAGAGCGATTGGAGCAAGGCTACATTTAGCAGCGATCATCGGTCGATCGGAGCTCGAAAACTTTTATGGGGCACAAAAGTATCTCCCACAGTACACTCCTCAGTGAAGTCGAGTAATGCTTCTCACATATAAACTCGAACGAACCTTGTCAGGGAAAAACATGTTTTTTCTTTGATTATTTGTTTTAGCACAGTTGCATAAAATTAGGCGGACTGGGTCGTCGATCCCTTTGGTTGTATATTTATTATATAAGGGACATTCCTCGCCTTTTCACCTAGCCCGTGACCCGGACCATTTTTGGTTTTCCTGATTTTTTTTGTAAAATCGTACCCCATTAAAGGAATATCCACACCAATTTTTAGATTTTTATGCCTTCTCTTTAAGGAGTTATAATTTTCCAAAAAATGTCGAGTTCGAAAGTTTTGAAAACATTTAAACGCTGATAACTCCTGAACTCCTGAACCTGAACTTGAGATATCGATAAATGTCACTATCTTATTTTTTCATTTTGAAGCATACTTTTGTTAAAAAGTATGGAAAAAGTTATCAATTATCAATGTCAAGGTTTTTTTTGCTCCTAAAGTGAAAACCATTTTTTTGAAAGATGATTACCTTTTTTTAATTTTTCCCAAAAATTCTCTAAAATAGAGCGACTCTTTTTCTGATTTTTAAGACTAGTCTCATCGTGGGCCCATTTTCCCTTCTATTTTTTTTCGAATTAATCATATTTTTCTTAGAAGATTTTTATCATTTCAATGTCCAACAACGCTATTAATGATTTTGTGATTTCCAATTCGGCTTCGACAGGCCTGAAACGGTTTATTTCTAATTAGCCACTTCAAAGCGACTGATGAAGTGAAAAACTCCATCATCGCGTTTATTGACGCGAAACCACCATCTTTTTACCACCAAAGAATTCGCAATCTGCCTAACAGATGATGGGAATGTGTGGACGCAAACGAAGATGACTTTCCCGATTGAAAGCTATCGTAAAACGAGGCTACTTTGAACAGCTTCTGGAAGTTTTTTGTAGTTAACTTTTTTTTACCATCCTAGATACCATCTTTTCTTGCTCCAATAGAACAGTGTGTCCTTTGGCTATCAAATGTATAAGAAAGTCAAGCTCCACCACCCCCTCACAATTTGATAGATACATTTTTCAAAGTGTCAAAGTAGCCCCGAGTGTGGGGCTTCTTTGACAGGGCATTGAAATGCAACTTATGTAAAGAATTAAGGGTCACTTTGGAATCATTTTGATGAAAAATGTAATATTTCATGCATTATACATGGAATTAAATTAAAAACAACGATTTTTGATAAGCAAATTGTCATCGTTCTTAAGGCAGCATAACTCGAACAATTTTCGTCCAATCGACTTGAAATTTTAACTGTAGCTCCTTAGTTTGCTTTAACAGTCAAATGCGAACGCTTTTTCCGATGAATCGAAAATTGTAAAAAATACATCACTTTTGAGATGAAAATTATGGTCGAAAAAACGAACTTCTTTTCAAACCCGTCTCGATTTTTCTTTTAATAATTTTTTAACTCCCCTCGTACTTGACTGCTAAAAATAATATAACTAACGAAAATATTTCACTCTTAGTTCCGGGACTAAATTTGCGACAGTTATACTGCGTGCCGCGGAGAGGGTTGGCTGAAAAACAATTCTGACCATTTTTTTTTACATACTTCAATATATACCTTATAAAACCTAAAAGCTCTTTTGACCATGTATTTTATTCCTTTAAAAAAATCCAAAGAAAACGGTCGAAAAAGGGCAGGTACAGTAGTGCCCTCCCTTAAGGAAACATTTTACATAAAAATATCATGTGCCTGGGGTGCTATTCTAGGCGCATAATGAGTCTTAAAATTGTCATTGAGATCAAAGTCAACTCGAGCAACATTACAATCAACTTTAGCAACGTTATAATAAACTTGAACAACAAACTGATATTCAAGTTTATTCTCCGCACTCGCCGCCCGCCACAGGACAAGCGGGCTCGCCGCGCACGCATTTAAAACGTATTTTGACGCTCTGCCAAAGTAGCCCCAAAAACTGTCATAGTTACCCTGAATGTCAAAGTGGCCCCGTTTTACACTACCTTGGTCCTGATTAGATAAATTATTATTTTCACGAATAAAAAGATAAAATAGAATATAACCTACCCAAACATGACAGAAAAAACACATTAGTTTGTCGTAGCCGCAGTTTTCTCGGCCAATTATACAATTCCATTTTCGTAGCTGATCAACGGGCTCCCCATCCAAAAGCGATCGGAGAGGCTCACCAACCATGTTACAAATGTTTATCGCCTTTTGAAACGAAACTTTTTCTCTGCATTATTACGAAAAGCTGTAATAAAAATCCAAGACCTTTCAAGTTTCTCTCCATTCCGAAGATTCGTAAGGGATCGTAGGTTGGCTCCGCAGCTTCTGTATTTTCTTGCCCATTCGTGGACATACTGCAAGTGTTGTCGGGAGCGAGGTGAGCGAGAGATCTCGCAAGTGGACAACGTAACTATACGAGCTCCACGGAGGTGAAAATCAAATGAACTGTGGGCAGATTCACTCCGCAACTTGGTGCTTCGAGGGTATATACACTTTCATCGTTCGCTCTGCACGAACGTATATACAGTCTCACTCAATCGTAGCTCTCTCGCGATGGAACGTAAGGTATGGAGTGTGGCACGCGCGTTTTGCCGCCATCTTCGTTTATACGTGTGTCCGTATGCCTGTGTGTATATATTAAAGAGAGAAATGGACATGCATTCACGCGAACGTGATACTTCGATCGCGGCGAGACGAGGTTTCACTTCGATCGCCTTCGAGGCATTTACAACCCAGAACCCTGCGGACTTTCGTTCGCGCTCTCGAGAGTTTGTTCTTTCGTCGTCTCCGTCGTCGTCGTCGTCGTCGAAGACTCTCATTATAGATATCTCGCGGTTATAAAGACCGGTACACAGATATACACGTATTCTCGTTCTAAACGGCGATCCGTACCGGTCACGAGAGAGTCCATCGTCCGAAATCGGTATGCTCGTAATCCGGAGCTATTCAGATCTAAACGATGTCGCTCGCGACTTTTATATCGATTTTGTCTTCGTTTCTCTAATCTTGATTAAATCTTCGTTTTTTATAGTCAAATTTGCCTACATTTTGACAGAACTACATTCTCGCAAAAAGGATTTAAGTGCTTTGGGGCACGAGCAAATATCAACGGTAGATTGTGTTATTGGATGTTTCGATCACCGCGCAATATAGGGACGAAAAAATAATATTTTTTCGTCCCTATATCAGGCCCTGTAGGTAGCGAGGGCGGGACAAATTATCGTTGCCTTTTAACTCTATTGAATTTGACGAAAAGCTCTTGTGGTCATGAGGATGAAATAAATGGCAAAACTGCGAGGATTTGGGAAACTTTTTATCAAGGCCTTATATACACTTGTGATGGTCGGAAAAGTGGAAAATTTTTTGATTGCATATTCTTTAAGGGGTCCACTGTGAAAATTTCAAAAAATCGAAAGCAAGCAAGACTTGAAGAAATCGACGATGATGAGCAATCAGAAGGGATTTTGTGCGGTGCAGGAATTGCCGAGTGAGTTTAGGTAAGAGTTTTTCATAGTATAAACTTCAAACGCGTTTTTCTCGAAACAACGTTTTCAAAATCTAGCTCCATCGTATCTCTAAAACTAACAAATTGATTCTCTTGAAATTTGAACCACATATTGTAAACATGATTCGCAACAAGATGACCCTCGATGGTTTTGAAATTTTTATTTTTATTCTTTTTTCTTTGCGAAAAACTGCGGGAAAAAACGCGTTTTTTACTTTTTTCGTTTTTCATCTGCCATTTTTTTATTTTTTGATAAAACTTTATATCCGAGGGTCATTTTGTAGCTGGTGTTATACTGAATCTAATGGACTTTGACTTTTTTGTTTCAGACAAGCCGTTGCCGAGTTGTGATGGAGCTACCTAACCAACCTATTTTTGAGGCATTACGTTAAGGGGTTACCCCCACTTGCGATTTTGAAAAAATCGATTTTTTTTTATTGCATTTTTTTGAAGTATAAGTATCCGAGCCCATACTTCTGTATGGGCCCGGAATAGATGACTCTGTGTAAGTTTACAAAAAAAAAATATTTTCTTCGTGTAAACTGAAATTGAAACTTTAAACGCGTTTTTCTCAAAATGGCATTTCTGAAGTCGGTGACCAAGATTACTCGAACATTAATGAACCGATCTTCTTGAAATTTTGCAGGCTTATTTAATACATAAAAATGTAGTCTTTAATCGTTCGATTTTTTTTTTTGAAAAAAAAAATGGCCGTTTTATAGCCAACAAAAGGCCGTTTTTTTCGTTAAAATCGAACCATTAACTTTGACTGTCCGCCATTTTGTGAAAAATGAATATTTTTTAAAATCCTTCGATTAAAGACTAGTTTATACTTATATTTGACTTAATCCATCCGCATTTTTTTTTCAGATGATCCACTTCGCCGCAATGTTGGTCACCGCAAACCATGTATACAAAAACATTATTTCATTGACGGCCATTTGCCACTAAACAATGTAATATTTTTCAATAAAAAAATTACTGAAAGTTCTTCAAGATGTGTTCTTTAAGATGGTATATTGATCGATTAAAAAAGTTTTGTAGTTTTCTTTTAAAAAATTCATGAAAAAGGCCTTTTTGCGCTACAAGTGGGGATAACGCCTTAAACTATAGTTTTTGTACTTAAAAATGAATAAAAATGAATTAATTTTTTTTTCAATGTATTTCAACACTTTATTTATCAAGCCCAACGACTTTTATATTCATATCATTTATAGAATCCCCAAAAAAATCGCGAAAATAGCCTTTTTCGTGGCTCCAAAGTCGGCTGGCCCCTTAATATTGGTCATGGATGCTCACCTAAAATATTTGACGAGGCGAAATTGTCCTAGGGTTACGAAATAAATTCGGTTATGAAATGTATACGATGAATAAGAGACTACCGGATAGCTAAACGTCATTTTCACATGGTTGGATATAACTTTTCCGTTCAACAGGCATCGTTTACATCGTGAAAAGTCAAGTGATCCTCACAGATGCTTGAGAAAAAAAATACATTTCGATATTTCGAAATTTTATTCTATCGTGATTGCGTGATCAAACGAGCGTAAACATAATCAAAAGCTAAAAAGTGTATGTGGGCGTATTCCCGCCATTGGACTTTCCCACGTTTTTCGTAATTTCTCTTTCGCAGCTATAAATGCTTCCTTGAGCCTTTGGCTTCACAATTATATCTACGCGTATTTAAAAAAAATTCTGGTTTTTATCAAGAGGTTTTGTTTTTCAAAACTTCATTCCTCCGGGCATTACTTGCGGGTCAACGCTGCCGAGTCGCGATTGAACTGGCTATAGTTATACAAGACACGCTCGAATGTTCGAAGATCAACGAGCGTTACCGAGCGCCAAAGGCGGTTTGGGTACGCGGTACTTTCTTGCGGGATCTCAAACCGTCCGCGAATGCTCGATACCGTCGAGTGCAAAAAAAAACTCGTTGAATAAATGAAAGAGAAGACTTTTTAACAGAGGGTGCGTTTAATTCGTCTTTTAAGTCTCAGGTCACAATCGCAAGGAAGTCAAAAAACGCTTTAAACCTTTCAGAGCTGCCTCGGTTATTTCTTTTTACATGTTAATTGAGTAGGCACGAATTCTTCCTGCTAAAAGTCGTCGCTTTTTATTCGTCGAACCGTCCCACTTTAAGGAGGTTGCTCAGCTATCGCGAAATAGTAAGAATTTGCTGAAATTTATTGAGGATATTTGCGAACAGGTGTTACGACTCCGTGTAAAATTTCAAGTACTTCATCTGCCTGATTAGTGAGCAATTAATTATTGAAGTTGGCCATTAAGGGCCAACTGGGACCACTGTGACGGCTTCAAAAAATCGATTTTTTGAAAACCATCTAGAAAAATCTAAAATACATTTAAGATTAAGATGCCGTTGGACCCAGGTCGAAAAAATACTTATTTTCGGAGATATTGAATATTTTGTGGAGCGGTGCAGCGCTCCGTGACGCTCGGGGGCCCGCGCAGCTGTGCGCCTCAGGGTCGGCAGGTATACCGGGATATATAAATTTGAGATAATAGATAAATTTGAGAAATTGGATATATAACACAACAACGAAAGCTACAACAAATCAGTTTGGGCAATAGCCCCCAAGTGTCAGTCCGGGAGCAAAAAAATCGTCGATATTGCAGCTGATATCGCGGTATTATTATTCAATGATGGCCTGAGAAGCCTCATGAAAGTTTTGGAGACGTAGAGGATAACTATCGGCCCAAATTGTTTCAATTTTTGCGTTGAAACCGACGCAGCGCGGATCGAGCTGGCGGAGCGCTCGCTCACAGACGCTGCAAAAGAGGCAAGAAGAGCCTCTACAAGTTCGAGAAAAGATGCTAGGGACAATGATTTGCTTCTTGAAGGCCAGCTATATGGTGCCGGCATCGCTGATTAAAGGTAAACATTTTTTTTTCCAATTTATCGCATAAATTAACAAACCTAAAACTTTGAACGCGTTTTTCTCAAAACCACTTTTTTGAGTGCGACACGCAGCAGAACTCGAGCAATTTTTATCCGATCGACTTCAAATTTAGACTGCATCAATAAAACTAGATTATCTAAAGAAGTACATAGGATTTTTTCGATATCTCAATAATAAAAAAAGTTATAGCCTATTTTCGACGAGAAATTTTGCTCGAAAATCGTCCTTTAATTTCAAAAGCGTGTCTATTTTTTAAAAATCAATATTTTTCAAATCCCTATGTACTTCTCTTCAAAATATCATATTATTAACGAAAACACTCGGTATTTTTTTCAGATCGACTTTGAAGAGAGTTCTGCTGCGTGCCGCGAACCACTGCAGAGGCAACAGTACCTGACGCGGGAGCTTACCCAGCGTCACCATGGGGCGTGAAAAATTTGAAAATTTGTTTTGATGTAACTTCAATAAACAACGAACAAAACAAAAAAAATTCGAATATCTCTTTTTTTCCCACAAAAAAAAATTCTTGAAAAATGGCAAAAACAGGGGGTCACAGTGGTGTTGTGCCTTAAACACGGGCGACATGGCTGAAGCTTCATGAGAACTCTAATTCTACTGTCGCAACATAATAAAAATAGTAAGAATTGAATGGAAATAGGCGGAAAAAATGATTGAGATTTATATAAATAATTTCAACAATGAGTACAGCGTTTTGTCTGTCTCGTTATCGAGATATTCGTGAAACGAAACAGGAAATTTCAGCTGATTCGCGTAAAACGATAAAGCGCCCTGCGGCACGTGGCAACGCTGCTGTCAAGTCGGCCATTTTGAATAGGCGCCAACATTTGAAACGCACAAACTATTGCTTCCTTGCTACAAATTTTTTACCGCGGTTCCATAAAGAGTATTTGAATATTTTGAATCATTCATTACAGAAGGTGCAGTGCATGTGCTTCGACATAACCTTCAAATCAATTACGCGTCGTCCCGCGACTGCGCATTCATATTCCGGCTCAATTACTTTTTTCCGCACTGTACTGTTTTTCGGTTTGCATTTTTCCTTTCCATCTTTCCATTTCCGCTGAACAAAAACACGGAATTTGCGAAGAATGTTTGACAGGTACGCGCTCCCGATGTGGCGTTCGTATTAGAGCTCAGTGACACCAGTTACTGACAAGGAACATCCCTCAGGTGACACCCTTCGATTTCGTTGAAATTTAATATGTTATAAAGCACCGAAAGTGAAGAAGCGAAAAAACAGTTTTACGGGGTGAAACGAACCCTCGAAAATAGGGGTGTTTTCGTTTTTCGTCGATAACGTTATCGTTCTCATCTCCAATGTATAGTGCACAAAAAAATAAACATTGTTGGAAATTGAAATTTGTTAATATCTCGTACCGTTAAAACGTTATCGACGAAAAACGAAAAACATCCTCATTTTTGAAGGTGCGTTTCAGCCCTTAAAACCGTTTTTCCGTCGATAAAAAAATACGTATCGCTTACTTTTCGGTGCTTTATAACATATCCAAATTTCAACAAAATCGAAGGGTGTCACCTGAGGGATGTTCCTTGTGAGAACTAAAATACGCGTTTGCCACATTTCAACTTGGTTTAAAACTTATTCGCGATTTAATAAACAAAAAAAATTAATAACATTTCTAAACAGTCAATTATATTCATTCCACGTATTTGTTAGCTGAAATTTATTTATTTGACGTAACCGAAAATTTGATTATTCTAGTAATTTGATTACTAGAGCAGCCGAATCGACGACGGCGTTCGTCGCGGCGAAAAAAGTAACTATCGATGACATCTCGGCTCCTGCTAGGCTCGCCTATCTCGTTTCATTTACGGATCGTAACTCTTCACTGTGCAATCTCTTTTCTCAAGAAACTTTTCCATGAAGTGAAGTTAAAAAAATGTTTAGTACGCCTATAGACCGGTGCGTAAAATGACGTTGCAACAACACGAGGATCTTCGTAACAAGATGTATCGCTTGAGGAATAGGTATCTTGTGTAAGGATTACTTTTTACGGAATACACGCACTGTTAATATCGCGGCCAATTACAATGTCTTTTTTTCCCGTTTCTCTTTCGCTTTCAATACCCTGAACACTCGGTTACCAGCAGTCGGTATAGTTTACTTTACATATTATTGCTCTTGCAAATGCACGACCTTATCCGATTTCGCCGGTTTGGAATTTTTTCACAGCGCGTATACGGCCCATGTCCCCCATGAAATCTCGATTACGCCAAGCTCTAGCCGCAAATTAACCGCCGTGATACACAGAAGGAATTCCTTCCTTATTCGGCCCTAATGCGTCCGTCCTGGCCGTTACACAAACAAGCCTCCGAAGCGGTATGCACCTCGCTGCCTGCAATGCTTCGTGCGATTTTCTTTCCTCGCCATCTTTTCCGTTCGGGAGAAAGTTGACGAGAAGCAATCGGGAAGGTAATTTTTATCAATAGTCACAATACAATCGTGAAGTTGTTTCGAGCGATTGAATTCTCGTTAAAACAATTTGTGTTTCGGGATACAAGTAAATTTCAAGGTTAGAAATTGGTATTGGACGTTTCGACAACTACACGATAGAGGGACAACAAAAATTCATTTAAAATTAAATATCCCCTTCATAAAGTAGTTAAAAATTGAATTATAATGAATATATTAAATTAAAAACTGAATTTGAAGTAATTAAATTAATTTCAAATTGAATTTAAATTTAATTTTATATTAAATATTCCCTACTAGGGCGGGACAAATTGTGGTTGCATTTTTACTCTATTAAATTTCAGGAAAAATTCTTGTAGTCATCAGGATCGACTTAATGTCAAAACTGTGTGAGTTTCGTGCAAACAATGTATTGAGTCTCGTAGAATTCTATTTCTACTCCTTTTGATACGAGTGAATAATCTTATTTACCGACTCCTTTAATATGATCAATCGATATTTATTATTTGAAGTCAGGCGTAGCTCACGAGGTTCGTAGCTTTGAGGGGTTACCCCCACTTGCGATTTTGAAAAAATCGATTTTTTTTAATTGCATTTTTTTGAAGTATAAGTATCCGGGCCCATTCTGTATGGGCCCGGAATAGATGACTCTATGTAAGTTTACAAAAAAAAATATTTTCTTCGTGTAGACTGAAATTGAAACTTTAAACGCGTTTTTCTCAAAATGACATTTCTGAAGTCGGTGACCAAGATTACTCTAACACTAATGAACCGATCTTCTTGAAATTTTGTAGGCTTATTGAATACATAAAAATGTAGTCTTTAATCGTTCGATTTTTTTTTTTCGAAAAAAATGGCCGTTTTATAGCTAAAAAACGGCCGTTTTTTTTTCGTTAAAATCGAACTATTAACGTTGACTGTCCGCCATTTTGTGAAAAATGAATATTTTTTAAAATCCTTCGATTAAAGACTAGTTTATACTTATATTTGACTAAATCCATCCGCATTTTTTTTTTCAGATGATCCACTTCGCCGCAATGTTGGTCACCGCAAACCGTGTATATAAAAACATTATTTCATTGACGGCCATTTGCCACTAAACAATGTAATATTTTTCAATAAAAAAATTACTGAAAGTTCTTCAAGATGTGTTCTTTAAGATGGTATATTGATCGATTAAAAAGTTTTGTAGTTTTGTTTAAAAAAATTCATGAAAAAGGCCTTTTTTGCGCTACAAGTGGGGGTAACGCCTTTGATTGGGGTAGAATATCCATAAGTCGAATATCCATAAGTGAGTATAGAGTAGAAAAGAGTGCCAGAAATGGCGGGAGGTAGAGGAAAAGTGAGTATAGAGGAACCCAAACAAACCCAAGCAAATACCGAAAAAATAAACCCAAACAAACTCACTTATCTCTACCTCCCGCCATTTCTGGTACTTATTCTACTCTATACTCACTTATGGATATTCGACTTATGGATATTCATACTTATGGATATTCGTACTTATGGATATTCGTACTTATGGATATTCGACTCATGGATATTCGACTTAGGGATATTCATATTTATGGATATTCGACTTATGGATATTCGTACTTATGGATATTCGACGACAGTGGTAGCTTCAAACCGTGACTATAAAAAGGGTAGCCTAAAAATAGATTCATAGGATTCACATTATTTTATTGATAACACTGTTTTGGACATGGGCTATTTTTACAAATTTCGGTGACCTAAAATCATTCTTCGCGTATGAAATATCTAGCAAGTATTATCAACGTAAGTTTACGCAGCACCTTAAACGCCGTGCACATCGACAATACGAGTCTGCATGCGTCGCGTAAATGGTAATCATCTTCACGGTGAGTTTCTGACTGAAAACTCGCTCCAAAGCCGCAAAGCTCATTATCCTCGTAACAGCTGAACGATCTGTGACACCTGCAAACTCTTATTTACTGCTGCACATGCGTACGGTCAACGAGGAATGAAACACCATTTGTTCTTTAGTATACGCCATAGTGTATGTATATGAATTTTACGCATGCCCATTAGCGGATGGGCATGCGTAAATCGCCCAAACGATAAAAGGATGTCAGCTGAGCATTGTGTCCAAATTTGAAGGCAATCGGTTGAATAGTTTTTGAGAAATCGTGCACACCATCAAAAAAGGACCATCGCGCGTCGAGGGGGGTGGGAGGCGGATTTTTTGATGAAATTGTTTAAAATTTTTTTTGTATGTAGTAAACAGATCAATAAAACTATATGCCAAGTTTCACAAGTTTTCCGTTGTATACTTTCTTCACAAAAAAATTCCCAAAAAGCGGTAAATTTTGCGAAAAAAAAGACAATCCCCCCTTAATGGGTTACACCTGGCTCGTGGCCGGAAAAAAAAGATAACATTTTTGTGGGAAAACGTGTGCAGGTTTTCAAATTATTTTTTTGTTTTTACATTAAAGGGTATGGTTTTAAGTGTCTTTTTCAATCTTTGTATTGAAAATTGATTCATTAATGCGGTGGATACAATTATTTTTGCAGACCATTCGAAAAAAGTCCTTCTAAAAAAAATCATCCATAATAAAAAAATCAAACGCCTTTAGTTTTTGCATGAAATTATCCAGTGCTTGGATAAAAGATTCAATGAAATGTTGATTTTTGAAAAAATCGCCGCACTCCAAAATGAAACTATATATTTTCGACGAAAAAAACCCTCTGTTTCAGTTGATAAAAAAACTAGGTATCGAAAAAAGAATTCCTTCATTCAAGTACGCCTCTTAGATATGAAAAGAAACTGGGAAAATTTGAAGTTGATCGGTGCAGTGATTTTTTCGATATCTTGGTCGCGATCTGAAAAAGTCAGTATGAGAAAAACGAGTTTAACGTTCGATGGTTCGCAGTTCCAAGAATCGTTATTTTCAAAAATTGCAACTCGCTGCAAGTCCTTAACGACATATACCTGTACATTAGGGTGGCACAAATTCGGGCTCAATTTTTTTTCTTTTTCTCACCATCCAATTATCTACTTCAAGGAGAAAAAAAATGTCGCGAAAGCTGCAAGCGGTCAACTAATGTTTGGAGTTCGCTCAAGCCTCCCAAAATTTCAAATTTTCATTAAAAAAATCGATTTTTTTCGTTCACTTTTCAATACGCCTTATAATTTTTTAATTAAACTCGACAAAGCTCTAGCCGGTCAATGAATATTTAGTGGTCGCTCAAGAGCTTCAAAATTTGTGGCAACCTACTGTACATACATTGAACGAATACATCAAATAAGTTTGAAATACCTTCGGAATACTTTGAAATGCAGGAATACATAAGTATTCCTTACCTACGAAGGCTTCAGTGAAAAGCAAGGTCATATTACTTAGATTTGACGTAGCGCACTCTTGGTAACATATAAATACGCATGAAATAAAAACTGATGATAAAGACCTTCATGGAGTTCAAAAAACGATGAAGGCAAGTACAAGCCCGCTAGGTCATGCTTCAAAACACAATCCACATTGGCCAGAATTGGCACTGTAGTTGGATAAACACCCACACTATCCATAAAATTGTACGTAAGCAAGCAGTCGACCCCGATTACCATAAAAGTGAACGTCCTCCTAGAGCCGTTTGCACACGTGCATCATCTAAAACCACCGACCCTCGTGGCCGGTTGAAGAATACGTGTGAAAAAAAATACCCATCTTGCGGTAGCGCATCCGCTGCTGGATCTTCATTCAATGAAGACAGAAGGATATTCCCGTCAGGGGTTCTTGAATTTAGAATAAAATAAGCTAAATATCAACATTTTTTTTTCTTTTGGGCTACCAGGACGTATTTTTAAGACTTTGAGGCCGAGCAATAGTTTGGGTTTGAGCAGTAGATTATTTGTGGTAGTGGAAACTTTCGCAGGCAGGGAAAGCTCTAAAGGCAAAATAATGTCCAAAAGACAGTCTCGAATCTTCCTAGCACCAAATTGTTGTCAACAATTTAGTCGGGGATCCAATTTTGTTACATGATCTTCAGAATCATCGATATCATATGAAGATTGCGTGCTGTAAAATCTTCCGTATCCAATCGTAGAATATATAAATTGACAACTGTAGCAATATAGCCGATGTGGGTAGGAATATTGTTGAGGATGTAAACAAAACGTTGATATGAGATAAATGTGACGGGTCAAAAAAGCGATTTGTTTTGCATTTTCTTAAAGTATACAGATTCAAGAATATGTAAAAAAGAATGTTCAAGTTGTAATATTGAAAATTGTAACTTTTAATCGCGTTTTTTTTTTCAAAACGACTTTTCTCGGCCTGAATCAAAGCTACAGCTATAATCGTCCGATTTTCAATTAAAAAGAAAACCAAAATTTCCGTAATCGCATTAGCTATCGTTGTACGTGGCCGGTTTTTTATTTAGTATTTTTAAAGCCCCCAAATATAAGTAAAAAATCCACCAAAATTAGACTTTTTTTCAAACCTTGCCATACTGTCAATTTTTTTCGAATAACGACTACGCGCAACGAGAACTACATGCATATAGATCATAAAACTTATCTATTTTTTATTTTTCAGACCAACGATTGTCAAGTTATCGATCCGGCCGTTGGACCACATTTTTTATATAGAGGCTCTATTATACCTCATTGACGTTGTCAATCTTTTATTTTTTCAAATAAAAATTGACACGTAATAAGTTCAATGTATGCTCAATACAGGCCTCTTTCCAAATCCTAAATAAAAATCTTGAAGATGAAAAAAATTGTAACAAACGACCTTATTTTCGGCCCTTCACAGTCCTCCGTTAAATGCTCCGGAGATTCTGGAATAAAAATGTCCACCGGCCCAAATAAAACGTGCATAAAATCGGGGTAATTCTTTAGATAAGTGACAATTCCGAAAAATGAGCTTAAAGTTATTTTTTTGCTATTTTCTCATTTATTGGGTTATAAATGATGATATTCAGTCGGGGGAAGCTGAAATTCACCCCCCCCCCCCCCCCATAAAAAGCTGAGATTTTGAAGTTCGCAAAAACACGTGATAAAATAGGGCATATTTGAACATTTTGACGCCTTTATTAGGTTTGTTTCAGTTTGTTTGGGTTGGAATGTCGAAAGGCGTCGAAATGTTCAAAAACCCAAACAAACCCAATAAATGATATGTTATCGGAGAAATCGGATAATCGGACTTTTTCGGAAAAGTCCCTTTTCTAAAGAATTACCTAAAGCGGGGTGTATCATAGTGTTCCCGATGTGATCGAAGTCCTTGAGTCATACCAAGTTATGGCTCGCGCCATGCAAATGAATTGTAAGTACGTAAATGGCGGATTGCGGTACTTTCTGTTTACTGCAGGAAACGATTTATACCTTCATGGATCGTTCCGTTGATGAAATAGAGCAACGTTAATGGAATACAGCAATGCCGACGATGAAGTGGGAGAAAAATTTGTCGGTCGGGTATTGTACCAGGGATTGCAACGAGGGTGAATGATTTACGAATGGGCGATAAAGTCGTAAAGACTAAAGCGAGATTAACGTCTTGATAGAACACTGAGAAGAACGGACAACAACAACGGAGGGTCAGAGATCTAGACGCGAATCCAGAAACGGCTCACGGCTATCATTCTCAGCTTTTGAGAGTAAACACATTGCTATTACACTGTCATTATATGGCAAAATGGTGAGCTTGTACGGGCGGAAAAGTACAGTATCGTACTTTCAATGTTGGGCGCCGGACATGCCGAATGGACAGAACGTGCGAAAGCCGGAACGTTCGTCCCTGCGGCTATTGGCCTGAGGGACCGATCATTCCGAAACCGTAGATGGTACTTCAGTAATGGTACTTTGGTATTGCTCATTCGTCTGTGGAAACGTGCCTACATGAATATTATGTCCCTGCGGCATGTCCATCAGAATGGCCAATAGCTTATGGTAAGCATTCGAATGCTACGAACTATAGAACTTTGATCCAATCAAATGTAGAATGATATACATCGTATATTTGCATTAAAGTATGATAATAATTGGATAAAAGGGAGAGGTGTACGAGATGATCCCCCTTAGGGAGAATGCTGGTAATTTCAAATATATTCAACATAATTAAGATCTGAAAGCGTTTGCTATTGGCATATTTATCTACATTACAATTGGCATATTCGAAATATTCAATTTATTAGGGTTTCAATAAAAGGATTTCCTTCCTTTTAAACCTTACATAAGGATCATTTTGGACACCCCAAGTGTTCAAGATGATCCCTAGGGCATGGAAAAGATGATCCCCCGGATCATCTTGCCCCTATTTTGGGATTTTTTTTATTTTGGAGAAATTAGGTAAATGTAAATAAAAATTTGCTCGAGTTTACAACACATTTATATGTATTAATCATAGGTATACAACATAAACTGAACTTACACGTTAAATGACCTTTATATTATAAGTTTTAACTCATCCAACTAGAATTAATCTAAACCAGTCTTCTACAGCCAGTCTTAAATCACTTAGGTATATAAATGATGATTTGTGAGATCAATTATACATTAATAGTGTAGTTTGAACATAAATAGACAATCTATTTAACAAAAATAAAGTAGGTACGCTACTTGTGTACAATGTGATACCTAGGGATCATCTTGTACACGTAGAAAAGAATCATCTTGCCCCAAACTCAACTCTTTCATTTATTGTTCGGTAACATAACCTATAAGTATTTCACTGTGACATCCCTCAGGTGACACTCTTCGATTTTGTTGAAATTTGGATATGTACAAAGCACCGAAAAGTAAGCGAAACGTATTTTTTTTATCGGCGGAAAAACGGTTTTAAGGGGTGTAACCACCCCTCGAAAAAAGGCATCTCTAGGCGTAATATAGCAGTTTCACACACAAGGAGTCCACCGATTTAATGAAACAAAAACGAAAATTCTTCTAATCCGAAGCAATGAAAAATCCACTATAGTAACATTGCCAAAAAATTAAGGCGTGAACCACCCCTATATTTGCTTTTTCGAGGGGCGGTTTCATCCCTTAAAACCGTTCTTCCGCCGATTAAAAGTAATACATATCGCTTACTTTTCGGTGCTTTATAACATCCAAAATTTCAACAAAATCAAAGGGTGTCACCTGAGGGATGTTCCTTGCTAGTAACGCCATGCAAAGTTCCATTTAGATTTTTTGCGATGTTGAGGCGCGATAATGATATATGTGATAAGTAAAATCTTTATGAGCATAGTTGTATCTTCCGATACCTTATAAACCGCAATAAAGAGTCCTGCCGCATTGGATCGTTAACACATTGTCCGTTTCTATACAGGGTCCGTTCGCTCCAAGTCTGCAGTTTAGAATATCCCCTAGCATCATCGCTATCGTACACATCCTAAATATAGCACTAACTGTGAAACATACCAATGGATCAGATGTGTCATAAAATCAAGCAATCAAAGCCACCGATACACAGAGAAAAAAAAACATCACTTGGATCACGCAAATTATTCTTTCACAGATGGCCAACGGAATATTGAGATGAGACACGAAAATATTCTATTACGTCAATGTAATAAATAATTCTAAAAACAACTCGACACTCCATTTTTTTATAAATCTCTCGTTGGCATCCCCCAATGACAGAATAGTCAACTCGAGTCATTGTTTTCAGTGTAAAAGTCATAAATTCCTGCATTTTTCAGCCTTCTAATAGTGACCTTCAAGTGCATAATGTGTTGAGAAAGTCCCTGAACGGTGATCCTCTGCGACAGCTTATCATTCATGACTTACCATTGACTCAATTCATTCGAATTGATGCAGAGGAAACTGTCATGGCGCATCAAAGAAAATTAATTTGAAGTTTTTTAAGAATTTGAGTCCCAAAAGTTAAAAAATAATTATTGACTGCCGGTTACTGTAAAATCGACAATGACAATTCATTGAGTCGACGAAAATCAGTAGCATCTTGGAGCACTTTTGCATTTGACTCGCGACGAGCGATTTTAACGCTTTACGAAACCGAACAAGCGATATCGTTATACCCTTGTAGAAAAATGTGGGTTGTATATTGCGGTATATGGTGAGACATAACTCTCTCGTCTATTGGGAGCCGGAGATCGTTGCAAAGAACAACTCAGAATCATTTCTCGCGCCCTACCCCCCACCCCTTTTTATCGCCCTCTCTCTCTCGGTCGCTCTCTGTCTCCCTCCGGTTTCAACGCAACGAGTGAATGTAAAGGAGAGCCTAATGGTCTCGAATACTCTCTCATATATATCCACGTCAGCAAGGCCAGCCACCAACAGCAGGAATTATAAAATATCTCGGCCATGGATCGTAACGCGTACCTTCGACGAATATGAATATATATATGTCTAACCGCAACGGCAACTGTATCCGTATACACTTTCCCTTTCATTAATGAAACTTATCCGTTCGATAATACTCCGTTTTTTCCACAATTAAAAAAAAACAGCCTGTCGATATGAACGCCTCGATACATAATTGACCAAAATGAACAGAAGATTGTGCGAATAAATAGTCGTCCAATTAAAAATACATTTCATTGTTTTAAATGGATACTGAAAAATTAACTATGATAATTATATTCGTAAGGACGTATTTTGTTTGTTTTTTGAATGTCGCATGTGACGATTCTCTATATGCCTGATTGAAAAGAAAAGCAATTAATTGGTCGTTTTTGTAGGAGAGCACCGTACAAACGTTGAATTGATTAAGGAGTTTCGAGACAAATGACGAAATGTTACCATGTGCTTCAAATTTATACAGTAAATTTTTTGTCATGTGCTGAATACACTCTCGAAATTTTGAATCGATCGTCTACACCGTTTTTATAAAATTTACAATTGAAAATACACTTTTTAACACATCCCTATGATCAGATAACATAAGGAGTAACATTATGACACTAATGACAAATTTGTCATAATGTACTGAGTAATTTGACGGTTTTGCATAACATTTTAAACGTTTTTTCACACTTTCATGCGTAAAACTGCCGATTGGGGTAGAATATCCATAAGTCGAATTTTCATAAGTCGAATGTCCATAAGTTGAATATCTATAAGTCGAATATCCATAAGTACGAATATCCATAAGTGAGTATAGAGTAGAAATGTGTGCCGGAAATAGCGGTATGCAACGACGGTACCGAAACAAACCCAACCAAACCCAAACAAACAAACCCACTTATGGATATGCGACTTATGGATATTCGACTTATGGATATTCGACTTCTAGATCTTCGACTTATAGATATTCACTTATGGATATTCCGACGACGGTGAAAACTGCCGTTCAGCGATAAACGAGGGCATCTTCCTATGTTGAAAAGTGTTTTTTCAATTATAAATTTTATAGGAACGGTACAGGCGATCGATTTAAAATGTGGAGGGTACATTCAGTAAATGACAAAGCACTTACTGTATACATTTAAATCAAATAGTAATATTTTGACAATCATCCCGAAACTCCTTAAGGGATTACAACGAGTTGAAATTTTTGAATATTTTGATGTTGCGTTTTCGATGGATTCTCAAAATATAACATTTGGAAAATTTTCTCTGAACACTTAAACGCGTTTTACTCAAAATTACTTTTTCCAAAAGTAATTTTGGAATCGGAATTTTGGAATTTATCGGTGACCACGATATCTAAAAAATCACTGCACCGACCTACTTCAAATTTTACAAACTTCTTTAACATATCAAAAAGCAGTGCTTGAACGAAGGAATTTTAGAGCGTTTTTTTTTCACCGAAAATCGATACTTTCACTTAAGGCTGCGGCCATTCTTTCAAAAATCAATACTTTATTAAATCCTTCGTCCAAGCACTAGATAATTTCATGCAAAAACTAATTACTATTTTATTCTATAACTATATTTATCAATTCAAAATTACAAAATAAACCTGAAACCCTATTCTGTAATGAAAAAAAAAACAAATATTGAAAAACCTGCACACGTTTCGCCAGAAAAAGATGATGAAAATTCCTCTTTTTTTCCAGCCACGAGCTGGGTATAACCCATTGATGTTTAGTTCACAAGGACACCACCTACGTTTTTATACCGATTATGGGATTCAATATTGACTAATAGCGAATTGAACTGTTGCCCGCGTGTAAAAGGTGTTGCGGTGCGAAACGGTGTGCGAAATGAGTCATCGGCGTAAATGTCAAGTTGTAACTGATTGCGACGCTCGTTTAGCAGTTCGCGCAAAACCTAGAAGCGAATTGAAAATATCGCGTCGAATTATCATTCGGTCAAGCCGAGTCTTACGATCGCTCTCCAATTACTCGATCGAGTATCATCGCGGGACTTATTATCGAGGTCCGAGGAGGTGAGAGTTGCCGGCGACGAGCGTGATGCCCTTTCGGCGAGAACGACCATCACTTGATTACCGACCAAGGGGCAACTGCTGTTACGCTTACAATTATTTTTTGCTTCAGAAAACATCTGGCACAAAGCAAATAACCATTGAGGCAAATCGCCGATGAGAAATGTTGAAATGTTTTTATTTTTTCTTATTTTCACGCTCTACAATGCTTGAGGGGGCTTAAAAAAGTGAGTCAAGTCGATACTCGGGATTTAATAACCCTGACGCTACAAGCGTTTCGAAAGAGGATGGAAAAGAAGGTCCTGACAATTTTACCCGAGGACCCGAAGAAAAGACTCCGATTTTCTCTTTTTAATTTCCTTCCCAAAATATTCCGAAATGATTTCGCAAATAAAAAGCCGCCACTGTTAAGGCCGAAGCTTGAATTAGAAGGTCCGAAAAGTCGTTTTTATTTATTGGTTAAATCGATAGATCGACTATCCAAGAATATATTTACAAAGTTACAGAGGCCGATTGTAAATATTTTCGAAGATACAAGGCCAAATGCAGAGAAGCGATTGATATTTGGTATTGATATTTCCTCCTATTAAAGACTGAAGCGCGTTTTCTCCAGTTTTCATTTTCACGATTTTTCCAAATTGGCGGGCGTGATAGCAAAAAAAACTAAACGACCTGTTGAAAATCTCTTCTAAGCGAATTAAAAAAGTCGTTGAAAAAGTCTTTTTGAATAATTTTTTAGCACGTTAAAGTGTTTTTTTTAAACACATTTTTTTCAAACCTGAGAAAAGTTATAATTTCACGATTTTTTCGCTTTTTCTTAATTTCCCCAGAAGAAAAATATATGACAATTAAATATTTTGTGGGTTTTTTTTGTTTCAGTCAAGAATTCCGAGCTGCATCTTTCCTGCCGATTGGGGACTGCAGTGGCAAGACGCACATGGAACAGGCTGATAAATCTGCAGTCATTTATTGTTTCATCTTGAACCATTTTTTTTTACATTTCAAATATACATGAAAATATACCTCAACGTTTACTGGGCTCACTTGATTTTTTCCCTTCTAAAAAAAATTCCCGAAAAAAACGCCTTCCACCCGCCTTCCTCCCGGGACCTTCGAATTCAGGCTCCCGCCTTAATTGACATCGAAACTCATTTATGTAATCCTCCGGATACTTTCCCTAATTTCCTTAAAACATTATCCCATTGATTCTCGGGCCCGCGAGCTTGCGGCTACCCGGATCTGCGTAATCGGCGTTAGATTTACGATGGTAAAGTTCAAGAAAAAGCCACGACCACTACGTTTGTGCAATACGATTCGGCTAGTCAAAGACAACATTTTTCCGCTCTTTCGTTTCTCCTAGCATCAATTTGATCAATTGCTTCGCGATCTTATTGGCCCAACATCGGTTCCCCTTCACTGTGTTGAAGTAATTAAAACCTATATGCATCACCATTAAGGGGCTATACCAGTGTGACACGTTCAAAAAATCGATTTTTTTTTGCCTTTTTCGACAGTTTATACTTTCAAAAATATCCTGTAAAAATTTCAAGGCCGTATCTTTAATCATTTTATCTTGCAAAAATCGATAGTTAAATCTTTAAACGCGTTTTTCTCGAAATGAGATTTTTCAAATTTGCTGACCTTGTAACTCAAAGAGCAATTATCCGATTGACTTGAAATTTGAACTGAGTACTCTTGAATATATTTACTCTACAATGACGTAGGATATTTTTGATTGGATGAAAATTGACGATTTGGCATTGAAAAAAGGACCATTTTATAGGCAAGAAAACAGACTTTTTTCATAACTACGCCATTTTGTTAGATTTTGATATTTTTCGAAAATCCTACATCATTGAACAGGAAAATTCCTCCAGTTTAACGACATATTTTCCTTTTTCGGTTTCAGCTACTCAATCGGCCGGAATCATGTCAGCAGTGGAGGAACTTTTTTTTGGCGCCTCCGAAGGCAGCGCATAAGTCGCATGGATCTCAATATTTTTCTATGAAAAAATTATGTAACATAGATTAAATATAGCCAAATATATCCTTAATTTTCCGAAACATTTAATTGAGTATTTTTCTACCAAAAAATTTCCGAAAATCACCCAAATTTTCAGCGTTCACACTGGTATAGCCCCTTAACGAAAATCCGCAGAAAATCGTTTATCGCCAAGTGGACCAAATCAATGACTATCAATGTCATCCGACAACCGCAGCATCTGAAGACCATTCGATCAACGATGAACATACGCTACATAACTGCAACGCTGAGCCCTTAAAAATAGTTTTAAGGGTTACAGCGTTCGCCGCGGCTCTGGGTCCCCAGTGAACGTTATTGGGGACGGTGCGAACAAGTCTACAGCGACAAAGGAAAGGCGAGACTTCTGCATTTGCTTGTCCCAAGAGAAACTCAATTGGGCACCTGGCCAAGAGTGGCTTGTATCAAATAAAGCAATCCGCGAGTAGCGAGTACCGTGTGGATAAGACTCGCATATGGTAAACTGACTGCTGCCATCATGATAAGTTTCACGTATACACGGCTCGATTTTTCCCAAGTACAAACAAAAAGACATCAATCTTGGTGCAAAAAATACCGAAGTAGAAAGATCTGTCCAGTGTAATAAAAAAAATGGGTGAACCAACCTTGCGTTGTTACTGAGAAGGGCGCAAGTAGCAGGAAAACTGTGATGACCAGGAGCCTGATCATCCCCGGTGGCCACATATCGCCACCCATCCCTCCAATCTCTTTCTCACCAACGTTTTCCCCTAGACAGGCTCCTCTATGTCGGGCAGTATTGCTGTCGATCGTTGCACTTTAATTTTTCTTTCTCTCGTCTCCTTAATTTCGTGACATTATCACGTATACGAAAAACGAACTCGATCTCTCGCCACTCAGCTCCGGTTCCTCAAATGTACGCGCACTTTGAAGGATCTACATGTACATGTGCATATGTGCATACAATTATGAACTAACATATGTACACATGGACGTATGAAGCATCTCCGGACAATCCTTTCAAGTCCCGCTCACAGTTCGCACTATACCGATTCTCCTCCTTTCTCTCGCTTACGCGTACATAAAAAATCCCATTAATTAGAACGCATGAAAAAAAAAATTCGCGCAATTTTTACTTCGACAGTCGAAAGATTTTTTTTTCTCCCATCACTCGTCGCCGATCTTTCGAGGGTCGCGATGTATAACGGTTGAACGAATATTTTTCAACCTCGCGATTGTTATAAACGAGTGGATGTCGAGGATGCAAAGATTGCAACGGTGCGAGGAGTTTTTGTGCTGCGCGACCTTTCTCCCGGTGCGTAACTTCGACTCTGTCCCGGTGAGGACTGAGAACTACTCCGCCGCGACTACTCAGGAGTGTTGGGGAACCGGAGAAAGGTGTACCGTGAGAGAAGGCCCCTCTCTCTCTCTCTCACTTTTGTATACTGCTCCTCTAAGTCTTTCGCGCGCGCGGGATCGTACGCGCGAGCGCTCTCCTCGACATCGACCGGAGGGACCCGTCACGTCGCCGTCGCCGTCGTCGCGGGCCCGTCGCACGTCCCCGAGCTCGATAAAGGCCCCGGCGACCCGCCGAACGACCATACACCACCGGAGACACCGCTAATATCTACAGATCCGGCTGCAACCAGATCTGTGTGCGCGTGCGTGTGTTTGAGTGTGTGTGTGTGTGTGTGTGTGTGTGCGCGGGTGTGTGCGCGCGCGCGCGTGTGTGTGTGTGTGTGTGTGTGTGTGTGTGTGTGTGTGTGTGTGTGTGTGTGTGTGTGTGTGTGTGTGTGTGTGTGTGTGTGTGTGTGTGTGTGTGTGTGTGTGTGTGTGTGTGTGGCACAAATTTCAGCTCTATTTTTTTTTCTTTTTCTCACCGTTCAATGAACGACCTCTAAATATTGTTTGACCGCACGCAGCTTTCTCGACAATTTTTTTTATTTCTCTAAAGTAGGTAATCGGATGGTGAGAAAAAGGGAAAAAAATAGAGCCTATAATGCGTCCGTGCGTGCGTGCGTGCGTGCGTGCGTGCGTGCGTGCGTGTGTGTGTGTGCGTGTGTGTGTGTGTGTGTGTGTGTGTGTGTGTGTGTGTGTGTGTGTGTGTGTGTGTGTGTGTGTGTGTGTGTGTGTGTGTGTGTGTGTGTGTGTGTGTGTGTGTGTGTGTGTGTGTGTGTGTGTGTGTGTGTGTGTGTGTGTGTGTGTGTGTGTGTGTGTGTGTGTGTGTGTGTGTGTGTGTGTGTGTGTGTGTGTGTGTGTGTGTGTGTGTGTGTGTGTGTGTGTGTGTGTGTGTGTGTGTGTGTGTGTGTGTGTGTGTGTGTGTGTGTGTGTGTGTGTGTGTGTGTGTGTGTGTGTGTGTGTGTGTGTGTTAATACACGTACATGCGAGAAAAACATATTTTGAAGCCGTTTCATCTACGTAATGTTGGCTATTGGCATGCTGCGCTGATCTATTTGGGGGGCGGTCTTCGAGGTCCAATGTCTTTAAAGCCGCCTTCACTCATGTATACCGGGTAAAGCGACAACCATTAGCAGTAGATATATTTTATAGCCTATCACACTTAGGAGAAAACTTTTCTTACCAAATTTGCATAGTTCGAAGGGGGTCATCGAGTTGGCCATGAGGTTCATCCAGGTCGAGGCGCTTTGGAAATTTCAAGGGCACTACCGTTTTTTCAAATAGTATCACTACGTTTTTCATCATTTTATCTAGAGAATTTAAATATGTTCACAGGCCAAATTTGAAGAAGATCGATCAAGATTTAGTATAAAAAATCGGTAGTAAAGAATTTTGTATGGTCTTAGCCTAGAATCGATTGGTGCAAACACTTACTCCTATAAAAGGTGCTTACAGTGATGAAAATCACTTTCAATGCACGCTTGCAATCTAATTCGCATTGATTGCATTGTCTTAATAATCATGGCCGTCTGTATTGAGGGGTTAGGCGACCGTAAAAATTACATAAAATAAATCGTTCGTCGTTTGAGGCAACTCACGTTGAAGACGAAGGTCCAACATATCGAGCAGAAATCGCTGATTGACGGTAAACTCATGATTACAACGATAGTACTGCTGATAAAACTATAAACCCGTTTTTCTCGAACCTATGTTTTTCCAAACGGTATACACGATTGTTGAACATCTTATCAACGGATTGCCTTGAAATTTGGTACACTTATTCAGTGTAAAATTAATTTAGTCTTGACCAACGTTTGTCTTCTCAACATTTTTTCATTAGTTATGAACAATAGTGACGTCGTTTTTCCTCGAAAAATAAAAAAAATCGAACTTTTTTTAATCATTAAAAGACGATAACAAAAAAAGCTCGTTCAAGTCTTAGCTAACATTACCTATTTAAAAAAAAAAAAACTCGTTCCTTTTGTTTCAGACTAATCGGGTGGCTGAAAGAAAGTACACCATTCAGCCCTTAACGTTCAAAGGTCTTTTACGAGATTGTTCATAACTTCTTTAAATATTAATATTATGTAATGAAATTTGGTACAGAACTTTATTAATGTACATACAAACAATGTCCAAAAAACATCTCAATCATCTTACTTGTTCCTTAAAAATATTTTTTTTCCAATAAATTCTGATTTTCAGGTCGTTTGTTTATCGATTCCTCATATTAAATATTGATCAATCATCTTAAAATTTTGTGAGTGAATGTATAAGTAGTTCCTTCACAAAATTTTCGAAAAAGTGGTCCTTTAAAAAATGAAGGTAACCTTGAAATCTCCTGAGCTCCCCAGGTAGGAAATTAAAAGGCTGACGATGGAAACAAGCTTGTGCGAGCCTTGTTTCATCGAGCCTGAGTGAGACAGACCTGGCCCAGGCTTCATTGCATCGTTTGGAGCAGCCTGGAACCAAGACTGGCTGCTTAGCCTAAACTCAGGGTTATTTCAAGCTTTATTCAGCCGGTGAATTTTGAGGCTGAAAAATCAAGGCTCGATGCAGACTTGTTTCAGGTTGTGATAAAATAAAATAAGTTTAAAATAATATTTTTTCTGTACTTGTATGAAAAAAAAATTTAGCAATAAATTTGTCGGGTGCGAAGGCACGAAAAACGAAAGCGAAGGAGGCAGCTCAGAACATTTAAACATATGCTCTTATCGATATTTATGAGGTACACAAAAAAGTATATACGAAAATAAGAGTACGCAATAAAATAAAGTATTGTTTTTTAAATATTATTTATATATATTTTGTAACAAATAATATAACAAATAATACATATATATAACAAATCAAATGAATTCTTTACAAATTTATTAAATTTACCCCAATGTAGAATATAGAAAACTAAAAACAGGCCTCATATAGCCTCGGGAAGAGTTTGGGAAAAGCCTGGTCATAAATGCTCGTGAAGGCGTCATTAAGGCTCGTTTTGAGCCTTGTTGTTTCGTCGTTTCAGGCTTAGTACAGGCTTTTCTACCAGCCTTTGGTCAAGCCTGTGTGCAAGAGCCTGAAACCGCGTTATCATTCAGAGGTTCAGCTAGGCCTGAAATCAGGCTGGTGCTCAGCCTGAATTAAAAAATGTGAGCCTTGTTTCAGAGCTTGGCGAGCCCTTTTTTCATCGTCAATTCCTACCTGGGTCCTCCACCTGGATAAATCCCGTAGCCACTGCTCAATTACCCCCCTTCGAACGATGAAACTTTTGTAGGAAAAATGTTCTCCTCAGTCTGACACGTTAGAAAATATTCCTACCGCTAATGGTTGTTGCCTCACCCTGTATATACGCATGCAGGATGCGTTAGGTGGAGTAATGGATAGACGGTCGGACAGAGAAAGAGGCAGAGATGTGGAGATAGGGGCAGGGCACCTCGAACGACATTAAAGGGAATTTCCATATAGGCCCAGACGTCGACAACATCCGAGCTTACGTGAACAACCTATGTGCTCACATACCGATTTTATAGATGTAACTGTGGAGCGAAGATTGCCAGAGGGAGGTCACTATGGGAGCAATAAGAATCGTCATTATTATTTTTTTCTAACTTTTTGAATTCAAGAAAAGCCCATACAATGATAATACAGAAGAGCGTCGATTATCCAAACGTTAGTTATCCGAAACGTTAATTATCCAAATGGTGCTTTGGTTCATCCGAAACGTCAATTATCCAACTGGCGATTTGGGTTTTCCAAAATATCAATTATCTAAACGATAATTTTGTTTATCCGAATGCTCAGTTATTCGAATGATTACGCCCCATACAGGGCGTCCCTCTTATCTCTCCCACCCGAAATAACTCGGTAATTATCGACGTCACAAAAAAATGTTCCAGACAAAAGTTGTACGGTGTGAAGGGGGCCATCAAATGCGACCAATTTTTTTTTTATTCCGGTGGAGGCGCTGAAGCACAGTGAAGGTCACGTCCACTTTTTTAAATGGAGTGATACATTTTTTCAACCATCTTGTAGAGCACCTCAAGCCGCATAAAAAACATCGGGGGTCAAAGTCCTTCAAGGTCATTCAAGGTCACTTATTAAAATGAAATACAAATCTAAATATCTCGGATCACTATAGTAATCCGAGATATTTAGATTTGTATCATCGATACTGACCTTGAATGACCTTGAATGACCTTGAACGACTTTGACCCCCTAATGTTTTTTATACTGCTTGAGATGCTCCATAATATGGTTGAAAAAAATGTACCATTCCATTCAAAAAAGTGGAGGTGACCATCACTGTGCGTCAGCGCCTCCAGCGAAATAAAAAAAAATGGTCGCATTTGATGGCCCCCTTCGCACTGTACAACTTTTGTCTGGAACATGTTTTTGTGACGTCGATAATTACCGAGTTATTTCGGGTGGCAGAAATAAGAGGGACACCCTGTATATTGTTCCACGATGTATACATTGCCGTACGTCCCCTCCACTTTTCCGGTCTGCGCTCGCACGCACTTCGCTTTCCACTAGCAGTCGAGATTTGGCAGCAAACCAACGAGCTTCCGTTCTGAAGCTGAAGAAAATCGTCGACTTTTTGAAAAATAAATAGATAAGTACTGAAAGAAGTACGAACGTTGCTTATTTGTAAATACATATTTAACTTCGTTCTATATCATTAAATGATACAATGGTTATTTGCAATTCACCAAAAATGTACTTGTATTATTAACGTAAAATGTCTATTGTACTTTTAAATATATATATTTAATATTGCTGTTCGGTTATGCGAATTTTCGATTATCAAAAAGGCGCCCGGTCCCAATTGATTCGGATAATCGGGGCTCTACTGTATTCTATTAACGAGTGACCCATGTGTGGGTGACGGTGTAGAAGAGCTGTTGAAGTGCATAAGTGGAGAAACTGCTTTTTGAAAAAGAAACGTTGGATCATAACTGTTCTGACTTTTAGATGCTGATCGCCTCTTGCGATGAGATCACGAGCGCCTTTTTCAGATCCGTACGCACGCGCTCGACGTCCGGAAAGAATATCCGGAATTACCGTTGTTCGGTGGATTTCGGTGGGTGGAAATTGAAAATGGCACGGGACGAAAACATCGTCTCGAAACGTCGATTACGTCATCCTAATTGAAGAGTTTAAAAAAGTAGTCGCTCAGACATCGATTGGAATTGATTTCGTACATTTGCTGTGCTTATTGAGTGACCGCATCGAAAATCAATGGAATCTGATAGCCGCTCGAGGCATCCGAGACACTTCCGGTCGCCTCTCGAAGCTGGGAGAAGTTATTTTCAGATTTGTGTTTACTGCACCATAAAACTGAGTCCCGCGGCTTTGCTGCTCCGTGAAATATGGTGACTTCTGAGTGGACAATAAAAAAAATGTATACTGTACGTAAGAATCGTGTCAAACGATGCGTTAAAGATCGAAAAATGTTGTTTACGCTTGTAAACGCCAAAACGATGTGCGTGACCCACTTTTCCAAATCTAATTGGGATTTGTGGCAGTCGGAAGACTTGCAAATAGTCCAGCGCGAATTTCGCACCTACGAATTTATGCCGCGTACAAGATTCGCGCCTTTAGGGGTTAGGCCACTCTGGAGGCCGAAAAAATAGCCTTTTTGGGGATTTTTTTTAGAAAAATTACAAAATAAATCGAGATTACAAAAAAGGGTGTTTATCATACATATCAGTGACTGTATACAATAATTTTTTTGAAACGATTAATTTCAAAATGGCGGCTGTGCAGCGTTTATCTCAAAATTGCATTTTATAAGATGGCCGGAAACATAACTCAGACAATTTTCAACCAATACACTTGAAACGTTGAATATATCTTGAAAAATACATTGTCTATGGAAGTACGTAGGATTTTTTTCTTATATTGCATAGTTCATTTATCACTAACCATTATTTGACGACTTTTTAGGCAAATTTTCGGAAAGTGAAAAATTTCGTCAGATAATTGTTAAAAACAAACGAACTATGCAATATGAACAAAAATCCTACGTACTTCCATAGACAATGTATTTTTCAAGATATATTCAACATTTCACGTGAATCGGTTGAAAATTGTTTGAGTTATGTTTCCGGCCAACTTATAAAATGCAATTTTGAGATAAACGCTGCACAGCCGCCATTTTGAAATTAATCGTTTCAAAAAAATTATTGTATACAGTCACTGATATGTATGATAAACACCCTTTTTTGTAATCTCGATTTATTTTGTAGTTATACTGAAAAAAATCCCCAAAAAGCCTATTTTTTCGGCCTCTTGAGTGGCCTAAGGCTTTTAATAAATCGCCGCAGTTGGACAATATTCAAACAGATGAGATGGATTTGATTGATGTGTTTCGTGGTCACTTTCTGTATACTCGAACACACACACACTCATTCACTCACATACACATACACAATATATATATATATATATATATATATATATATATATATATATATATATATATATATATATATATATATATATATATATATATATATATATATATATATATATATACATTCACGCACAGTGAAGGTCACCTCCACTTTTTAAAATGGAATGGTACATTTTTTTCATGATGTTGAAGTTTGAATCGTTGGACTGCAACGAATTTAATTTCTCCTTACATATTACGCCTACAAAAGTTCTTCGACCATGTTTTAAGATATTTGGTTAGCGATTTACATTATAAATCTACAAGAAAAGATCGCCTATAATAATGAAAATATGGAAAATGGAACTTTCGTTGCGTACCAACAATGCACACTTCAACACCATTTTTTTCAACCATCTTGTGGAGCACCTCAAGCCGCATAATAAACATTAGGGGTCAAAATCGTTCAAGATCATTCAAGGTCAGTATCGATGAAAATCGGATAGAAATATGTCGGATCACTACCAAATATTTGTTAGTGATCCGAGATATTTAGATTTGCATCATCGACACTGACCTTGAATAACCTTGGACGACTTTGACCCCCTTATGTTTTTTAAAGCGCGATTTCTGAAAAATTTGCTGCATTTAAATACATGAAATAATCATCTAGAGGTATACTATGTATATGCGAACAATTTCAACACTTTCCCAAAAATAGGCAACATCCCTATTACATCAACTTCACGCTCTTCATTAATATTTATGCTATGTTTGATTGATCGAAAAATAAGTAAGAAAGTAAATCCTTCAAGCATCGTCGACTCCCTGCAGTCTAGAATCTCCAGTTTCATAATTCAATAAAACTTAAAATTATTGACTATAAGCGGATCAAAATGACAAATTTCGGATGAGATACGTTGATAAGATCGCAACTTTCCCCTGTGGTACCCTTGCGCGTTTTCCTCTATAACGTAGTCGAAAAAATTCAATAACAATTCATTTGGTTTCATCCTAAAATGTCAAAGCGTAAAGAAAGAAACGTCAAAGTGTGCCGGGTTCTGTATTTTCTTTTTGTTAAACGATTCTCCGCCGTCTCGGTGCAGTTTGATGGCGGGCGTCAGTCGTTTATTCGACGTGCCCTCCGGTGCACAACAGGTGTTTGTTCTTGAGGATGTAAGAGGTGGAAAAGTTAACTGTCAGGGAGCGCAGCTCGAAGGAGGAGAAGTCTCGGTGAACGAGCGTATATATAGTTACTGTGAACCAGAGGCCGCGAGAGGTAAGAGCTCTCGGTATTATATATTAGGTGGCGACCCATGGACCTACATTCGTGGTTGGCGCAGACTAGAGAAATAAAGAAGGAAAGAAAAAGAGGAGAAGAGCACCGACTCGTGCGGGTCTCTTCTTCGCACACGAACCGGGTCTCTCTTTGCATATTGGAAATTACACATAGCTTCTGTAATCTTTTCAAGCTTTGACGGACCTTCTATACTAGGTCGTACAAAATTTTCAAAACGTTTGAAAAAAAAATTCTAACCCATTTCCTCGATTCCGTTACTTCTTTTTAAAATACAAGATGCACATTGATTTTTTTCTGAAATATAACCGGTGATCCGACGAATAGAATTGACGTT